>CM041543.1:8006872-8609186 GCA_023238725.1 Scortum barcoo | reverse complement strand
GACAATGAGCAGACCCCATCGTGAATTAGGCAGAAAAAAGAGGAGAGACCCATCAGCCCTTCCTTAACCACAGGTATGATTTGCAGAGCAAGGTCGGTCGCCTGCGTAAAATTAATAATAGGAAATGCAAGGGTAGTCCAGTGACTTGTCCAAGATATACTTTCCCTGGCTCTCCAGACCCGTGGAAAACCTGGGTGGCCTGCAACCGGGCTTCCTCTGGTTTCTGATGTTAATGTCATTGCTTTTGCTGGTATGACAGGAGCTTCACCACAACCGTGGTTTGGGTCAGACAAAAGGGACAAGCTGTGATAGCAGGATACAGCTCCATAATTCAGAGCAAAAAAAAAGTCTGTGTTTATCGGTGGTATTTTCGTCCCACGGTGAAGTTTGTTGCCACAGAGAGGGAAGGAATGAAGAGGAGGATGAAATTTTTCAAATCCGATTGTTTTTAAGTACTTCACTTTTCCAGAAATCAGAAACCACACGGTGTATTATGGTTAATGGATGTTTTGAATTACTTCAACTACTTAATGGTTCCTCCTTACCCAGCCCACAGAATTGTTTCATAGTGGTTTTAAAACTTTGCTTAAGTCATTGAGTTGGATGTTGAGTAATCTGCTTTCTAAACCTTCCTCTCACATCGAAGTACGTAGGTTGTTCACTTCATCTTGAGGCTACAGAGTATTTAATGTGACGCAACATCAAGGGAGAAAAGGCACATTACTGTTATTATGTCCAAAATGTCAGCTTGTGGGGAAACTGAAAAGAGACCTTTGTTTTTAGTTTGATGGAAATGTAGTTGGTTTTTTTTATGTTTCCGGAGGAGTTTTTAACTATAAAGTGAAGAGGTCACACAATTTTCTCAACGTGGAGACAAGCGTTTTCATTGAAATGAAAAAGGGAAACTCAGTGTGTACATATATTTTACAAGGGTCATAAATAAGTTTAAATTAAGCTCAGAATTTTGTGCTCCCCTTACAAAAAGCGCAGTGTGTCCTTAAACTCCTTGCTGTCAAAGTAAGTGAAAACAGCCCTGCTGGTATCGGCCTCCGCGTTAACCCAGCTCAAGTTGGCACCATTTTGAGCATCCCCTGTTTTCTCAAATAACATCTAAGGCCCATTGCTCTATATACAGAGTATTGTAAAGAGTTAAGTGGAGGCGGGTGGAACATTTTGTAAATCTTGTGTCACCAAAACTGCCGCAAAGCAGGATGAATACATTTGCTTCGCCAACAGGATATCCCCTCAGACTTGCTCACTGCGTCGCTGATGAGGATAACAGAGGAGGCATTATTTTTGCTCAACAGCTCGGGAAGGTGATAAAGGGCTCCCAGATCCTCTCGCAGGGGTGCAGCGGTACACACACATCCATTAACGTTGACGCAACATTTCATCTCCCCAACTACAAGGGGGTTCTTTGGGTTTAACTCCTAAAACAGGGCCATGGCTAACTTGACTGGGGTCAGGAGGAAAAGACTTCTAAACAGCTGCCCAGACACATCCCTTATAAAAATGTCGTCATAATAACATCATTTGGCAACCCTTTGCGGTGGAGGTGGAGAGTTTTTAATAGCACTGATATCAAATCTGTCTGCCTTTTTTTGCACTCATGTTCTTGTAACACAGTGGTCATCATTTTTTCCTATTTAAACAAATGTGCAATGCTTATGAATAACTATTTATAGGGTGTACAATACAACTTGATAACTCTCTGTGCACTGCAGCTGTAATGGTTGTATGGTCTGTAGGAGAGACTGCATGTTGTTTTATGTTGTTTTGTTTAAGTCCTGCATTGTCCAATATATTTTTCACACCTTTATTGAAGTGATTTGCAATGCTAGTTCTGCATTGCACATTAAGGTTATGGGCTTTAAATGCAATGGCATGAGGCACTGGTTCATTCTACATACATATGAACATTATATAAAAAAAAAAAAAATATTGAGATACTGTTCATCACAATATGCAGCAGAACAGATAACAGAACTTGCTAAACACAAATAAACAAAACAAAAGACCAGTTCTTGTTGAAAAAAAAACAACATAAAGACTAACTAATACGTAACCTAATCTGTGAAACCTCGCTGTATTTTCATTTAACAGAAAAGTGAATGTTGTTAACTGTATGTTATATTTAACAGAAAAGTTTTTTTTTAAGCCGTTTTATATTCCTCAAAATTTCAAATGTATTAAATGAGGTTTTGAAATAATCAGGCCAACACTTGATCCACGGCCAAAACCACTAGAAGTTCCTGATTGGCTGGAGGGCAGGAGGGGGGCGGGGCAGAGCACAGGGACAACAGGTGTGACCGGCTGCTCATTAGCCAAATGGTGGAAAATAACAAAGTGGAGGACTGAGATTAATGTCAGTATTTTACAGACTTTCTGGAGTTACTCTTTCAATACTTTACACTTGCAGGCTAAACTAGCACTAAAGCTAAACTTTCGACATGTGTTGGTAAACTGGTAGCTGCAGTGCTAATGTTAAGCTAGCAAGTTTCCGTGGATATGGGCGGGTCACGTTGCTAAGGAGCTGTCTCTAAGCAACCAGCTGCCTCCATCCTCAAAGCTCTATGGGAAGTTAAACTGCTGTGAGGTGAGTGAGCTTTTAATAAATACAACTTTTTAATGAGGATTATTAGTGGTGGAAGAAATATTTAGTTCATTAACTGATGCTGAAGTAGAGACCCTAAACGATAGAATCAATTACAGAAGTTATGCCTTAAAAATGACCCAAAAGTCATTGTCAAAAGTAAAAGTATTTGTTTGTCAGAATGGGCCATGATGCTGTATCATGATATGACTATATTATTAATATAATGCACTAAAATGTAAACAATACCTTCACCAACACCTTATAACTGGTTGAGGTGAACCTTATTTTCAATGCTTTGTATTCGTTTGAGTAGTTAAACTACAACACGGCAACATATTTTACACACTAATCACATGTTTTGTTTGTAAAGTCTTAACCTGAAAAGAAACTAGTAACTAGAGATGTCAAATAGTGGAGTACAAAGTACGATATTTCCCTTTGAAGTGTTGGATGGTAAAGGTAAAAAGCATCAAATGTAAATACTTAAGTGCAAGTACTTGAGTAAGTGTATTAAGTTACATTTTACTAATGATCATTATTTTAAAAATAATTTGAGAATTTTCAAAATAAGAACACTTTCATTGAGATTAGGAGCATCTCATAACCTTAACATTATCTTAACATATTAACATTTCAGACATTTGGATGTAGTTAAACGTTGAAAGAATTATATCAGCGGAGGTTAAAGCACACCGTGGAAGTACCTCTACACACAGTGTGCTGAGAGAGGTTTTCTGTGTATTAGTAAAACCTTGTTGGCAGGCAACCTGTGAGAGTGAAAGATGTATTTCTTTCCTTTTGATGTATTTTGTGTCTTTTTAAAAGGGACGCATGTGTCTGGAGTCATATTTCATATTCGTTTTAGCATACAATTTCTTTTTTTAATTTAATTTTCAGATTTCATAAAATACTTTATTTTTAAACGATGTAGGATTTTTCAATGTTGTTGAGTGTGTCAGCGCTGTAAGAGTGAGGTCATGGCTGAGGTCAGACTACACAGAGAGAGAGATTTTATTTTTCCAGCAGATGAGATAGATATTATTATTATTGGGTTAATAGTAAACAGACTGTGGGTGCTGTTCATAAGGCCAGCGTAAGCAGGAACTGAGCCTCTTTCTGTTGTGTCAGTATGGGCTGTGAAAGTCTGAACATTTTAAGACTGTCTCAGCAGCAGTGACAACAAGACAAACTCTATTGTCTCCTGCACTTGGTGATTAAAATGAATGATTCCTGTTATGACTAGAAGCCCCGTTTTACTTCCCCTCGATCCACTAACAAGTGCGAATACTTTCATTGTGAGGAGCAGTTCTCAGTCTCGATCAGTGTTGGATATATACAGATTTACTTCCCCTTTCTTGCATTCTTTTTGGCTTATGGTCAAGACTTCAAGACTGTAAACTTTGTCAAATATGTTACTTACAGCCATCTTCTAGTAATGCAGCTTTGATATGTTTTTTAGGTGACAACAGTGTGGCACTGCTTTTTTAAAAACATTTTTTTAAGGCACAAAACTAAACACATCTGCATGTTTTGTTAATCACTTTCACAACAACCATGGCAGACCTTCACATACTTGGTCTATGCGAGATTATCAAGCAACTAAATTTGGTTCCAACATTAAGTTCACAGTTAACTTTTGCTTTCCGTGTACTACAGCTACCCAAACCATTTTTCTGCTTTAAGATTTGGATTAAGTTTTATTACACACATTTCTCTTACTCTGCATCTGTCGATATCACGTGTTGCAAGTAGATTCATAATGCCATAAAGAACGAGAGAGATCAAAACATGTAAGTGTGGGTCTGAAATATTTGCAGGACCACTCAGATTCAGTCAGGTCTTAAAGACACGGGCACAGGCTGAGTTGTGGTGTTAGTTTTAGGGTTCCACTCACACATCAGGTTCAACAGAGCATCGCTTGAACAGTAAGAACTACAGCTGAATTCAAAATGAATTGATTAAGCTCGAGGTTTACTATAGGAACAAGCTAGCTAACATTGTTTGAATGATCTCTGTTCAGCTGTCTTTTTAGCTTTAGCTTAATTGCAAATTACTCATTACTAGTATACCACCTATGAGTCTACATGTCTCATTTATGTGTCTATCTTTAAAACCCTGCTTTGCTGTGTGACAGTGCAGGCACAGTTAATCACACTGAATCGCTTCACTCAACGTTTGAACTGGTGCACTTTCTTCATTTTCAAATGACTGTTGAAACTTCAGCACTGATTTAGTTAAAGTTCAATAATAAGGCCTCTCTATCATTGTCATAACTCACATGACTTGTTGAAGGGAGCTGCTCTTAATTATAGTGATGGTGGTAGAACATAACGCTTCCTTTATAGCTCTGAAATCATTTCACAGGCTCTGGTAGCGCTGGCATAATTTTAAAAAGCTAGGTCTGAGGTAGCCCATTAAAAATACTCATAAACATTAATTTTGCCAGTGGGATGTGAGATTGTGTTACGCTCTTGGCAGAAATGTGTATGAAATATGTGGTTTTGCATTGGCTAAAATAGTTCCCAGCCCTCGCTTCCTTTGAAAAGCGTGTAATCTAGACTGTGACTGTTTGTCAACTCAGTCTGAAGAAACTGGATGCGACCCAGTCACCACGTGCCTTGTCATGATGGTGACGGCGGTCGTGTCAACATAAAACCCTTCAAATCTGTGGGAGGTTACCAAGCCAGAGAAATGTGCTGCACTAATCGGTCAGCACATTTCATATATACTAAGGCCAAAAGATAAATAAAACTCAAGTGATGAGGGGTGGAAAGTTACTGAGACGTCTCCAGTACAATGACCTGTTTAAATATGGTTTTCAGTCATTATTATTTTAGGTTTTGGCTTTTAAGAGCTATCTGCAGTTACTTGTAAAAACTAACAGCTTTGCATGTGAGGTACACACCTTTCCCTTACTCACAATAAAAAGTTTGACTTCAGTTATCCAAGAGCCAGACTCAGAATAAAATAACCAACTAGGGCAAGACTGGACCATCAACTGCTGACATTGCAGATTTGATGAGTTAAATGCATCTGATGTTGTGATCACTGACAGCTATTTCAGCCAGGTGAAGAAACAGTCAACCAACCAGAACTTTGTAGGCAAGAACAAGAGTGCACATTATCCTCTTACAAAGCTAGCGACAGTACTAGAGTGTGGCTGAAGTTGCATATGTCTGACCTGAGACTCAGTTCATGTAATTGGGCCCAAAGTCGACAGATATTTCTGTTTTTTATGTCAGAGTCCAGCGCAATTATTGTAAGCTAGACCTTTTTCAATTTATTTCTACACCCAGCCAACAACAAATGTTGAACATAATTTCAAAATTTTTGTTGGGTATCTACCCCCTTCCTGCTACCTATCCACATCCATGAACAATAGTGACAGAAACTGGTCAAAAAATGGGAACAATTGATTAGATCAACTCAACTGTGAAGTTTGTTGTAAGTAAACTGGCTAGCAAGCAATGCTATAACCTCTGTGTCAACTGGAAAGTCACTCTGTGCTGATTGGCTAGGCCAAATAAAATAAAGGAACCACTTTAACATGAAAACAGTGTCAGGCTGAATGAAAAAAGTGGCATTAAATAGCAGTGCCTAATGATGCATTTTAATAGTATGTCACTAAGATGTCAATATTAGTATAATTATAAATTAGACCATTGCATGAAGATTGCTCATTGTACCTGCAGTTCAGATTTTATAAGAAATGCAGTTTCTCTCAACAGTTTACGCTCAAACAAATTAAATGCAGATGGACAAAAATATTGTCAGTACATTTATTGTTTTAGCTTAAGAAAAAGATGAGACAAATGCCTACAGACCAACGCTAGATCAAGTTCAGTTGGGTCACTTAGCAACCTCTTTGGGTTTATGGGTAATGTAGTCTTAATTGTGACAACCAGCAGCACCGGCAGTATCTGTTTACTCTAATAGCACCAGTGTATCATGATAAATTTGACAAAGACATGTTTAAACACTGAAATGTTATATTGTCAGCATTTCACCACAATCTTAAATTACACCCAGTAATTTCAATTTCAGGTGCTGTGACCATGTGGAGAGCAGGTCAGAATGATGTGAGGAGTTGGATATATAAGCAGTTCTGTGGTAAAAGGGGCTGGGTTTCCTGGCACACACTAGGTACACCCTATTGATGCTCAGCCAGCAGGCTGACCTACACCGGGTCAAATTTATGGGTAGATATTTAGCTTGTCTCTGCCACTCTGCAGGGCAGAAAGAATAACATTGTGCCTCTTCACCAGTTGCTGCTTCGAGTCCGGTGATGTTTCCCCTCCAAGGAACCAGCTTGGCCGCACATCACAGGCCTGCTGAGATTAAATTGAGAATGTCAAAAACACTCTGTCACTCTCCTTTTCAAAGTTAGCTTGCGGTCTTTAGCCTCATTTTATCATTAACAGAAACATTGGTTTTAAGACCTGAGTTTTGAACTTAGTTGCCACGGTGACATCATTGCTTATCCCTCTGATCAAACTAAGTTAAATTATTTCCTGGTAGGTCTGTGGAATCAACATAACCTTTTTATAATTATTAATATATCTGTGACTCAAAGTGTTATAGTACCTAAATTAACTTTTCTGAGTTGTTTACCTTTATCTTTCTTTGTCAGTCTTTGTCAGCCTGTAATGCTGATGATAATAAAACAGGAAACAGTCACAATGTGTCATTGTCAGAATGAGGAAGTAAAGATGCTGTGGTATCAATATAGTTTTCTGGAGAAATTATTAGTTATTCACCAGAATGACCTTATGAATTAACCTCTTTTATAACCAACACAGTAAGGCAAAGAGTATTTAAACAAACGTTTTAAAATACTGAGACACATCATTACCAGCCTCTCATACCTCCACCATCATCCACCTCTTTTTTTTCCACTTGGTATGAAATTACATATTGTATAAAAATGGGGAAGTACCGTTTTTATTTTCCTGTTACATGAATCTTGGAGCATGTTGCCTTCCAGCTGCTCCAGCAGCTCAACCCCAAAAGTAGTTTCACTTCTCTCTGGCTCATGTTTTTCGTTTAAGTTGCAAAATACCTAGTGAACTCGTTGGTCCAATCACTCTCTCTTAAACCACATGTTAGCCAGACTGTGCGACTTGAAATCACTGACATGAAGGATCTGGCTCACTTACTTGCAAAAAAGTGTTACTGTACTTAAAGTGAACTACTGTTTATTGAGTTCCACCACATAATTACAATTACCTGTAATACCTAAAGTGGAAATCCACAATTATCTGTAATGTATAAAGTGGAAATCCCTTTTTGCTAAGCACTTACCGGTACTGCTGTTGTGCTTTTCCACTGCACTTCCTGGTGTGAACAATTACTGTGTCTGGATCTTTCCTGTGACTTTCCTCTGATGATGTTTAACTTTCTTGGTATGTGGTTGTTCATCCATGGTAGATGCAGTTGTTCAAACTAACTACCTAGAATAATGCTGTATTTCCTTTTTAACTCAGTATGCTTCAGTTGAAATGCTTTTCACATGATCTAACAGCTTCTGAAGCCCCCTCTCGCAACACCTTTCCAACATCAGAGGGGGGCTTACGCCCACATTTTTTTCAGCTCTGCCAAACCAACAATCCAAGAGGCACGGCAGCTTCACGTAGCCATACCTTTGAGGGGAGCCTGTCCGAAATTGTGTGTTGTTGTCTCTGATTGAACTGCTATCATGCCTCGCCCTTGTCTATGATAGCAGGCTTTTAACTCCACCTTTGTGTGTGGCCACTCAGAAGAGCTAAAAACACCTTTGCCTTTGATGTGGTCAGCCGATATCTGATACAAACTTAAAGCATACCCTGCACTAACCTTTGCAAGGGTGTGGAAGCAGAGGACTCCAGCAAAGAAATAAAGGGTCATCCATAACATCCTACTTATCACAATGGAGGATGGAGGACAACTGAGGACTTTCTATCGTTAATTCTTCCTTGTAGTACTATAAACTTATCTTTAAACTGGACCTCCTGGACTTTATTGCATCGTCACACCACTACCTGAGACACAACGCCTCTACCAATGCAGTCATGCTGTCTAAATGCCTGGTAACCCTCATTTTCCCCAAAAAAACCCTAGATAAAACTGGCCTTAAAGTAGTTCTCATCCACAATTGGTCTGGTATCTAGTTCATTCTTTGTGAAGAAAATGGGCACACACACATTTAAAAGTAACCAAATATTACTATTACGCTCTCACAGACACTGCTAAGCCTGCTTTTCAACATGCTTTTAAATCAATCAGCATATGAAGTTAACTTTAATTCACGTTAGGTCACTTGACACGTGACAGCTGTCTCTCAACAATAGATTGTGGTGTGCAATGCTCTTCATTTGTGCTTTGGCAACAGTAAGCAGATTGACAGATAGATGATTAACAGACCCTCTAGATTATCCTGCCTCTTCTGCCAAGTGTGTGTTGTGTGTAAAGTGTGTGTATGTATGTGTGAGTGCGTGTGTGTGTGTGTGTAGTGTGAGGAGTGGTTAAGGTGTTTGTGCTGGGAAGGTAGGCAAGAATGGAGAGCATGGGAACCGCTACAAAGTCTACAGAGTCCAAGCAGCACATTTGTCAATGTCACAAAGCGTACTAATTTGTAGTACAGCTGTTTCCCTCTATGATGTGTTGAAACACTCGATCAGAAAAATTGGGCTGGACCAGCTCGTGTCTCCAGCTCGTAATAATGCCCCATTCAGAAGGTAACCAGCCTGGGCCGGGCCTCCCGTGGCAGCCCTGGCCTGTATGAAGTAGCAGTAAACTTCAGCTGCTCTAATTTGTAAACTAGGCAAGAGAAAAAGGCTTGGAAAGTGCGTGTGGCACTGGATACGGTGGTGGCAGCAGCGGTGGGCAGGAGAGGGGTAGCCCCAGCAAGAAACACCATATGTTCCTGATTGACGATGATTGAATCAAGCGCAGTAGCAGAGAGAGAGTGCTTTTCAGCCAGTACGAAATGTGTGCGCACTGAGGCATTTGACAGAGGGACAGGGAGATCTCACTGGAGCTTAAACAGGCAGTACAAATCGATTAGTGATGACCCATTACCCCAAAGAGTGTGTGGAAAGGCTCCTGCACTTTCAACATCCACGATTGCTCTCCTGGAAAATGCTCTTGACATGGGAATACATAAATCTCACCATGCATGACTTTGTCTCAGCTTTTTGTTCTGAAGGAAGAGTCATTTTTATATTGGTGCTGTAAAAATATGACTAAAAAAACAGCTACTGGGATGCCTTTGGGCAGGAAACAAAATCTGATCCGCAGAAAGATATGAAAGAGAAATTTGGGTGAAAAAACTCAACCTCGAAGTTCCCTAAAACGTTGGCCTGTGACATGATGGCCTCTAGTGGTACACTGGCGATTGACACAGACAGCTCAATCATTTCCTTATAGGCGTGTGCTGCCAGGTCCAGCTGGCTTTGACATTAACACCAGGTTCTGACTGACAGAGGCCCTGGCCTTGGGCTGGGCTCCCGGGGCCTCCACAGTACATTCAGCTCTCCTTTTAGCCTGTTGATTTACTGTCCCCGGTGGCCGCTCGTTGATCCATTTCCCCTCTCAGTTTGCTCACAGGGCACCCCGAAAACCGTCCTCCAGCAATATATTTGCTTTATGATTTCCTGAGGAGCCAATGAAGAAAAACAACCCCCCCGCTCACTGCACCTGTTCCAGTTAATGTGCAGCGGGCCGGTCGGCCTCCTCTGGTCTCTGTGGCTGGGGAAAAGCAGAGGGCCGCGGTGTCACAAGCTCCATGTGGATCTTCCATTTCCCCCAACCGGCCCAGTCGGGACCGAGCAGCGTGGGGAATGGAGGGGATAGATGGCGTATTATATGTGTGTCAGTTTAACACACACACAGGTCAAATGGGGCCCACATAGAGTCTTGCTGCGTGTGCATTATTAACATGTGTGTGGGTGTTTATGTAGCTCAGCGCCCAACATGGAGCTGACATTAATAAGGGAAAAGTGATGGGAACTTGCTTACATCATTTTGGACGACATGCAGATGTGACTGAATGGAAGGTCTTAGCCATCTTCCACCCGCACGATGACGTGACCGGTGTGGTATTTATATATTCAAAAATAGAAAAAAAAAAAGAAAAAACAATGGCCAGATTTATTTGCCCACAAGTGAATTTTATAATAAAAACCCCTGCCTTGTGATCCAAGTTAAAGTGACAAGTAACATGGAAATGTGTTTTGGAAAGGCAGAAGCAGTGTGATTCAGGGTAGCGGGTGAAGACAGCGGGGCGAGCGGCCATGAAGCCAGAAGCCTGCTGGATAAAATTTAATGATTTGGTGGCACATTGTTCATTTTACAGCAGAGGGCTCCTATTTGACAAGCAGTTCCCTTTTTTTTCCAGTCATGCATGTTTCTGCAAGTGTTAATGGATGTTTGAGCTGTTTCATGACCCATCTTTGACCTTTGTCACTGTCTAAACTCATAGGAACACATATATTGTCAGTAATCCAAAGTCAAAATGTGATATATCTAATACAGCGCACAGACTTTTTTGCTCATTATATCAACTTCTTAAGTGGAAGACCAGGCAGAAATCCCCCCGGCCTGAAAATGTGATCCATTTATTTCACGGTCTGATATTTCCATTGATAGAAATGGCTGTCATATATTTTCCAAGTCAGTACACAGTGAATGATATTGTCAGTAAATTGCCAGAAAATCCAAACTCATAATTCAGGCAAATTGCTTTTTTATTCTTAAAGGTCAGCTCTTATTTTGGGTCGTCCCTTTTCCTTTTCTTTCCTTTTTCCCCCTTCACTACCATTATTAGCTGACAGCGAAAAAAATTTGGTTTGACAATTACGAGGCTCATGTCAGGGTAATTGCATTCTGCAGAGTGGGAACAGCCCGCACTTTCTCAAAATAAGCCTCTGAACATGGTAGATATCACCAATAGTCCATCTGAAAGCTGTCAACTGCCTCGCCGGCACAGTTCTTCCTGTTTCCTTGGAAGTGGCCCAGTGGTGAAGTGGCCCAGTGGCTTTTAGGTCAAGAAGAGAGGTGAACAGAATTATGAGAGGAAGCGTGCATGTGGCAGTGTCTGCTTTTCTCAGTCATGTGTGTTTAAGTAGTAACCTGACAGAGTAAATGTATTCCAGGGTGATTTTTTTTTTTCCATCTTAACTCACGTTGTCTTCCTGATGGCAGATGCATTGGAGCTCACCCTTGCGTGTAGTTGGTGAGTGTGTGTGAGTCCTTGTGCTTTTCCTTATGTTGTTTTCCCCCCCCTCGTCCTTTTTTTTCTCCAGGCTTAAACAGTGTGTTAACCACCAGATCCCATTGCTATCAATCTTAATGGTGGTGGGTCAGTGTAAACGCACACATGTGTAGGCTCTTTCTGCAAAGCCACAGTTTAAGAATAATTCCTCCCCCAAAAAAAGAGAGAGGGAAAATATTCTGGCCCCATTAACAAAATAGGTGCTCAGAAAACACCCCAGCCGGCCCAGAGTGATAGCTACTTCCTCAGCTTTTCCACTTCATTGATGGTTATGTGAGTTAAAACAACGAGCTTAATGGAGACTCTGCGCCCTCAGGGGACTAATCATAGCCACGTGACTTCCTCCGGGGCTTCCATGAAAATAACTCCATTACAATGGCCTGTGATATTAATATCGGCTTTGGGAAAGTCAGGCACGGGATCCGCAGGGAGGGCTCAGAATGAGCAAACAAAGAGGAATGCACGGCATTCCTCAGGAGCGAGGGAGGGAAAGAGAAAAGGAGAAACAGAGCGAAATGCAAAGAGAAAGAAAATAGTGATGAGTGATAGCGTATTGCACAGTCATGATGTTCTCTTTCTTTTTCTGCAAGCTTCTGATCTATATTTTCCTGAGCAGAAGTTAACAGGTAGTTCCTGTCGCATGCGTCACTTGTGCAGACAGATAATCACTTCCTTACATCTGCTCCAAAAGTTAAGCACATACGTACCCTGTCTCCAAATATAGACAGGTAGATGAATTTAGACAGTGGAAAGTAACTAAGGAAGAAATTACACATCTGGAGAC
Organism: Scortum barcoo; assembly: GCA_023238725.1. Classification (NCBI taxonomy): domain Eukaryota; kingdom Metazoa; phylum Chordata; class Actinopteri; order Centrarchiformes; family Terapontidae; genus Scortum; species Scortum barcoo. The sequence goes on along the minus strand of CM041543.1, from coordinate 8,596,556 downwards.
AGTTGTTCTTTGTTCCTCATGTTCTTCAACATAACAAAATACATTCAAACAGTACTGTAAAAAGTACTTTTTATTTCTGGAATCTCATACTATTTTGTTATGTATTTTTACACACAAAATAAGCTCACAAGTATGATGCATTGTTAAGTTTTAAACTATGCAGAAGAACATGAAGTATAGCCTGTATTTTAAATTCGCCAGTGATACATTTATTTTCTAAGTCTTTTAAAAGTTGACATTTTACAGTTGAAAAATTAGCCTGACTCTCTTAAACTGTTTGCAAACTACCTCAAGCACATCTTTTGCATTTCTGTACTGACATGTCTTGCTACCCATCACCCAATATAATCATTGATGCAAAGCTGCTTAAAGCTATTGTCAGCTGATATGTTGCCACAGTCGCAATGATAAATAGTTAGACTTTGTATTACTTGGACCACGCACAGCACTGAAATACTACTTCTTAAACATTTACATATATGATATTTAAAAGGTTGGTGTTAGTGGTGTGAGGCTATACAGAAAGTTTCCCACAGAGTACACTGTCAACAGTATTAATAGAGATTATGTGTGTGTGGTTTATATTGAGTTGCAGAGACCCTGGAGAGAGTGAATGGAAACGTTTTTAGTGCAGTTTTTCAATGCTGTGAGTATCAACAAACAAAATGTAAAAAACTGTACAGATAAAGCCAAAACTATCCGTTGGCAACATAACATTAAAAGGTCCAGTAGCTAGTTGTGATTTATGAGCATGTGTTCCACGAGAAAGTTTAAATGAATAATCTAAAAAAAATCTGCCATTTTCTACATCTGTAATAAATCCAGGATACAATAAAAGATTAAACAGTCTTGTCAGTTGTGCCTGCCTAAATCACACATATGCAGTATTAGACAGTAATGGGGACATTTAACAGTCAGTTTGAGGAGACAGCGTGTATGTAAGTGAGAGACGGGAAGTGTTTCAAAGACATGGCAGAGAGTCCCCGCAGATGATTTTTTGGCCAGGCCTCCCTTTTACCACCCTCCCCTCCTCCCTGTAAACCTGCCATGCTGTCATTCTCCTGTCTGTGCCGGCAGTAACTCGTCGCCAGCTGCACGCAGAACAATTAAACCTCAATGTCCGCAGCGAGGAGAAATCGCCCACCTCAGAGTTCAGTACCCACTGAAGACTCCCAGGCCTCCTCCGCTTCCTCCCATTTAAGCAGACACGTGCGTCAGCTCTTCGGGACATCTTATAGAGCAGCTGAACTCTTGTATAAGCCGTCACTTGTAAAGAAATACTCGAGTTCAGTGGATCATAAGCCAGACACTTTTTTCTCCAGTTCCTCCTGTTGTGGGAGATTTATTGAATGAAATAACACTGGCTTCACTTTTACCCCTGCTTTTATGAATATATATATGTTGTATTACCAGTGCTTTTAAATTCCTCCTACACTCCCGTTAGGGTCACAGCAAGGCCTTCATATCTTTGAGAATTCAGCATGATAATAGATTTCAAACATTATCATAAACTATTTATCCTGGACAGACTGCTATATTTTCTCCTGAAATATGGAAATGATATGGGCAGAGAAATATTGAGGAGTATGTAAAGTGTCGGTTTTAAAGTCTGTTACTGTGCAGTTTATAAGCAACAGGACTGAGTGGTATATATCTTAAAATGAAGTTAAAATAAGCAGATGTTAAATGCAATAAAGATCAAATGATGACTTGATTAATTAATTAGACAATCAGCATAAAGGTAATCAGCAGCTATTTTGATCATTTAATTGAATATTTCATACAGAAATGAAAGTGGATTTTCTGCTTTTCTCTGTTTTAACATCAATTGATTTCTTTTATGTCTTATAAAGCCTTTGATTATCTTGGGTCTTGGGTCTCTCCCTGACTTTGGGAAAGTGTGGTTTTGTATTTCAGTATTTTTGGACATTAAATCGACCAAACAAGTAGTTGAGAGAAAACCGTCATCTGATTAATAAATTCTTACAGTAACCTTTAGTTGCAGCTCCAAAATGCAACCATATGAAACCAGTGCAATAGATCTTTGTTGAATGAATGACCATCAGTTAAACTGAGAATAATTCAAGCATCACTTTCTTTCTTTCCTTTTAAATCATTTCCCCTTATTATTATATACAGTAATTTGCAGATGTGCCTCAAATCGCCGGAGTTGAAGTGGAAAATGCAGAATATTTAAAATTTGGTTTTGAGCCCCTGGCAACATTGCGGTTTCAGGGAGTATTTTATCATTCATATTCAGCATATAAAGTTTCCAGGTAAGCAACTACATCCAAACAGCTAAACAAGTTAGGTTAAAAAAGAAAAATCAAGCTATCCCACTCAAGAATATAGACGGTTGTTGATTTAGATCTAGAATTATGAGCAAAGGTCCAAGAAGTAGTTTGCGCTCCATAGACTTTTTATGAATGGTAATTAGTAGAATTACAGTGAGTGGGGAATAAATTTGCAAGAAGATTTAGGAATTTCCAGCAGTGTACTTACACCACAAGTAGTGATATGGCTTTCACATCTTTCAAGTGAAATATTAGATGGCAGTAGCTAAGCCAAAGAAAAGGTCCTCCTCCAGGGTCCAAATAATTATAAGAGTGCCATAACAGATCAAACATTATTTCCTTGACCTTGTCTCCAGCTTGAGGAACAGCTCAGACTTTTTGGCTGAAAGCTCAGGCAGCAAAAATCTCTCTGTCTGCAGGAGCTCTCGCTACACGGACCTGACGTTTACACAGGATTAGAGATTCATTCACCATTAAGTAAATGACCCTCTGCTGGCCATGAGCAACACTTCTCTGGCTGTTTGCATTCTGTGGTACAGAATTCACACAGGGATTAGTTGAGAGCATAAATCAGCTGCTTTGGCAAAGTTAGAATAATTCGAGCCAGAAGAATGTGCATCACTGTCATCTACCTGAGAAAATAACTTCACAACCACTGACAAAGTTTTTTTTAAAGTGTTAGCTATATCGATGGACTTTCTTTTTATCCACGATGGAGGATATTGCATATTTCAGAAGACAATGTGTTTTTCAGCTGCGCAGATGCACTATGGGCTGCACACAGCATTTGAAAAAACAGAGATTGTTGTCTCGCGTCCATTTTAATTGAATCTAAGGAAGTTAAAGCGAGTCGATGAAAGCCAGCATCAGCCAACATCATGACATTAGGTGGTATTTTCAGAGCATGATGCAATACTTTGCTTTAAAGCAGTAACAATGTCCTTTCAAGTTTGAAAAATTAAACAAAAATCAAACGGCTGAATTAGAAAAAAATTAAACAAATGAGCTGAGGTTGCTTTGAGCAGAGCCACAGGCCTTTTGTTTTTCTGTTGAGTCAGTTGCCTCAGGCTTTCCTGTCAGGTGTGACCTTATCAGCTCTATTGCATGTAATGACTTAATTTCAGGAAATGCAGTCTGTTAAGAATGCAAAACTCCTAATTGTTGTTGTTCCCTTCTTAGAAAGTTTGCAGTGTGGGAATTGAAAATGAGTCCTATAATTCACACTGGTGCACCCCACTAAGCTTTAAACAAGCTGCTGAATTTTCCCATTTGGCCTACAGGCAATCACACCTTCTGCCGCTTAACTCAAGGCCCCTTTAGACCACAGAAACAAGCATAAAACTTAACCTGGTCAACTGCTAACAGCTGGATGAAACAGTCCACATTATTGGGATACAGAGGTTTCTCTGTAGTTGATGCACCGCTACAACATCAAACTAATTTCACCAGCAAATGATGGTCTTATACAACCGAACAGCTGGAGGCAATTTTGAAAGCAGTGGGGCACAACGCACTGTACATTTAGAAAGAGAAGCAAACACAATCATTTGAATACATTTTTAGTGTACAATGCTCCACTTCTTCTGGGGTTTTTTGTATTTTCCAAAATATGCACTTGGCTTTTAGAAAATTGAATTTGGCTTTGTATGGGATAGTAAGTAGTTATTATTAAATGCTTTTTTGGAGCAGTTATATCATTGTGTTAGCTCAGATTGATGTGAACACTTCCAGGCTGGTGATAGTCAATGTTCAACTTTATAAAACAGTGAAAACAGCTTATTTGCAATATGAGAATTTTGTTATTAAAATAAATTAATAATAATAGTTAATTAAAATACTGTTGAGTTTTAATGTAAACTAACAAGTCATGTTTACATTGATTTTTGAATATTTTAAATTTTAAATTTGATCGCTCTTTACTTGCCAGCAGTCTTCTTCTTGAATTCCTTTGTTGGCGCATTACTTCAGTCTCTTCAGTCTCAGCCCATAAACAATAGAGCAGAGTAATGACAACGGGATATATACGTGATGCAAAACAACAAAATGGGAACCTACTTGTAAATATTTATCCATAGCCTACTATTACTACTACTACTATCTGTTGACAGAATCAATTGATTGAAATATTGCACTTTTAAACACCCCACACTTTCAACTGCATTATCACTCAAGCATGATGTCATTTTGCTAAAAATAAATATGAGGTTCACAGAGTGATAGATTGCCAAGTCAAGTACATTTCAAGCATCTGAAACTGCATTTTCATACTTTACTGGAAAGACAGAGAGAGAGGGCTGTTTGAAAAGTAGCAGTGTCCAAAACTCCACAGTACATTATGTTTTGGAAAGATGTCTGCAGTACTGTAATGTGTATTTGAATTTATGAATGTTTGTAATTTGTAGTTAATGACTTTAAACATGCAAAAATCCCTCTATAATCCTTTCCTGTACCAAAAGTACTTGACATTAACATAAACTTAAACCATGAGCCATAACAAAGCCGTTCAGTGTTTGGTGTCACGATGGTCTGTTTTGCATATGGCTCCCACAACTCCATCATCACTTCAGCCACCTGTCAGCTGAGCACCATCAGCATCTGAGCTTGGCTCACAAATAACCCTCTCATTCACTGGGGATATGACAGATGCATGCTTTAATGTTGATGCTGATACATAGTTGTCCCATGCAGACTTGCTCCCATTCAGTGTTCAATATTAACAGCCGACACCCTGGAGAAAAGTCAGAGAAGCCAGTGGTGTTATGGTGAATGATTTAGGAAGGAGCTAAGGCTCGCTCAGTTTCTTCCTTTTTTTTTTAAATGAAGGCTTTTCTTCTGTGCCACCCTTTAGAGTTGGGGTTTAATTGTCAGGAAGGGGATAGATTTATTTCCCCATAAATTACACAAGTTTTCTGTGGTAGGACCCAGAGCATAATGTAATCTACACATGTGCACACATGTGCACTGTGAGGCTGAGTGATGTTGCTGCTCTATTTCTCATCGCTCCATTCAGCAGTACTAAGATCTGATTTTGTTATTTAAGTTTCTATTCAAGCATTTTTATTTTACATCATGGTAAACACAAAATCTGGATTTCCAAGAAAGGTTCAAAATCATCTTTATTTTGTGAGTCAGTGTAAAAAAAAAAAGATACTGATGTTTAATATAGAATTATACTCGGGAGGAAGGAATTAAGTGCAATAACCACAGCAAACATTATTTTATCTCCTTTGGATGTGGACAAGGAATTCATCTTATTGAGTGACTCATTCTCTCCTGTGAACATTTTCAATTCTTGATTCAGAATCTGCACAAAATTTATAACATTTCCCAATAATTACAGCAAAGAAAGGAAGAGGCTTGATTGATGCTCCATATGAAACTGAATTGTGGACATTTTGCCAGGGTTTTTGGAATATCCTCTCTCTTTTTTTTCTTGCAAATTGGTTGGTTTTCCTCCCTGACCTTCCAGAGTCGCCACTCGGCATCATAAGGAAGCTTCTGCTGGGAGCTGTAACTGCTGCCAAAGGCCTTTTAAATCCTCGATTTGATGGCTTGAGGATTCGGCAGGAGGATTCAAAAGGGATGAAGAGAAGAAAATTGCACAGCCTTAAGAAAACAAAGAGCATTTCCTTCCCTGTGTCAGGATGAAAAAGGGAGAAGAAAAAAATTTGAAATACATACTAATTCATCATTGGCTTTTACTGCTCCTTGATGGTCCATAACTCACTCTGACCATGATTCCCTTTTCCCCTTCATACTGTCAGATTCGCAATCCACTACGCCATGTTTTAATGACCTTATTATAGGCAATCCTACACTGTCCAATAAAAGGTTTACGCTTTGAACTGTGATCCATAGTATGACTAACATATTTTATAATATCTCATGAATTATACAGTAATGGAATAATGGAGAAAAGAGACCCAAATTCATTGAGACTGGGAGAAAATGAGGAAATCACACACAGTCTGACTGATGAAATGACTCGACTTTGTCCTCAAATCCCCAAATGATGACTTCGGTTTTCTCAATCGGTATGTTTGGCTTCCTACATTAACCCAGTGCATGGAGGTTTTTATCAAAGTTTTAATAGCAATACAATGTAGCTGACAGACATGATATATGAGTTCATACTGTAACCTGTCTCGAAGCAACATTTAAACACCACAGCCATATGGCAACTCGATTTTGGAAGCGCTGCTTCAGTGGATTCCTGAAAGTTGTCTGGTACTGTCATTGCTCATCCTAAAGACAGGAGAGTGTATCTTCCCCAACCTCTATCCCTTGTGGATGGTATGGAATCGACAGGCAGACCAACAGATGGATACATAGATGGATAGATACGTAAATGCATGCATACAATATATTCATAGTCCACTTTCAGGCCTCATTCTTTATATCCAAAAACCTCAGCAAAAGGTTGAATCATAAATCAAAATCTGAAACAATGGTAGCATTTACAACCACTTTCGTAGAGATGAACTTCACTGGCAGTATCCTTTGGAAACTGGAGCCATAAATTTTATTACTATTAAATGTTTCTAAAGGGAGTTGACAAATAGTTGAATGGAGTTGATTTTCCCCTCCTGCTCTTGGCAGGGCTGTGGAGAGGAAAATTCCCTGTCTCGAAAATAAAAAAACGCACTCACATCGGTGCTGCCAATCCATTCATCTTGGTGCTGTTTGAGTGTAATTTAATCCTTTTTAAAACGCCTGCTGAAAATACAATGTGCTTAAGGGCAGTTGCGAGCATTTTATGAGCACAATAAAATTGTCACTGCATATGGATTAGATGAATGTTGATATACGGGTATGACGTTTTTCATGTGCATGGGTGTTTACAGCTGAGTGTTAATATGTCTGCTGCTGAAGGAGTAACTGTGGGCTGAAATTACTCAGATTCAGACCTCATTGGCATTAATCATAACCCCTGATTTAAAAAAACAGCCTAATGTTTGGGGTTTCTTTTTTAATCTCAGGTACAAATCTCAAAAGTAAACTGTGATTAAGACAGCACATATTGACATGCAAAATATATAATATAGGTGTACATGTATATATATATATATATATATATATATATATATATATATATATATATATATATATATATGTAGCTTCAATGGAGGATATCAGGATATCATTCACTAACTATGCAACTCCAACCAAACTTGTTTTTGAAAAATATTTAGGTGTCCTAATTCTGAAAGCCTTTACTCTTATATGAATTAAATATTTTGTTCAAAAATGCGAAACAAGCAAAAGTCTAGCTGGCTAAAAACATTAAAGAGACTTTTCAGCTAACACACTGAGTTAATGATCCTCAGTGGCAAAATCCATTTGATCACATCGTTTTCTTTTGGGATGTTCTAACTGGCTGCGAGTGATGCAGCCCGCCGTTTTGAGCCAAACTTCTGTCAGATGCTCTGTTTCTATTTACTCCTGTTGCTCAACTTGAACGTGCTGCATCATGGGCAAGAAGAGGTTCATTCATGTAGCTGAGTCTTCTCTATTATACATTTATTTATACATTTACATTTACTGAGTGGTGGTGCCTCCAGTCTGATCTCAAGGGCACAGCTGATAGATAGTTTGTTAAGATGATGTAACAGAAGTACATATTTAATGGATTCAGTGCAGACACTGACTGTCCCATGTTCACAATGCTACACGATAGTTTGATGTTTGATAGTTGCACATGATATTAATGTTAATTACTTAACGTTAATATAAAATCTGTTAGTGAAAGTTTTCATTTCAGCAGATAAAATCAATGGTTGTTAGTTAGGTGTGAGAAACCTGCTTTCGTTTTCTGTAACTGTAGTAACTGTAAACAAAGAGGAGCACATTTTCAGTTTTTCCAGTAATGTACCTCAAGGCTTAAACTAGTCAACATCAGAACATTTACCCATTTATGTATTTTCAAAGTTTCACAATAATTTCCGTTGCCATTTTCAGTAAATAACAGTAAAGTTGGATATGTTCCTCTGCTAAGATTTGGCAGGCGAAGCTGCTGCGGGTCTGGAAGTTATGACAGTGGTAGCTATTGATGCCAAATATGATGTATCATATTTAAATTCAGATATGAATTTAAAAATATATCTCCATGGACATTATATTACAAATCATTCAATCTGTGTTTTTTGCAAAGGAAAGAAATTAGATGACACAGAGTGAAACTACATCCAGCAGTAGCTCTCCAAACTCGTAAAGAAATCCAGGTGTGTAACAGGTGAATTTAGGTGGGGATGTTCAGCTTATTTATCCTCAATTGGTAGGAAGCATTTGTCCCATCTACTCTGCTAGTGTGTAAACTAATGGTTTTCTTGTTTGGAAAATGCATAATTACTTGCGAGGTCACTGAAAGGACAAGCTATCATAATTCATACAGACCAAAACATCAAGAATCTGGGAATAGCCTTAACATCGTCCTTACGCCAGCCCTGTACTCATCCAACCACAAGATGATTTTGTGGAGAGAGACTTTTCCTACCATCGCTTTGGGTCAGTGTGATTTACGCACATGTTTACTGATGTCTTTCAGATGGTCCCTCTCACTGGTTATTGTCTTCCACTATTAGTTCCCAGATGAATCACCAGTGGACAAATTGGGGGATGTCTCTGCGGATTTGCAATATTTATTGAGGTTACGCATCACTGTGGACCTCTTCATTGGCTTCCCAATGTAACAAGGAAAAAACAGATGGTCCGCGGTCATGGCATGTTTGGACATTGAAACACTTAGGTTTCATGGTGCTTTTTTTGCTTTTCTGCACATTTGGTTTACATCTTGTTCAGAGATTATAGCAGGCCTCCTTTTGTCCTTCAGCATGTTAAATATATATTGTCATAATGTTATTCTGAACTTTTGTCAGATTTCTGGATCCCTCCTGTTCTGTGAGACCTCTGATTCATGATCTACTGACCCCTGCAAAATCGTTGATATGTAACATCCTCCTGAAGATATACGATTTCTAAAAGCATTGCTCTCTGGCCGCGTACTGGAGTTGCTTGCTGTCAATAGTATTTGGGTAGAAATTCCTCATACCAAAGCAATTCTCTATTTCTGAGTTTATACTGCAGTTTTTTTTAATTCTCCGTTCTATTAGCCAGCTGGTAATACTCCAGCATGTTTATAGTAATAGGGTAAAAATAAATGAACCGCAATGATTAAAGCAGATATGTAAATATTGTGTCGTGCAATTTGTGGAGCAGGGAGCCCCACTGATTACCTTTAAGTAAAGAATAATGAACTCGGCTCAAAGTTAACATGACAATGAAACTATTCTATTAATGCATCTGTGCACAGGTCTGCTTTACAGCGGTCTCTTTATACATTGCAGGCTATGCTGTGGGTTTTGCTTTTTGTCTGTAATGAACAAGAGGAAATACTTTGTGACAGTACACAAAGATTTTATGCACAATCTTCATCAAATCAAAATGAACCTTTTATGGGCAGCAGTTCAGAAGTCATACAAGTGTAAACGCCTTGTTGAAAATTGCCTGTTAGATCATCACAGCTTGTCTGAGACAGTTTATTTCCTGACTTTTATCTATTTATTACGCAGTCAGCTGGATTTTAAGTAGATGACTCCATAAACCACTCACTGATGTTTTGGATACCATCTACACACTACTACTCTAGTATTCATCTTACCATGACAAGCACTTGGAGCAGAGCACATGGTGGATGTTTTATCTCCTTAACAGACACACCCTGGTTGTGATTCCTAATCTACAGCATGACTATCTTAGAAACACAATAAAACCGAGCCATGGAAAGAAAGCCCTTGAGATCTGTTGAAAGTATGGCATATAATTTTCAAATGTGCAGTTGTCAGTGAGAACATAAGCATTTGTTTTATTTCCAAATCTGAAATTAAATGTCATGGATTTTCCAAATACATGTTTTTTTCCAGCATGCTAAACCAGGGCAGTTTAAAGTGAAAACAAATGTAGAAAAAAAAAGGGGGGGGAACACTCACTTGGCTGTCTTTAAATAGCGATACCGGTATTTGGTTCAAATCTTGAAAACATATGGAAACCCCTTTGAAGCGCACTGGGAGCAGCTGAGGCGGCTGCAGAACTTCTCATTGTTTACCTTTCAACCCCCAACCTCCTTCCTCCAAATAAAAACGGTAAAATGTTAAACCTTACTGGGTTGCACATCGGCTCAGTTCATTATACGCGGCTAAGTGAACATTTCTTAATTCACCCACTTCCCCCCAGTGTCTCTCTCCTGTGTGGTAACGTTTTAAATGTTCCCAGTTACTTTCTCAACAATTAAATGTTAAGAATTGGCCTGAAAACCCAGATATCTCCATCATTTGACACGGTTATCTAAAAAACAGCCAGCAGTCTATAACATGTAATGCAAGTTTTTAATCAAAATGAATTATGTTTTCAAAAGTGAGTAAGTGTTATTTCATCGTTATAGCTTCCTCCCCAGCTAAATTTAAATTTAAACCAAACGCCTGTGCCATTATATTGTGCGGCTGGGAGATGACCCTCTTGAGAGAAACACTACGGCCGAGGGGCCTGGATGTATTTATCTTCCAGTTTTTCACCTGTCTTCAGATACCGTTTCCTTTTTAAGTCGAGCAGTAGGGATTTACTGGGCTGCTTCCTTCCGGGACCCGGTGGAATACAACATTAAACTGCAGGGAGGAGAGAAAACCTGTAGTGCACTAAAATAAAGTTATGTCAAAACCATTCTGCTCTTCCTGTAGTCTTTCCTCAACCTTGCAAGTATCCTCCAAGGACCTGAGAACATTACAAGCCATTCAGTTTATATGAATGGGCACTAACAGACTTTTTCGCCATTTTGATACGTCTAAATTTTGCAGGCATATCCTGTGGTCCGTCAGGCACAGCCTTAGTTTCAATTTAGTGTCTCCCGGTGGACCCCTGTCTTCCTATTTCATGTGGAAATTGTATAGAGTTTTTATCCCTGTGCACTTTCAGCTGCTTCAAAGCTAGGGATCTTTTTTTTCACCAGGGAGATGTACAGGTTAGCATTTTAATGTTTGGAGAAGATGGGCAAAGCATTCACAAACAGCATGGAAATGACTTGCAGTGGATGTCCTAACACTGTCTGTCACCTCAGCCAGATCAGTCAAAGAATAAATACATGATATATCACTGTATGAGCAGTTATTGAACAGAAGTCTGCAAAAGTCTTTGAAATAGGAAGAAAAGCACCTGTATTTTTATTAGGGCGGGCTTACCTTATACTACTCTATAAAGTTTGGACACTGCCACGGGAATAATTTCTGATGATCTTTAGAACAGCAGTGCGCCGTACTTCACACAAACTTGGCCTAAGGACTGTATCCGGAAGGTGTGTTTAAAAATGATGTAAAAGTATTCATTTGATAGGGCAATTAGGAATAGTTATTTTATTTAATAGAAATCCTCTGCAATGGCCCTTTAATGAAATTAATCCTACTTTTAGTTTGAAATGTGTTAACCATAACCAATTTCCTGTCCCAAGTGGCCTGTATCAGTATGTATAACATAAAGAGTTCAACACATTTGTGTCACACTGTGAATAGTATTTTCTGGTTTTGTATTATTATATTGTATTGGTATGATTTGGCTTAACTGGGCAAACTCATGACTACATGAAATAACTGTCAGAAAATAGTGAGAAGAGCCCTTTATAATTTTCAGGTTCCTTGTTTTATTTAACCAACTGTCCCAAGCCCCAAAATACTCCATTTATTGTCAAATATTAAAAATGAAATAAGCAAATCATCAAATCTCAGAAGCTTAAACCAGAGAATATTTGGCATTTTTACTTAAAAAATGACAAAACAGTTCTTGTTTGAAGATTTAGCTGCCTCTTGCTAATATTTGCATCCTTTTATGTGAAGAATAGCATTCACTATAACTCCACTATACTGAGTGCTGTTTAACAATGTAGTAAAAGAGCCTGAACCACTGTGTCTTTGTTTTCCACCCATACTGAGTTGGTCAATATACACAGTATCATTTTACTACACTGACTGTCACTTATACAAATGGGTGACTAATTAAAGGAAAAACCAACATAAAGAGTGTTATTAAGGTGTTGGACCACCACGCGCTGCCAGAACAGTCAAAGGACTTCTTTACCCAAATATAAATATAAATATCTGATGGCATGTTGTTCTTTTTGTGGTTATGCATGCATGGAAATGACTCGCTGGCTGGTTTGGCGCTGTCTGGGTAAAATTTTAATCATTCACTTCCTGTCTGCTGTTATAGACAGAGTATAAGGAGGATGTGATGAATAAGATACTAATTCAGACCAACTCTGTAAAATGGCTGTATTTTTCCACAGAAAATGTTAGTATTGTAGATATGTCTTGTTGAACAGTTGAACAGAAAAATATATCTTTATCTAACAGTTTTTTCATCAGTGAAGAGGTGAACAAATGTCCAAACATGACTGACCTCATTCACTCTCGAAGCCCATTCAGACTTTTAAATGATGCAAAAAAATAGTTTTCCAGTTCCTCTTTATTTGAACAAGAAATCTAAATGCAAACATGTAAATCTGGTTTGTGATTCTAGATATTCAACGTCCAACTTTTTATTCACACTTATTCAAACTAAACAAGAATCTATGTCTTTTTATCACTTCACTTTCTGTTCACAGACTTGACCCACTCTAAACCGGACTGTGAATGCAGTGACAAGACTTGGGTTCAGAACTTTAGGCCCGCCTCCAGTTTCTGCCCAGTTGTAGTAATCATATCTGCCACAGCTGCCACTTTATCAGAGATCTGGAGGACAAATAGGTTGCTGGAAGTAAACAGGCCTCTGTGGCAGCTTTTGCTGAGTGACAATTCTGTCACCTGTGGTCTTTAGAAAATATATATGATCTTTATCAAAGCAGTCACAGGAAAACAGTCTTTGAAGTACTTATATTGTGCATCTGCAGAAACAACAAAAAAGCAGAATCATTTACTTGAACTCAGAATAGGCTGTTTAGATCACAATTAAATGATCTTTAGTATTATTTTTTAAAATCTCAGACAAGTTCTGATGTTATTCAGATGTGTGTCCTCATAGTGCCCGTGATATCTTAATAACATCGACCTACAAGCCACCAAAGACACACAGAATTAGTCCAACAGCTTTTAGAGATGACCTCACATAATCTTATAACATACCGTTCGTGTTTCCCTGCACATCCTCTTTAGATCCCTTTCAGCAATTAGCCTTGAACTAGGAAAGACGATCCGCTCCGGTTTCCCATTGCTGCGTCCCTCTTCATCTTGGAGTACTTTGAATCTTTCCCCCTGCGTCCTAATTAAGACGTTAATGCTACCTCCCATGGGGATCTGGATGCCCAGCTCCCACCCACCACATTCCCTCTGTTGCCATCAAAACTGTTATGACAATAGTCAGCTTTGCACAGGTGCAAACTAATACATTTAGTCTACATTTGCTCTTAATCATGAATGATCATCAAAGCTTAACTCTCGCTGACTTAAGCATTTACTTACCAGAAGTGGCAAATTTGGTTGGATTTTGGGTTTTTTAAAAGTTATACTCCTTCAAAGCAGAAAATTATGCCTTTTTCCATGCATGAGACCAGATGAAAACTATACTAAACATTTTTATACCTCTGTGTTTGAGACCACCTACCTGAATAAGTACAACTTTTGAGCAAACCTATATTTTCCTTCAAAATGGAGTTCAGTTGTCATCATGAACTTTAACACTTTAACATGACGGTGATTTATTCAGACCAGGTACGGCAATAAATTCACCTACTTATTCCATTAAACCTCTCCTTGAACCTCTAAACTATTGAGTTGGACTGGTGCCACATAATGTGTATAAGCTACCCAGGGCAATTACAAAGACCTGGGATTGAAAGAGAGCTGTCATTAGGATGTGCTTTCACATACCAGCCTGCAGAGTTGGCTGCAGGCCAGGCTGGCAAATGGGACCGTCTCAGCGAGGAGAGTCGGGGGCCAGGCCAGAGGCCGTGGGGGATAATTAGACAGTTTTATCCCAGCTTGTTGATATAAATGCGGCCAGCTTATCCCCCGATGCCTTGCTTCGTGGTAATGATCATGTCTAACAGGTGGCAGGCAAACAGACGGGGGCATGAAATGGATACCTTGCTTCCTGGCCGCGTCTCCTTTTTTTTCATTTTGTTTTGTTTTCCGGTCCAATAGGGGCTATGTTCCCTTCCATTGTGGTTGGGTTCAGGATTGTTGTAGCGGGGGAGTGTTGGATATTTGTCACCATCTCACCACATTCTAACTAATCTCAACCTCCCCCGGGACCCTCGTTCTGAGGGCCAACTGCGCAGAGGGTAAAGCAAAACACATCAGTGTGTTTAACTTAAGTGGGTCTTAGAGTCTGATGCAAAAGGAAGTTGACACTCCTCTTAGATAGAAACATAGTGTTGTTTAAAATGTTTACATTTTTTTCTTCCTCGTGTAGTCTTTGGAACAGCCTGCTCTTGTTTTCTTCTTTATGGCTGACATGTGCATGAGAATACTCTTATCTAATAGAGAAAACATGTTTATGGAGGCATGGAAACAAATTCCTTCTGCTCCTTTCCTCCTGTTTCGCCTCCATACAGGATCTCCAAGATATGTTTTGGAGTTACAAGCTTCTGGATTGAGTCATCTCTGACATCAGGCGCTGAGCACAGCTCTGCACATCCAAATCTCTTGTATCCTGTGCAGGGGGGGGGGGCTGTGCTATTGAGGTATGCATGTGAAGAGGCATTGGAGACCACTCAACTCCAGGCTCCTGATTCACTGTCATATAATGGATCATTTGGGGCAAAAAGAACCAGAAAAAATGATGCATGTACTGAAATTTACTACCTTCCCAGAAATGTGTGGAATAGATCCGGGCCAGCATACAATGCCTTTTTAATTTGGATGGCCTGTTGGGCAGAAATGTGTGATTATATAGGTTTCTGTGTGGATCGCTGATTTGTAGATGGTCTGTCCTGTGACCAAGGAGAGCATTCAGTAAAACATCCACATGGCTCTCAGTGCCCAGTCTTGCGGTCATTTGTGTCCAGCTGATTGCGGAGGCGAGGCTCCAGATTTAGGAGCCTGATCCTTTCTGGCTGGACTGCAGCGCTGGATTTTGTTATAATTTTCACCTAGCAAGTTGTTTTTAAAGCTTACTCAAACCTTAACCCTAATCTTACTCTCATCGGAGGCTTAAAGCCTAACCCTAGCTTTAAATAGAGCTGAAAAAACAAGTTTTATGATTGAAATTTTTCAGAGATACAACTTTTTTTTCTTCTTTGTGGTTTGGCTCTGCAAAATGAAAACCAATTTAGGGTGTTTTGTGGAGGAGTTTGGGCTTTCACTAGGTTTGCCTAACGTGACGTCCTCCGAACTTTGGGTCGCTCCGCCTGCTGGTGGTGAGCGTTTGGTATTTTTGTAAGACTTACCATGTACTCAAATCTAAGAATTGAGTGATGGATGTAGGGATCCGATGAAAAACATCCAGAGGTGGATGAGGACAGGACGGCAGAGTGGAGACATCAACTGGTGGAGACATCAGC
Organism: Scortum barcoo; assembly: GCA_023238725.1. Taxonomy (NCBI): domain Eukaryota; kingdom Metazoa; phylum Chordata; class Actinopteri; order Centrarchiformes; family Terapontidae; genus Scortum; species Scortum barcoo. The sequence goes on along the minus strand of CM041543.1, from coordinate 8,580,725 downwards.
TCATATTGGCAACACTTATAGTTCACAATCCAACACTCTATATTTGTTTGATTGCCCGCCACAGCTGACAGCAGGTCATCTGCCTCTTTCGAGACAACGAGAGGTGTGACGGAGGCTCTCATTAATAGCCAGCGACTCTGCTCAGTATTTTTAGTGTCGTGCTGCAGACGTTTACAGAACATTTCTTTCAACTTGTTGCTTCTCCAGGAGGATTTTTCCTCCCGGCTTGTGTGTTCTCCTTTCTGAAAGGATCTTGGCTCATTTTGTCAGCAGAGGCGCTGGTTCACCGGCTTCAGGTCATGACGGCTATAACAGAGCCGCTGTGAAGCTCCATTGCACTGCACATTGAGCGTCCTATCTAACGTTTGTGTTTTGAAGCATTGAGCTTAAGTGATGCAAACAGACCCTGGGATCACAGTGATGCTTTGTGCATAAGATGTAATGAAGCAAATGACTAGTTGTTTTATATCATGCTTTCTACAAAGCCTTATACCACTGATATCCAGCTTTATTGGTTTTCTGGGATACCAAGGTTCATTCAGAACCAGTTTAACATTCATATTAATCTTCAGTTAATCTGTGGTTGTTTTTTTTCCTTTTAGTGTTTAGGCATGTTTTGATGTATGAAATTCAGTTTTCTATTTCAGTCCATAGCAGCTACGTTATTGGAAGCAGACTAAAGTGAGTTGTTTTAAAAATCCAATTTGAATGAATGAGTACTAGCATACGATTAGTTCGAATGACCCTGAGAGTCCAAAACGGAGGAAGCTATCACAGCTTATTAATACTGAGTGTGGCACCATCTACTTTTATCTCTGTGAGTATTACCAGCTGTTAAATGAAATCATGTACACTCCAGAGAACAAAATGCCAGGTGTGTAACTGTCCCAGTGCGGAGAAAATGGAAAGAAGATCAGCGAGCGATTGTGACTGACGTTAGCTTTTTAGCAGTTAGTTTGCTAGCTACAGAAGTTCACTGAGAGTAGCCCCTATGTCATCAAGCCTCTGGACCTTTAAAGTGCATTTAATGAACGCCCCTGCTGGAGGGCATCATCAGTACATTAAACAGTGAAGACTTAAATGAAAAGTGTTTCCAGACATTGTGTTTGAGGGACAGAGTGTGTGTGTGTGTGTGTGTGTGTGTGTAGAGAGAGAATTGAGGCAGAGATGCACCAGGACATAAAGGAGGTAGAGAACAGGCATTTATGGTATCTTGGCTCAAAAACACCATTAAATGTGATTAGATATTAATTTTGTTTGTTTTAGTTGTTTATTTAGAGGGGATACAGGACAGTAAATGATTTAACATGTTAAAAAATCTTGTCAAAATAGAATGGGATAAACTTTACACAATTAAATCTACTGAGGGCAATAAAATGTGCAAAATTTAAATGTGAAGTGCAAACATCTTTTCACATTTCACTTGACCAGAATGTTGAGCCATTTATATTTCATCGTGTAAACTTCAACGTACATACAGCTGTTAATGATGTGTGAGCCACAGCTATAGAGCTGACCTCCACGCATACATTTTTTTTGGCGTAGGTGAGACAAGCACTCCATTTCTTCTTATTCTTTTCTGTGCGTGTCTGCGTTGACTGAAATATCGCTGACCTGAAGGTGACGAATATCTTTCCCACTCAGACAACCAACCAGAGGTCTAAATTTGTCTCTTTGTCTTTGTGTCTGAATCCTGCCCAAAAGCTCTGACGTCTTCAGCCTCCAAAGAATATTGCCCTGTCATTGTCTGAAGCTACTGGCAAGATATTTATTTTTAGCCCACTTCTTTCCCCACGCACACACAAACAAACACATACACACGCGTAAGTACATTAGTCTTTAAGAGAGCCTACAGCATATTTTACTACATTTGTTGACAAAGTAATCAACTGAGTAAACAAAAAAAAGTCATCATCAGATCAAGCGATAATGATAGCTGCGGACTAATTTAAATTTGGATTTTATTTTAAAGAGTATGAAAGGAGATCGACCACATGAAAATAATGACAAGCCTCTATTTCATATATTCAGGATATTTTATTTTTTTAAATAAATGTTAGAAATCTTCCAGAACACCACCTGCCTGTCAAGTGACCCCACATAAGGAGTTAATAATGACCAAATATAAAAACCTAGACTTACTGCAAACCTCCCAATGATCAAAGCTATTATTACAAAATATAACATGGAGCTAAAAATCTGAAATGGAAGGAAAAGTAATTTCTGAATTGTGGCTGCATTACATGTCATTTGGTTTATGTTTTCTAGTTTTGGTTTGCTTTCCTTAGCTTTTCGTAATACTCAAGGTTGAGAAACTATGCTCTAATACAACCTGAAGTTTCCCTAAAGCAGAATGACCTTACTTTACAAAATGTCCTCAATCTAAAATTATATTCTGAAACTCAACTCAACTTCTTCAGTCAGGTCATTGAGCCCTGAATAATAAAGCTGATTAAGTGTCAAGGCCCCATCAGTGCAGCTGTTTACATCGCCTCATCTCTGTTGTGCAGTTGTGCAGCACCGCTCCCATTAGCGTGTCTGTGGTGGGAAAGGTCCTTGTGGAGAGGCTTTATTATTACAGCCATTATTATACTTCATCAAAATCCAAAGGCTAAACTGGAGATGTTGTTTCATCCACTCAAGGAGAGAGAATCACCGCGCCTTCGGCCAAAGGGAGGTTAACAAAGACAGGAAGATTAAATAATACATTCATCACATTCTGAGAGGCCGGGGGCCAAGTTCATGTCAAATCCATAACAAGCAAAGTATCCTCAGCCCAGCTCATTTCCCCACACGCACGTCACACACTGCTGGAAATCTACGTAGAGGATGTATTGATCTTACTGGTGCTTCCTTTCTCACAAACGCACAAACAGAGCTGCCGTATCACAGGCAGCGCCTCAAAACAACCTCCCCTGCCTCCCAGCCCCATAAAACAAAATAATAAACTCGCTGCTTGCCAAAATAATCCAAGTACCTTTGTGTGTGCAAACGCTTTTGTGTGCGTGCAGCCTGTACTAATGCACTGTTATTTGCTTCCTTCTGCTTCAGCAGATGGAAATAGCCTGTGTGTGTATGTGCAGTACATGTGTTAGAAGTGAGATGTGTCAGACATTAATTACGTGACGTGACGTTGATCTTTTCTTCATGATGTTTTCATATCAATTTGCTTTTGGGTAGTTTTTGTTTTTTGCAAAGAGAATATTTCTAGATCCATAAAGTTAATCATGTTCAGCAAAATTATGTTAGCAACATGGTATTATTATTATGATATTATTCCTAGGGAGAGAAGAAGTAGTCAAAGTCCTTCCTTAACTAAAGGTACCTGTACTCTAATGTAAAAATACTAAATAATACCAATAAAGTAAAGTTCTATTTTTGCAAAGTTAGCTGTCATGCATAGTATTTTACATGCTTTTTATAGGCTTTGCAATCTGTAAAGAAACTGGCTATAATAGTCAAACAAAAGCAGAGAAAAAAGGACATTTTAGGGCTGCAAATAACAGTTTAATTTTCTGAATAAATTGATAAAATTTTTGATCAATTAAATGTTTAAAAATATTGGAAAAGGGATGTCACTTTTTCCACTTAAGACAAAGAAAGAACAGAAACTTCTCACAGTTAAGATGCTGGAAATTAGTATTGTGAGTGAATAAATAATTGTTGATTAATTCTGTTTCTTATCAATGACTTGACTAATCATCTCAGCTCTAAAAAGCAGAATATTTTATAGTAGCGTGACACTGAGATACTCAATGAATCTGTCAAAAGTACTTAAGTAAGTACTGGAGTAAATGTCCTGTTATGTGTGCAATTGCTAATATCCTGTATTACCTCATTTTCTGTAAGATCCTTTTGATCTTTATCATCATGTCTCTAAAGCCGCATAAGGTGACAAAGAAGGAAACTATTAGCCTGTATGAATTGTGTATAATGTAATCAACCACCAGATGATTCACTCAGCTGACATTGTTGACTGACACAGCCAGTGATCTTATATGAGCAGGAGCACACCCATTATTAAAAATGAAACTTATATCACCAGAAAAGCTATAAAAATACTTGGAGACGCTTAAGCAAATACTTAGTATGTATGTAGTACGTAGTTTTGCTCTGTCTCTGTGTATTGTGTTTCCTCTGAAGCAGTCACAATGCCTCTGATGATTATGATTGTCTTCAAACAGGAAAACAGCATACTGTTTACTGCTCTTGATTATTACCCTGTTTGTCCACCCTCTAATTGCATGCCTGATGTCCAGATAATTGACTGAGTGATAATAAACTAACATACAACAGGATTGTCAGCAATGAGAAACAGGAAGTCAGACACTATGTCATGTTATCAACTGTAAATTCATCAAACAACAAATTAAGATTGAATGTTTTTAGTAGGAGAAAATTACTGCACAACTCAAACTTCCTCTTTGTAATCACCATCAACATCATCATCATCATCATCATTATTAGAAACAATGATGATGGCAGAAGCCATCAAATTGTCACCTTCAGTCATTTTAACTTGTATGCAGTAAATTCTCTCATATTGCAGAATGGTCCATTTTATAATAATATATATTATAATATTATGTTATAAGTATTGATCCATTAATGTGTAAATACTTAAATATTTTAGCTGGTATTGCAAGGGCTAACTAATTATATTATATATATCACATTTATTTGTTGTTTATATTTTGTATTATTAATCTGAATTGACAAAGTAACTTGAAACTAGTTATGAGATAAATATAGTGGAGTCAATAAAGACAATATTTGCCTCTGAATTGTAGTCAAGTATAAATAAAGTACAGTACTGGAGTAAAGTTACATAGTTACTTTCCACTGCCATTTATCGTATAATGTCTAAATCTCCTTTCTGAAATGTGTTAATAAATTTAATGAGGAAAACTGACTCCTAGTGGATCTAGAAAGTCACTGCATTTGTGAATGAGACTGTTGGACTGGAGAGTACAACTCAGCAGTGTATTGTAGATATACTGTAGGTAAGTATTCGTACAACATATAATGTATACTGGAAGAGGTACACCCACAGAATGACTTATGACTTATTATTGTGGTGGAAATAACAAAATGCATTTACTACTCTGAGGTATTTTACTTCAGTTTGTCTCTTTTATATTTCTATATGGCTGTTGCGTGTTGTTCTGTCTTGAACTGCCTGGCAGCATATGAACTGGTTACAGTTATCATCTGCAACATTCAAATCCTAATTATACATCAATGCATCAGTGATTATTGTTCATTAATATAAAATCAATAATAATTAAACACTATAAAAGGGAGCATTCTGTACAATGAGTACTTTTACTTGTAAAATGTATATTTTTGAAAATAACACGTTCATACTTATCTCCATCACTCCACGCAGTTCTGTGCCTTGTCTTTGTCCTCATGTATGAAAATAAAATCCTTGCTGCCAAACTGACTGTGGTCCAGGTGAAACAGTTGGCGTGTTCGAGGATGTGCCAGGCCAGTGAGCATTTCCCATTTCTGTTGTGGACACTTTATGTGCAAAATGTCAGGGGTTTTTTTTGTTTTGTTTTTTTAAATACACCAGAGATGTAAAAACACTCTTGATTACAATCGCAGAGAGGTCTTGAAACACGACTCTGGGAGCGACAGGGGGGAAAAGAGAGAGATTTAAAGGGTGAGTAAAAGTGTATGCTGACTGTGTGACTTTTTGCTCTCTCCCTCTCTCTCTCTCTGTGCAGCACCTCGAGACACCTGACTGCAGCGGTGGCTGGTGCCTTTACAGCTTTGCTGGGTAGGAAACACTTTGCATGTCAGGTGTCAGGTGAATTTCACATCCTTGGGGTGCTTAGTTTAAGAATGTCAGAAATAAATGAGGAGTCATTGAGGAATTTTTATGCATTCATGAGAATGAAAAAAAGCATATTTCTGCAGATGCAAGTGCTTTTGTTATCCAACAGCATCATTTTTGACAGTTTAACAGCAGCCAGCTCCGGCTCTGACTCAACTTTTCCACCTCTTCTCTCCGAGCTCCAGATACGCTAGTAGCCCTCGCCAAGCCGAAGCCCCCCGGCTCTGCAGAAGGTCGAGGCAGCTGTGTGTGGCCCTCTATCCTTGCTGGGTCTACCAACTGGTTAATTATCCTGCCACATGGGGCAGGAGGCGGGCAGGCAGGGGATTATGGGAAGAGAGGGTTGGGTTAGCTATGGGCTGTAACTCAACACAGCCTGAACTCTGATTGGCTTAGTCATGTTCTAAATGAAATAAAATATAAATCGGCCAAGTATTAAACACACATCTGTGACCATATTTATGTGCATGTTAATGACCAAAACTCAGCTGTTACATTATTTATCGGCGTACCCCTTCCAAGGTCTGTTAAGAGCTACAATAACTTAAAAAGACACTGATGTTAGTTGTTCTGTGTTGTGAATTGTGCCCTTAAGATATAAATAATCTATGTCTTCATCGACTCGGGTTGTTTATTATTCAACATGCTGATTCACAACTTCCCTTTTCTTTTGCACGTGTTTTTTACTAATTACTTTTAAATCCTTGGGGTTCCATATTATAGATCAGATTTAGTTGATCAATTAATAATTTCAATTAATTTCATCATAAACTGTCTTTTGTAGTGTTTGAAATAGATGGCAAGCATCTGAATGAGTTATGACAGTTATGATTCATAAGATATTTCCCATATCAAATCCAGTTGTTGATACTGTTTATGGCTGGTATTTACCCTTAGTTAGTTACCTCCTTTTTTTAGTAGTTTGCATTGTCAGTCCTCTCAGCCTGCAGTTTGTTTGAATGTGATACCAATACAGGAGTTGTAAGCTGTGTTTTTCTGTGTATCTTTGACAGAGGAGCTGCTCAAAGTGCATGTCCTGCCCCCAGTCATCAATAAACATGTCATTTCATTCGTTCACTTGTACTTTTAAGATGTTTTTAGCATTTCAACCAGTAACCTCAGGTGTTGCTGGCTCTGCAAAATCTGATAAATCACCCTAAGTGATGTCGCTTGAGTCAAAGTCAGATGTGGCTGAAGATGCGTGAAAATGAAAGTCTGCTGGTGTGGCATTAAAGAGAAGTGAGTTTACCGGACAAGGCTACATCAGCGACTATAAGCATAACCCACCTGAATCTCAAACCGAACTGTTGGCGGTTAGAGTTGAACTGTGGGTAATGTAGGCATTCTCCCAAGAAAGAGAAAAGTGTAGAATTAAAATAACAAATCTCTGTGCTGGTTTTAAACTTTTTTTCCCCATCCATTGTGACTCAACAGTATCATAGTGCAATCATAAGTGCAGCAGTAAACCATAAGACCTGTAAGGATTATTCATCATTATTATTGTTATTATTATTAATAAATAACTTTGTTATTAAAGAGCAAAGCCACTGTGGTTTACAGTAATTTTTTTCTCCGGGTTTGCTTCGTGCCGAACAACACCTCATAGCTATTCTAAATCACGGCAAGCCACAGCCTCGAGTGGCTTGTTGCTTAAATGAAAACGGAGTAATGAGTTATTTGCTGCCCTAATGAGCTCTAATAAAAAAAGCAGGACCCATATAGCATGGACGACTACCCACCCCTCCTCCTTGCACACACGCACACACACATTCTCTGTACTTCACTGCATCTGCTGCAATAGAATCCCATCGGCTATCCAGTTACGGTCCGCCTGGCCAGGGGCTTGCATTAGTGGCGTAGGAGAGCTGTGAACAGGGAGTATCAGATGCTGTAATATGGAAATTCCTCTGTAATGCAGAGGCTGCGGGATTGTGCGATTACTTAATTCATTTAGCTGAGTAAATGTTACTGGTCTGCCAAAGCGCAGAGGGGATGGGGAGTTAGTGTGTGTGTGTGTGTGTGTGTGCGTGTGTGGGAGTAGATCTGTCTTAGGGAGAGATGGTCGTACTGGGCGCGTTAGCCTGTGTGTGTGAGCATGTAATGGCATGCATGTGTGGTTCTGGGTGCATGTGCGTGTGTGTTACGGCTAGATGGGAGTACAAATGGGGCCTCAGCAACAACAGGTCGGGTTTAAGGCTCCAGTTTCATGCGTCCAGGGAACAAACCATTAAGAAAGAGCACCGAGCCCACCAAGCCCACACTCCTCCTCCAGTACCCACATGACCTATCCCAGATGCTGATTTGTGGCTCCTGACACTTTAATTCATTGGAAAACACTAGTCAGGACCCAGGAGTTAAGTAAGTCCATTAACACTATGCAGAAGTAATGCTTTCCAGTGCAGTGCCAGCCCTGCCACCCAGCATGATCAAGCATGGAGACCCAGTTATTTCACAGTGGGTGAATATTTCCTGGACGTTTTACACTGAGGTTACTGACAACAGGATATAAAAGTACAGTGTTTTATAGGTGAATTTATGAACAGATAAATAATCATATTATCATGGCCCCTTATTGCTACACTAGATTACTCCTTTGGTAATTTAGAATAAGTTACCGACCACGCCATGTATTTTCTGTTGTATTGAAGTAGAGTATGTTGCACATAAAAGCAGAAAGATCAGCTACATTTCTCCAGCACATTATGAGAAACTTAACCAAGAAAAACGTTGATATATACATAACACGTTTACAGAAATTATACTTTACTGTAGATGTCTCTGCAGGTTGTTTCCACATTTGCATGATGAGAACCGTTAAAAAGAATGCTATAGAATAATGTAAACAAAACAACAAAGGTCATACAAAAGATCCTGATTCTGCTGTACACAGTCTATCTGACATATTTATCTTGGATGTACAGTAAGTTTTATATTAGTTGTGGAGTATAACAGATGCCCAAATCTTTAATCCATATGTACACATCTGAATTTAGAATGAATTTACTGTGTAATATTCAGCGGCACCGTGTGTCAGATATATAGCTGACAATAGAGTAAAATTCAGCGTGCAGGAATTCAACAGTTTCTTTTCTCTTTTTCTTTCTTTTTTCTTTTTTCTACATTAAAATTGAGTGATGAAGATGTGATCTTCCACTCTGCTCAATGTCCGTCCTGGTTTTCAACACAATATACAGTCAAAGATGCATTTTATCAGCTGTTGTATCCACTGAATCCATCATTTCCCCGAAGGCGTCTCTCAAAAATGATTTCATTGTCCTCTAATCCATTATATGGAGCAGCTATGTCAGCTGAGCTGTAAATGACTCAAAACACAGCTGCTGGGGAATGGAAAACGGGGAGCCAAATTCAACTCAAGCAAAATGGAAAGAGGTGGAGTCGAAAAGCTGTTAAAACTATCTGACAGAGTGGATACGCTCTGCAATGTGGAACAGCATTATTAATTTGGGAACTGGGCCTGTTAAATCTATCATTCCATTATTCTAACAGGAATCCAAAGGACATTTGCAGCCTCCAGTTCAGCGGCCAGTGAGCCCAATCTGTTGTTTTAACAGTTAAAAGTCGGTTTATCTTCCATTTTAAGACAAGGAAGTGTTGCTGCGCTGTGCAGTCGGTCTTCAGTTGGAAACTTTGCAGTGCCACCCCATGGACGGCTCGATACAGTCTCTGGATTGGCATTACGTCAGTCAGGAGGTTTTAAAAGTGCCTCACTGCTTTATCATCATCATCACAATGACATCCAGATTGATCACATCGGACCAGAGGCACAGATTCTCAGTATTTAAGCATTAACAGCAGCTACCAAACACTGGGCCTTTTTACACCGTCACACTTAGAGATCACTCACAGCATTTCCTCTTTTTTCTGCTTCCTCTTCCACCTCATTATTTTCACCACAGTTCAGTCCTGTTAGCTGTTTAAGTAAAGCAGTTGAAAAGTTGAATAGAAGACCCAGACGAGGGTCAAGGTTCAGTTTATCTTTCCTTAAAATCCTGAATATTAGGACACCCTCTGTAATGTAGAATGGTGCTTAAATGGTGTTTAAAAATGTGTAGTAGACAGGTTTACCTAAAATTGCTTGTGTTGATTGAGTGACAGTCCAAAACTCAGATATTCAGTTGCATATTAGCTATAACAAAGAAAAATATCTTCACATTTGAAAAGCTGTAGCCAGGTGTTTTTTGCTTAAAAATAACTTTAAAAATTAAGTGGTTATCAAAATAATTGCTGATTATTATTTTAGTAATAATATTACAGCTCTAACTCAGAGTAATTTTTACTTGTTTTTTTTTACCTTTCTGTCTTTGTAGTGGTCAAATGCAGTATCTCAATTGTGAATATTTTCAAAAACTTCTTCAGTTCACATTTTTTCCCCCATTTAGGGCAAAACTTTGATGAACTCATGTTACTTGGATCAGCATGGTAACACACAGAAATGGATTAAAAGCTACCTTAAGAATCTAATTTCACTCATAAGGACCAGAGCTAATGGTGACTGACAGTGAAATACACCATGGGTTTATATGCAAGCCTCACTAAACGGCAGGCAGAACACCAGCATGCCGTTGGGGCTCGTGGTTTATCATTATATTTTCTATTCTCCTCAGTATTTTGTATTTTGAAATTAGAATCCTTTTGGTGCTATTTGTGGACATTTTCTTAGTAATATTTAATGTATTTATACTCTATGATTATAGATTTATATAATCTTGTTACAGTAGATTTATTTGTTTGAGGAGTCCAGCAGAATTTTGGGACCTGTAGCATTAAACCACGCTGTTACCACCAGTAATCATGGGCATCACCAAGTCAACCAGGACTGAACTCTAAAGGATTATAAGCTTTAAGTCTATTTACCTCTGACTTCCCTCTGTGGCTTTATTGTCGTCCTGTGGGTCAGGCTGTGAGTGTGTAACTCTCATTAGACCTGTGTAAGATGGTGAAACATATTGTGAGGTCTGTTTAGATACAGAAAATCCTTCGATAAAATTTTGCAAACATCTTTGCCAGAAATATAAAATACATTCTTGAAATTTTAAGAAAATGTAGCTACTTGTAAAACTTTATCTCCAAAACTCCTGAAACTTTTAAAAAGGGGATTTGTTTCAGTCTACACTTAAAAAAAAAAAAAAGGCCGGAGCATCTTGCCTGTGTGCTGCGGTTGAGGCTGAGAGGTTGTGGGGTCTCGCGGCAATGCCAGCGGGAATCGGAGGGGGCACAGGGGTCTTGGAGGTCCTGGTTTTACAGCGCAGCAGTTCACCACGTACACACCGGCCCCCGCTCTGCCACGACTGGAGTTTGTCACTCGCAGATTTATATTCCTCTCTATTAAAGCTCCTTTACAAGCCCACCGAGATACCTGGAGATGTAGAGAGGGAGAGGGAGAGAGAGTGGGAAACACATAAGGACAGGCATGAAATGAAAGAATAAAGCAAGTGAGACACCAGGAACAAAGCACATTTTAATGAGTGTGAGGGAGCTGGGGGAAAGTGTGTGTCAATGCCAGTTCACCGTAATGTTGAGTCTGAGCCTTACAGAGCCGTTTAGCTGCAATCCAATGAGTGTGGAACTAAATCATTGATGTTTAAGGGAGAATCCCTCTAAATTTACGTGTTTCCCCCCTGTGACACTGAAGACCATATCAAGACTCTATCCTGAGATTTTAGTCTGGATCTTTGAAGTAACTAAATTACAGTTATAAACACAGCTTTAAAGCAAGGATATATGAAGACTGTATTTAGCCCTTTGAACAGTACATGGTCACCACTTATTTGTCACGGTTTTCAAAAAAAGGCAACAAAATTGAACACTGCTAAACATTTGAGGTTTATTGGTGGCTGTTTCTTAAGATTAGGAAATCGTTCATGTAAATATTCCAAATAAATGCAAACATTCACAAACAAAAAATACCGAACTGCATTCCTGAAGAGAAACAATAGTCACTCATATCACACGAAATCACCACTCAATTAAATCAATCAACTAAATTAAATACTTTTATAAGATGTAGGAAAGTGTGTTTTAAAATTCCAAAAAAGTATTTTAACACATCTAAACTGTTAAAAGTGTTTCCGTCATGGAAAAAAAAGTTAAATGAGTCAAATTAATTACTGTAGCTCTTTATTCTATTCTATCTATTCTATTTTCCACATTTTTACCACACTTTTTTCAGCCCCTGTAATATGTTAGCAGTAGGGAACACACACATTCAGGGTTGTTCAGGGGTGATGATCTCTGCTGATTTGTTTTATCATGTTTAATGATTGAAAATGATTCCCAGGAAATGAAAGGCAATTTTTAAGGACACCCTGCCTTGTGTTGTTCCAGTCTTTGAACACAACGATCCCTCTATGTAAATTGCAAAAAGTAAATAGAGGTTTAATGCCCTTTATTATCTTTCCGAATCAGTATATGTAAATATTGTCGAACCTGCAGTCTTCGCTGTTCATCCATTAGAGCTCTGAATGTTTTCCATTCTTCGTTCCCCAGCTAACTGTTCAAAATCCAGCAATTAATAAGAAAATATTTTCATATTCAGTTCAGAGTCTCATCTGCTGCAGCCCTCCTGCAGTAAAATAAGTAGTTTTCATGTGAGTCTGACTTTCTGGACTTGTTAGAGTTCTGATATCCAAATGAAATTTAATTTATGTCGTCTTCTGTGGTAGCCTGAACCCCGAAGTATCCACATCCTCATAAAATCACCCTGGGAGCTTTCACGATCCTGTTTTCCATCCGGTTCCATCATTTCTCAGCGGTCCCATACGTCTCTGTCACTACAGACTGAATTGGAGAAAAAAACTCCTTTCTCCCACAACAGAACTGAAGTGCATGCTCTCTTTTGGACTACATTCACTGTTTTGTTTCATTTAAGACGTAAATAGAAACAAATACATTTTCACACCACAGTAGCAATGTGACTAGCTCATAACCCTGACCACTAAATGTAGTTTAGTTTATTTTAGTTTAGTTTCTTTGACATCATGTGAGGGGAGACACCAAATTACACACAACCACAAAATGTCAAGGATGACGCAACAAAATCCAAGACTCATTCCCAGTCTGGTCCTTGATGTAAAGACAGTAAAGAGTCGGCTGTTCCGCTGTAACTCAAAGAATGCCAAGTGTATTAAGAAAAACAATCCCTATTCAGGATAAACATTTTAAATTTGTTTTCCATCCTCTGCTAATTGGTGTATAATGTATTTTTTACATGTACACACCATCCTTGAAACTGTGTAGATGACTGTTATAACTGTTTTTCTTATAGTTTTGTTGTGATCTTTCCAGAAGATATATGGTGTATGTAGAAGATATATGATACATGTTGTTCATTTTTTATTTTAGGTGTATTGCAGTGTCTTGTGATCTTGTAAACATTTTACTCACTTAAAGTCAAACAGCATAAAAAAGCTATGTAGCACTTTAAATCCCTCTGTCTAGTATTTATAAGCAGAACACAAACATTTATAACAAACTATACTGTAGCCACACACATAAGGACAGTTGTAAGTGTTTATTGATGTACAGAATTTGTCAGCAATTATATCTTCTCCCGTGAAGAGACATTTTATATTTCTATTGTATGATTAAAACTGTGTTTCACTGCACTGTCATTTGTTATCTGTTTATACACCAGCCTCCACTTATGTATGCCCAGTAGAGGAATTATAATTGCTAACAAATACATTTATAAACACTGACAAACAAGCTGAAACTAGAGCAATAAATCTTACACTCCCAAGTTACAACTGTAATTCATGCCCTTGCTTAGAATGACAGTGGTAACCTTGTTTTTTGAAGTGCAAAGGTAATGTCTTCCAATTCCTGAACCTAAAGCAACGAGAGCACATGCGACAGGCGTTTCTGTGCAGTGCTTCCTTTGCACACAAGAGGGCGTTGAGTCCCTTTCTAACCATATCATTGCAAAGCACTCTGTCTCATGCCTGTTTTTGTCTTTCCCTGTGCAGGAGATTAATGGAAGGTGTATAAATTCACAATGCATCACCGCCGCCTATGTGAGGAGGGAAAGAGGTGGACGTGAGCCGCGTGCATATGGAGGAGAGGCTTGGTGAGCATATGGAGGGGAGGTGTCTCACCATCTCTTCCTCCTCCACTCCTTTCACCCCCTTCTTCCCTCTGTCCTTCCTTCCTCTTAAAGCCAGCCACCTGCATTATGACAAAAATCTGCATCCCCATTCAAAGGGCAGGCGGGTGGGCTCTTGTGAGGGCTGAGGGGGATTTTATCAGCCTGTTAAAAGATAAACAAGAACACATCAAAAACAGGTCAGTTATGTAGGAACAGCACAGGAGATGTGTTTCACAGAGCCGATACTGTCATCTGAGTCATATCAGACACGTTTTCCCACATTCCTGCAGCCTCTCGGCCTCGGTCCTGCCGCGATGTGAGAACCGCATGCTGAATCACTGGGTCTAAAGATAGATGCTCATTTGCCGCAACAGCATGGGTCAAGTGGTGCAAGATAAAGGTGACTGAAAAGTGGCTCGGCGGAATTAAAAAGTTCAACAGCCTGTTTTGCAAAGCAAAAGAGGGAGGCATATGGCCGTCTTGTCCTCCCGCCTCAACCTTCCTGAGAAATGGTGTTTGTCAGAGTAATAAAGCTGTCCCATAACCCCATAACCTCTGTAATATTCATGATCCAAAGTTTGTGCCTCGCAAGACAGCTTGATAAGTGAGAGCCCCGGGTCTGTTCCCAGACTCAACCATAACAAGTACATTGTCTACCTGGGTTACCATGGGACGAGCTAGTCCAGACTCCCAACAACCCACGCCGGCCTGTTAAAACACGCTCCTCATTGGTTCAGCCCGGGCGCTCACGGAGAGCTGTCCTGCTCTGTTTACTGATGTCACAGGCTGGACGGAGCCCATAATAGGCAATGGCTCATCTCAACATTACGAGCTGTTTATAAACCAGGTGAAAAATGACACTTTTATTGCCCGTTGCTGCGTCCCTCTGTCCCACCGTGGCCCTTGTCCTCTTGTCCTGTCATATCACTGGAGCACTTCTGGGAGAAAATAAGTCAGCAAGGAGACAGGGAAGAGAAGCACACATGCACACACAACAGAGAGAGTACGTGGACAATGGCAAAGTTTAACACAGCATCTCATAAACACACATTAATCAGAGCAGGGGGCTGGTATAACCGCTGTGGCATACAAATCAAGACAGAGAGGAAGAGACAGAGAGCCTGGTGGACTTATTTTCTCCCGATGATTCACACTTTGTTGCTCTGGTCAGCTTGCATCTTCTCCACAGTCACCCAGGGTGGACAAACACAAGACAAGACAAACACGCACGCACACACACTCAACAACAGCAGCAAGCATCATCAGCTGCATCATTATCAGCATCAGTTTATCAGTTCTTGATCAAAATGACACATTCTAGTGAAAAACAACTGTGTTCCACTGGATGGACTTAAATCAGCACTGGAATATTATGTGATAACAGTGTGATGAATTCTGCCGTGTTCCTGTGGCTGAGACATTTTGAAACCCTGTACCATGTAACTGTGATGTTTCCAGTTTGATTCCAGCTAGAAACTGTCACATGTCTTCATCTCCTCTCTCTCCCTGCATTTGCTGTCAATTATTACTGCCACACTATCAAATAAAGGCAACAAAGAGGTGCAAAAATATGTTCACAAGTTATGTAAGTAAACGAGTTACAATAGTTCAGAACAACCATCCAAAATGTATGTCTGATATTTTTCTTGGTTATAACGAGAATAAATCATGTTATACTGGCACCGTATCTTTCTCTAGCATGGAAATTCATTATGATAGGTGAGCCTTTTGTGCTGTAATGTGGTATTTTCTTTTAACATAAAGCTATAGCAGCTCTGTTCTGCCGTATCCACTCTCAGTGTAAGTTCTTGACATTTAACCTAAAGTCAGTCAGAAATAGGCCTTAGACAAAAGCTTACATTTTTTTATACATGGTGTCAAAAGGTCTGCAGTATAATCTGGAGCCAAAACTTACTTTGAAAATGACTCTCTATACAGTAAAATAAATTATGAAATACATTACAAGCATTACAGACAGGTCTGACTTGTCCTGCAAGGTCAGAAACAACTGCTTAGTCTTCCAGATGTGGTATGTGATAGTATACAGTTATATAAAATAAGTAAAATATATGCTTTTGTTTTAACCATGCATTTGTCCTCATTTATAGTAAAAGGACTCACTCAACACATGAAGAAAGAAACATCATAAAACATGTACATAAAACATGACATGACTAGAAACAAGTGATGGTCCCACACCAGCTGTGATATAATCAAATCTGTTGAATGTCTTTGTGTGTCAAACAGCAGCTGTCAGACGATCAAACTAAGAACAAAGTCTTCAGAGGAAATCACTCATCTAAGCCCCTGTCGGTGTTTCCATGGAATAAGGCAGTAAGCAGTAAGCTGTAAGCAATCGTGTGTTCTTCCTGGGAACACAGGAGGACTTTTTGTTAATGGAAATACGTGCAGGTCATTATAACGGCATTATCATTTCCCCTTTTCTCAAATATCTACTTACATCTATTGTGCAAAAAAAAGCAGATAAGTAGTTTCTTTCCTGTCCACCAGAGGGCAGCATCCATTCATTCAGCTTCTCTCGTGTCTGTAGCGTGGCTGCAGGGAGCTTCAGCAGCCCCACTGAGGAGCTCTGTTATGTTATCACAGTCTGTGCTATTTATAAAAGTCCTGATTCAGCTCCACTGATGTTTCCATTCTGAAAAAAAAATGAGAACCTAAAGGAACAAAGTCACTCTCGGAGTAGATACGAGATTAGATTAGTTTTTACAGACTTGGCACCATGTACAAGGATGATCATCATGAAGGAATCCTCCATTGTCACAGCAGTAATTACAGTTCATGGTATGTTATCAAAGTACGTTTCATTAAACGTCTGCATTTCAAGTATGTAGAGCACAATGTGCCGTTTGTGTGTATTATGTCTTCTTTTTGCTGCTCCTGACATGAGGGAGTCACAGCGAGGTGAAAAGGCTCCTGACTGTGCAGGACCATGGTACAGTCTGGAGCAAAATGCCATCTGTTGTTCATTTTGGTTTTATTATCATTTTACATTACAGGATTACAGAATGACAACCAGTTGTAGCCCACCTCAGCACTACACCCACAGAAAAAGTATACATACATATTCAAATATTTACATTAGAATATACTGTAAACGATACAATTTCTTAAAGTTTCTTTATTTTTAGCATGTTTCTCATGAGTTACTGAAAGAAAAACGCTGAATGTGGCCAAACAGACACAAAACAACCGCTACAGTGCACTGACACATAACCTTTCATTTTTCTGGATAAATCTGATAGCCTTGCCAGAATCAGTTATTTGTTCCCACATGAATAAGATTCATTTAACTTTAGGTCCTCTCCACTCTCCCTTTCTGCAGCGGCTCTACATCTGATGATATCACAGAAACCAGCCGTGCATTGATCCAACTAACAAGGTTTGTCTCTGCAGCCAAAGCCTCATATAACTTCTTCCTCTGTGCCAAAGAGCGTCACTGATGTCCAATAACTATCAAAAGCACATCACGGAGCCATGCTGTTTCACCGGGCGACATTTTCCTTTATTACTATGAATGTGGCCACTGTAGTTTACTTTGATTCGTTCCCACATACTCTTCTGCTGCCGTACATTCTCACTAGCACCAAATTAAGCTGAAATAGTCCCAGACAAATACACCTTTTACTCCTATTTGAGTAATGTTTGCTAAAAACTAGAGCCTGACTGCTTTGGGATTTTTTTTTTTTTAATTTATAAATGAATGTTGTTGTTTTTGGGGGCAAGGGGGCATTTTACCCTTTATTATTCATAGGACACCTGCAGAGTGACAGGAAAGGTGGGAGAGAGAGAGAGGGGACAACACGCAGAAAATGGGCCCCAGGCGGGAATCGAACTCAGACTCATGGCCTCGTACACCGGCGCGCGCTCTACCAACTGAACCACCTGCACGCCCCATGAATGTTTATTTTTGAGCCACTTCATTCAATGGGCTTGGCGTTGAGTCCCGTGAGCCTATCTCACATTGGCAGATGGGCTGAAACATAGTTAGTTCTTGTCTTCTTCTTCTGCTTTGGCATCTATATTTTCCACCGCTCTTCAGAAATCTTTTGTTTTGCATTACTCATTCTAATCTTTCTAAGATGTCAGTATGCTTAAACCACAGGAAAAAACCCTGAACACCCCACACACACACACACCTTCTCAACACCAGTTTGGGGGGCTGCAGCTGGCAATTTTGGTAACTCTCTGAAACCAATAATCTGACATTCACGCCCACTTAACTCAGCAGTTGGTCAGGTGAGTGGAGGTGAGGAAATAAGCTTTCAACTGTTGCGGGTATCACTGAGTGAAACATAAACGCCTTCAATGATTGATTGTCTGACAACATATTTATGTATTTGAACAATTATCGGGTCTCTATTATGGCTGGCTTCTCACCATGTGGATTATTAAAACAGCTATCAACACTTTGCCTTCAGACGCGGTCAGACAACACTTGGGACAAACTTAGTTTGTTTGGAGCATACTGACTCGTTTATAAATCAACATCTGTTTGTCTTAAAGTTAAGATGGAAAAGTCAACCCCCTCTGTTTTTTGCCATTCTCAGATTTACTCATACTGTATTACACCAAATCTAAAAAAAATCATTTTTGGCTGTTGCTTTCCCAGTTCGGTTCAGTTCAGTTTAGTGTCTAAATGAGATTAGATCAATACTTATTTCATAACTAATAATTTTTTTTCTTGCTTTTGTGATTCCATATTTGGTGCTCTTTCAGGAGGACCCTTATAAGCCTATGTGGATCTCTGTCCTTTCCTACACAGCTGTTCAGCTTTTTTTTATCTTTATCTTTATTTTTATACTTTTTTCCATGCAGATAAATAAAGTAAATGAAGACCTGAGCAGGCACACGCGTGCTGAACCAGTGACTCAAATTCAGTCTAAAAGAAGAGGGTCGTTCTCGTATCTATTCAAGGACAGAGTTTTGAATGAGGTTCCAGTTACCATGGAAAAAATTTACCTCTGTCCCACAACCAAAAATGAAGCCTGCAGCAACTTAATACAGCGACAGCATGCCGTGATGCCAGGCAACATGCCACATTACAGTATATCGTTTCACAAACAGGGGCAGTCTCTGATGTGATAACAAAAGGTCTGAGAATGCTGATACATTTTCTGCCCTCATACTCGTGTTTTAGAGGTTCCTCGCATCAGATAGACAGACGAAGCCATGACAACAGGAGCAGCCTACTTTCATCATCCTGCTGGTTTTCAGGCTTCGTGATATTTTAGCCCCTGTGATTGAGTTGCATGGCCGGTTTATTAAACTCTGCAGCTGTTGTTTGTGAAGGCACCTAGGAAACAGAGGTAATTGATGGACCTATTGAGTTACACTCACTGCATATGAAACCTCCGTGGCTGAGAAAGTCAAGGATACTAATACAAGCACAACTTTGCACCTTAGCTCACTGTCCACACACAGAACAGTTAGTGACAAGCCGAGCTACTACGACTTGCTATGAGTTATTGCGTGTGTGTGTGTGCACCGCTGCACGTGTACCATGTAACATGCATGTCTCATGCGTGCCTGACTGAAAGGTCAGATTCTATTAATACTCAGATTGTTAAACTTACTGCTCTCTGAACAGCGGACCATTCACAAATTTGACATTTTTTCTATGCAGTTGGCAAAATAGTGCATAAAAGATTTGACTCCCACCTGGAGAAATTGTGATGTACCATTTTGTATATTTTAACAGGAAAAGGCTGTGTTAAAACACCACACGCCAAACAGGAGTAAAATAACACTCTGAGATGTGGTAAATGTAAGTCGGTTGTGATGAATTAAAGAAAACTGGTGGAAAATTCAAAGCTCTTCTGTTATGAATTCAACCCTAAAAATCAAGTAATATAACTCTCGTGCTAGCCAATTGACACATCCTTTTGATCTTTTGTGTCTTGTTAAACGAGCAGAAATATAAAAAACAAAACAATTTGTGGTTTTAGAGTGACCTCTGTGCAGTGGATCACTCCCAAGCTTATCGCTGAAATATTCTCACTGCAGTGTGCATAAAAGAGCATAAAGAATTTGAGTCAGACTTGAAATTGTGATGCACAGCAGCATAGCTTTTAATACCAAATGGTTGTGTTAAAACAACTCCACATGGGGTTAAAGTAACATTTGAAGTTCACATATATGAACACACTGTACGGAAGGGTTTTGGGAAACGTTCCTAACATCTTAAATCATCTCTATCATCCATCAGAACTCAACATTCAACCATGTGTGGCTTTCACTTCTTGTGTGAGCACTTAGCAGATAAGTGCCCCCGTAAAATGGGGTCTAAATTATTGTTTTGGTTTGCCCGGCCCCCCACAGTGCAACATAATAGGTGGGTTGATTGTGTCATAAAGACTGTGGCAGGGGGTTTCCCAGGGCAAGAAGTAGCTGGAAAGATGAGGAGGAAGGAGAAAAGGGGGGTGGCATGCTGCCTTCTCTCTCTGGTGGTAAGGAGAGAGGACGGCAGCGGAGCACGAACAGACAGCTTTCATGATACCTACAGACGGCGAAGGTTTAAACTTCCACTGGGTTACTTTTAAATAAGCAGTGCTAAAATCAGGAAGTCGCCTGGGGCATATAAAGCGTACAAAACGCTCAGTAGAGTGAAATTAAAAAGGTGAATTTACCATAAACAGAAAGGAAGGAACAACTGGCCTTTCTGGGTTTTAGTTGTTCATTTTGGTGTGATAGATCTAAGTAAAAAGTGATATGATATTAGACAAATACCTTCAATATACTTTTTTAATGCTTGAAAATGAGTGTTTTGAAATATTTATATATTTCAAAACACACTATATGTAATCAAGGAAGCTGCTTCACTGTATTCCCCCAGAAGTATAAATATAGATCAGGAAGTCCATGGTTGGATGATACAGTTGGGTGTGACAAATTTCCCAAAATGAAAGTATCGTTTGTCTTTAGTACGTGTGATGTTCATGTCCTATTTGTAATCTGGTGACATGACACAACTCAAAAACTTTCAACGATTTCCCCTCAGGCCGGTGCTGTGACCACCGAGAGCCACCAATACTTCATGTGCGATTTGTGGGGATAAAGAAAAAAAAGAAAGAAAGAAAAAAAGAAAACGAGGCCAGCAATTAAAAGAACTTATCTGGAGCAGAAGAAAGAGATGAGAGGAGTAGCAGTGTGGAAATAAGAGGCCTCTCAGCTGCATACATCACCCACATCCAATGGTGTGTCTCCACATTTTGGGACACACTCTGCTTTGTACCGCAGCAACCGTGACATTGTCAATGCCAATAAGCTATATCAATATTTCAGAAATCAACAGAACTTTCACTCTTAGAGGTTGTGTTGCAAATAAAATGCTACAGTTAAACTGTAACTACAAGTAAGGACACTATGTTTATATTCTTTTGGGGGGGCAACATTTACATACAACAACTGAAAACTCACACACTTAGCGGATGTGTCATCAACTGTGTTTTTTAGACTCAATATGTTTAAATTTGAGTACTTTATAGGTAAACATCTGAGATACTTATTAGTTTCTCGCCAGATTCTGACTCTCAAACTGAAATTAGACATCCCTGTTGTGGATATAGCTAACTGAATAAAGAAATACTTTAAAAAATTCAATTAATGAAACCAGTAGGATTCTTGAGCACAAGACCTCAGTGGTTCCTGTCGATCCTGGTTATGGCCATGAAGCTGATTTAAGGTTTTTGTTTTCTTTTTAACACTAGATGTAAATCATTTTTTGTTTGACACGAGTTTCATTCTTATCTTTATATAGACGTCAAAAAGCCCCGTTGCTTTCATCCGTGTCACATGGTCTTCATCAGCGGATCATTTCATCCATAAAACTTTCAGTTTCACTTCTCATAACTTCTTCATCATCACTGGCTTAAAAGTGGCACATGAAGTACAATGTTAACGAAACAATCCCAACTCACTTCACTTACTTGCTCTTTTGCAGAGCGTTTTTTTGAGCTGCATTACATGGTTTTAGTCAAATCTGCCACCGAAGACCATGAAATAAATGCTACATTAGACCTTTTTCACCGCGGACATTTTGATGCGTCACAGCAGGAAAAGCACAGGTGTGTTTAATGACATTAACAATGGCTGCATTGCACTCGGGTGAGCTCTTGGTGTTGTGTGCGTGCTGGATCCCTGGAATAACTTTGTGGGGCACTTAATGGAACAGAGCCATCGTTAATGTTATTAAATACACCTGTGCTCTTCTATACATGCACAGGACAGAAAAAGACGAACACGGCAGGAGCCCGTAAGGTCATTATGCAGAAATATCCCTCACTGTGCCTTGAAGTCACTGTCACTTGACGCTGACGTTACTTTACATTAGTCATATCTCAATGCATTTGGGGTGTAATTGGATTTTAGTGTGGCTGACTTTATGATACAGCCATGCACATGGGTAAGCTGTTATTTAAGTAAAGCTTACTGTGTTGTTTCCTATTTAGGACCCGCTGTCTCAAGCGCCCGTAAACACATGACACCATCACTGTATGTGAATCATGAGGCAAATTAGAGGTATTACAGTGCCATGAATAAACACATAAATGAAAATGGGTATGTTATGTTCTAGCAACGCGGCTCTCTGGTGGTGGAGGAGCTTCGCCTCTACCCACCAAATCCCCAACGGGACCACTCGCAGACACTGTACGACATATGGCCCGGCGTCACCACACTGAGCCCTGGCCTGCCTCCCGCACAGTGGTCAGTGTGTGGCTAATATGGAACGAGACGTGACACTTCAAAAGTCCAACATGTGCCACAAGCGATAACAAACCGCTGCTGTGCTCACACTGCAAGCTTGTGGACTCAGCAGCTCCAGATGACAGCGTTTTTTTTTTTCTTTTTTATATCTCGCCTCCGCGCAGAGCCATCGTCATCTCGATATCATTTTGATCTTGCAGAGTAAAATGTTTCTTCGCTTGCGTCCTCTCTCTCCGAGCTCCTTGTCCTTCCCTGCCCTCGGCTCCTCTGCAGGTGGCATATTTGCATCTGATTATTTGCCGAGGCATGGCGCCTGTGTCATGCCCACAGACCTCCTGTAATCTCCTTGGTGTGGTGCATGAAATAGGCCATGACCTCTTCTACTCTTTCTTTCATCTACCTCAGCCCATCCCCCACTGCTCTGCTTGTGTGTGTGTGTGTGTTTGATGCAGGAGGATAAGTCAAATGCACCAACTAAGAGCTGACTGCAGAGAATCACAGGCCAGAACTCATTTACAGCAAGAACACATCACAGTGAGAGGGACAGTAGATATAGCTCATCCTCACTAATCTGCATCGCGGGAATATACTGTACGACTCTTCTTTGAAGGCTTTCCACAACATTTTGGAACCTGGCTGCAGGAATTAGTGAGGTTGGGCGCTGATGTTGGGCCTGGCTCACAGTCAGCGCTCCGGCTCATCCCGAAGATTGTGGATGTACTTGAGGTCAGGGCTCAGCAGGTCCAAGTTCACTCACACACTCGTAACCATTTCTTTATTAAGCTGTATTTGTGCATAGGAAAATTATCCTGCTGGAGAATGAAAGGGCCTTCCGCACACTATGTCCATCAGAAACAGCCTCGAACCAGAAGTACCTAAAAGTATGAGGACGTGGGTGGGTGCCCAGAGTTAGATGAAAACATTGACACAACCGTTGTGTGTAAGTAAAGTATATGAAGCTACAGATGGTTAGCTTAGCTTAAAGACTGTAAACAGAAGTAAACAGTTAACCTGACTCTATCCAAAGGTGTCAAACTGGCCCAACAACAAATCACTAAAATTTTATATATTGTTAGTTTTATCTGTACAAAAGCAAAGTTAAGCGTGTGTTGCAGTTTTAACACAGATTATATATCAGACTATTTCTTGAGCAAGCGCAGTGACTTCCTGGAGTCTTGTCATCGCCATGAGGTTGCCAGGCAACCAGCGGAGACTCTTTTGAGTACACCTGGTGTTATGTATAGATGAGTTTTCAGGTCGTGACCCCTTACAATAAAGACACGTCAACTGTTAAACCCCCTTCACGAGTTATGGCCTGCGTGTGGACATTAGGCTCATGTGAAAGAAGAGAAAATGGATAAAAGCAAGATGAAAAATTATATTTTATGTAAAAGAAATATTCATTTTTCTGTCATATGCCTTCAGTCTTTTTTTCCTCTGACTCTTGGTGGTCCTGACCCCAAGGTCGGGATTCACCAATGTAGACAGTACACTGGAGGTAAACATTTTTGCATCACATGATTAAATGATCAGCATACTGCCACATCAATACCGGCGGTGGCTGTGGCTCAGGAGGGAGAGCGGGTCGTCCACTGATTATAGGCTCGGTGGTTCAGTCCCCTCCTCCTCCTGTCAAAGTGTCTTGGGCAAGACACTGAACCCCAAATTACCAGGTAGCTCACTGCCACCGGTGTGTGTGTGTGTGACTGGGTGGCGGAAAACCTGATCTACAGTGGAGGATAAAAGTGCTGTATAAATGCAATTTGCCATTTATATCAAACCAATCAAATCATTAATATACTGATAACAATGCAGTACTATCAGTTGGTTATTTAATCTAAGTCCATATCATTGTCCTTATTTAGTTACACAGTTTCTTAATATGAGGAGCATTATTTTATGCATGAGTTGTAAGCGCAGAGTGCTGCTGTAGTGGTATTTAGCGAGGCCGTGGTGGGATGACGTGCGAGTGCATCTTCCTGTGACAAAGGGAGCAGCTTTGATGGTAACCAGTGCAGCAGTCCTCCGGCTCAGAGATCCTCTCTGCTTTATTTCACCGCCTTCTCTGACTGGGAACTATGTGCACACTTGATTATGTGCATGTGTGCGTGCACCTGTTTGTGTGTGTGGAAAAGGTAGGCCCTCCTCTACTCGCCTGCTTTGCCTAATACGTCCATGCAGGGCTCGCTGGAGAGCGGCGTGCAGAAGCACAAAGATCAGGGCTATTCTGGTGCTGCCAGCCTGCCCAGTGCTGATAGGAAAGGATTAATGAGGCGGGGCACTCATCACTTGTAATTAGAAACAACGCTAAAACTATTTTGGTGCCTGTTCCTATGGAGAGATCTTGACCCCCAGGCCAGCCACCCCACACCCCTTCGCTGCAAGCTACGAGGCGGTAGACGCCTGCGAAGTTGGAGTAAATATAGGCCCATAACTCCTGCAGCTATGTGACACATGGTTCAATGGAGGGGAGTGCAGATAATTCACAACTCTGGCTGTGTACTCCACTGGATGCTCAAATGTCAAGAGGCTGAGAGAGGCTGTCTCTTAAAATGTGCACTGTATGGCTTGTGTTGTTATTGATCCCAATAATAAGGGAGGCTCTGAGCTTCTGTTGTTTCCTGGCTTCAATTGCCAGATTATGAGGCCTTGGTCACGTGAGATTTTTCTTTCCCTGTTTATCCCTCAATCTGTTGTTTCTCTTAATATCAGGATGTTTTCACACAAATGTTCTTGATGTACTACTGTCTCCTATAGAGCTGAAGCAGTTACTGTTAGAAGCAGTTACTGATTAACTGATCTTAATTAATGATTTTTGAGTCATTTGCTTATTCAACATTTACTTATTGATTAATTGAAAAAGAAAAAGATCCAAATAATTGCTAAAACCTATTTTTTCCTTTTTCTTTTGACCTCTTGGGGACCATGAGAAACAGTTTTTTACAATCTTTCTATCTCTGTTTTGGTGTCTACCAACTCTTGATGGCAATATTTATGAAATGTTTATCAGACCTTTTCTGTTGAAAACAGTTGTGAGAGTGGAGAGTGGCAACCAAAACAGTGAAGTGAAAGACTGCCTAAAGCTGAGAGGAAGCTGTCGAGTCAGGTAATAGTTCTGTGAGTTTGTCAGTACAAACAACCACTTTCACATTACACAGAGGGATTTGATCCACTGGTAATGTAAAAAATACTGATTATAACAGCTTTAAACATTTGAATGCAACATGAAACATCACTTTTTACAGAATAAATAATCTTCACTGTGCTCAGAAAGCAGAGAAACAAATGAGAAACATATTTTATCCTCTTGGTGGCCAAAGAAATGAGTCCCTCCACGTAGGAAGAAACCAAAAGAAAACAAACCTCCAGGACGCCAAACCAAACTTGAAGCCTCCCTGTTTATTTCAAAGCTCACAAGTAGGGATTACAAAATTACAGTGCTTCAATTGCAACAGTTCAAGGAGTAGTAGGAGAAGAGTAGGAGAGATGACAGACCAGTTGAGGAATTTTGAGCAAGTCATGCAAAAAGGTGTGGGAGAAGGCCTCCATTATAATAGCACCCTTTGTGGAAAAAAATAAATCCATCTGTCCGTAGGTCAGTGCAAAAATAGTAATGAATTTATGCATACAAAGAAAATAGATATATATTTTTATACTGTATATACTTGACTGTTGACTACAGACACAAAGAAAGATACAGAGACTTGTAGAGCGAAGCCCATTTCCACCGGAGCCTCTGAGCCCAAAGCGGAGACTCTTAAACAAGTCTAGTTGTAAAGAGTGCACATCAAATATGACAGCTCGATATTGTTCTAATACAGAACCGCGTTTCCAAACGAAAGGGAACAGATACCCAGATGCCTCTCGGAGCTGTCAATCTGGCTATGACCTCTACAGAAAGAGCAGTGTGGGAAAGACAGACAGCACCATAACGACTGCGAGTGTCCCTCACAGGCCAGGAGCACACAGCATGCTTCGTTTTCCAACCAGAGAGAGTAATGTACAGTACGACGGTTACATTGTTCAGTCAAAGAATCATTACATACAAAAGCCATGTGCCGCTGCGGTCCTAGGAACCAGCAGATGGGACAAAAAGGTACATTATTCTTATATAACATTGGCTCAGATGTTAAGCACTCTCTTTTTTTCTTTTTTTTTTTTTTGTGGTCGTTTTTTTTTTTTGCAAATCACCGAATATAAATGCACAAGCTACAAACATGTGGTAAATGGTTTTTATATACCTTTCTATCATATTCAAATATATTGTGGAGCACCAGTAGACACCAATGACGACAGCAACAAAAGTACAAGTGAGGACACCGCGCCACACAAACGTTTTTTTTTTCTTTTTTAAAATTCCTGTCGATAAGTCACACTTAAAAAAAAAAAAAAAAAAAAAAAACTCACTTCAATCTGAGGCTGCAAACTGTTATTCATGCTCCAAATGTTGCAGAGACCTCACAAAACATTTTCATGGTAGTCGGGTAAAGACACAACCTGTTGACAACGATTTCATTTGCATAGCATGAATTTTCACGAGGGATTTTCGAAGCTTATTATCGTGAATGTCGGTGTTGTAAAGCCTTACTGAGTGCACTGTGTTTGTATTCACTATGCTATCGAACCTCCCGGCCTCCTCCGTCGAGCTGACAGAGGCACGTGATCGCTTCCCAACCCTTTGGATTCAGATGTACTTTTGAAGATGTAAGGGTTCACGGAGGTTGGATTGCAAAATAAAACGTTGGTTTTGGTGCTTTGACAATGACATTGTTAGCCCTGTGCTTCAGTTTACGCCTTTATTTTCATGCAAACAACAGAGACTTGAACAGGAACCAGAAGAACATATGAACATAAACAGAACAGAAACCATAATTTGTGAGGAAGCTGCTTCCATCCAGCTTGGTAGGGACTATAAAATACTGGATGAAGACCTTGTACTCCTTGTTTTTTGGTCTGAATTTTAATGTTTAGTTGAAGGATGATATGCTCTTTCATGTGTTGGAAACTCGACCGTTCTTGAGTTTATCAGATCGAAACTATTCAGATGAAAGACGGGTGGCGTTCAGGCTAAAACAAGCTAAAACAATGAAAATGAATTTTGGAGATCAAAGCACTCAGACCACAACACTGATCTCTAATTAAAGAAATTTAGATCACAATTTAAATTTGTTCAGTTTTATATGGCCAAGCACACAGTCATGTCAAACTTGAGAGGTCTTTATATTGTGTGCTAAGTGTTGTTCAGGTGGTTAAAAAGGTGAGTGAAGTACACCTTAAAACACATGCATCCCACCTGCATACTGAGAAGCTTCCCTTTTTATAATCTCCACTAAAACTGTCAACAGCTGACACAGTCAAATGTGTAAAAATGCAAAATTTGGATTTAGCAACAATTAAAAAATCTGCTGTCTGGATCAGAGTGAGGCCATTAAAAAGTAGCACTAGCAAGTTGAGTATTTTTTAAGCCTTTCTCTTCATATCTACCTACATGAAATATGACTCAAAGGTGAATATATTCAGATGCAACAGGGTGAGGGTAAACTTTGTGTGCGTGCATATACTCTTTACTACTATTTAGTGCGGAGTTGATTTACAATTCACGGTGGTGTTCAGATTCTCCTTCAAATGCCACCACGAGATCAGAAATTCTGCACCCAGGTCGGGAACAGCCGACATAATCTTTGAAAAGTTAAATCTGTATGTTACACAGACACCAAGAGGAGCGAGTCGCTTTGTCTGGGAGTTCAAATTCGACCTCGTTCTGCATTCGTCTGCACGTGATGGTGCACCATGCGCAGGCCCGGTGGTGACACATGAATTAAGGCATTGATAGAGGCACTAGAACAGCACGTGACAGCAGCGCTTGCCTATTGCGAGGCGGAGGAGCTCACTTAAATGTGGCTCAGTGTCAGCGGCAGGGTTGCAAAAGATCAGACGAGGGTCACACTGCTCTACTGTACCACCACCACAGGAAGTCAATGTCTGTCTGAAGTCTGCCCCTGGACTCTGCTACCTTACAGTGGACTAAGTCATAGCTCAGAATTTAGGGTACTGACGAAAACACATGTAGCTACATAGGGACACAGCAGAGTGGATTACAACAGAGCTGGCTCATGGATGAACGGGAAGAAAAAGAACAGAGGAGACGACAGAAGCAGGCAGTGAAACTCCTCCGTTCTCTTACATTAAACATCACCAGTAGCCCTGTTTTACAATATTCACTGATTATTTCAAAGTGTTCTTTCTTCTGCCAGCAGCCATGCATAAAAAAAGCTCTTATGGCTGTCTGGTAATACATATATATATATTGCTAAAATATATGCAAATGTGGATGCAGGAATGGCAAAACAAAGTTTCCAAAGCAAACAAATATGCATTTGTGGTTCTGTGTGTTTTGGAAATACACAGATGACTGACATAAACCCACAAGATGCACTCAAAAAATAACACCCCCCCCTTTTTTTTCTGTCTCGGACACATCTGCGCCAAATATTACAGCCATAAACATGAAAGTATCGAACTGAACAACAGTAATTACATTAACATCAAAATGGCATTTCAGCAAAGAGCTGGAAATGTTTCATAATCATTACCGATATATACACATAAGATCAAAGTCTCAGTTGCATTCCACTCTGAAATTATTGCACAGTAAGCCACTGTGGGCTCGTCATGGTCACCCCCATAAACCCCTGTATAAAAATAGAACAACAACATTAACACACCAAACAAATCGTCATGTTTTTTTTTCTTTTTTTTTTTTTTGACAGGCACTGCTGCGTGTAGCCAACCCCGCTTGAGTCTGCAAACACATAAACTGTGTGCCACAGTGTGAGCGTTAAGAGTTTCTCCTCTCAGTAATTGCCCCTAAGCACATAGAGTATCTTTTCCAAACTGATTTTCTTTTCCCTCATGTTTGCTCCTCTGCGGTCATAAACGGAAAGCTTCCCACTGACCGCTTCCCCTCTCTATCTCTCTATCTCTATCGCTCTGACTCGTCCTCTCCTCCGGGACTTCGGCCAGGTCCAAACAGTAGGGATTTTTGGCATTTCTCATCACCACTGACCCAGAGCTTTGGCACTCAGGAGAGTCCAAGATGAGCATGAGGAGATTCAAGAAGAAGAATACAGCGGCTTTCTCTCTCTCTCACACACACACTCCAAACCAGCTCACAGAGCAGCCGGCATCTCTTGAAAAACAGTGAGAGCAAGTACATGTGTGAGCTTTGAGTCAGTGGGTTCGTTTAGACAACAGTTTCCACACCAATCAGCTTTGGCGTGAGGATTCGTGGTGTTATTCCATTGTTGAGGTCCTCCTCGAACTCCAACAGCTGGCCCATGAAGTTGAGGTTCGGGGAGATGATGGGCCTCCTGGTTTTGACGAACTTGTAGGCGTCTGTCATGGTCATCCAAGTGTGCTTCATCAGGTAGGCGATCACAATGGTGGCTGAACGAGACACGCCTGCCTGGCAGTGGATCAGAAGGCCCATACCTGCTTGATGTGCTTCCTCTGCAGGGAGGAACGTGGAGACAACGAGAACACAATAAAGTAAATTTTCTGTTCCCAAAGGGGGAACATCACACATGATAAGATACTAAACATTTCTACGTGATCAGGCATCTATCCAGGTCTGGTTATTGAACTGGTTATTAGTTCAGAGAATTATTATTGCTTTCACAGAGTATTGCAGACTGTTAAGTGCTGAAATTTGGCACCAAAGGATGGCTCAGATTCTCTGTGTAGATCAGATATTTCTTAACTACAATAACAATTTTGCCAGCTTGTATTTGTCCAAAGAGCTTTTCCTAAATACAATACAATCTAAAATTGGCTAAATTACTGTGGGTTTAACATGTAAGAACTATAGTTTCATTTGTAAAATGAAAAAAAAAAGTTTACATTTTTTAAAGTAAGGAGTGGAAAAAGTATCCGTACTATGACAAAAGTATTTCAGATCCAGCTTCTTCCTGATTTCTATTCAGTATCACAGCTGACTACAAACATACAGTATACTGGCAAAAAGCTCCCTGGAAGCACTCTTTACTAAATCTTATTCATAAACAGAGAAACACACACAACTCTGTTCATTCACTGTACATAACAAAGTGCAGTATTCCTGCTCTCAGTCACTATCATTCAGTCAATATTGGGCAACCAACCCAGTTTTAAACACCACAACAATCTCTGGCGTAAAGTTATCTTGCATAAAAAATATTCCAGTTCCACACAGAGAGGTAAGTATCAGAAAGACAACTTACTCACCTACTTATGAGTATATAATACTTTCATCTAAAGCCAAATGAAGGGTAAAACTATATGCTAAATGCTCTCTGCACATCTACTTGTGGATTTTTTGTGAAATCACAAAAACCCAGTATCTTATAGCCGTGCCAATGTGCACAAGTTCTACTTGACATACTCAAAAACGTCCAAAAATAAAAAATAAATAAACTATATTCAGTGGACGTGAAGAATGATTGATTCATTTCAAGCCCTTTAAGCAGAAGTCAAAAGATGATAAACAAGTAGAAAGAATCAGAATATCTACAGTTAAAAAACTTTTCACTCTCACTTTTCTCAAATGTTTGTTTCTCAAGTATTGAGAGATATTGAAAATACTGACATTAAACCGTCTGAGGTGGTAAAATTACTGTTTGATTTCATTAAAGCTCTCAAGTAGACATGATCACAAGACACCAAGTTTTGCCACTGTGTTAGGCATAAAAACCTTCATACTTTTAAGTTTTCATACCAATAAATTCAAACGCCTCCTCGAAGTACTGGCGCAGGTTCTGCTTGTTGCTGTCTGTAGCGGGCAGGCGTTTGTAGATGAAGAGGCCCGTATCGTAGTGGTAGAGCGGCAGGTGGGTGGTCACGTTCAGGATGTAGCCGATGTTGAAGCGCTGCAGCAGGTTGATGTCCTGAGCGTCGTGCTCGTTCCCCAGGTAGAGGAAGGGCAGGATTGGCGTCAGCTCTGCGTTCTCGATGTCCGGGGTGGAGGGCAAAGAGTGAGGTAGCGCCCCCGTCAGGCCAGCAGCTGCGCCAGTGTCTAAGCCTTCGTGAAGGTGCAGCGAGTGCTCACACAGATTCTCGTGGCTTTGCCTAAAGCTGCTAAGGCCACCTGTGAACACAAAGAGGAGGACTGTGACGTAAAGTGAATGCAGTGCTGGAGAGGGCAGGCATGAAGTCTAATTAATTAGCAAAAAAAATAATAATTAACAACATTTTCTTATTTACTTTATTTTCATTTCCCTTCTTTCTTATCACAAATTGGACTTTATTGCTCTCCTTGGATAAAGCATGAAGTTAACATTAACAGGGTTAAGGGTTCAGTTCCCACTGGAGCCCTCCATCCTAAAAATACATGCACTCATGCTTCTGTCAGCCACATGGCACATGTTACGACTGAGTAGGACAAGCACGCTTTGCATACACATCAGATAACGCCAACGACAACTCGCTTTAAAGAGCTCTGAGGCACTAGAAGATGACAGAAGCCTCCAATCTCCATACTGTAATGTTACATTTGGTTGTAATGTGAATGTTTCCATTTGGATATTAAATCAATATGAAGGGACTGGCAGTGTTTCCACCTGCAACAAATGACAGTCAGCTCCATTTTAAGACAGAGAGAAATGGCCGAAATAGCTGCTAAGACAGTTTCCACCAGCTAAACATTATGAGAAATCCCCCTTGTTAATGTGCAGGTAAATAGATGTGCTAAATGTTTAATATACTTCTTGCTAGACATCTGCACTCCAAATAACTGCTCTGCACCTGTTACTAGTGATGCCATCAGCCAAAGTTTCTTTTCAGAGTTGTGGGGAGGGGTGGAAAGTGTCTCTCTCACTCACCACTCACACACACACACACACACACACACACACACACACAGACACAGTATCAGTTCATGCATTGTTCGTGTTGCAAGAGTTGACATCATACCATGTGAGGTCATCGCAAAACTTCCCCTTGGTGATGGAGCAGGTGGGGATCTCCTGTCAACTGTCGGGGCCGCATGTTCGCCATAAAAAAGCCCAAATGTTAACCACGAACAAAAGCATTAACGTGATATTGTGCTGATACTGACACAGCCCTCACTTTAGTGGTTATAATTACACTAAAGTAAATTAAATAAAGGGAAGTATTTACATCCCCTCTAAAACCAAAGTAAACAAGACATTAGGAGGAATTTCCTTCTTATATTTTCTCACATTTCCCAAGATTGAGAGCTCATAAGACAGAGCAGTATTCATGAAGGCCATCTTACAGATATTTAAAATCCTTCGTCTATACTAAACATCTATAATGTGTCATAATACCACATCTTTATCACACATACACTTTTGTCTAGAATTTCACAGATTAAATCATTTATAAGATCAGAACCATTTTATCAGTTGTCTACAGTTTATGGCTAATTAGAAAAAAAAACTTTAAATTTAACACAGCATCAATTGATTTTATGTTTCAGTTTAAGTTTTAGTTTTAGTATTTACATAATATCACCTTCTAAATTTTTTTTGTCAGCAGACTGTTGCACCACATACACAAATAACATTAGCATTCAGCCTTTGTAGTTGTGTTTCCAGCCACCTGAACAATGTAAGTCCAATATTCACTCTTCTTTTAGCTCTGTTTTGGTCTCCACCAACTGTTGGACTGTGGAGCCTTCAGCTGCTAAATGCTCCGCTGTGTTCACCAGCTAATTGCCAACTTTGTTTGCTGTTTGCACAATGTTAATGTATCACAGCTTTTTCACTGGAAGTGAGAGCCGTGGGACTTAATACAATGATACATTTGCCGGCCAGTGAAATCAAAACAATTGGAAACCAACATCTTTTTTTTTTTTTTTTGTTAGCATCAACAAACAAGTCATCAAGTGGCCAGCTAAGCTCGCCAAGCAGTGAACTGTGAATACTGCTTCCCATTTTGGCTCAAACTGAACCAAAGTCTTTCTTTTCAGCTGATAAATAACATCTTTCACAGTAAACTGAGAATAACAGAAGCAGCACAGTGCTGTGAGATGAAATCTGTCGAGCGTGACCGTCTGTCATTATCTCTGAACTAAACTCGCGGAGGAAAACATGAAAACTGTGTCTATCACTTTCACAAGCCACAGGCTCAGTTCCTGCTTAGAAATCATTGTTTGTGCCTGGCAAGGCCCCTCACGCCACAGACCCGCTGTTTCCTTCACTTACCCTAAATGTCCCGACACCACTGACATGTTGTTTATGGCAATTCTGACAGATTAACTGTAACCTATTACTGCTCCAAGCTGCAGCTGGGCAGTGGCGGAAGATTTTGTGTTTCCACTTTAATTTTTTGTGGCAACTGAGCAAATATGAGTGGATTATTACAATAAATCATGTCTAAGGCATGCTGGTAACTGAGTAAATATGAGTAAATTATTCAGCAGCATTCGTACAAGCATGTTCCAAATATGTCACTGTTACGGCAGCTCGGGACAATCACAATCCCCTGCATACTTCCCCTTGATGGGACCGCTCATATATTTAAAGAAATGAAGACTTAATCACCTCTACATTCTGAAATAAAAAGGGTATTAGAAGTATTCATTATAATGGAGCCAAGACCCCTCCAGCATTACAGTTTTTGTGCTTGAGGCTGGCTTTGTTCACGTTTCATACATCCAAAGTATCTTGATTATATAGGATGGAGTACAGGCTACAATTAAACATAGAGATAGAGACGTGTGGGCTTCCCTGATACAAGAAAGGACTTTTAATGTAGATTTTTTTTAAAAGTCAGGCTGAGCCATTTGATTCCCTCCACTTAGAGGACGTCTTGCAGTTTTGCAGGAATTAAACCAGAAGCAGGACAAGTCCGCCTTGTCCCTCCCACCCAGGCAAACCTCAGACAGGCGCCGACGCAGGACGAGAGACCGGAGAGGAGCCTCGTCCATCAAAGCACACGAGAGGGCCAGAGGACGAGGAAGAAGAGACAAGATCAGCTCGCTGTGATCTCACGGCTAGACGGTGACTCGGAGGCATTCAGAAAACACTCACAGCCCAGCCCCCAACACGACACGCTGCTCCAGCTTCAAACACACGCACGCACACACACCAAAGATAGAAAACATGGCAGCGACCCAGTCACTGCTATCTCAACAGGCCGCCTTATTTACTAACAGCTGCTTCTCACTCTCCTGCAAAATGCTTCATATGTGTCATATAGAGAGCCGGTGGAGAACGTGTGCATATGTTTATGGATGAGGGTGATGCAGACAGACGGGGTTTGATTACACATGCAGGAGCTTCTGCAATACTTCAGTACAAAGCTCACAGCATGATTAAACTGCAACCGGTGTGTTTACAGGCAACATCAGCTGATCAAAACAGTAATGGTGAAAGTTTAACAGGTTTTATACGCACAAACACATTATTATGCCATCACACTAGTTTCATATCAGTTTTTTTTTTCCACTAAGCTTCCTCTGTCCAGATGTCTGAGCTGACTTACTCTCTCCAGAGTCAAACTAGAGCCAATGAAATTGTGTTTTTTATCATTTCTTTATACTCACTTATAGCCCAGTGTTCTTCTACCTGAGCCTTAGGCGTTACCTTTGAGGATGATGGGGTCCTTGCCCTCCCTCCTCAGTGACTCCAGGACCACATGCAGCGGCTGGGAGAACGTCAGCCGGTTGGGGTCTGTGGTACTCTCGTCGTAAACCACAATCTCTTTGGAGAAGATGCCCTTATAAGAGTCCTTGCCCTCGCGGCAGGAGATGAGGTCCAGCACAGTGATCT
Organism: Scortum barcoo; assembly: GCA_023238725.1. Taxonomy (NCBI): domain Eukaryota; kingdom Metazoa; phylum Chordata; class Actinopteri; order Centrarchiformes; family Terapontidae; genus Scortum; species Scortum barcoo. The sequence goes on along the minus strand of CM041543.1, from coordinate 8,545,285 downwards.
TGCCCTGCTGCAGCCGCCTTCGGCTGATCTTGTCGGAGCAGTTGATGTGCACGGCCCCCCGGATGTGGCTCTTGTTGTACTCCATGAAGGGCCGGCAGTCGATGATGACCGGCACGGGACCCACAGGGTGTCCCATGGGGCAGCAGGTCATCCGTTTGGCCAGCTCATTGGGGTGGATGAGCCTCACAGATGACTTGGGGGTACCCGGGGCGAGACTGGGGGCGCTTAATGCTTCATGGTTGCTTACCATAGGGGTGGGGGGACCAGCATAGCTGAGGTTGGGGCTGCTGGCGCTCACCTGGCTGTGGCTGAGGCTCTGGCTGTCCTTCTCATAGGTAGTCACAGAGCAGCAGCTGGCACTGCTGCATCCACACGACAACGAGCGCGTGGAGCCCTTGGATGAGGGCATATACGTTACAAGATTGGCCGTCGCCCGGATCTTCACCACGGTGGTGCTGATGACTGTGTTGTTGCTGTTGCTGGTGGCGATGGAGTCCAGGTAGCTGGTGTCCAGGCGCAGTTGGAGTTCCTGAGGTCGGATCGGCCTTGGCAGCGCCACCACAATTCTGTCGTCAAGAGGAGATGGAGGCATGGGGAGGCCGAGGGCTGGACGTTTACGGAGAAGTCAACAAGCCGCTCTGTGGAGACAGAGACAAACATTAACATGAGGCGAGGAGCGAACTGTTCACCGAGACAGATTCTCCGTCCACTGTTTAAGATCAAGGCTGTGAATGAAAGACCAGAGAGCACAAAGGCCGACCTCCTGTCTGTTTGATCAACACACAAACTGGAAAACAGCCGCTGAAGCCAAATATTAGTACTGTAGTGTCAACACCTGCAGGGCTACACCCAACTTGGTGGGAAAATGTAGGCGTGACAGACTGGCCACTAATAATAACACTGAAATCATCACAGAGTCTGGTGTAACTGAATCACTTTGTAATTAATATGAATCATCCTCCAGATACTGTACGTGTGTGTGTGATGTTGAATATTTCATCCCAGCTCTGGTCTGTCTGATCCAAGGCTTTTATAACGAGAAAGAGTGAGAGAGAGAGAAAAGAGAAAAAAGATAAAATACTGCATCAACGCTACGCCGCAGTTTGGTCTCTCCCCCCTGAAAGTCAGGGTACAAAAAAAAACAGGGGTGGCAGTTCCTTTTGATCAGCAGCCCGAGCGTTTTAAAAGCATGTCATCCTGGCACATTATGTAAAGACACCCGCCGAGCATCGCCTGTCCCGGCCATTGGCATCCTTTAAGCACGGTGCAGCCTCAGCCACGGCGCACATCATTCATGGCCAAATTCATTGAGGAAACCGGCATGAGAACGTGCCGTGAATGTGATGTGAGGGCTACGAGGACGAGACGGAGCAGATCAGATGAGCTGAAGGAAAATCCAGTTTCACACCGCGCCACGGAGCCGCGGAATAACAAAATAAAACAAAATACCGCGAGGCTTGCATCTCGAAAAATGTAACTTTGTCGCAACGGCGGCTTCTAATAAAGACCCCCCTTGTAATAATAACAATAATAATAATAATAATAGAAAGACAGTTAGTTATATTTCATTAAAAGAACAAGACGGCGGATATAAAGCGGCTCCAAAATGGTTTCAGCAGTAACATATTCCTCTTCATTAATTATAGAGTCGCGTGAAATCTCTCATGACTGTGCATTTCAACAACTTGTGCCTCACACTTCTCCCCCTAAAACTTGCCGTGTTATCCGCGCTTACCGGAGTGTGTCGCGGTTCACTGCAGCCCGGTCTAATGTCTCCGCTCGCCGACGCCGTTTCCTCCATTCAGTCCGTCCCGGTGTTGTGGAGCGGCAACATTTTGGTTTTGTGTTTTTTTTTTTTGCGTCTATGCGTGTGTGTGTTCGTACTTTTACCCTGCTCCCCAGAAATAATATTGAAGGAAATCTGCCAGCCTACAGAAGTTGCGCAGCGGGATTGACGCGCCCGCGAGCCAATGCGCGACTTCATGAATATTAACGTGACCCCCCCCCCCTCCCCCTCCGTTTATGTACAGTGAGGTCCGGCCCTGTGTGGGGGGAGGGGCCCGGCTGGTCTGTCGCTTCAACTGCCTTCAGTCGCCCCCCAACACACACACACACACACACACACACACACAGAGACGTACGAGCAGGGGATGATGTCACTGGCAGCCAATCAAAAGTCTCTCCGGGAGGCTCGAGGAAGAAGACACGGTGCCTTCACGTGCCGCTCGTAAACTCTTAAGGTACAGTAAAAAAAAAAAAAAAAAAAAAAAAGATGAGCCACTTTGTGCTGCGGTGGCAGGAGAAAGGGAAGTAAAAGCTGAAAAGCAAACATGTCATTTATCTTTGTTTCTTTTCACGCCTTTGTGCGTGTGTGTAAATTTGTAAAACGGAGTGGGAAAATCACATTTCCCGCGTGGGGTTAATAAAATAATAATTCTAACAGTGTTCAACAGTGTGTCAGCCAATTATACCAACAGCAACTGGGCATGAAAACAGCAGGTGTGGAAATGAATAGTCAGGATTTCAACACATTGGTGGAAAAAAATGAGGTGACTTCACAGTGTAGTGCCATTTTTTAATAGTTTATGAGGTTTAATGATACTAATTTCCATGACATGCAGATAGGATGAGATTCAACTTTATTGTCATTACACACTGAGACTAATAAATGCAATTTAGCATCTAAACATCAGTGCAAAATGTAATAAAGGGCAAACTAAAGTGCATATATAGAGTAGTAATATATACAATAAACAGTGAGGGGTGGATATGAATTCTCCAACATATATATAGTGTGAACATGAGCAGCAGCTACAACAGGCAAAAGGCAGTGAGGTAAAAGTATAAAATATAGAGTGCAGGTTTAGGTAAAGGTATTGCTGATAGTAACACATCATATACAGAATAAACAGCTGGAGATATGATATGAATATGGTTCTCAAATTCTCGCTCTTTTTCTTCTGTTGTTAGTCAATGAACACAATGTCCGGTTGATCAGCCATCACCAGTTTGTCAATCTGGATCTGAAAGTCCCACAGGATCTTAGTTCGGTCATTCTCAAACACTTTGGGAGGCATCTTCCATACTCTGTGCAGATGTTCCTGTGCACTATGCCAGCCACTTGGTTATGACGTCCGATGTCCGCTTTTCCTACCTGCATCTTACACCCTGCTATTGTGAGCTGGACTGTCTCAGGAGCATCTTTCCACAGTCTGCACATGGGTCCTGTCTGGTGAGGTAGACCCTCTTGTACTGAGTACCTGCTCTTGTGCTGCCATGATCAGTGCTTCTGTGCTGCCTTTTAAAGCAGCCTTTTACAGCCACCGGTAGGATTTCTTGGTATCGGCCACTTCTTCTATCTGTCGGTGGTACATGCCGTGTAGGGGCTTGTCCCTCCATGAAGGCACATCCTCCTCTTCTGCATTATCAGGTTTCTGCTGCCTGAGATATTCACTTACCAACTCGTCTTTGGGGGCCATCTTCCTCATGTATTCCTGGATCTCGGTTGTTTCATTGTGGAGTGTGGCTCTGACGCTCACCAGTCCTCAGCCTCCCTTGCTTCACTTAGAACACCGTCAGGGTACTGGACGTGTCCTTTGTGTGTGTGTGTGTATAAATATGTATTGCATGTAAGAGCCTTTAGTACTTACTATCATTAATTGGTACAGGTGAGTCTTGAGCTGACCTGCAACAACTTAATAGGTCTTTTTCAAATAATTTCATTCATTCATTATGAGAAAAGTAAAAATAATGGAAAATAATGATAGCTGAATTACATTTAGCTGCTTGGGGTCCTGGTGTCGTTCGTTTTGGACCACTTGGAACACTCAAACAGAGCCACCTTGATCTTATTAGTGATACCTGTTCTCTTTTCACTGTGACAAGTCCAATGAAATGAATCCTTTGTTCCTTAGTTAGTAGCCTTTCAACCAAGTTTAATTGAAAGCATTTTTAGACATCATGATCATGAAACAATTGGAAACAAAATTTGAGGAAGTAATGAACAAAATAAAAACTCCAACATAATTGTCTACAGTAGGTCTAGGATATGTGTCTTTATACTGAAACATCTCCATGTCCTTTTATCTTTTCATCCCTTGTGTTTATATTTCCTCACTCATCTTTCTGGTCAGCTTTTTTTCCCCCAAATTTATCCACTGAAGGCCTGCTGAGCTGGCGAGACAATAGCTGCACCTTTATGAACAAACAAACCACTTCCATATTTTCATATTCCTTCATCTGCACTTCTCCTCATCTTGCTGTTCTGGGGTTTCTGTCTTTCTAGTTTTCCACAGGTCACAGTTACCTCTTCAATCACTTTGCGAGGGATATTATGAACAATCCAAAAACTCACAGCAAGGGTACATATCATATTCATGTCTTTTAGGGAAGGTTTAACTTTGGTAATAATGTGTAGGCACACTTAAACACTCACTACGTTGATATTTCCCACGCTACTTGAAGTCAGTAGTAACCAAACCTGTATAACAAAACCAGTGAGACACTCTTGACAATACCAGGTCTTCTTATTAATCCAACTGTGTTCCTGGTTAAAATAACACAAGAAGGTAAAACACACAAGGCAGTTTTGTTAATGTGATTTAGTTGGATATGACATTATGTGTTACGTATGAGTCACACACATCTGACTGCAGAAGTTTGTTACTTAATTTCCTCATTTGATCAATTTATATATAGCGATTGACCTTGTATTTTAAAGGTCAGAGAAGTACATAAAGTGGCCAAACTCTGTCCCACTGTAAGTGATGAAACATAAGGAAAGAACAAAAGCACAAAAGTGAGGATGTGCCTTGCTTGTGTAGGACAACAACAGTGACCTGTGTGTGAGATAGGGAGGTAACACTATTGGTGGTAATAAGTGGTTGTCTTTGGCAGGAGTGCTATTTAGTAAGTGCCAAGTTGGCTCAGTGCATGGTCCCATATGACAGGACCCATGTTGTGGTGAAAGGGTCTCGTTGGCTTTGAACCTTAAATATAATCTGAGCTCTCTATTTATCCTCACTGGCAACCTGAAAGAATGCAGGGCATGTATTATTGCTTCTATTATTAGCCCTCTGTACAGTTATTTATAAATGGACACAGCTGATCAAAGCCTATTCAGATTGGATTCTCAGCTACTCCTGTTTCACTTGTGATGAAGGGTAAGTGAACAAGCACCCTGTGCCTTCAGAAGAGACACAAAGTTTAGTGGGATTTATTTTTTCATACAGGCCCACAAGATGTGAATATACTGCTCCTGTTTTTTGTTTTGTGTGTTCTGTGATATTTAATCAGGTGGTCAAATGATTTAAAATTAACACTGAAATCATTTAAATAAATAAACTTCCTGAGGAGTTTATTCATGTAAAATCGAAAACTATGTATGGAAAATTGATCATTTTTAAAGAACCAGAAGAAAATAAATACATTTTTCTGATAAACTGAAGTACTCCATGACACAGTGGTGGAAAACCACATTTCTCAGGTACTTCACTGGAGTATTTCCTCTTACTACTGCTACTTTTACTTTGCTACATTTCAGATATTTGGTTAATCTAGTATTTGTTATTCCACTACAGACACACAGACTATAGAGATCTGTGTAAGAGTGACATTTACATTATCTTGTTTGAATATACTGCAGCGATATAGCAGCTGTGTAAAATTGGAAGCGCAATAATGACATCACAAAAGTGTTCAGTAATAGTTGAGATAGTTTAACACAGCAGTAATGTTAGACATGAGACGTGGTAAAGACTCTTTTAAAAGGAGAAGCAGATGCTTGGAACAACTTTAAACAGACCTGTTGGGAATTCAAACACTGGATCCAGCGTGACCTGACCAGTTATGTAAATTCAACCAGTTCAGCTTGTACGGCTGGTTTCATGAGGCCAAATGTTTATCGAGGTGACACGATATTATTCTCTCTTACTGGTGTTGGAGTGCTGCTTCATAGAAAATACGAGGGATTACCAAGAACCTGGTTTTCGGCGTCACAACCGTAAAAATGATTTGATAAGCGATAATGCTGACATGTGAGTGATGATGATCAGGAGTGAGCAGAATTCAGACGCTAACAGGTTACCTGAAAGTCATGCTGGTTCCCAGAAGAGCTCAGTGGAAAACAGCCTCATATCAACCCTGCCTCTGAGAAATTACATTTATATCAAACTTATTAGCCTTTCTAAAAAAAAACATGTAGTGTTCAATTCATTGGCAGCATCATGTTGTGTACAGCAGTGAGTGTTTGGACAGGGCTCAGGAGAGGTGGGTGTACAAAGTGCAGGAGTGTGGTTAGGTTCAGACAACAAAAGCACTTTGGTTAAGGCTGGGGACAGATCAGGGTCTTAGTTAAATCTTAATCAAGTAAACATACCCTGTCTCACCCATCAAGTCACTTTTTCTCAAAATTGAACAAAGATGACATTTATATCTGTCCTTTGTGAGTAGAACAGCTGATATTGTTGATATTAAAAGCATTTCCTCATTATGTTCATAAACAGTAATTATACAGTCAGACTAGCAGCTGTGAGGCTGTGCTTAAGCACAATGGTGAACAAAATGCCCACATCAACATGTTAACATGCTCACAATGACAATGCTTGCATACTTGTATTTAACAGGTATAATGTTTACCCTGTTCACCATCTTACTTACAACAACAACAGCTGAGACAGATGGGAATCTCGGTTCACTTTCAGGTGTTGCAGTAAAATGTTTCAATGAAACAGGGTTGCTTAAAGAGAAGTGAACAACATCCTTTAAATGTCACTTATGACTAAATATGTATTTGTATTTTTTTGCATTGTGTCATCATGTAATTATTATCCAGTGTAAATTATATTTTATTATGTTCTGCTTTTAAATATCAGTGTGGTAATTCATTCGCCCTGTAACTCACCTTACACTACAATGAGTCAAAAGAGCACCTACGCTTGTTTTTGTCGAAGTGTAAGGCATTTGTTTTGATCGGTGTATCCTATCTTCCCTTTTCGTGCTGCTTAACCATCTGTGTCTTGCCATTTACAGGAAAACTGAAAGATGCCTGAATTACATTAATACCAGTAATCTCTCAATTCTGTTGTCATAGGAAACTGTGAGCAGGTGAATGTTTGAGTGATTGCTGCTGATGAAAGGTTTACAGATGTTGTAAGCCATTTTTATCATTTCATTTTGAATGCTCAACAGGATGAGAAACCTCATTTTACAACCATTTTCTCCCTTTCGCGAGATCTTGAACTGGATTGAGCTGACTGTCTCCCTTTATAAATGTCAGCCTGTGGAAAACATGACAGAGTGCGGCTTTGTGCATCTGTTTAGAGATCACACACACACACGATATGAGATAATGTCAAACTTTGATGTAAAAACACAGTCAAGTGGTTCGCCTTTTTTAGTTGCTCGGCATGGAAAAAATGACTGATCGCAGTGCGGTATTCGCTGGCCCAGATGAAAGACTCAAACCACTTCCTGTCTTCGGCGAGGTGCAGACTCAGTGTCACATTTTGAGCAGCACAGGAAGATCTCAACCTTATGTAACCTTGGAAACCAGTTGTCATACATACATTCAGTTAGCAAAGACCCAGGAGACAGTGTTTGAATTACAAATTATTCCATTTACTAATTGCTGTTTTCATCTTTAATATGCAAAAGACTTCCCCCCTCGCTCCCAGTATTTCATCCCATCTGGACATTAACTTCATTCCTCTTTCAATGCTGAGGATTTAAGAAATGAAAAAATATTGCTACTGATGGTTTCTAAGAGGGAATGGCACAGATGGGCCTACTGCAGACTCAACAGCTTGAAAAACAACATGTCCAGCGATGGCAGGGAGGGACACTGCCAAAGATTCAACAGCCTGTCGACCTATGCCCCTTTACTTTCTGCATATTTATCAGTTTCCAGTCCGTCAGGCTGCAGCACAACACACAGCTTCAAACGTGTCTTACCTCTCGAAACCTGATGGGCTGATTGCCTCTCATACTGTCATTTTAAATCTATTTCATTGGCTTCATTAGACAATCTAATTGAGTGAGCAAGACCTTAACCGAGGACTGACACAACATCCAAAATAACATTCTGTTCATCATTAATGCTCGGGCTGTGTGACTATCATTGTACAAATTGTCTGAGCTTTGAGAGGCCAAAAAAAGAGAAAAAAAAACCTTCCTGCCCGGTCTGTCAATGCATTATGGTGCCTCCCTCTGAAATACTGTCACATCATGGCTGCATGTCTTTGTTTATTTTTTGATTTATTGGATGAAAAGTCGATTTCCTGTCTAAACTTTTGTAAGTATTGACAGCATGCGGCAAACATGAGTTTCAGAGTTTGATGTGTAGTTTAGATTTAAGATACTACTTGGTGAGAAAACTCCCCAAAATACTGAAGATCTGATGAGACTGGTGACAATAGCCCAACATTCAAACTGGCAAACACATCTTAGATTTCGTCACTCACAGAAGTCACTATCAGTCAGCATTACAGCAAAAAAGTGTCTGAAATCACATTAAAAAAATGTAATCATGTTAAAAAGATAACAGATGACAGTATGACAAAAGGAAACTTTAACCTTTATTTGTAATAATAGCAATTCATAGTGAAATATAAACTGGATAACACAAAATAAGCCACAAAATGAGAACTAAACATAAATAACAGGAACTTATATTCAATTTGACCGCTATCAGTTTTAACACATAAAGTGACATTTCAATGGTTTTCAATGTTGACATTTTAACTCACCCACGATGTGTTACATTGGACCTTTGAACAATACCAAACAATCTTCTACACCTCTTCAGACTTTTTACTGTCCAAATACAGATTATTTCTAATAATTGAACTAACAACTTCTCTTGGTTTTTGTTTATGCACTAATTCCTTTCGAGACTTCAACACTTCAAAGTAAATTTCTCATTTCAACACGAAAATCTCTATTTCAAGAGCTTCTTCAGTCACATGAAATATGCAAATGAAATGAAACTTTTCATCTTATTCTTTCATCTTATTTCACCCTTGACTCTAACTAATAATTTAAACTCCTTTCAATGCTTAATTCATTACCTCAACAAGCCTTTTCACAACTTTTATTGTTTATTCACAATAAACTCAGCTGCTTTGAGTGTCTGCACTTCACCTGACGCCTTCTTCCACTTCCACTTTGACCAAAACTTCAGGCTCTGTTTATCAGCTACGCTTCGACTGATAAACCGTTGAACTTGAACTGCAACTTCAACTCCTGTCAGCACTACCGTTAAAATGGTAGTACATTTCAGTATTAGTTTTAGGTAATACGGTAGGTAATACATTTCAGTATTAGTTTTTTGACGACCACCTCAACTGCTACTTCACTTGTTTCAGTATTTGTTTTATATTCATATTCTTACTCAGTTTGCTCATCAACCGACTCCTCTCACGACTGTTTTCAAGGATACACTTCAACTTCGACACTGCCAGCTATTTCATTTGAACAACAAAATATATATTCACCTCTTTTGACTTCCATAACGATTATAAAATCAAGAGTAACATTTCTTATACAAGTTATGAAATCATGTCAAAGATTGTGTCCTATAAACAAGGAAAAAATTGCCTTAAAACAAACCATGAACCATGATCACCAATGTATTACCCTATCAGTGTGCTAAAAAGGATAGATTATTATTAGAAATACATTCATTCACACATTTCATAAGTCATCTTGTGATACCCACCTTTTCTAAAACCATCTCACAGCCCTGAGGGGAGTTCCATCTGAAGGCTGAGAGCTACTGAAATTAACCAATGACTGTGGGCAGTAAAAATAAAAAAAAAAAAAATCATCTACCAAAAGGACAAATGTCTCCTTTTAGTGTTGCCTGAGCGAGGAGGCCAGCGGCTGTGACAGATTACCAGGAGAGGGATGGTTTACACCTAACAATAACAGCTACATCACTGAACTCATAACAACCCTATTTTCTCTGAGTTGGGCTAGTCTGTTCAGTATTATTCATTCAAGTTGGCATGTCCCTTCGCCTGAGGAGGGGTGAATCATCCTCACAGTCACTTAGCAACAACCAAATATTGTTTAGTTAACGATCAAAAAATTTAAACATTCACTCTCACTTGCCCGCATACGCACTCACACTTATGGTGCATAAAATCAGTGATGAAGCATCTCTAATCTTGATATACCGGCGCGCTTGACGTGTATGTATAGTGGCTGTGTGTGCGATTTTTGGTTTACCTCATGCTTTGATGAAATCTGAGATAATGATCTCAAGAATAGCAAATACTGTCATTCTCCCTGCAGTGGGAGCCCAATTTAATTCTGACCTTATCCCAGAATGGAAGCATATCATACACATGGATGGATTTACACGACTGAGGGTATTAGATGATGTCCCCTGATATTTATACCCATCGCCCACAGTGAGTGTCTGTTTATTAAACGTTTCTGTCTTCTTAGAGGTTACAAACCAAGCTCCTCAGCCGTGACCCTTCAGTGGAGCAACTTATCAGAAGTACTCGCTGCCCTTGACCTCTGAAACAAACATTGGGATAACACAATATAAATAACAATGACTCTCTGCACCCACTGCTAATCATGTCTAAATAGCAACTGTTTCTAGGACAGGAGGGTCACCTGCTGCATGGCTGTGTGCGAGCCAGGGCCTTTTAGCGCTGCATGGCTGTCCCAGAGGGGGCTGAGGTTCAGCCTCTGTTGGCAGCTGCTCTGGACTGTAGCTGCATAAATAATACTGTAAATTAACGACAGACAATGTATAGCAGTCCAGGAGTTACAGGACCCCCTGCTGAAACACTGGTTCGGCTATCCGGTTTTGTTTAAAATGCGAGGCCGTGAGATTTCATGTCTCTTATTGGGGAAGATTTTGTATGAGTTTGCTAATGCTCCTCATGCTAACTCCTCAGTTTCCCTACATTATTCTACACAAGCTGTTGCGGCTGTCAGAAATGTAAAACGCTTCACTTCCTGTATGACAGAGGATGATTTTTTTGAGGAAAAAACCTACCAGATGCCAGGTGCATAGAATATCAAATGTAAAACCATTCGTGAATTGGCTATTGAGCAGACGTGCTCACTTACTCTGTGAAAAGTAAACATTTAACTTAAACTATCTAACAACTAACTAACATTTTGCCATAAACACTATCTGTATGTCATTAAAACACAAATCTGAGTTTTTGAAGCGCTCATTAAGGCTTTAGAACCTTTTTCGATTAATTTGTGAACTTGAACTAAAACCAACCTGCACATCCAAACAAGATGTCCCACCATCAGAAACCTATAATAAATTCTGTTTTGTATCTAGATGGAGAAGCCAAGTAAAACCACAATTTAGATTCTATCCTCCTACTACATGCCAAGTCATTTGCATTCAGTGGAATTCCCTCTGTTAATCAACACTGTAATAAAGCTCATTGTGATAACATCAGACAGATTTCAATACAGGCGCTTTACATACGCTGGACCAATATGACAAATAGTTGCTCAAGTAAAGATTGTGTGAAAATAAACCTCATATCAGCCTAAATGACACTGACCATGATGGCAAATGGTGGGCTTATTTGCCTCATTTATATTCTGGTTTCAGTTATTTACACTGTTCTTCAAACAGGAAGTGATGAACAGGATGTGACGGAAGTGACAAACTGATTGAATTCTGGTATCTTTGGGGTTTTTTTATAGTAAGGATTACGGACTGACTTGGTTAAATAAATATTTTCTATTCTATTCCATTTTCTTTTCCTATTCAAATTGATGGGACAAGACAAGTGCTTTAAGTAACTTTGTTATAAAAGTGCTACAACCACTATTATAATTTTGATTATATAATAATAATCTCTGAGTCATCTGCATGACGACTGAAAAGACTTCTTCTGCTTATGAAAAAGCTACATTAGAGTAGCTAAGTAGTTTTTCTATAGTTGATAATGAACTATATTTATTATTATTATTATTATTGTTGTTGTTGATGTTGATGTTGATGTTGTTGTTATTTGTGTGTCACTTTGGTGGTCTGTTCATGGGAACAATGGAAAACTTTATACAGATCATAATAAACTGTCAAATGTTTCAACTCTTAATCTCTCGAAAGTTTCCTGACTTCTTCCTGAGTCAAAGTCACAGAATTTAAAGATACGTGGCTTTCACTGAATAGTGACAATTTTGACAATATCACCTGAATCCGAAACACTGACGCCTATATTTGAACACACTGCAAACCATCTGCTGCTCTTCTTTCTGAAACAACGAACTATGATATTCACCATTTTCTTGGTAATCCTGCTGTCTGCAGCCAACATGACTGACTGCTTTAAAAAGAAAATCCTGTACTCTATTAAAATAATTCCTCCTGAGAGTGCATCGCATGACCCAACAATCTTTGTCCTTACACTCTTCCTCCATTTATCTGCGTCTCCTTGTAAAACTAATGATGTCCTTTCATGCTCTTCTCCTGCTTGTCCACAGACTGACAAAGTGGAAGCCCACAATGTAGGAAAAGCTGATGAGTATGCAAATGACTGGAGACAGAGAGAGACAAAAGGAGAGAAATGAAAGCAGAGGAGCTGTAGTAGAGAGTGAATATGTGTCATTTGGTGATGTCATGCATCCAAGCGTCCAGGGTGACAGCGGCGGTGGTAACGGCCTGAGTCAGAGGATGACATCAACGCCACAAGCTGTCAGACAGGTTGTGAAAGGGCTTAGTCCCACGCTCCCATTGTTCTCTGGTTAATGCTGTTATTCAGCCTGCCACCGGCCTTACCATTTGTTAATCTGACCTAACACACAGTTAAACACAGGACAAAGACACACAAACAGCAAATTTAAAGGCCAGCATAGAAAAAGGCCAGCAGCGAAATGTCAGCCTGTAATACACCATCACAGCTTTTTGAATACAAAAGAAGAAGCGCACAGTTTTGAGTGAGGTCAGGCAATGAAAATTTACAAGCAGACAGATTCTACAAGGTTACAAAGCTTGAATCGATTAGGTCAGTGTTTTGCCTTGATATCATGTACAGTAATGTTAAATTCATAGAATGTAAAACATGTTGTGTGGTCGAATGATACATTTTTGTTAGTGTCAGTAAATCCTATTAAAAGACCAGAACCAACACTGACAATGATGGTCTGTGTACCCAAAGCCTGATATACCATATTTCTGTGTCACAGACTTACATTGAGTCCAGAAACTGTTAAAATCACACATCAGTTTGCCACATGTACACAAAATGTGTTTTAAACCACCATTCCTCCATAAAGTCACTAGAAGAGAAAATATAGAGAGACAGGCTAACATGTTATTGTTATTTTAATGTGAGTTGTTAACAATAAGAAGAATATAGAACATCATCAAACTTGTCCTTCAAGAAAGTCACATGGATGTAATGTTTAGTGGGTTTATTGTTTACCATGTTCACCATCTTCATTTAGTGTGGCGGCATGCCTAAAGTTTCTAATTGGCACAAAACAGAAAGTACACGTGAGTAGTCAGTAGATGGAAATTTTCACCTGATGATGATGTCAAAGGAGAAAATCAATTAATCACCACAGTCATTAAGATCCATCCTCTGAGGAACATGAATGTCTGTATTTGTGATATATTTTAGCCACACCACTGGCATGATGAAACATATGGAGCCAAATACTCTCATAATCTGACAAACACCTGATCCATTATTTTGCACGGTTTTGCTCATAAAGTGTTAAAAGCTTTTTCACTAATGCGTTTAATAACCTGTCACCCTTTAGGCATTACATATCCAGATGACAAATTTGAACTGATGTCAGAGCTACGTAATTTTGAAAAGTTTAACCGCATTATCTCCTCTATCAGCCATCCAGACATGCAGGAGGGTAGAGGAAGTGCTGACTGAGAGAAGGATGAGTAAAGGCGGAAATGTAGAGACAGACAGGCAGGCAGGCAGGCCTCGCTCTCCAGCTCCCACGTTTGTTCAAAATGCACCCAGGCTTTGTTGTATTTTCCAACCACACAACTCCCCACAACGGAGACCCGGCGCTCTGACAAACAAGGCTCCTTTGGGTGAGGTTGAGTTCATTGTCTGTTCGCTGCTCACTGCTACTCACATGAGTCAGTGGGCACATATATACACTTACGTGAGTCAGTGGCGTACATAGTTAACAAGCTGGTTTCCGGAGTACTGTTTCAAAGTATCATCCAAACCAACCTGGTGTCATACCTGGTGTGAAACATCATTTGCACAGTGCGGGCCTAATAAGTGAGTGTGTGGGTGTGTCGGTGGATGACACTTCTCAAACTGTATAAATATCCATTATGTTTTCTTCATTTGAAAATCTAAGATTACATGTTTACTGAAACCTGCAGTCATTATCCTCCTCTGTAGAGTCATAACACTCACCAGCGGGACAAGAAAAGGACATAAATTAAAAGATGACATCATGCGAATCCACACAGAGGAGGCCCACATGTTGAATGAAAGCAAATGAGGTCTTCCAGGTGCTCTATTCACACATGCAGACTCTTCAGCAAAACACTTCAGATAAAAACCTGTTACGGCTGAGATAAGGATACGACAGCAAATACACACAGTATATTGCAGGTGCCTTGAGTGCCCCCTGTAGGAAAGGGCTATAACAACTAAATTACAGAAGAAAAAAAATCTTGAACAAATATATAGTCACCCGATAAATGTAAGTCCAGTATTACTCTGATTTTAGCTGTTTATCTGTTTTAAATCTCCACCGACTCCTGGAAGAAAAATTCAGCTCTTAAACTGCTAAATTCTCACCTTTGTTCACCAGCTAGTCTTTACCCTTTTTGTTTTTTTGCTGAGCAGATATACTTACAACTGGTTTATCAAAGCATTTTTACTGAAAACAGATCCAGGTTGCTACTAAAAGTAAGGAGATCAGAGCAGTGAGAGTAAATCTGAACAGTAAATGAACTGAAAGCTTCTTAAAATTACTCAAAAGTCAGGTGATAATTTTCTTTGGGATTCATCGCTGTGAGTGAGCCCCTTGACATCGCACTTGACCCATTCCTAATATTAAAAAAAAAAACAACAGATAAGAGCTGCTCTAATATTGCATTTAAAACACAGAGTTTGCTTCAGATCTCCAGAGGGAGTTTCATGACCTGGGTGGCAGGGCAGCCCGCGCTCACCACAAATCTTAAACTCAAGAGAGAATGTCAGTTGCCTTTGTTGAAATATTCACTTCTAGATGTTTGTGTTCTAGATGTTGTAATATTTCATTCTGAGCCAAACCACCCAAAATACTGTCAAGCAAACTTTAAAAAAAACACTATCATCTGTAGATTGTGTCACTGCTGTCTTGCTTGTCTTAATAATTGATGCCCGCCTGGAATTCTGTTGTGCTTTTTTTCTTCTAATTTCACATCATGCAGGGTTTTTTGTTTTTTTCCACCACTTGTGCTCCAGTTGGCTGGCCTCCACGGAGCTTGAAGGAAAGTCACAATATTTGGATTGCCACTTATCACACTCAGGCACGCAAGAAATTAAACCTCCGTAGCCTCAGGTGAATGCTCTGTTGGTCAGGGCACTTTGCATTTCGGAGTCATTACGTTCACTGTTCCACTTCTCTCCTGCTCAGAGGAGGGGGGGGGGCAGCAGTCTGTCCGTGCAACTGCGCAACAACATGGACAACATTTCAGGCGCGAGCCCTGAGTAATGATCCCGTTTTAGAGACCGTCCGGTCCCATGGTGGAGATTCGGGATCAGATGTGAATATACATAGAGGGATAAGCCGTTTATTCCAAGGGCCGAGATTTTACTCCGTGCTGGATAAGTGGAGCAATCTCACAAGTCGAGAGGATCAGTTTGTGTTCACCAGCCTGATCTTTTCTCACAGTCGGTGCACAGCAGAGAAAGCTCCCGGTGCTGGCACATACGCAGAGCCGAGCGCCGTCTCCCCAGAAATCAGCTCACAGTCTTTATTCTCCTAATACATTATTGAAAGCTATTTTTGCAGCTGCACTCCAAGAACAAAGGTATCGCAGTTGTCATTTTCAACTTCACAGACAGAACGGGGAGGATGTTTTGGGAATTTTTTTGTTGTTGTTGTTGTTGCTTTTTTTCCCCTCTCCCTGAAGTTCCCCAAGACATGACTCCCCTCAAGCAATTTTTTTTGTCTGAGCATCTGCCAGTATCATGAGTGCGTCGAAAGCCTTTTGTTATCGCGCTGTTCAAAAAGGGCCATCACAGGTTTGGAATACACCCATTACACGCTGGCCCTTTTGCACCAAAGCGAATGTAACTGTGTTAAGATATTAAAGCTTCTGCAGGATTTTCATTCATGAATTTGATTTTTTTTTTTTTTGCTTCCTTTTCATTTTTTTTTTAGTTTGATCCTCAGTTGCGTGTTGGAGACGATGCAGACTTTAGCCCCATGTTTTCCCATTTTATCTCCCTCCTGCTTGTAGCATGCAACACTGGCAAACACATCAGTATGTTAAGTCCAAATTGCATGGCTGTATTATCACGCTTTCTCCCTCTCTTCTACCCACCCCCCCCACCGCGCGACACCCTCTCAAACTACACCAGACTTCAAATGTCTTGCAGAGTTACTGAGATGTTACACTGTGCAAGTCTGGATTTTAGGTTACAAATCCTCAGAGCCCTGCAGACCAACCAAGCGAGACCCTGAGTCACCAACTGCAATGCAATGTGTGTGTGTGTGTGTGTGTGCGCGTGTGTTTGTGTGCTGGGAGAAGAGGGAGTGAGACTGTAAGAGACGAAAACTCAATTAATGTCAAGCTCACACAACAAAGCAACATCCAGCACCTCTCAACGCCTGGCATAAAATTAAAACATCTCTCCCTACACGATTTGTTTGCTGTTGTTTTTTCTAGGCGGCAAATAGATTCAGTCTGCAACCTGCGCCGATGATTAATTACACAACAATTATTATGCCTGTCAGATCACAGTGGGGTTAGGCCAAAGACGTCAGTAAATTTCTCCCCAAGCTAGAAGAGGTATTAAGGGCCTGTTAGAGTCGTCAGATGAGCACGCTGAGAGAGGATTTTTCTTTTACCTGATAGATTTTGCAGTGCAGTATGTCCCAGCAACCTTGGGGTGCATTCCCAGATGAGCATACATCATCGCGTTCCCTCTTCGACTGAACACTGACCACGTTGGTTGAACCAGCAGAGCTGCTCGGTGGCCAGTAGCTGCGGTAGATGTGCTCAGCAGCTTGTCAATGTGCTACTCTCCCAGACTCTTACAGTCAAACCAAGCATGTTCTACTGAGAGAGAACAGGATCGAATGAAGGTTACATCAGATACATGAAAAACAATCATGGCTTCGAGGAAAAGAGCGAATAACTGCATGCCGAATGACGTTTGTGTTTATGTAATGATAAACTGTCGACCAATACTGGATACTTTTTTCAAGGCCTTTACTAATAACAATATCAGAGACTTAAAGAAATAGTTCAACCTTTGGAGAAATTTCCTTATTCACTTTCTTGTTAGATGAGAAGATCAATCTCACTGTACAGTTAATAGCTAAGACAATGATGAATCCCCCCCTCCATGCAGTAAACTGCAACTTCAACAAAGAAATGTTTTGAAAATGGGTGAACTAAAAGCCTCTGTGTATTTATATGATGTATACCAACATACTATAAATGGTAGAATCTCTGTCTGTCTGTTTGTACATCCTTTGATTATCTTGACAGCCATTTTTCCAATCGACTTCACACTTGGTGAGTGGACTGCTGAGGACCCGAGGAGGTGCAGTGTCAAGTGTGGGTTCGTCTGGATTAGCAGTTTTTGAGAAAGCAGCATGCAGCAATGCTGGAGGACAATCAGTCGGTCCATTCTGGTTCAGGTAGCTATCCATGTAATATTTCTGGTTCTACTTGACCATTACAGTGTCACAAATCAATGATGAGGATTACTATACAGCAGGGCAATTTGAATTTTTGTAGGAAATTGCACCAATGGGATGAAGTACCTTGGTTTGTTAGGTTAAACATTGTCTGGTTATTTTTTTCCAGAAACTAAAATCTAAATGTATTTTCCAAAAATGTACTTTGTTATGTATTGATATAATATAAAATTACATACACTGTGATTGAGTATAGTGTCCATATTGACCCTTCACTATCTTAGTGTCCAAGTACACACGACATTATAAAAACAGCAGAGAACAAAGCTGCATATTTCTTGTTCCAGTCTTGATCACAGCTACGACACCCTGCCCCAGACTCCTGCCAGACTTTTTCTTTATATGTGACTCTCGATGATCCCCATTAGTGATTACATCTACGTCTCAGGTCGGACTGTTCTCCAGCTTGACCGCAATGGTCGGGGAGAAAACCAAAACAAGCAAGTCTGTGTTTCAGTCAGAAAAGATGTACAGAACCACATTGTTCAAATTAAAAATCTCTAGTGATCTGGTGAGCGTCAGCAAACTAGAACTGCATATCTGCAGTGTGACCTTTGAGTAAGAGTACAAGAGGGCCTGAGACTCTGAGGAGAGTCTCTACTTTGAATCCCTGGACAAAAAAAATAAGCTCTAAACTGTCAAGGTGCCCTTGAGGACAACAACAACTCCCACCCACCCCCAACAGAGCCACTCCAGGACAGAGAGAACCGTGCAATGACTGCTTCCACTGTGAACATCTGTGGAGGTGATTAAAAAATTCAAAGCCCTAAAAAAAAAGCTTTAAAAAGGTCACAACCAGGACACAATCCAAAGCAGTGACCAGCTCCTAACTCGATCTTCTTCACTGCTCCCTGCATTTTGAATTTTCAAACGACATGTGTTGTGTATTCCCAGATCCCTTCTGCAGCTGCTCCTGTGGTCGGGCAAGTGCTTTGGGCTTTGGTTTATGTAATGACTGCAAAGCAACACACACACACAGAGTACGGCTGAGTGAGTTGCTGCATGGCCAACATTGTGGCAAGCCGAAACAGAATCATTACAAACACTTTTACTTATTAAATTGGCATGCCGCTGGATGCAAGACTTTATTTCATGGTTCGGTCCAATGGAGAACAACAGCGTTTGAAGGCCGGGATCCTGTCATGCCATTAGAAACATTCCTCAGACGAAAATGTCTCTCTTTTATACACAAAATGAATAGATAACATCAAAATAAAGAAGCCTCTTCAATGCAATGTCAGAACTTTGTGAAAATCAAGCCAACAATGGATATACTACACACATATATATATATGTGTGTGATCTTTTACTGAAGGCACCTCTCACATTAAATGGAAAAGGACTGAAGAAAACATTTAAATATTCCATTATTTTTATATTTAGCAGCCACCTGTCAATGGTCCGTCCCACTTATTTAAATGTTTGCACATCATGTAGCTGAAAGCTCTGTGATGATTATTGTGGCATCATGTGACAACAGATCTGACGAGAGGCTGTGTATTGCGTTCAGTCACTTGTGACCTTAAAACCTCTCTGTATAGGGGTCAAGGGTCAGCCAAGGTCAGAATGAGACGACGAGATGTTTTTTTGCTTGTTTTTTTTTTTTTTTTACAAAAAACAACATGAACGCTGACATTCAGAGCTATGCTCAGCTTCTGCCAAGATGAGGCAGTCATACCCTCCAGATACTTCAGAACTACAGAACAACAGCTCCACATAGTGGACAATGTAGATCGTGCCTTGTTAATAAAGCTCAAGGAACAATAAACTAACAAGAAAAAACAATGTTTAAGAAGAAAAGAAAAATACAGAGGTTGAGTTGTAATTTTTTGAACACCTGTCTGTGTGTTGGTGAACCTCAAGTTAAAAATATTTTAAAGAAATCTTTCTGAAATAAGCTTCACGTATAAAGTGCATTTATAAACTCTGGCAAACTCCTAATCTTTGCCAGTCTTAGCCCTGTTCTTCATCGTGAATCCTGAAGTGATTGATTGATATTCCCTTTGAGATCCTCTCTCATGTCTCTCCACCATTTACTTGTCCTGCAGCATACTTGAGCGTTAGATCTGGAGGGAAGAAAAGACACTGATGAACTGTAAAGCAGAATTACAATAAGATCTGTAGTAAATGTTTTTAGACCAGCTGAATGACCACAATAATGACAAGAAAATATAGAAGTGCAAGCTCCTATCAGCACCGCTGACGATCTCATTACCTAACATCACTGTAGTTTTCTCTTCAGGGAGAAACTAAATAATACACCAAGTTCTCCAGTAATAATCAACCACATCATTGGTAAACTAGTTGCCATGAAATCTTGAGTTTCCAGCAAGTAGCTAGTTTTAAAGGCTCATTTTACACCTTTGCTTCAGGCATCTCGGTTTATAACTGTGGTCAGACCTTAGAATAAAACTTAGAAGCACTTCTTATACTTCACATATACACCCACTTACCTGGGCAAAGGATTTTTGTCAGTGATGCCTTCACTTCCATGAGTTCCGGGTTCTCCTCTGAATCTTTGCTGGCGTGGAAGCTTGTGAAGTGCAGCGCAGGCCACCAGTCTTTTCTTGCTGACATTTTTCCAAAGATAATGTTCTTCCAGTCTTTTCTGTTTTAACGCACAAATACACAGAACAGGCTTCAATAGCAATTAGTGACATGCAAAAAACATAGTTACTTTAAAGTTTAATCAAAAGCAAGAATTTCAATTTTCCACACATTTTTACGTACTGTAACTGTAGTTTTTGAATGATGTCCTTTAAACGCTTCCAAACATCTAAGTTGCTTCTCCAGCAGGCAAAGTCCAGCATTTCAAGAACGACTCCTAAAGCTTTCTGGGTGTTACTTGCTTTTTCTATAAAACAAACAAACAAAACACATCAATAATGGATATAAAGGAACAAAGAAAATGTGATTTGTGAAAATGTGAATATGATTAAATCTATTCTGCCAAATGGTAGACATGTAATTTAGGATGAAATCTGTTTTTACCTGACTGAAGCAGGAGAGAACTGTACTCCAACATCAGCTCATGGCTTGGGACTAACACATGGAGGACCTATAATATAAGGAATTAAAGTTTTAGGGATTAATTAGACCGTGAATCTCATAACATAATGTTAAAAGCTCTAACAAATTTAACAAAGTCCATATCATAACTTGTTTGCAGTTTCACAGGGATCATTCCACTTTCATATCACTCTTCAGGATATTAAAGTAACACAAACTAAAAAATAAATACATTACGTGCTTTTAAGTAAATTTATGCTCTACTTACAATTGTGTGAGTGGTTAACAAGTGTAATTTTTATGAACCAAACTATATAGAACCAAAGCCATAAGTAAATACTGTATAGTATGATTAAGAGATACACTTTAATGTACAGCCATACCTTCAATACTTTCATCAGTTTCTTCTCCGAGTTGTCATGTCTCTTTAAGTACTGGTACAGATAGACATGCGCATTGGGATTAGGTGGAAAATTGCTGTCATAAGCATAATCATTCAGGACTTTTAAAGCCTCTTCATGATCTTCATAGAACTCCAACATCTGTTAAAATATAGCAAAGCTCAGACAACAAGAAGGAATGTTTCACTTGAACTGGGCTTGAAATGAATCAGTAACAAGTCTGACTAGGACATGAAAGACAAAGTTTATTTCTTAAATAAAGAACGTGAAACAGGCTGATGATATCAAAATGTAATGCACCTATTCTATGGCTTGAGCCATTTCAATTATCGATTAATCCACCTGTTACTATCCACTTTTTGATAGAACACAACTTTTATTATCAAAGAAAGCTAAGAAAAACAAAAAAATGCCAAGTTAGCATGTAAGAAAAGGGACATTTTCAATAACAAATGTCATTTTTGTTTTAAAATTACTTACTATTGCCTGCCATTTGACTTATTGTTGGGTCTTTGATCTATTCTCTTTCATCTTGTGATGTTAAAAAAATGTACATTTCTTTAATTAATCCAGGCAGTTAGGAATGGGTGCTCACCTCAACGTAACTCAGTATGAAGGGATCCCATACGCCAGGATTTCTCAAAATCTCCTTCAGATTCACAGAGGCCTGCCGAAAGTAGTTATGCATGTCTTGGTTGTCACCAGAGTCAGCATAATCTGAAAAAGATGAGTTAATGGTTCATTTTTTAAAACATTCAATCACACTGGAGTGCATTTAGTGGAAAAATTACAGATTTAATACACCTTAACATTTCTTTACCTCCTTTATTTTAGAGTAGTGACTGGGTCTGACCTGTAGGTGTCAGTGTGACATCAAACATGATGCCTGTGTAACTGATATAAGTAAATAATAAATGCTTTTGGTGGCGAGCTGTGTATTACCTTACCAGTATTGGAGTGTGTGGACTTTTTGTCACACCAGATGATGTAATCCAGTAAGCTTCTGTAGGCTTGGATCAGTTTGATCCTCTGATACTGAGCTGCTGACTCCTTCCCATGCCTCCAACTTTCAGCGACAGACAGCTGACGCTTTGCGTCTTCGATATGACCATTAAGCAGCAGGTGGAACGAATGTTCCAGAGAGATCTAGAGAAATAGAAGAACAGCTCTCTGGTGTGTTCATCAACATGAAAATGTGGCACTGTGTAGTCAGTTGTTCTAACTAACATACCATCAAGTAATGTCTAAGTCCTGAGTGTTTCATTCGTTCGTAGATGTTGTTGTAGTCTTCCATCTTTGAGTTGGGGTGATGGTGAAGGATCTCAGTGCTGATTCTCCAAATAAGCTGCCAAAAAGAGTGTTAATATCAAAGATGTCTAAACATGCTTACAGTGCTTTGTGAACTTGTTTACATAACTGATATTTTATCTTACGTTATCTATGTTATGCTTTTGTTCTTAGAAAGAGCTAACAAAAATAGAGAATTCAAAGTTCTTGCCATTCACCCTGAATTACAGAAGTATGTGCTATAATTTATATTCTTTATTATTCAATTTAGGTTGTGTAATTTTCATCTCTATAATCGTCTGCATACTAGCACAGACAAAATCCCACCTCCTTATTCCGCTGAGCTGTGCCATTGTTGTGGTCTTCTAACACTTGTGGATAACATGCCATATATTCTGCTGCCTCCTGCCATCTGTGATGCAGCAGAGCTTCTCTGATCTGCTCCAGACAGATTCTGGTACTCCGGTGAAATCCAGTTTCCTTTGGTGTCTCTTCAGAGAAAAAAACAAAATCATTATTTCATGACATGAATGTTTTTGTTCTAAACATTATTAACTAAGATAGGTTCTACAGCTCGACTGATGCTAGATTTTGGAGGCTGGTAGCAAAACTAATATTTGAGTGGAAAAAAATTGGATGTTATATTGGCCTGTAGTCATTTGAAACAAAAACACAAAAAAAACAGACATTTTGGAAAAGGAACCTATAAATTTGTTTTAGAAGAGCGGCGTGACTAAATTTTGATAACTTGAACATTTTTCAATCAAACAATAAACGTAACTATTTGGTAACAATCTCTAGTGCAGTTTTTTGTTATTTATCAGGAAGCAATATATCTGCAATAAGATCAAACTAGATGATATATCAGACCATATGATTTATCAGTCTGACTCTAATAGGCCTTCCACTGTAAACTGCAGAACATATATAGGCACATACCGTAAAAACTCACCTACACATGTGGGATTAACCAGAGGGAACTTTGATTTCTTCCCTCCCTTTAACAAGTTATCATCTGAGGAATCACCGCTGTCCTCTAAACCTTCAGGAAGCCCAAACTCTCCGCTCAGGTCATCCATGATCAGCACGGCCTTTTATCTCTTAGTGACCTCAGCCTGCAGGGAGAAAAATATTTGAGTCAGCAGGCAAGACCGCTAATCTCCGAGAGTCATAAACCATGGTCATTTTACTATAAATTAATCTGCTAATTTTCTTGATTCAAAGATTAATCATTTGTTCTATAAAAAGTCTTTTTTGTTGTTGTTATTTAAACAACAATCAAAATTATAAATATATTCTATTTTACCTAATTTCATAGGAGGAACAACAGCAATTTATCACATTTGAGAAACTGGAACATTTATAAGCAGCTTGAAAAATTACTTCAATGATTACAAACTCATTATAAAAACAGCTTCTGATCTACTCCCAGTCGATCAACTAATCATTTATCGACTAATCATTACGAGTATGGCGCTAATTACCTAGTAATTAAGGTGAAACAGGTGTAACAGTGAACAGCAGTTCGTTACGGATGAACACAAACTAATAAATCAGTATCGGTATTGTTTATTGATCTTTTAGACTTCTGTTAACAATAACTTTATTCGACAGTTGTGTGATATAAAGATGCTACTGTAGTTTGAGGCTAATTCACCAGCTAACCTCTTTAGCTCTCTCAGTGCAGACAAAGCTACACCTTTGATATGAATTATTTTAAAGAGAGGTATGTTCAGTCAGAGGATGTAATCTTATTCTGTATTAAAACACAGTTCAGTTCCTACCTGCAGAGTGGCGACCTCCTTTGGGTGTTTCTCAGGATAAAACAACGTTTTGATACTAAATTAACAGCTAAGATAATCTTCTCAAGTGACTTACAGCACAGCGAACACTCAGTCTTGTGTTTTTAACTTATGAAAACATCAAATTTGTCTCGTATTGGCTATAAATGTAACTCCCACATGCAACTCTCTGCTATATATTCGCCGTCTATGCGGAAGTGGAGAGGAAAGCTGAGTTGTCATTGGCTGTTCTGACCGGAAGAGGCGGAGAAAAGAGCTTCTTCTTCGCTTGTTTCATTTTCTGTTGACCTGTTCAGTAAACACACCAGAGTTTACTTTGGTTCCTCACTCTCAACAAACTGGGAGAGAACTTGCTTTTTTTTCTATCTTGTTCTATTTTCTGGCTATAACACTAAATTATATTTGTTTAAAGAGGGTCAAATTATATCTCAACGAACCAGTGCTGAAATGTAACAAAGTACATTTACTCAAGTATAAATTGGAGATAGTTGGACTTTACTCTTGGGTTCATGCCACTTTATACTTTTACTTCACCACATTTAAAGGGAAATTCTTTACAAATTAAAATATTTGCACACAAAGCATCTGTAAAACATGATAAAATATGATGTTTTGTCATAATGTTAATTACTCAGCAGTTTATACAAGTACTGCTGACATGATTAGGTGATCAATTCAATTAGTTTATTGATAAATATAATTAAATGACACCTATTTTGATAAGTGCTTTTCTTTTCTTTTTTGTCATTTTAATTCAATTTCAGCTTCTCGAATCTAAGAATTTGCTGCTTTTTCTTTCAATCACTGAAAAGATGCAGCTGGTCGAACAAAACAGGCTTTGTGAAGGTGAACCTTTGAGCTCTGGCTTTTACCACTTTTTTCAGAATTTCCACAAATCAAACAATCAATCGATTAATGGAAAAAAAAAAAAAAGAATCAGAGGACTGATCCTTAATGAAAATAATCAGTCATTCCTGCACTAAAGAGCCCAGAGTTAGAATCAGCTTAATTGGCCAGGTGTTTGTACACATACAAGGAATGTGACTCTTTTTTTTTTTTACAGCTCCCACTGTACATACACAGAAACTGAGACATAAACAGTTTAAAACAAGAAGAAGAGCATGACAAAGTAAAAATGAGACTCAGCAAACTACAACAGCAAAATCCTGCTTATACATTAATGCATGATTAAAAATATTCTCATGATATAATGTACTATAATAGAATGACAGTGAAGAGGACATTTCTATATTGAGCACCTTTATTTCCAATACTATAGCTACACATTTCTGTATTATACTTGTTTTACTTAAGTAAGACTGAATTCAGGAGTATTTTCACAGTGTGGTATTAGTACTTTTACTGAAGTATCTGAATACTTCCTCCACCACTGCAATGACCCAGTCAAAACCTTGCAAAAGGAGTATTATTAAACATGTATAATAATGTTTTCTTCATGCTGTAGGTGCCTGGGGTTGTATGCAGAGGAAGCTGCGCACACTTCACGACGAGGCTGCAGCTGCGTCCGTTGGGTCTCGTTGTTTCTTTTCCCACAGTCACATGAAGTAGCCTAATCCAACCCTGACATCCTGTGAAAACCGATCCGTGTCTACACCCAGCCGGATCTGATCTGCTGACGTGTCCGCTCCTGCAGTGCTCATGCTCCGGCTGCAGCAGCTCCGACACCGAGCCAGGCCACGAAACTGCCAGCATGGCAGCAAAACACTTCTACAGACAGGGCTTCTTGTTGCTTTTGTTCAACTTCATCTCCACCGCGGCCTTGGAGAAGCGCTTTTCCGACCTCAAGAGATGCGCCGATGAGGAGTGCAGCAGTAAGTTTCACCGGGACTTGAAGGATGCGGCTCTCCCTACATCCAGACGCCATATCTCTGCCTTATCTCCACACCTGTTGCAACACCATAAATATAACCTGGGTGTCCTCTTTTACGTGTCCTGGCGCTGTTCATCTCTGCGCGGTCCCCTTTTAAAGCAGGGAAAGCTCGTGTTAGCAGCGGGCTGTTGGAGGTTATCTGCCGGGACGCAGCCTGTGTTGGCCGGTTGCCTGGCAGCTCCGGCCTGGGTGGAGAGTGAAGCTAGTGTTAGCGGCTAACGGCTAATTAGCCGGCTAATGTTATTAAACAATAGTTAACATAAGCTGACAAAGTGCTAACCTCGCCAACTCTGTCGCTAAGCAACGTTAGCTTCGTTTTTTCACCCCTCACCTTGTTGCTAATGATGCCCAGCACAGACTAATGTGACTGTGGACTGCGTAGCTTGATCTCTGTTAGCTTCAGGTGAAGGAGAAGTCAAACGAGCGCACTGTTCATGTTTACACGTCTGGATTTAGGCTAACAGAGAGAAGGATACAGGGACTGATTCAGTTGTTGTTGTAGACGGTGTTCATCAAAGCCAGAAGATGATAAGAAAAGTGTTATGTTGGTGATATATTAGACGGGAAAGCTACTCTAGAGTCATAAAACAGTAAAGATTAGACATAAAACAAAGTCACAGCCAGTGAGGGGAAAAAAGCACAAGTAGTTCAATTACTTTACTTCCTCATTTCCTCATGAGGAGATGTTTTATGTAAGATTAAAGACTAGGAGATTTGGGGTTTGATATCAACAGTGGTACCTAATTCAGACAATGCAGGTGATTAACTTTGCCGCCGCCTTTTAGTTACATCGGTTACAGCCCTATTTTGTGTGGCACGTTTTGTGAAAAGGGTCATATTGTAGACCTGACAGAATAAGTCGCGCAGAAAAGGATATTACTTAGATAAATGTTAATTCAGTTAAGTCTTAATCGTCAATTATGTAAAACAGTATGTTGGGTTTTGGACTGTTGAATGTACAAAACAAACATTTGAATATGTAAAGCAGGCCTTTGGGAAACTGTAGAGTATATTTTTTCTGATCTTTTCTGTCTATATATGGAAAAATGCAGCACAGTGGTGTAGTGGTTAGCACTGTCGCCTCACAGCAAGAGGGTTCAGGGTTTAAACCCACCGGCTGACGGGGCCCTTCTGTGTGGAGTTTGCATGTTCTCTCTGGGTACTCCAGCTTCCTCCCACAATCCAAATACAGGTTGCAGGTTAGGTTAATTGGCAACTCTAAATTGCCCCTAGGTGTGAATGTGAGTGTGAGTGGTTTGTCTGTCTTTCTATGTCAGCCCTGTGACTGACTGGCGTCCAGTCCAGGGTGTACCCTGCCTCTCGCCCAATGACAGCTGGGATAATGGATGGATGGATGGATGGATATGGAAAAATTTCCTAATTGGTAAAGAAAATATATCATTGATTAATTGATAATGAAAATAAGTGACTTTAAGAGTTAACCCAACACAACCATGTTTATTTCCTGTTTGTCTGAATGCATCTGGGAGAAGATGCTGCCAATTTGGCACTCTTAAAATGAACACTACATGAAACAATGCATAAAGCTTAGTCCACAATTGTAATAGTTAATATTTTGTTTTCACAGTGCTTCTCTGTCGAGGAAAAGCGGTGAAAGATTTCACGGGCCCAGACTGTCGGTTCCTGTCAGTCAAGAAATCAGAAACTATCTATGTTTACTACAAACTGTCAGGCAGAAGGGATGACATATGGGCCGGAAGTGTAAGTATATTATGGTTAATATTTCATCAGTACTGAATACTAACTAGGTGTGGCTTGTTACAATTCTCAACATGTTCTCTTTTTGTGTTCACCAATAGGTTGGAAGTGTCTTTGGCTATTTCCCAAAGGACCTTCTTGCAGTTAACCATGTTTATACTGATAAAGAACTTGAAGTTACAGCAGAGGTATGAAAATGTGTTGATGATGACCTAAATAAATCTGACTAATCAAAATGCAGTTTATAATACTATGGAGCTTTCAAACCATCAGCATAATAACTTATAAATTACCATTAATATTTTTGTAATTTGTATTTTTGGTCCTCTTTTCAGGAAACAGATTTTGTCTGTTTTGACACTGGATTTGATAAGTTTAATAATTATGACATAGATTCACTGATAAGCTCCTCACTGGAGGAGAATGGTGGTGGAAATGAGGGAACATCTGACCAAATCCAAGTGGATGAGGACACGCAGAAAGAAATACAGCCATCAGTAGATGGGGCAAATGACAGTGAAAAACAAACTGAGTATTCCGATAATGTCCCAGATGATCAAAGTGCCTCTATAGTCGAACTTGATGTTACAACTGAAGTAGAGTCTGATACAGAACCTATACCCGATGCTGCTGAAAGAGCTGCAGAAGACTCCGTAGTTGAGCAAAAAAATGAGTCTCTACTTGAAAATGTGTTAGCAAGGAATGAAACCAAAGATACACTAACAAAATCTGCAGTGGAAACCAAAGATGATTCTGTTTCAGAAAACGAACCAGTCTCGATTTCTGAAGGAGTGCAAATCCCCAAGTTGGAAACTATCCTTGGAACAACTTTCGATGCCGTCATCACAGATGAAGAAATCACCAAGAAAGTTACCCCATATGAAGAGGAGGAAAGCAAAGATGTTGAGACTTTTCCAGACGATGACGTTGATATTCAAGTAAAAACTCCATTGCTGTCTTTTTCTGAACAAACCATGAACACTCCAGCATCTGATTCCTTCAAATTTTCAGAAGGAGCACAAATACCTGAACTAAAAACTACCCTTGGAACAACTTTGGATGCTGTCATCACCGATGATGAAATCACCAAGAAAGTTACCCCATATAAAGAGGAGGAAAGTGAAGATGTAAAGATTCCTCCCAAAGATAACACTGATGTTAAAGTAGAAACTCCGCTGCTGTCTTTCTCTGAAGAAACCTTGAACACTCCAGAATCAGATTCCCTCAGAACACATGAAACTCCTCCAACAACACATGATGATAAACCAGAGATTGCAGAGGAGAAGAACATGTGGACATCAATTGGAGATGCTGTTTTTTCAGCTGTCACTGGGGTCGAAAATACAGCACAAGATTATAGTTCGGAGGAAGACGATGATGACGAGGATGAAGAAGAAGATGCTGCTTCAAAAACCCCTCAGAGTTTTGAGGAAGCAAAGGAATATATAGAAGAACCAAAAGAGCCAGAGAACATGGAGCCAGTTCTTCAAGATCCTCCTAATTCCAGCTCTGTACACACCGATGATAACAGTGACGGTGACTCTGAGAAGGTCTCAATTGATGCTGATGATGGGAGTGATGGAGAAGTGATCGGACCTGGGGAAGCTTGGGAGGCATCATTGAAACCAAACAATGAGCCGATACATGATCAAACAGAAGCAAGTACAATATCAGTGGATCCAGTATCCCAAGATAATACTTCGGCCATTCCTGATGCCCAAAAATTGGACCTTGAAACAACAGATGAACCCATGGAGCACTACGAGGAAGAGGAAGTGCCCAAAGATTCAAAGGACATCAGCATTCCTATGGACCATAGTGAGGATTTCAACAATGAACTGGCTGAAAACAAATCAGTCAGTGATCAAGAATCGGACAAAACCGAAACGCATCAGCACCCGTCCCCTGAGGTGATGCTATCAGATGTCAACAATGATCAAAAGACGGTGGATGACAGCCTACCTAATCAGAAAGATGATAATTTGATGACAGATTTAGAGAGTAATAAGAGTCAACCAGAATTATCCACGGAGGAACCAGAGATTCACCAGAAACTTCTTACAGAGGAGTGGGAAGATGAAAAAGAGGCAGAGGAAGAGAAAGACGAGGAGACAGAAGAATTACTTGAAGATGAAAATGCTCTTTCCTTCTCACAGTTGGATGAACCTGAAACGGCTCTGCCCACCGAAACGACTCCAGAGCCAGAATACAGTGATAACGTGATGAGGCTGACTCTGCTTCGAGACCACTTCACAGAGGACAAAATGGAGCGGATCCAAAAGCTTCTGGGTCTCAAGAATCTCTTTAAAGTTGAGGCCATGTTCTCCGACTTGGACACAGAACTTCAGGCCACCCGTCTTTCACCCTCCGCCACTACGCAAGACATTGAAAATGCACTCGAGGGCATCCTGGAAGCCTCTGAGAATGCCATCCTGGACGAAATTGAGAAGATGCTGGATGGCCGGGACACTAAACACATTTACGACCAGCATACTGACACAAGTAGTTTGGATGAGGAAACTGAAATACTGGATGACTTCCAGGAGCTTGCATTCAGCCTACGACAAAAATATTCAACAGCCAGTGACAGCACGCCTTTGGCAGCAGAAAAAGCATCAGATATTGACCAAGGTAGTGTTGTATCTTACGATTTTCATTACTTTAATTTGAGTACTGTGTATAGATACCGCTTCTAGGATTGACTCTTCTGTGATTGGTTGAGTGCTACCATTTTAATCTCTAGTATGAGCCTTTCACACACAAGTGCTTAATACTGTCTCAGTTTATGATATTCAGAAAAACTGAATGCAGAATTTGATACTGCAGCACAGCAGACATACAGACCTGAATTGTCCTTTCAGGCACAGTTCAGGCGAGTGTCTTGTTTCTAGATGTATCCAGGTTGTTGTTAAAAGGGATTGCAGTTCACACCGGGCATCAGGATGTGTCTCAAATGACCATTTGTCATAGAGTTTCACTTCCCTGCCAACAGTCAATTGTGGCCACTGATGAAAAGAGAAACTAACCTTCATGCTTGATCATACAGCTAGAAAAGCTATGTAATACCTCCCCATTTTTAACTAACTTCCTAGTTATTTGTCATATCAGTTCAAGAGTACTGAACTTGGTTGCTTTTTCAAGGGTTTTGCTTTTTCAGGAAAAGTTGAGTAAGTGATTCTCAGTTTGGTTGCTTGAATGTAGTCTGAGCAAGCTGTATCCTCAGAGTGTTTTGGCTGACATCTTGCCTGCATCACCAAAGATGCATTTAAGTGAGAGCCCTAACCCTACCCTAATAAGAGTCACCTCCTACTAAGCAAATACCTCACTCTTGATAAAGCCATAGGCCACACCTGCTGTTGTCAATTAAAATATATTTGCTGGAAACCTGCGTTGTTAACAATACAGGAATTCAATCTTTTCAAGCAGATGATGAATCCCCTAATCTTTTTTTTTTTTTGTTGTTGTTTTTGTTTTTTTTATGTTTTTGTTGTATCTGAACATGAATTCAGTGGGAAAAGATGACATGCCCCCCATTGTTGAAGACGTCCCTGAGGCTGAGAACAATGATAACCTTTCAGTAACACATCAGGAAGAGAGGCCAGCAGACACTAAAGAAGAGCAGATGATTGTGGATGAAGTCCACAGTGCACCAGATGTCAGTATGGAGGAGGATGGCGGACACTTTAACAAAAACAAAGACAATCAGCCGAGCTTCAGCGCCTCGGACGAGATGCAGAAGGTCCCTCAAGCCACCCTGGAAAATCCTTTAGACATGGGCCTTGGTGTTGAGGTTGAGCACTCATCCTCAGGTTGGTACTTTAAACAGTATGATCTATTTAACCTTTTCTCATTAATTAATTGATCAATCATGTCCTTAACATGCAGTTTTGTTTAGCCTTATGAAGAAACAAGAGAGGCTCAATTGTCTTACATTCTAAGGGTGTTAAGATTTTTTTTTTAGTCTTTTTGCCAAGCCCTGTCCTCAACTTTTACATTTCCAGTGACAAATCCTCACTATTTGTAGCATAACCAGAAAATGTGAACCTGTTTTGCGCTTTTTGACTTGGGGGACGTGGGAGGTACAACAAAATTTACTACATTTAGGTACAGAAGTTCATTCTTGGGGTCAGCAAATCAGTCCACTGCATGTTTGCAAGCTCCCTGAGACTTTATTATGTCAAAATCATAGACAAATCTTGTTTAGTTCTCCTTGCATGACCTGGTTTTGGGAGAATTGTATGATAATCATGTAATACTTGAACTGTTTTTAATGCATGAGATGGCAAAGTATAATGGAAGATTCTCACACACAAACCTACTGACTGATGAATTTTGTTCCACCAGGATCTTTGGACCCCATGGAACAAGTGTCTGAAATTCATGAAGAAGTGGGATTATTCTCAACTGGAATTGTTTACATGGTTTGCATCCTTTCGATGATGAAGAGTAAAATTGCAGAATGGACCATTGTGGTAAGTCTAAGAATTGTAACTGACTGTATATGCTAGTTTTATTAGTTTATTAATATTAATATATATTTATTAATTTTTTTGTTACGTGTCATGCATTTAAATGTGTGTGTTGTTTCTAAAGACAAATTAGTGTCAACTGTGAAATATTTAAATCCATAAAATCAGTGACACAAAAGTATGCTTATAAAGCAGAGGTTCCAAAACACATAGAGGCCACAGAAAGTTTGCTACGGTGCCACAAGAAAACAATATGATTGATAAAAAAGCATTATAATAATAATAAAAATAACATTGTGGACCATTTGTGTAACACTCATGCTGTTAGCAAATCTGCAAGAATACTGGTATAATGAAACCTGTCCTCATTTAAAAAAAAAAAATAAAAAAATAGGTTGTGGATCCTGAACAACAAACAAAAATCTGGTCCAGTCTTAGTGTCAAAGTTTCACTTACACTATATATTGTTTTGGTTATCATGTAATGTTATGATGACAGTTTTCAAAAATGTTTTTTCTCTATAATTACAATCGTACAAATATTATTGTCCAAAGCGTTTCGCCCCACACACCCGGGCAGATCAGTACAGGTAAAGGTGGCTGGATGTTGGGCCCTGTGTTGTTTTGTCCCGATGCGCCCTGAACGTCTCACGCCCCCCCGCCTTGTTGACGGTGTCGGCTTATTGAAGTTCAACACAGCCGGTGCCGAGCTGGATACGAGCGCGACCGGAGGGCCTTATTTCGGCATGGCATGAACGACAGATAATAACCACAAGAGACGGTCGAGTGATGGACTCTGTGCTGTCAAATTAATTCAGGTCGTTTGTCGCTTCCTGTAGTGAGGTTGTCGCGCACATTTGAAGCTGCAGCAGCTCATATCTCATCGGATGATTTTTTTTTTTTTATTTTCCTGCTTCACCACCACCTGTCTCCACGAAATACCCTCGACAGCTTTTGTAACGACGTGTTTTTTTTATCTATTATTCACGTTAAGTCGCCTTAGCTTGAATGGTGGAGGCTAACGCTACGTTTACTTTGAGGACAGCTAACGTGCTAGCCAGCTAATCTGTCAGACTAGCGCACTCTGAGCTCGTCGTCTCGTTTCAAACGCTGGCATGGAGACTGAAACATTAGCCCGACCTGGACTGGAGCCGGACCACCTTTACGTGGTGTTTCTGAGGGAGCTGCAGCATGTAAGTGTGAAAACAGTCGGTCAGCCTCCCGTGTTTATCATGCTATCATGGCCTGCTGACGTGTTGATGAGCAGATGGCTGATGCACATTGTTCACCTCTCGTCATTTTACTCACCAGGGTACCAGATGCAGTTGATTTCACCTCTTAGATGTCCGCAGGAGAGCTTTAACTTCCTCATTTTTATCTTGTTTTCTGTGTAGATTCTACTTTAAATATCCTTACACGTACTGTATCGTGCCTCTGTGAATTGCTATAATGAAAAAAAACAGGAAAAAAAAAGACTTTTTGTTAAATACAGCTATTAAAAGAGCGTGTTAATCCTTCCAGGCAATGTGGGGTGTTCATTTATTTGTAATCCCTGCATTTGTTCACAGCCATTAGTTGTGTGTTTGTTCCCGTCTGAATCGCCTGACGCTCAGTTCAAAGGTTACTGTGTGCTTGGGGCAGCTCCTCTCAGCATGACTGGACATTAATGAAAACTGTGGGCCAGTTTTGGCTACTGATTCGATTATTAAACACCCCAACATTTAGGTAGAAAGCGACCTTTGTATGGTGATGGATTTTAACAGTAAAGTAAACCCTGTCTGGTTCATAGTTGAGGCTTGTCAGTATCTGAATTTGGAGAAGTAGCACGTAAATGTATGAATCGATTTCCTGTAACAGCAACTCTCTATAATACTGTCAATAATATCCTTGTAATATACGTTATAGTAATAATACTAATAATAATAATAGGTCCTTATAAGCTTCAAAAGTGCACCTTTCACACAGGATTGAAGTTGAAGCTCAGTTGAAGCTTGATCGAGTCAGTAACAGGAAACTTGTGAAAGAGCCGATTACTGTTGCAACGTTTCACCTGTTTTGCTTGCGTGTTTTGCAACAGATGGAGAATAAACAGAGTTTAACATTGCTGGTTGTAGCATGAGGATGCTTTTCGGTCTGATTATTATTGTGTGGTGATGCTCTGATATTGTTCCTCTCAGTGGCAGGTTACAGATAACAGATCACCCATCATTCCTTTCCTTTGTCTTTCATTGGTATTCAGTAAATGAACGCGCATTATCTCAGTCCTCATCTACATGTCAATATTGGAAGATTTATTGAGGTGTAACCTACTGTTAGCTTCCTACACTGTCTCACTGTGCTTTGACAAATATTAACTTGACCTCTGTCTTCAATCACATTAAGAAGTACATAGACCTCCCATCTTCACAAATTTAGTATAACCAGCATTTTTTTCAGCATTATTTAATTGATCTTTGATCATTCCTTAATATTGTGGTTGTGTTTGTGTGCCATCAGTTGATTTCACTGCTGCCAGAAGAGTGGAAGCCAGGGGAGACCTTGTTCGGCTGTCCTTGGCAAGCTGTTGTCATCACTGCTCTGGTTGGAGTCGTGACCTTCACCCTCTTCTTCTGGAGGACCGTGTTGGCAGTAAGTTTTGTAATATTGCTGCCCATGTTTGATCAAATTATGTGTTGTAATTTGCCAAGAAAACACTGCTTTTTAGTTTAATAAGATTGGATTTGTTTTGTATCTGAAAATTCACACTGCATTAAGATATCAGTCTTGGAGTCTAATTTTCCTCTACAATTTAACTTTACCATCTTCGGGGAGCAACACAGTATAATATTTTTCCTATCTGATTCACCGTTGGATGCTTTTCCTTATTTCTGACATAATAAAGTGCTACATGTATGTGATGACGTGCTGTGACAGTTATTTCAAAGTGTTCTTTACCTGTTCATTTTCTAAAATCTTTTTAGGTAAAGAAGAAAGAATACCTTGGTAAGTTTTTACTCATTTGTTTACATTACATTACAAAATGTAGAAGTGTAAAATTGAACTGATTGTGTATTTTTTTGTTGCACTTTTGCGGACACAGTAGATGAAACAAAACTGAAGGAGCAGATTCTGACTCTCAATAAAGAGAAGAATGATGCTCTCACTAAAGTGTCTCAACTCCAGAAACAGGTGAGCCAAGAATAAAATGTGATCAAATATCTATCAGCAACCTTTTTAAAAGTTTGTTTTTTTATTTCTGGAATTTTATGAATTGTTTTTTCTTCTTTTTTAAAGACCGAACAACTAAAAGAAAACCAAAAACAGTCAAAGGAAACTGTTAGTTGTACACTGAAAAAAATACAGGACCTGGAGGTAAGCAAGGAATAAGGACTTATTTTTTCTTTTTCTTTTTTTTTTTATTTAAAAAGAACTTTTAAGAACAGGGAAGTACATCTGCTGTACCAATAAATGACTTAAAGATGTTGTGTATCAGTTGGACAGAAAGTAAAATGGCTTCTCATTTTAAAGGACTGTCAGTGAAGTTTCTCTTATTCCCCTTTTTGCAGAGTAAAGTTTTGGAGGCAGAAACACGAAATGAACACATGGCAGAAGAAAAGAACAAATATGCACAACTACTCGAAGATGAAAGAGCAAACTCTCTTCAGAATGAAACCAGGGTAATTGTTTAATATTTTGGCCTTCCTGTTATAACTTTTTACCGTCGTCTCAGATTCATGATGCTCGACGGTTTCTTTAACAGATTGAGAAATTGGAGAAGTCAAACCAGAAACTACAGCTCGGCAGGAAAAAGGTTCAGGAAGCTCTCGCTAAGGTACAAGCCTCTCACGCAATCCTCTGCACATTTGGAGATTATGTGAAGTTCATGGTGTCAGCTTATAAACTGCATGTATTTGCCACAGACTACTGTTCTCCTAGACGAGGCCAAGATTCGTGAAGATGCCCGTAACGTGCAGCACAAATGTCTTGAGAAAGATTACGCAGCGCTGAAAGAAGAAAATAAAACAGTAAGATAATATGTAGACTTGTTTAGATATTAATCTGATTTTGTATCTTCTGCATTTCATCAGATGACACTCTCCTACTTTGCCCCTTTCTTACAGCTCAAAAGTAACATTAAGAGTTGGGAGGACAAACACAAGGAGCTGAACGAGAAGATTAAAGTCTATCAGAAGTCCCAGAAAGAGCTGGAGGACTCTGTGGTGCTCAAAGATCACAATGTAGAGGTGAGGATTTCTGTTTGTTTATTTAGTAACTACTGTCACAATTTATCTTGCTTACCACCTGTACATATTAATCCTCAACTTCCACTGAATTATGAACTCACCCCTCACAAAAAATGTCTCCTGGCAGGTGCTGTCTGAACTTCTGGCAGACCTTGACGCTTGTGATTCACAGAAAGGTGATACCAAAGTTTTAGCCAATGGAGAAGTGGCACCTGGTTAGTCCAACTCTATTTCTGATTTAGTAAAATGAGTAATACACTCAGATTCAGTAGTTCTTAAAGTGCACCACAAAATTGTTTCTAATCATGTGATCAGCTTCTTATAGTGCTTAATTGACCTTTGGTGTCTTTTCCAGACAAGAAGACAGCCATAAAGAACAGGATCAAACAGATGATGGATGTCTCTCGGGTAAGATTTCGAGATGAAAATTAAATCTCACCACAGTTAAACCTGGAAGACAAATGTTAATACTGATATGTCTTTCCAGGTCCAGACCACTCTTGCTGTGGTTGAAGAAGAGCGAGATCGCTTCATGAGCAAACTACTGAATGAAGAAAAGACCAGAAAATCACTGGAAGGTCTGTTGGTCATTTTTCTTTAAAGAAATTTTCAACTTTGTTTGGCAAAATTGCATAAACATGCAGCGGTCAAAGATGACTTTCTTCCTGCATCTTTCTAAGCACAACATTGTGTTTCGCAACAGAACAACACCAGGAGCTGGAGCACGCAATCGCAACCCTAAAAGGTGAGAAGAGCCATGTTGAAAACCAGTTCAAGATCCTCCAGCAGAAAAACGAAATCATGGTTGAAATGTATCAGCAGAAGGAAAACGCTTTGCAGCAGTAAGTAGAGCAGTAACAGTCGATTAACATGTTTCTTCAGCAGCTTTCACTGTGATGAATATGAATAAACTGTACATAATCTAGTCAAATATCTCATGAATAAAAAGCATATGTCTTTGAAATGGAAGACGTGGAGGGACAGTGTGTTACTGGTGTTTCTGTGGCTTTGCAGGAGATTAACAAAGGAAGAGCTGGAGCGACGCAGCAAAGAGAGCATGCTGTCTGAGGTGGGAGGAAAAGCTCTTGAGGCTGAGGAGCAGGTTAAAGTCTTAAGGCAGCGCATTAATGAAATGGAGGAGCAGATGAAGAAGACTGAGGAAGTCTATAAAGAGCAGGTAGAGTCTTGTTAAGCTTTATTCATTTAGAAATGAGCAAATACAGAGAAAAGTCTTTCTGAAACCTGACTGCATTTTTTCTTTCTTTTTTAGATAAAAGAACAGGAAAACAAAACTCACTCAAACTGGGTACGTTTCACAGAGTGGCACAATTCATTCACACACATGCCCAATATGCTATAATTGCACATTTAAGTATGTTTAAGATTGTAGTTGCACAATCATTGCTTCCTTATGTTTCTAGGTAAATGCTCGTAATGCAGAGAGAGCTCTGAATCAAGAGAAGCTTGAATCATCAAAGCTCCGTGAAAAGTAAGTGTTGGCACAATTAGTTAAAATAGTTTGAAGAGTTTGGGTTCTTGTTTTGTTACAATTCATCAAAAAAGTTTTTTTTTTTTTTTTTTTATGGAAAAATACCCAACCTAAAAACATTCAATTGTTTGAGCTCCTCAAATGTGAAGATGTTTTGATTGATGATTATTTTCTCTGTGTGACAACATTTTAAGTTGAACTTTCTTTGGTTTTGGACTCAGACAAAAGGAGCATCCTGATGATGTCACCCTCGGCTCTGCTAACTTTTTCACAAATTTCTGAAAAACTACAACATCAGATGAATCAAATGTCACTTATCTGCCTCTAACCAAAGGTTTTTCTCTTCCCATTCACAGATTGGCTGTTCTCACCTCCCAGCTGAACGAGCGCCGGGCTCCTCTCTTCAGACCGAACTCTGGACAACCTGCAGGCCCTCGCCAAGGTAAGCAGGCCACACACACCTCGTCAGCTGTTTTCTTTCCTTTGGGACAGTTCTCATCCTACAGAGCTTTGAGGGAGAGGATGCTGGTTTCTCATAAAACCCTGCACTTCTTTTTTTCTTGTATTTTATTGTTGCCAAATGAGAAGGAGGTGGTTTGTCATTTCAGCGTGCTTGACGTACTGACCTTGAATGAGGACGTCTTCTTTGCAGGGCTTGTAGTTGTGTTGTCTGCTCTTTCTTTTCTTTTGGTAAATGGATGGTTTGATCGTAACAGGTGATTCATACGGGCCCTCTCCCGTGAGTGGGGGTGCACCGTCCCCTCCACTAATGATAGAGGGTCCCAGACGCCCTCCTTCTGCCCCAGTGGGGCGAAGAATTGACCCGTATGGTGAGTCTCAGCGGTTACTTCACCTTCTTTGATCACAGTTGGACGTCATCCCTCCGCTACAACCTTGTCTCCTTTCTCCTCTTGCACACCTGACTTCATTATTCTTTTCAGCTCTTCCACCTTGTTGTCTTCTTCTTTTTTATTTCTTCCCACTGGTTATCACATCCTGGTACCTCTGTCCTCAACTCCCTTTTTCCCTCTTCTTGTTTTGTTTAGTTGAATCATTCAGAATTTTCTATTGTAGAGGATATTTGTGTGTGTTGCCATTGAAATGTGCTTTACCCTTTTGTTCTTTAAGGGCCCTAAAAACATGGTTTTCTCAGTCATCTTCTTAGTTTTAGCAATAGGATCCTAAACCAAAAGGCTTGAAGCAGATTAACTGAATCTTTAATCTTTAAACTCTTTTTGTCCAAATTTTATCCTGATCGTTGTTTATTTTCACATATTTAAGTGAATTACATTGAAACCAAGTTTTTAGGCGCCTTAAAGTCCTCCAGAATGTTTCAGTCCTCTGACTGTTGTCCTCATGAGTTGACCTGTCTTTGCCCTTGTGATAATTTCTTTCCTCTTCATTTGTTCCTTAAAACTGTGTCTTCTCTGGAAAAGTGACTCTTGGGGGATTTCATTCTTCATCGCATCTCCTCCGTTTCTCCTCCCCTCAGGTCCGCGACCTCCATCA
This sequence comes from Scortum barcoo, assembly GCA_023238725.1. Classification (NCBI taxonomy): domain Eukaryota; kingdom Metazoa; phylum Chordata; class Actinopteri; order Centrarchiformes; family Terapontidae; genus Scortum; species Scortum barcoo. The sequence continues at coordinate 8,505,592 of CM041543.1, read as the reverse complement.
GACCCACATGGTCGTTACGCTGAAAACAAACACATCTCTGGGATGGGTATGTCTTCTGCAGTCTCTGCTTTTCAAACTGTTTCACCTTTTGCCTTTAAACCATCCTCCGACATTGTGCCGTTTCTCTTCTTACAGACATGATGGGCCCTCGTAGCTCCTCACCTGCCAACATGGATGGATCTGTAAGTCTTTTTCTAATCAGATCAGACTCACTGCTGTACGATACCTTCCCTCCTGCCCTGTGAGGGCGTAGAGCTCCTACCTATATGTCCGTTGTGTATGTTCTTGCTCTGAAACAGACACAAGCAGTAGATCCACAGATAAAAGCAGAGACACAGGCTGAGGCCTCCACAGACAGTCCAGAGCCAGTGAGTATATAGAGACTGTCCGGTCCAGGTGTGAAGGTGTATGCAAGCATACCACCCCCTCCACCCTAAAGCTGGATTTGGATTTGGGAAGAGATTCAAGGCGTTTTGCTTCATTGGGGCTGACTTAACTTTTTGGGCTGAGTGTGTGGTTTTACCTGTTCTCACAGCGCTGAGTCTAAACTGCAACGGATCAAAATATTTCAGCTGAAGATTTCGAGCATTTGTTTTTTGTTGTTGTTTCATCCAAATAATCATGGTGTGTGGTTACTGGTCATGTGATTGATCACTGCACTTTTTGATGGGAGTAAATTGTGTGGTTTGTGGATCTTTTCACTGCATGACTAAAATTTTAATCCATTTATACTCACTGAAAGTAAAAATAAAATTTCTCGTAAAAACAAAGCACAATTTTAATTTTAATTTCCTGCCTTCATGTGTCGTTTTCAGAGCCCTGGATCCTTCTTAGCGTCTCCCATCAGGGACTCTCCAGGCCCGATGGTCCAAGGACATCCACCCGGTCCTGGACCCCATGACCAGGTCCTCCCACCTGGACCCATTGGCCGTCTGCCCCCTCCTGGACCTTACAGACCTCCACGACCCGGCCTCTATCACCTCCCTCCGGGTCCTCATGGCCCCCCTCCTCCCTCTCATGGGCCTCCTCTACCAGCCAACGGACACCCAGGTATGCCCCTGCCTGGACCAATGGGAGGAGAGTTTGGACCCCGACCCGCCAACGGACATGCATTCCACCCCAGGCCAGGTCCTGGACATGCCATTGATCCTCGGGGTCCTCCACCACCGCATTTCCGTCCCCCTCCGCCATTTGGACCGATGCTGCCACCACATGGTATGTTCTTGCCTTTGTTTTATTTGTTTTGTAGGACGTTACAACCTAGTTTTATAGCCTCACACTACGTAATTTTTAATATTATACATACAATTGTTGTGTTTAGGTGTCCGTGGACCTATGGGACCGCGACCTCCCATGCCTCCTGACATGCGCTTCCCAGGACCACGTGATCATACCAGCCCACCAATGAACCTGCCTCCAGGTGTCCCTCCCCATCCTGCACATCCCGGTGAGGCTTATGGTCCGGCTCCACCCAGTGCCCTCCAGAACTCAGCAGGAGCTCACAGCGGCCCCGGACAGGACCTGCACACGAAGCAGGAGGCCCCTCAGGACTCAGCGAGGCCAGCGATGGTCAAGCCTTAAAAATGCCACCAGCTCTGGCAGAGGACTTGAACTTACCCCGAATCCTTCACATTAACAACCCAGATCCAGTCCGAACATAGGTCATGATTATTTTCATATTTCAGTTCTAAAATGAAAACTGCGATTATGTTTGTTTAAAAAAAAAAAAAAAAAAAAGTCCTTAAATTAAAGCATCATCAATAATTATGTGTCTGAAATCGATATGAGTTAAGAGGGTTGCCACTTTTCTAAATAGCTTATTGTGCAATAATAATTCATTATATGCCGGAGGATTTTCATTTGTGTTGATTTTTAAAAAAAAAAGATATATATAGCAATGATTTTTAAGGGGCAAATTTTTTAATGTCATTTCCTGTGGAAATTATTTTAAAAAAAACGGAGACAAGGAGGGAGGTTTAGCTTCTAGTATTTCAGGAATCCCATCATTTTCCCAAAGTCGTTGCTTTAGAACTGACTGTAAAGCAAATGTGTAATTTGATGGCCAGATGTATAACTTATTTTACTATGTTGGTAGAACTTTTAATAATAAAGAATGCAAAAGCTGTCGGTGTTATGTTATCAGCTGCTTACAGTTCACTCTATATGCTTTTCAACATGTGTCTTAGGGCCTTTGCTTTTTTTGGAAAAAAATAAGGCATACATCTGTGCTGCTGCTGAGACAGAAACATTAACTCTAGATCTTGTTCATGTTCATTAAAAGTCAGTATATTAATTTATCCAAAAACTGCATGTACCATATTTAGCTTGGTGTACGCAGGGACAGGAAAGCAAAAGAGTGACAACATTTCAGGAATGACTCATGATGTTTGTCCATCTGCTCTGTCCATCTATTTTGCCTTTTTGTGTAATATAAACAATGTATTCTGGGAACTGTCCCTTTAGTTCAAACACATGAATCTGTGGCCTCCTATCCTTACAAGATTCAGCTCCTCTGGTCTGTTTCTTGTCCTCAGAGGGTGAGGACATGTCCTTGTTGGGCATTAACAGTGGTTACATCAAACCTGAGTCATTAGGCCTGTCGTTTCAGGGCCCAAACACAAAATTAACATGTATTAAAGAGGCTTAAAGGATCAATTTACCCAAATTACCAAAGAAAGAAAGAAAAAAATCTTTCTTGTCTCTGTGTCGTCTATTTAGCCAAGCAGATAATTTTGGTTTAAATTGCCCTTATTTTGAGATCTGTCTGAAGTTTCTTTCTCCAGCCTAATAGTGCACAATGGGGGTGATTGTGACATTGTGATTTATTTGTAAAATCATGAAAATAATCAACCAATGCTGATGGCAGAACATAGGAAATACTCAAAACAAAACCATAGTTACAAACAAAACTGTATTCTATAATAGAGAAAACTTCTGAAATAATAGTTTTATATGTCTATATGACATTACTATTATTTTATTGGTATTTATTTATGTTTGGTAAGGAAGCATTGGTTTGAGAGTAAATTGTTAACATGGCTGGATGCTACAAGAGGTAAATGAAATTTACTTTTTTGTTTTGTCATTTGCATTAACTGACAGTTTAATGTACGTGAGTTGTTCTAAGCATATGACATTTAAAGCAATGAAAATGCAGTTTAAAACACATTTGGTCTTACAAGGAACAATGTGCCTAAAGAAATACCCTGGCTCTTTTTGATGAGGACTGTCTAAAGCCTTGAATCCATATTTATAGTAGGAGTGATCTTCAGTCCTCAATTGAGCAATATAACAAGTTCATAACATTCAGGGGCTTAATATTTGCAGAAATCACACACACACAAAAACATGGCGTTCATAGTCTGATACTCTGGATGAAATTAACCACCAAAGGTGCTTCATTTGTAGTTTATTAGAAATTAAAAGCATTGTAAATGTTTGATACAGTTCCCCTCAGTCTGTCAACAAATCTAAAACACTCCACAGGTCTCAGTCCTACCACATCATAGCGCTTCATACACACACAGTTACTGTATATTCATCAGTTAGTGTATCTTTCAGTTAATTTACAATCCTGAATATTGTGGTATTACAAAAATAAAATCTAAAAACAAATATTACAACGTAGATGTTTTAGTGAAGAGGAACATCTGCAGAGTCAGAATGGAAACATAAAGTTACATGCAACTTCATTAAAAAAAAAGCCCTTTATAACAGGGTAACGTGAAGTTTCAAAATAAAAGTAGTGGGCTTTCACTGGGTAAGAATGTAAGAGAAAGACGAGTCTTAAATAGTCAGTACAGGAGAACAATTCCTGTCCTGTCCAATAGAGAAACATCCTCTAGACATAGTCCCATGTAGGCACTCGTCAAATATAACTGTATACATAAGACATCTGATCTCCAAAGTAACACTAGATAAAAAAAAAAACACTTCCTGGCAGGCGATAAACATCTGAATGATCCAACCCAGACACTGCATTTCTGCTTGCTTAAAAAAAAAAAAAATGGTGTCAAACGTGTGGGGCTCGACCAGATGCTCACACTGAATACAGGATACACATTCACAGCATGCAAACCATGCTGCATCCAATTCACTCTTAATGCATTTATAAAACCGTATGAAACTCTTTAAATATATTAAACCCAATACATACTGAAGCATGAACACTGACATTTTAGGACTGTCAGAATTATGGGGACATTTAATTGCTACTAATCGCATTAATTCTGGGCTGAAACAAATATTTGCAGAGTATAGAAATCTGACCTTTATAGCAAATTTGTGAAATATTATGACAAAGCCAGTAAAACTTTTATAAATTATTACTCTTAAAATGCAATCTGCCACAAAACAATGTGGAGGCATATGTTCAGAGCATTTGTGTGCATCAAATATTGACACCCGCTGTGTATTTAACATATAACTGCCACCATTAAACATTAGAAATACCACTGCTGAACTGAATACTGTCTGTTATTAAAACCCAAAACCTTACAGAGTATGAGTGTGCCACCAGGACAATTCTGGACGTTTTTAGTGTATAATTATTATATTTAATAATAATCTATTTGGGATTTCCATTTTGTGATTGAGTTACATTTACATTAAACCATTCATTCAAAGGTGTGTAAGCAGTGTGCCATGTGAAAGTTAAAATACACCCAACTCACAAAAGAGCGCCTGAGTGTACCTGTTGCTTTAAATTAAAGCTGCACTATTTTCATATTAATAACAAAATTGTATGATGACATATATATATGATGTTAAAGGTGTCGCTTGTAGCCACGAACCAACAGTTTTGTCACCTACAGCTCAGCTCTATGGAGCATTTTCGTCTTCACTGTTTTAGTTCACTCTCGCTGCTCTAATCAACTTGTTCCCAATTAATGCAGGCAAAACATCCTTTACAAACCACCTGTCGAGCACCAGACAGCAGATAAATAAAGTTTAGCTGGAGAACATAGTGCAGAATTTGGCAGCAAAAGATCCCCTTTTCCTCGGACGTGGGTGGAGACCAAACAGAGCTGAAACAGGAGTGAATACTGTGGGCCAAAAAGCGACACCAAGTAACTATTAATTATGGTCTGTGTCTGCTGGATGTGTAAACAGGAAGGTCAAAATCCACACAAAAGAATAAGTTCCATTGAGCTGCTTTAAATAAAGAACACAATTGAAATAAGTAAATGTTAAAGCAGAAAACAAATAATTAGTGAGATAGGTCTGTAGGCACATTAGAAAATGGAAGAATTAAATTTTGTGATAAATTTTTTACAATTCTGAAAAGTGAATTATTAATAGGTTAATTTAATCTTAATATCAAACAAATGTATTAGATTTGAACTATTTGAAACTTATAAAAGTTTATAATAATGGCACACTCCACACTCCATAAACCATCCTGAACTAGAACTTTTGGTGGCTTGATGAATAAACAGTCATTTATTCAGTGACTTTGCAAAATCTGACAAGACTTCCCTAACAAGCAGTTTAGCAACTGTGGCTGCTTTTAATGTTTTACTGAATTTCACTGAGAGTCTAAAGTCTAACAGCACAAACATTTTAGCACGTCAGATTCTCAAAGACTCTAATTAAGCACCTGTAAGAACTCACGTCGTGTCCTCTGTTTTTCCAAAATCAGTGAAATATGGAAGACTTAAGATGAGGTGGTTTTACTTTTTAAACATAACTCTGCTGTAATCTGAAAGCCATGTATTTCAATTTTTTTTTAGTTTTGGGAGGAGGGTGTCCTGCTACAGAAAGGATATGCTCTTGACAAAAAGATAAATGGATACAAAAATGTGGCGGTCTGAGCTGTCGTGACTAATGTTTTGCTCAGTTCCCTTTTACTTCATATACTTCTAAAAAAAAATGACTGCAGCCTTGATTTAGTATTGCTGGGTGTGATGAGGTGGAACACCACATTTTGCTGGATGCTGATGTAAGACAGAGATTAAAAGAAATGAGTCAAAGTTCAGGGCGTGCTCCGACTTAGCTGTCCTTGTGTAACGTCTGATGAAGATGGAGATAGAGTTGTTTCTTTGTTAGAAGCTGCAGTTTCTTCCTCTTGAAATCTGTGGGCTTCTTATACCTGAAATTTAAGAAAGTAAAGTATATTCTTAATATTTCAAAACGACACTGAGCAATCCCTCAAATCCCAAAAAGAAAAAAATGCATGTCAGTAACTCACAGTTCGATCACGATGGGGCCGGGTTTGATTTCGTCCATTTCCATGAAGGCAAAACATTTTGTGCTGGTAAACCTCTTTTTAGGTTTGTAGTGCTTGAATTCAAAGAATATAGCTGCTCCTGGAAGGATGTGTAACAGTTTTAACAACACAAATAATAATCAATAATTATCTCACCAGTATCTTTGAAACTCATTTTTGTGAACACTGGCATGTCAAAATCACAGTAACATTAAAGGATTAGATCGGCCTTATTTCATATTTTATCACAATCAACAAATCCCATGAAAAGATCAAAGCAGTGTTAGTTTGTCTCTCACTACTTTTTGACTGCCCTATCTATGGCCTAAAACGCTACTGATTTCATAAAACTTCCTGGCATTGTAGTTTTAGCCATCATTAAAAGGGTGTAAACTGTATTTGTTGGAGACAAATTGTATTTGTATTTGGTGCTCTAGTCAGGAACAGGTCATCTTACTAAAGAGCAAAGTGCAAATTTCAGGCTTACTGAGTGCTGGTGTGAAAAGTCGGGGAGATACGATATAGTTCAGATGTGGGGTAACGGGGATGGAGTACATTAGCGCCATCACTTATTTACTTTACTTTGGATAAAATATCAGGTTTCACCTTTTGGTAATTTCTCCACGTGTCTCTGGATCTCCACGTCCACACTAAAGTGAATGTAGGTATCTTCCTTCCTGGTGGCCACGGGGGTGTCCTGCACCGGGTTCAAATCTACACCGTTCAGATCTGCAGTCACAGAAACACAGAACGTGCTCTTGTTTTTGTTTTTTTTTTGGCAGAATGTACATTTAATACAGTTTTAACAAACTAGACCAGCAACTATGGAGGTCTTTAAATCTTTGAAATGTGCACAACAGGATGGGATCGTTACCTTTGACACTAATGGTCATGTAAGGATCGATGCACTGCCCCGCGTCTTTCAACCCAATTTTTTCAATCTTTATTGTTAGTAGTGACATCCCAGGCTCTGACGGTAACCGTGGCAACAGGGTACCTGAAGAGGAAAAAGGTTAAGGACAGTTACCATAACGATAGGTGGTGACATCACCTGGGATGAAAGGTAAGTAGTATGGTCTTTACACTGCTGCTACTAAACATCATGATAGAGCTAAAGTCCCACCCTGCTCCATGGTTAGCTGTTGGTCTGCTAGCTTTCAGTTCTTTATGTATGAGGGTCTCTTTCATTGGTCTTTCTGAAAGGCTTAAACGTGATAATGACATTTTTGACCATATTAAAGCTGCATTCATTTTTTTTTTGCAACAGTGTCATGAAACCACCTCATAAAGTTGTTATTTCAAACCTGTTAACAAACATTAATATTCATACAGTCACATTTCTGTCCACCTGATGAATGTCAAAGTCCAATATTTTCTCTCGTTTATCTCCGTTTTGGGTCTCCACCAACTCCTCAGGGAAATATCGGTCTCTTTAGCTGCTAAATCTTCCACTTAGTTCACCAGGTAGTCGCTGGTTTGTCACTACTTTTGAGATTACTCATAGTCATTTGATCAAAAACAAAAATATACTAAGCAGCTTTAAAAAAAAAAAACTGTAAAAACGTTTGAGACTTTGAGGTATGGGTGCAAAACCTCAGTCAAGTTTTTCTTTAATGCTCACAGAATAATAGTGAGTTTGTTGCTGTTGAATTAGGTATTTGAATGTAGCTATAACTACAGAAATAGCATTTTAGCAAATATATTAATACAAAAAATGTCTCAACAATAATAGCTCTTATCAAGAATAGACGTTTGCAGTTCAGTATTAGATATGCCTTTTACTTAGAATATGTACAAAACTCTAGATCAATAAAAGAAATCAACTGTGGAAAAAGTATATTGTTCAGCCAAAGCTTTCAGAGCAGAGGCTGACCTGATAAAGGGGAGAGAACATCAGAGCCTAAAAGTATCTAAATCTACACAACTTTACTCTACAATCAAAAAGAGGCATCTCATTCTAAAATGAACTCTGAATGGTCTCATTTTTGTGTCTTCTGCAACAAGCTGTGCATTTCTACTAAAGCTCTGTGATAAAAAAAAAAAAAAAGCGTGTCGTGCAGTGCAGAACAAATTCAGATGCTGGTGGGCGATAAAGCCGCATTACCTTGCGAAGCTGCGAATGAAGCAGGCAGGAATGAGCGATGAAGCCATGCACAGCACCGACAGGAAGAACAAAAGGGACACACAGTCAAACAGACGACGGGACACAACGAATCAAACACCCCAAACAGCGGGTGCGTTTGATTTAAGTGTTAGTGCGCAGTACCGGGGGCTCGAGGGGGGAAAGCTTCTGCAGAACCTGCTCCTGCTGCAGCATCCTCCTCCTCCTCCAGCTCCAGGTTCTCCTCCTCACCTGGAGCCAGGATTTTCCTGACAGAGAGAAAGTTTGATCACTTCATCTGCAGATTAGACAAAACCTCAAATGTTCCTGTGAATACATCGAGCCAATCTTTGCAGCTCGTAGCCACTTAAAATGAAGCAATGTTACAATGTCATCAAGTTTCTTTTCTTGTTTTGATTAAATAATTATTTTAGAAGCCAGCAGTGTTGAAATTATGCAACTAATGATATAATAAAAAGGTAAGAAGAAAGCAAACACATTTCTGTGACTTTGTATAATATATAATACTTTGTGACCCTCATTTTGTGTACTGTTGATGATTTTTTACTTTCATTTTAGTTTTACTTTAGTTTTACTGTACTACATGCACTCAGATTTGTTTCGTTCCCTTTTCGTTCCATTTGTGTTTATTTGCCTTTTTACTGATTTACAGTAATATATTGTCTTGTGTTGCATTACATTAAAAACGTAAGATCACCATCTTATGAAACACTGATCTATAACCAAAGTAGAGCAAATACATCATAGAAAGTAAGTCACGGAAAAATGCAGCAAACACACTGAAGCACCACAAAATCTTCAAAGATTGGTGTGCGCAAAGTGTAAATATGCACCATGAGTTGAACACATTTTTTACCTTAAGGGCACCGGCTGGACATCAAAGGGAAATTCTTTGTTGTAGGTCAGAACATTTTGGATTACTGTTGAGAAAAGGAAGAGGAGTTGAGTCGTGACGGGCAGATTAACAGACAGACACTTCATCCACAGTCACCACACTTACTGGTTTCCAGTTTCTTCAGTTCTTCTAGCTTGAACTCCTCCTTCGACTGTGTGCACTACAAAAGAGCAGAGACACATTTAATGAAAGTTCATCTATAAGAAAATGTGCCTTTGCTTTGACTGAGAAAGACACAGAACCACCAAAGTATGTTTTCAGTCTGTACAAGGCTCATTGGTACCACTGAGAGCATCGAGGTCTTCTCCTCATTAATGTTCCTGCTAATTTTATGGCCTGATGACCTAAAGAAAAACTTATATTACTTTATTATATATTATACTTATATTCTTTTTTTGGACTCTTTATATATAAACTATGCCTGTTTCCAGCATAATAATAGTTATTATTTATAATCAATATTTTTTTTCTCCATTAGAATTATATCCAGTGCAGTGCAGAGAGGATGTTCAGCATTTAGACCGTCATAAACAGAGAGATTAAATGTGCGGAAAATGTAACTAAACAGTTCAATTAAAAAGGAAATATGAAAACACTGTTTTAATAATATCTAACTCTGAGAACACACACACAGTGAGGTGTAGACGAGCATCAGCTTCAATTAAAGTCCATCAAAAATTAAAAACACGTCCTTTCTTCTCTTCATCAGTACATCAGACTTCACTTAGGATTTCCCTTATCTTGTCTTTATCAGGCTGGTTTATAGCTAAAAAGGTATGGTTTACTGAAGAAAGGTTGTGTGGCCTGTTTTAAAATGTTAAAATAATCACTATTTTGGAGGCTAGTCAAATATTTCTAAGCACTGATGGAGCAGCAGAGGAGGCTTGGACCCCTGACTGCACATATCCTTTGTTAAAATCCCAGATATGACCTTTTTTGTAGTCTTATTTTTTAAAAATTACTCAACAGGAGTAGGACAAACCTGCAAACTGGCACTTCTCATCTCCAGACATGTTGCAATCTTTCCTAAAGTTTTCTAAAAACAAAAAAAGAAAGAAAAAACACTTGTTAAATTGTGCAGAATGTAACTTTTTTTTCCTGGGTAGAGGTCAAACAAACACTTAATGATTACCTTCTGCTCCTCTGTGAAGTCCGACGAGTTCGTTGACTGGACCTCTTTCTGCAGCTGTCTTGCGAGACTTGAACAACAACAACAACAACAACAACAACAGAGGTGGGTTAATTGATGCTCTGCAGCAAAAACTTGCAGCTCCCTGTCAGTGTGCGTGCGCGCCCCCTCGCGGTGAAGAAAAGCAGGTGTCGGGATCAACATTTGGTCTCATTAGCGGGTTAAGACGAGACATTAATCAGCTGACAGAGCGGGGGGACGCGCTCAGACCTTTCTTAAAGTCACTGATGTGGCCCGAGAGCAGGAAACATTCCTCCCTGCGCAGATGAAAACCCATCCAGAACAAGCGGAGGGTGTGGCTGACTATTTCTCAATACTCTGGAGGAATATTGGCCCGTTTTCTGCGCTGCATGACACATAATGAAACATACTGCACGCAGTTTTTTTTTTCCTTTTTTTCCATGACAGGCTCATGAAAAGAAAAAAAAGAAGAAAAAAAGAAGGACTCTCCCTCCTCAACTCAAAGTGGTGGTGGAGGATGAATCCGGGATGCAACGCGGCTCTGCTGCAACAGCTGCCACATCACGTCATGGACGGCTCGGTGTTTGTTTACTGCTCCCTGACAGCTCCGAGGACACAACTTCTACTGACAACATGCATGCATCTCTGCCTCCCCTGCAGATTTAAGGACAGATGGGTTAAGGAGGAGAGGTGGCGGTAAAGGGAGGGAGGGGGACGCCCGCCCGCCCGCGCTCCAGCTGTGTGTGAAGAGAAAGAGAGAGGGAGGGAGGACACACATGTTGAATGCAACTTACATTTGGTACTCATCGATAGCCTCCACTAATTGTCCCCACGAGTCAAAGTCCGTGCCTTTCCTGAAGCTGGCGTGCCATTTCTGAACAGTCTTGTTGACATCAGACATTTTGGCAGGGCGGATACTCGCGGCGCTCTCAGAGCAGCATAGCCGAGGAGGAGGCTCATCTACAGGGCTGCGGCGGCGGCGGCGGTGCGGCTCAGCCCGGTGGTCCGCCGTCCAGAGGCGCACAGAGAGAGAGCAGAGGCGCCCCGACCAAGCCCTTTCTGCCTGCTCAGCCTCATACCGCATCCGCAGCACAGAGGAAGTCCCGCCCGGAGCCCGGGGTGCGCGCGTTTCGGAGCGCGGGGTCGCACGGGTGGACGGCGATAAGGCTTACAGGTGGTGACGGACGTGAAGCGCGCTGTTCAGGTGGTGTTTAATTTAAAGGTGCAGCCAGTGTTTTCAATGCTTATCTACACACATCGTTATAGATTTCACACGCTGTGAGTAAGAGTGTACAAATACTGCAGTATAAGTAGAAGTACTGCATTCAGACCTTTGCTGGTGATACAAAATATTTATAATACACATTAACATCAATGATGGGAAGTAAATAATCCAGCAGCTTTACCCAAGTATTCCACTTCAGTAAAGTTTTGAGGTACTATACCTGACTAATTCGATTTTAAGCTTACCTACACATTTACTTTATGGTTAACGTTACTTGTTACTTTTTCAGATTTGGATTATACATTTAAAACATATGACCAGATGATACAATACGATGCATGTTTTATGCTTAAAGTATTTTTTTGTTGCCAAACCTTTTCTTTTACTGTGGTAAATTGGAGAAGTATGACATTTAATTGTATTGGAGTACTTCTATAATTTGTAATAGCTTATTTTACCTCAGTAAATTATCTGAAAACTTCTCCCACTACCAATCAACAAGAGTGCAGTATCCCCCTCTGAAATGTAGTGGGTATAAAATAAAATGGAATTACACAAGTAAAGTGCAAGTAAATATACATATTTACTTTTCACCACTGTGCAATATTTAACTGTAAAGGTGTTACTTTTTTCTGCTGTAAAATACATGTATTTATTTACTGCTAAATTGATAAAAAAAAATACACAAAAACGTATTCCTATATTTAAGCAATATTAAATATTTTAATTATTTTTATGTATTTTTTTCAATGTTTTAAATGGCTTTTACTTTTATTTCATTTTATTTCTTTATTTTTTCATTAACTGTTTTATAAATGTTTAAATATATTTTGTTTTTAATGTATATGTACGTTTAATGTGAAGTCCGCATTTTTACATCTTGTCAACTTATCTTTTTATTAGGTTATTAAACATTAATCATTAAGATTTAATGTTGTCTTGTGTCATTTTTTGTTAAAAGGACTGTCACTTACAAATGAAAAACCAAATGGGTCTTTATTCAGAGCATGTCCTTTCTGCAGTTGTGTTGTGTGGCAGTAAAAATGCGAAGAGTTAATTACTTGATGTTAATAAGATATGCTGAATCAAAATATTCTTTCAAATGTAAACCATTGATTGTGTTGTATGTACATATTGTATATATCTATCTGTACATGCTCTCTATATTGTAAACAGAGTAAAACAGCCACCTTTGACGGCTTTATTTTGAAAACCAGCTGGTCTTTTCCGGTCCCTGCCTGTCAAGCTTCATCTTGACGTCAGCGCTTCACCGCTAGCCTCGTTAGCCTCGTTAGCTATGGACGATGGAGCGGCACAGAGACTGAAGAGCTTCAGGTGTTAGCCGCCGGCAGTATGAGATAAGATGGACACTGTAACGACGGACTCGTCTGCGGTCGAGGAGGAGGACTGTCCGGTCTCAGAGGTTTTATGTTTGATGAGAGTCGGAAGAAACTCAGACTGGCTCCGCCTGATCGAAAACACTGAGGTGCACTTTGCTAATGCGAGCTCAATTAGCCTTTTATTAACTCCTGAAACTTCAAGTTCACGCACTTGTAGTTTTCACATGACATGTATTCAGCAGTCACGGCTCAGGGCTTAGCTGACTTTATGTTGTCGATAATGAGGAGTGTCTGGTCTAACAGAGCTCACAGTTTGTGTTGAGGAGCTAGCAGGCTAACAGTTGGACATGTTTGTTTTTGACTGTGCAGGTCTCCATCGGTCGAGGTGTGGATGTCACCTACCAGCTGCTTTCTCCCAGCTGTCCTCTCATGATCTCCAGACTACACTGCACTTTCAGACAGAGGGACGACGGCCAGTGGACAGTGATAGACAAGAAGGTAGTCAGCTTTGTGATGAATGTCACACATTGTTATTTCATAAACAAACACAAACATGCTGTAAAACAAAGTGGGAGACCAAGTGGGGGGAGGTGAATGAAGTTAGTTCTCACATTAGTTATCAGTTATATAAAAGATATCACACAGAGTGGTTTAAGTATGTGTGATTTGGTTCAGAGATAGAAGTCGTTTTTAAGGAATTTTACTGTTACTTTACAGAAACTGAAACTAATAAGTGCTTTAGGACAGACTTTTTTTATGTGTTTGTTGTAGCCTGTAGGTATGCCAAACTGCATTCTAAGGCTTTCTTGGATCTATTGTTGAATTTCTGTGGTATAGTTGCTCAAAGTATGGGCAAGTTAGACCCTCAGGAACATCTTCTGCAGCCCTCTAAAGTGACATGGAAGGCATCAATTATTCTAATTAGCCGTGGTCCAATTCTGTACTTTCACTTTGAAGAGCCTACATTTAAAACGCTGCTCAGCTACTTTGTCAAATTGTGTCTTCCAGCTTAGGAATGACAACTTGTGGAAAGCCACTGGAAGCCACAAGACTGCTGGCACTGTGACTGTCACAGGAATTACGTCCTGTCATCAGTGTTAGTGCTTTTAGCTAAAGCTAGTGACTATGGTGGACCGTCCAACAGTTTGATATCAAAGTTTGCTGAGGAGAAAGGTGTTTTAAAAAATGCAGATAAAGTGATCTGACTAAGTGAATTTGGTGCCCAAGTAATGTAAAGGCTTTGTAAAGGCTGAGCTGTTTTATGTAATTGCATTATGTTACAGGTGTGCCTGATAAAGTAGTCACTGAGTGTATAATCTTAATATTCTGTTGTAAATGAATATTATGCTCCACTGCAGCTGAAAAAGACGATGTTGCCTTCTTTTCTCAGAGTCTCAATGGTGTGTGGGTGAATGGAAACCGCATACCTGCTGAAGAAGCCCATCAGCTGAGGCTCGGAGACTCCATACAACTTGGAGTTCCGGTAATTGGAACCAAAGTGGAGTTTGACTACATCCTCGTCCAGCGGCCCCTCAAAGACATTAAGCTCTGCCTGGCAAAGGTACATAAAGAGGGAGCTAAAGCGGCTCTTGTTCCAAAGAAGCCAAAGCGGAAGCTGACTGCGGAAGAAGTTGAGCCGTCTACCTCAAAGCCGAAGCTCTACCGCTGCTCCTCTGCGGACAAGTCGTTTTTGCAAAGCCGTGCCCTCTGTCACCGGTGAATTGCCAGCAGAGGCTCAGTCACACCCAGCCAGAGGAAACTGGACCCAGCAGACAAGTCCAGGATGTAGACCAGCCCTCAGATGGCGCCAGTACGCTGTGTAACATGGACAACTTGCAGATGTAAGCCCCAGTCTGTGCAGCTTGTGCATTAGGATTACATTTAAGTCACAGAGCCACGCATTATTTTTTCTGAAAAATACAACCATATGCTCTTTTAAGAACTTTGACAACTTTCACCACAGTCCTGAGGGTATGTTCAGATTGCTTAAAGACTTTTCTGTCCATGTGGATCACAAGGTGTTCTTTGCTGCAAGGTTTAGTCTTATAAAATACCAGGAAATGTTGAAAAAAAGCTCATCACAGGTTGTGAGAGCCCAACATGATCTTTTTCCTTTGCTTTTTTTTTCTTAGACCCACAATCCCAAAACCAAAACCTTTAATTTACAGTGATATAAAACAGAAATCTTTACAGGTTTGAAACTTTATTCAATTAAAGTTTTCTGTGAAGATCAGCTGTTTTATTAATTGATTGCCTCAACTCCAAAGCATTCCTGAATGTAGCACATACCACATTTGTATTTAGTAACATATTTTAAAATGGGAAATTCACCCATATACTGTGTGAGTAAACATACCTGATAAAGTTTGTCATTTAGTTTTGATGGTGTACAAAATAATTTTATCTTTGTCTGAAATGTAGTGTTGACAAATGATTGTGAGTACATTTATGTTACAGCCTGCGAGTTAAAAATACTCACTTTAGTAATGAATAGAAAGTTTGACCTTATGTTTAATGTTGCAGGTACAGCCAGAATATCCTGATGCTGAGGGAGCAGGTGGATGACACCCAGAGGCAGGTGGCCTCTCTGGAGGGAGAGCCCCAGAAGACAGACCCGCTCAGAGAGGAGCAGGTCAGGGAGCTGCAGGTTCAGCTGGAGACACTCCGAGCCAAGATGCACCGGATGGAGACGTTAGAGAAGTCCTTCAGTGAAACTAAGAGGCAACTAGAGGTGAGAGGTTTTTTACTTTCACTCCTTTTATACTGACAACTGCTTCCAATGGAGAGAATTAAAAATAGTGTTACTGTGTCAGTGTAGTTTTAAAAGTCTGGTGGGTTTGTGTCATGTTTGTCTGTTAATGATATCCGCGCTGACTACTTTCAATCTTATCAATTCAAAGTTATGTTATATGGCAGCTTTATGCAGATTTGCAAAAACATAAAGCTTCATAAAACACAACAAATTCAAGAATGGAAAAAAGTCAAAACTGGGTGGAGACAAACATTTTATAGAGAACTTGATATCTTTGGCACATAAAATCTTGATGACTAGACAGCTTCTGGAGTAAGTGAGAAGACGTGTGTTTGGTGATTTTAGAGAACTGACCCTCCAACAGTCCTTAACTGCAGAAAGCTTTATCTTATATTTAGATTCCAAGATTTTAAGTTGCTTTTGCCAATATCAAGAAGCACAAGTTGTTTGTTTTTGCGATAGTCATGTTTTTCCCTTCAAAATGTACCAAGGCCTTGGGTTTCTGTTCTGTTTGTGGTGTAGGTCAACAGGCTGTCCAGAAATAAAAAAAATGTTCACATGGATGCATAAATAATTTGTAAGAACACAATGTTTGGACACAAAATACTGTCTTTAATGAAAGTCTAACCTTTTATGCTCTTAGGCACAAAAAACACAGCAACAAGAGGAGCTTTTGAAAAAGCAGTTGGAAGAAGCTTTACAAGAGGTTTGTAGCATGAAACTGGAGCTTTTATTTATTAGTGTATTACTAATCTTTAGAGAGTCTTTAGAGTGTACTTGTTATACCTAAAATTGACTTACCTTTTATAAATACGATTTTATGTTGTCAGTTCATTTTTATTTGTTTTCAACATCTTTCAGCAAAAAAAAGTAATAGGCGAACTTGCCCTTTCTCGGCAAGGCTTTGAAGAGATTCTCTTGGCCAAAAACAAAGAGCTGGAAGTGACAAAGGTATGACTGTGTTTATGGTGGTTGCTTTTTGCATAGTTTGGCTTGGCTGGCATTGGTCATTCATTCTTTCATTCATTCATTCATTTATTTATTTATTTATTTAACAGGAGGAGAAAGAAAAGGCGAGGGCCCAAAAAGAGGAAGTTGTTACTCAAGTGACTGAAGTTCTTGAGAACGAGCTTCAGTGCATCATCTGCTCCGAGCTCTTCATTGAGGTGAGTGTGGAAATTATATCGACTTTGCTGTTCTCATCTGCTGTAAGTGTATTCCTACATACAATCTGATTGACTCTGATTGGACTGAAATTAGATAGAAGTACAATCAATTCAAAACATGTGTTTTGTTTTTTAGGTGTTTCAGGAGATCAACACAAAAATCTGAACAATTCTACTGTAAAATAAACATTTTAATCTGTATGAATATCGTCTACAGGCAGTCATCCTGAACTGCGCTCACAGCTTCTGCTGTCATTGCATCAAGCAGTGGCGCAAAAAGAAGGATGAGTGTCCCATCTGTAGACAGCCCATCCAGTCCCAGACCCGCTGTCTGGCCCTGGACAACTGCATCAACAGCATGGTGGAAAACCTGAGCCTGGACATGAAGGCGAGGCGGCAGACCCTCATCACTGAGAGGAAAGGTGAGAGGTGCGTTGATAACAGTGTCATTAATATCTTACAGCACAATAAGTCAGAGAAGTAGCTACTGTTGTTTTAAAGGAGAAACATAAACAGAGCACAGATATAAAGCAAGAAACATAATGTCAGGCATGATAAGAAACATTTCATTTACTTTCCAATTTTCGCTGCAGAAGCTGCTCTGATGTACATTTGTTTCAGCTCATATAATGTGTATGGCATTAGATCATTGATATCTTCCATGTAATTACAACATACACTTTTGTAAAAACACAATTTTCCAGTGAAAAACACTTAATTAAACATGGTAATATTCTGGTATAAAGATAACACTTGGATAGTTATAAAAATATGTTTCCAAAGGTTTCCACAGTGATGAATTTCATGGTTATCACCTTCAAATTTTGGTTACAGAACACACTTTAAACTTCAGTGTGTGACACTGATGCAGCTCACTCAGTCAGGATCACACTTATGCACAAGTTACCACATGGATGATCCATATAGCGTTAATATCTGATTGATTGTGTACTTACTGGCAATGGTGTGCAATGGCACATTGATCAGATTGAGCAACCGGAGAGCCTTGACACGTCTGTATGAGATCAGTGATGAATGTTTCCCTCACCCACGGCAGCAACCACTGAAGTGTCCTTGAGCAAAGCGATTGACCCTCAGATAGCGTGGTGAAGCTGCCTGGAGGCTCTCAAGCAGTTCTCAAGGTGTTTAAAGAGTTTATACGCTCACTGCTTCAGCCTGTCTCTGCTTAGTAGATAGACTTGTTTGTTGGTGGAATAAGTGCAGAGAGGCAGGGGGTGGTTAGTCCAGAGTGTGGAGCAATGTGAAGAGTTCAAACACAAGGTGGCAGCACAAGAAGGCTGAATCATGGATTTTCTTTCTGTTGTGCGATATTATTTTAGAAAGGGTGAAATAACAAAAAATGAGGGTTAATTCAACTTAAAAAGCTATAGAAAACTGTATGTAACATTAAAATACTCCCACTGCATATTGTGGTGGTGCTGAAATTGAGCTTGCATTTTTCAGATTAACAAAAGTGGAAAAATCTATTCAATGTAAGTGATCTGAATACAGATACAGCACAGTTAAATTGCAAGTAATTACAGTCTAATTACAAAGAAAAAGCACAGTAATATTAAATATTAAAAAACAAAATGATTCCAGACTCACACAGAGAATTAAAACCCAGTTAAAGCAACCTAAAACAAATGTTAGCAAGTTCATATGTGAAGGTTCTTATGATACTGAGGGGAATTCTTTCTCCATTACTTGAGCTGAAATGGTAAAAACATGACCCTTGTTTGTTCTAAGCCTTGATTGTGAAACTTTTAACAGCATTTGTTTGCCAGATTTGTCAGGTCTAGGAAAACAAATGCTTGTGGGTCACCCTGATTTTGGGAAAAGAGAAACACATTTTATTTTCTCATTGCTGTAATATGACATCTAATGGAAAACAGCAAGCAGTGTGGTCTGATTGGTCTCAGTCGTGGTACACGTGTTGGTTTTCCTTGATTCTCAAAACATGAGAGGGCATTTTGATTTTATGATTATTATAGTGCAAAAAAGGGACATCTCACATGTTCTCCTATAGATGGAAAAAGGAGAAGGATGCTCAGTTTTCCTTTAAAGGGTCCCTCTGGTGATATATCACATTTTTCTTATTGTCAACTGATCCAAAAAAATTTAATGGTGAATTGATTAATTGACTTTGTCTAAGTATATCCTGGCATTTTTTATTCCACTGTGCTTTAGAGTCCCATTGTTGTACAGTTAGTATTGAATACACATCAGAGAGCCACGCTGATGCACTGGGTCACTTTATGTTCCTTTATTACCATCAACATGGGCACTGTACTTCAGTTCGAATCAAGCCCACCTACCCAAACCCGCACTAGAGCACCAAATGTGTATTCATCCACAGCTGAAAATAGTCCCAAACAAACACACTATCCCCTCCTATGTGAGTAACATCTTTTTAACAACTACAATGCCCAGGTGTTTTAGAAAATCCTTAACACTTTTAAGGAAATAAACTACATATTTGTGAGCCATTTTAAAGATGTACATCTTCAGTGGGATCAGATGGGTTTTGGATTTCTAGACAGGATGTGAAAGTAAAAAATTATTGAGAAACAACGCATTGTTGGGTTTAATGTTACCCTCTTTCTTTAAAGTCGTTGAAAGTGTCTCAAAGGGAAGACATCGCTCTTTCTCCATGAATGAAGTCACTGTTTTTTTCTCCTGTGTTTTCCAGCAGCTGACTCTTCTCAGGTGATGGTGATCCACGATGACGACAGCAGCAGGAGCAGCGACAGCGACAGCAGCATGGTGTCCATCGACAGCAGCCTGAGCTCTGTGGTTTCTGTGGACACAGACAGCAGCATCCACCTGGATTCCAGCACGCCCTACAGTGGTTTCTCTGATGAAAGCCTCGATGAGTTTGAGGATTAGTTCTTATTTTTCTCCTGTGGGCTGTGATGTGACTTCTTGGACTTCTTGGTGTTGATGTTAGCCTCGAACGTTCCTGGGACATTTGAGATAAAATGCAAAGTGCAAAGTTTGGTCTCATCATGAGTCCAGACTTCATCGAAGTAGGTTTACGTTTTTTTGTTTTGTAAAATGACCCATTGTCTTATTGTCTTTATTTTCAACAAAAGGAATAAAGTTTCTTCCTGTGCATTTTCACCGTCACTCCTGCCTCTAGGTTATGACATGTGTTGACTTTGTCCAAGCAGTCACTCAATGTGGTTCTAAGGAGCTGGTACATCTTATAAAATAATACCTCATCAACACTATTACTGTTTGCAGTAGATAGGATGTTTGATTTCATAAGCTGTGACAGTTGGAAGAATGACTTTTTATCAGAGAGACAGGGAAGGGCAGGGGATGGAAAGGACTATACTGGTGTTTTTGTTTTTAACAATGTGACTCCATGAATTTCACTCTGTGCATGTGGCCACCACAGACTGAAATATCTCAGGAAGCATTCATTGAATTAAGATGAAATTTAGTACAGAAATTCATGGAGCTCAGTGGATGAATCCAGATACCTTTGATGAGAATCTGACCTATGATGTGCTGGCAGCAGATCAGAGTTTTCACTTCTTCTGTGAATTATCAGGTCTCCCTTGAGAAATCACCTGTCTAAATAAATGTTAGGTCAAATTGATAAAAAATAATTTCATTTTAGTCCATATTACCATTTAATGTGTAAATGCTAACAGGTGTTCAGAGCACCACTGTCCGTAAGTACTGAACAGCTAGTGTGGCTGTAGACTCTGGATATGTTACATCACTGCAGACCGTTTTCTATTGCTTTAATGTGTCTTCTTGGCTTTCAGTCAGCGACTGATATGATTTATTTTTTAATACAAATGAATTTGTAGACTTGAAACTTGCTAGATAGTCCATCATAGTGATCACAACGTCCTCAGTTTTATTTTAATTGATGGCTAATTTTTAACATAATGGAGTGCACACTTCTGAAATGGATCTTCACTTGGAACTCTGCTACCACAAAATATCCATGTAGGTTTGACAACAACTAAAAAATATATGATTAAGTCAAAGTATCTGCAAACAACTGGTTGCTCCCAATAAATGTAAGGAGTAATTGTAATACAACATTGTTATAATCGAATAGAGATCTTCACCAGGCACAGTCAAATATGCCTTTTCAGCTCTTTTTTTTTTTCATTTAAAAGGAAAGCGCCTCACAGTGTATTATTTTAAAAAAAGACCAACCGTACAAGAAACGAGAACCATAATGTGTTGATACTGTAATTCTGAATCACCACAAAGGTTGACATTTTATCACTGTTGTTATTTTGTCTTTTATTCAGCGATGCCCTGCTTTCCATTCATTCACAGGCCCACTTGGGAGTTGCCTCGCCTGGAACACAAGCTGTGTGCTGCTTTGCTGAAAAGATCCTGGGCTGAACAAACGGAAGAGTTTTAATCACTCCCACTGGCAGCCCTCCAGAGTTTATATCATATCACGCTGGTCCTGACTTAAACAAACAAACAACTGAATGCTTTCACCTCATGAGATAATGTGAGAAATCATCAGTAAGTTCATTTTAAGTTCACTAGTTATAAAAAACTGAACTGTTCATCTTATTCTTTACGTGATTCTTTATGTAGCAATAATCCAGGCAACACAAAATGAAGTTCTAACGTACTGAAGGAGAGCGTTGATCTGATGCTAAAAAATAATATAATAATAACAATATAATAAGTCTGAGAAGCTATGAGCATGGTAGATATTTGTAAAATAAAGGTTATATAATCATAAATAACTTGGTGTTTTAAAAAAAGACTTATTGAAAACAAACTCTTCATTCTGATAAATCCTGCCTTCTTTTGGTAATTATACACATGCTGTGTTGCCTAGCAACTAATGCAACAGCTCCTTGGCCTGTGAAAGCAAATGGAAGTGTGAGTCTGCTTTAACAGTGAGGCAGAGGGTGAAGCACGCGGCCTTCATGCTGCAGACTGTGTTGTGTCGGTGCTTTCAAACCTCTTTATTTCTTTATAATGTTCTAGAAGAACTGTGTCATTTGGTACAACGAGAAAACAGTCTGGATTCTGAGACACAGAGTTTATGTAGTTGTGTTTGTCAACAGTTACAAAAGGATATCAAAAGATATGTCAAAAAGTCACAGTAGGACATGCAAAACTGATAAAATCAGTGTTGGCTGAATTCCATTTAGCTGCTTCAGTCTCAAGGTCTTTCTGTTGTGCATGCTGGCACACGGTGACACTGTCATGGCCTACTGGGAATATAACAGAGCCATTGCACAAGTGTGCTTTTTAAGTCAAAATGTCTGCTGGTAAAAATGTTTGTTTAAAATAGTCAGGACTTAAACATAGGCATATTTTATTTAATTTCATTTCATGCATTATTATTAAACACTTGAACAATCATATGCCATCATATATAATACATTCACAGCTATTTGTTTGCTTAACTCAATTTCAGACATTGTCTATAGTGCTTTTTTTTAGCAATTTAGGTGGAGTTAATATTCTGCAATTATAAAATGTACACAATTTTAGGTTCATTCCACTATTTCGACATATTTCCATTTTTTACTACTTTTAAGGCTGTTGAAATGAACAGATAAATAAATGAAGGATTCTCCCACTGCAGTTGTGTTCCTGGCAAGAATTTAAACCTGAATTTTGCTTTATGTATTTAAGTATGAAAATTATTATTATTTCTGGAAGGAGGACCTTTGCAGTGAATTGGTCTCATGCCCTCAGTATTTATATAATTATGGCTATGGCTATGAGTGTAATTTTTCTTTTCTAAGAACCTTCCCATTCATTTACCTTCACACAGGACATCAATCCTTAATAATGTTTGACAGCTGTTTTATGCTGCCCCGTGCAAAGAGAATCAGCCTGATCAGTGAACCTGTGCAGCTCCTTGTTTGCTTCAGATTTAGGGACACCCAACACCGTGATTCATCCCACACTGACTCTACCCAGAGTGCACTGGGACAGAGGGAGTTTGCCTCCCGTGCTGTGGATGGCTGATGTCACGCCAGTCCATTAAAGCCAGAGTACGAGGGAAGCGTGTGTCTGTCAGGCCGTATTACATGAGGACGACAGTGATGGACTGCCTCGGGGATACAGTTGGAAACTCTTATTCCTCCATCCAAACCTCCATCCGACTCTTGGAGAAACCTCATGATGCCAGTAATAGCCAACTCTCCCTCTCTCTCTCTCTCTCTCTCTCTCTCTCTGTTTCCATCCATGTGTGGTCATGTGAAAATGTTACACAGATAATTACATAATTGATGAAAGGAGCCAGAGCTGAAGCTATTAGTCTATTAAAGGACCAGTTGATAGACAGAATTTAATTTCTAGTATCGATCAATTTTTTCAGTCTTGTTCACAAGCAAAAATGTCACAAATACACTGGTTTCAGCTTCTCTGATGTGCAGACTTGATTTTTTTCCTTGTCATATTAAAGTAAATCAAATATCTTTGGGCTGTTGATTCAACAAAATAAGCAACTTCCCCTTAGGTTCTGGTAAGTTAGGGCATTTTTCATTATTTTCTGATATCTTATAAACAAATGACCCACTGATAAATCTAAAAATATTATATCACTATTAGCCTTAGATCATTTAAGGGCATCCTCCCAAATCCAGACAGATAACATCTGCTTGCACTACATCAACAAGGGTGCAAATGTTAGCTACATAAATATGATGTACTGTTTATTTTATCATCATAATAGATATTTTAATATATGTTCATATATCAAACATCAAACCAGTGATATTTATTCCAGATGCCAGATCCAAATGTCATACACTCCCAGTCTAATCAGCTCTTTTGACTATGATTCTTATAGACTGCTGGTAAACTATGTGTCTGATAAATATCACTGAGATAATAATGTAAAAAAAGTCTAACAAGGAAAGAAAGATTCAAGAGCCACACAGGCCAAAGTGTGTATATATTCTCTATACGCTCTACTCCACTCATACAATATCTCTCATACTGACATGACTTAAAATCTGGATTCCATCCATTTCAGTTCAAGACATTTTCAAGCGAAGATGAAAGAATGAAGCTGTTTTTCTCTGTTTGGATTAATATGCATTACATATACTACATGCATGGTAAATAAACAAAGTGCTGAGGCTACAAATTAATGTTCTACTGGGAGGATTTTATTTGTGTGTCATCTTAAAAAGAAGCAGGATTGATCTCAGTGTTGCTTTACAGCAGATTGGGTTTGGAAACCATATTTACTGTACTTACCGATTTCTAGCCGTGCACCTGCTTTGTGTTGTTGTTTGCAAGAAAGATGGATTGACTCCAGCGTGCTCTAATCCAAAAGGCCCGTGGTCCATATCCGTGCTCCATCTGCCAGCTTTGTAAAATACAAATGTTCTTCACAGCATGATCAGCTGCCTCCAGCACAGCCTCCTGTAACACTGATGTCACACAGACCTGAAAACACACTCAATCAGCACTCATAAATGTTCTCCTTTTATCTTCTACTGTTAAAATATTACCATAATTGAATAATCATTAGGCATTCTAATCTTTGTGGTGTTATCCAGGCTCTCTTTTATGAATAATAGATAACAGTGTCTTTAAGGTAATTTGTAATTTCTCGTTAATAGAATGAATTTGTCTTTTATTCTTCTGTTCATAGTGACTGTGGGGGGAGTTATGCAGTATTCAAGCAAAATAGCATATAGATCAAAATCAATTTGTGACATTACATTCAGATTTACATCACTCATTTTAATCAGTGAGTCTAATACATACTGTATGTTGTACTGTTAAATGTCAGTTTCTTAATGAACATTTCAGAGAGAAATATTGTGCTTTTAGATTCTCTGCGATTACTTAGTTACCAGTTAAAGCTTAACAAATCAAGATTTTTGCACACACAACATATAAAGAGATTGCTATAATTAACGTGTCCAACAGTATACAAGCAGAGCTGAATCGGTTTGCCTATTAGTCATTCAAACAATTAGTTAACTTACAGAAAATGAACTAGTAACCATTTTATTAAGCATTACCAAAAGCTTTTTCTAACTTTTCATGATTCCAGTTTCCCAAATGTGATGATTTATTGTAATAATGGTATTAAACAAGCATTGTGAAGGTGTCACTTTGGGTTCTGGGTAATAATTAAACAATTATTAGTTCAGTCCTGTAGAAAATAGTTCAAAATGAGCCCCACTTCAACCAACTCCCACAATAAAATCCTGCTTTTACGTTAAAGAACAAGTAGTAATAATCTAATCATATAATATATAACAGTATATCAGTCCGAAGGCCTATTTGTTTGCATTTAGTACTTTCCTTTCCTGGTTACAATTACATACTTTTACTTAAGTGAAATATTAACTTAAGGACTGCTACAAGTATTTTGCAGTGTGCAGTTCACTAATACATGTGAATACTCTCTCCATCTCTACTGTATATCCTCAGTAAATCAAGTCTGGACATTGCATCCTCTGGGGAAACATGTTGCATTCCATGAAAGTCGGAAGTTCCGCTTTTGAAACAGTAAAATATATACAACAAAGAAACTGTTTACTCAAAATTCTGACGAGAAAACTCAAGATATCTCAAGTCTATGTTTTCTAATGTTCCGTGTATTGCAAATATAGCAGCAAATACGTAAAATTTTCAAGCCTTACGACACGTTTATCCTCGGAGTACAGCGCTCAACAATGAGAGTGCTCAAATTTCCCGCGGTTGCAAAGTAAGCTCAGAGCGTTCTGTTACCAAGGAGACACTGTAGGTAAACGATAACGTTTGGACATTGAGCTGTTTTGAGGTAACTACATTATATAAATTACGCTTTAATTCAATTAAAATATGAAATGCCTGCTGCTTTAACACTGTGAAGATGTTCTATTTGATGTTTCAGTAATTCATTCTCTTGCCATGACAGTTCAGCTAATCTAAGCGTGGAAGGTTTGACAGTTTTGCATTACCATTAAAATGTATTCATACGTGTGTTGACACAACTTAATGCCCATATATAATGCAATTTCAATGTTTATTAAGCGTTAAATGTCGTCAAATAAACTGTCGACGCACCAGAAAATAAGCAGCTGTCTATCTTCAGTTGCTGTTTGGATGTGCAGCTTTTAATGTGTAAAGTTTCTTTAGGACTACAGAAAGATGAGGAGGATCATTGCTGAGGACTCAGACTGGTATTTGGCCATAGTGCCGTGTTTATCAAACCTCTGCCTACAAAGCATCGTGAGAAACTTTGAGAGTAAGCTATTGTTTTTTATTACACACATGCCTACACAGTCCCTTGTGATATAAATGTTAACTTTATGCCCAACCTGTTGCAGAAAAGCCCATATTTAAAGACCTGACGCCCACCCAGAAAGACTTTGTGCAGGAGAGGCTGTCTACTTCCCTGCGCCTGCATGTGACAGCCAACCTGATCACTGATGGTATCTACTGGAGGCGGTGCTGCACGCAGCGGTGGGACCTCTGTGACGTCTCTCTGTATGGCCACAGCTGGAAACGAATGTTCTTTGAGAGGCACATGGAGAACATCATTGAGCTCTTCATCCCCGACGTCACAGAGCCAGAGACAGTTCTGGCAATGGTGCCTCTCTGCAAGAACTACGTGAAGAGGCTTGACATCTCCCAGCTTTTGCCGCCCATCCAGGAGCCCCAGAAGGAGGAAGAGGAATATGGCTTGGAAATGGCGGCAGACAATGACTATGACAGGCCGTCCATGGACCACTTTGACTTTAGCATCCTGCTCCACAAGCTGACAAACCTGGAAGAGCTCCACTTGGTGTACAGGGTCAAACAATGTGGTATGAACTTTGAGTGGAAGATGTTTGAGATGACTGACAGAGACTGTGAGTCCCTCGCCAGGGCCCTTAAGTCCTGCAAGACTTTGAAGGTGAATATTGATTGGTCCTCTTGCAGAGTACGGAGACTGACTGTCTGGAGCATGCTTGTTTGCTGTAATTGATCACCTCTAACTGTCTTGCCAACTACAAAGCATCAATTAGAGACATTTTACAGTCCCCGATGTCATGAAACAGGAGGATTGTTGTTGGCACTACCCAAGCATTAAATTAATGCTCTATTTACATCAAAGAAAAGATAGCAGATCCTCTAGCTGCAACCTTAAAAAGTCACAGTTTGACACAGCATTATTGTCACATTCATTTATTACTGCATGAGACAGTAATGTTGATCAATCAAGAAATGATTTCAACGTGAGTTAACATTTCTTTGATTTGCTTATTTTATTGTACGTTATCTATAGTATAGTCCCTCACTGTTCTTTGTTGGTGGCAGGTTTTGTACATGTAAAGGTTATGTCACAACAAGGAAAAGGACAGTTTTATTCCAGCTCAGTGTCCTATGACATCTTATCTGCTTTTAATGATTCAGTTTTTTGTGCTACTCGACACATAATCTTACTCACAATATACTGTTTCTACAGCTTCTGAGGCTCCATCAAAGCCACGTTGAGGATAAAAAGTGCCGGCTCCTGGTGAAATCCCTTTTGGACCACCCATCCCTGAGGGAGCTTGACTTTTCTCACAACCTAATTGGAGACAAAGGAGCCCGAGCCATTGGAAAACTGCTCACCATGAGTAAACTGGAGACCCTGAACATGTGTGACAACAATATTAGAGGCCCAGGAGCCAAAGCTATAGCTCACGCCTTGGCCAAGAACTCCACCCTCTTGTCACTTAACCTGCGTCTCAACCGTTTGAGAGACGAGGGGGGTCAGGCTATTGGCAAGGCCTTGCTGAACAACAACACCCTCCTTCACCTGCATCTGGGAGCCAATGAAGTGACAGTGCCTACTGCTATTGCACTTTCTAAAGTGCTGGTTCAGAATAACACACTGAAGAGCATCAATCTCTCCTGCAACAACCTGGGTGTGGTAAGTAATATGCTATTCTTAGATCCTTACTTCCAGTGGGGGCAATAAATATACCTGAGGGTGGTGTGACAGACAAGGCCATGTTGTCACCTGTGCCACCTGTATTGTGTCTATCTCCACCTATACATGGTAACTGTAGGACATTTCAGACTCAGTTTGTCAAACTCAATTTGCCACTAATTTCATTTGTGAAACATTTATTTTGTTTAACCTCACCCTTATGTGAAATGTGTGGACATTTTTCAGTACATTCTGACATTTTAAAGACCACGTGATTAATTAAGAAAATAATCGTCCAATTATTCGATAGTCAGCATCAACAATAGTTGTCAAGATGGGTCAAGAAATGCATTTTTTCAAAAGAAAGGGGGGAAAGGGAAAGAACAAAAACAAGTCATCCATCAGGATTTGGTTTTTTTTACCATCTGAAAGTCCACATAAAATACTTGATGTGAAATTATAAAAAATGTGAAATTATATCAGGAAAGCACTCTGAAAGACAGTGTTATTTTGAAATACTGGATTCTTTGAACCCCTAAAGCATGCTATTGCCTATATAGACACAGTACAGCTTTGTACAGAGTACAAGGAGTTTCAATTATTCATGTGTGGAAAACATGCAATAATGGAAATCTAAGTTAAGTGTTGTTTCCCCTGGAGATGTAGATCAGATTTTTCCTCGTGCATTCTCCTCTTCAAGATTTCAGTGTACAGTATATTTCTGACTGGAATACACTGCGGAGGATCAAAAATCACCCACACAGCAGAAATGCAACATGCGGTACCATCAATATCTGTGACCTTGGTGTACTCTCCACAAAAATAGAAATGCCTGTTTCAGACATAACAATAAAACACTGGTGACACTTTTAATATTTACAAAGTTTGGACTATTTCAGACAGCAAGAGGTGCCGACGGGTGATTTTTCAAGGTTGTTAGGACCATGTCAGAGATGTTCTTTGATGTGTTCCCCATAGACGTGCATCAGTGCCAACTGTGTTTATTTGTCCTCTCTCTCCCTTACCTGTATATGTGTGTGTGTGTGTGCGTGCGCAGGATGGGGGTAAAGCTCTGGAGGAGGCGATGTCTTGCAACACAAGTGTGACAGAATGCGATATTCGTTTGACGGAGGCTGACGAGCACAGCGTTTCCTTCATCAATCAGGTGGTTTGGGCCAACCAGAGTGCAGAACAAAAGAGACGCGCTCAAGAGAGTAAAAACAAGTAAACCTCAACAGCCCCTTTTTGTAATAAAACCAATCTTATTAGTCACTGATGCCAGCCTCTCTTCCCTTCTCAGTATCTCAAACTAAAGTAGCTGATTTTAAACCAAATTATAGCCCACAAAATGCTCATGATCATATTTAGTGTTGCAGTAAGAGGAAAGATCTACCCTAGAATACGTATCATTTATCAGTTTCACATTGTTGTACCTATTTTGATATTGAGGTATATTTCTGTCCACAAATTACTGGCAAAATGTAAAGGATGTGATTTCATACCAGGATCTCTCTACTATCTCGTTCTATCTAGATATCTGGCTGCCCCTCAAAACATTTGTAGTTTTGTAAGCCTGTACTATAACCATAACACCATTTGTAAAATCTGCAAACACTAAAACAGTGATCATATGTCTCATCAGCACGATTTGTCTTGTATTAAGACATAAACCATATATCCATTTTACAATATGTAGAACAGCACATACATAATCTTTTAGAAAGTGGCAGCAATTGTCATGAAGAAATTCCTTGACACACATTTTAGTGAGCATTTCACTTTATTGAGGAGCCTTTTTTCCATTTTGATACACAGATTTGGTATTCAGTCCTTATGTAACATCAAGGCAACGTTGTGGTGGTGTTGAGATACATACAGACTTGTGTTTGTTCTTTTTTTTTTTTTTTTAAACCTATTTCTACTGGGTAATAGTATACACCTTTTCTAGGCACCAACACAACATCTTTAGTGTAATTAATGGTTATGTTTTCCCACTTCTTAATTTTGCATTTTGTTGATTTCTAGAATAATATTTTGAGAGACTAAGCTGTTCTGGAGGTTGATGGTGGATTCGCGGATAGTGCAATCTACATATGATAGAGTACTGACTCTTAGATCATTAATCAATATCAATTGTCACTCAACCATTTTCCTTAAAAAGATGTGTTTGTGTTAATGCGTGTGTGCAACCGATCCCAAATCGGTCAAGTCATTCAACAACATTTCCCGTTAAATAAGGGTGTATCAAATATGATTTAAAAAAGGTGACAATGGGTTTAAAGGGAAACAAAAAGCATTTAGAATGGTAGTCGTGTTGCCTGATATTTTTATAACAGACCATATTGCCATTTGTGACTTAACAAACTCATCACTCAACATCTGCAACATCAAAAACGTCCCTGCTTCGGTTACCTCTAAGTGTGTATAACACATTCAACTAAACATGAGAGCCACACCAACAGTCATTCTAACCTCTCATCTCTATTTTATTTACAGTACAAATCCTTCCTGCCCTACAGTCTTCAAAATCCACAAAATCGTTTGAATATAAAAAGACGAACCCCAGAGTGAAAGAGTATAATATCAACCTAACCTACTTATACACATGATAAAGGGTTCAGTGCTTTGCATGTCTAACATGTCTTGCGTGGCTAACAGTCATCTATGGAGAAAAATGTCTAGCTATGAACCTTCCAGTCAGATTTATAACAGTTTTAAATACCCCAAATACATATATTTTTTGTCACTGCTGTTATGTAAACATTGCACTGGTAAACATTTTTCTATTCTTACACATGACTATCTTATGGATATCACAGTGAGGCCATCTGACAGGCTTGTTGGCTTATCATGAGCGAGAGAATGTGATGACTTCAGTACAAAACAGTGACTAAAATCCAAATGTACATACTGAAAAGAAGTTTTAGTAGATTTGCATGCTTTTTCCTTATGGTTTGACACTTCACCCCACAGTACACAATTACCTGCCTTCTGACCAGTGTATGATGCAATATGATCCCTCCACGAGAATCAGAATCAGAAAAAACTGAATGAATTAATGAATGAATTTCAATCCCTGTGTCTCATTTGGTTTCCTGCTTGTTAAAAAAAATGCTGTTCATATTGCACATCCTGCTGAGAGTTAAATGAGAAGATTTATACCACACTCATATCTGCTCTGTGAATACAAATAAATATATTTAAAGGCAGCAACCTGTTAGCTTAGACAAGATGAAATTGGACTACCAGTCTGGGCACTGCTAAAGCTCATTAATTAGCATGTTATGCATGTTATCATGCATTTTTTACAGAATATACAAACAACATAAACATGTTAAATGCTTATAGTGGGATTTTATTCAGACTGGGTTAAGTTAAACTAAGCTAACCAGCTGCCGGTGGTAGCTTCATAACAACTGTACAGACATCAGAGAGGTATTGACTCCTTCATCTACCTCACAGCAGGAGAGTGCATAAGTTTGTTCCCCAAAATGTCCACATACAGTACAATTTCTTAAGAAAGATCTCAATACATAAATGCCGTGAACACCTGCGTTGCACCAGCTGTTGATTGGTTCACACGTGGTCTTGTAAGTAGACATTTACGGATCACTAAATTAAAACAGGTTGCACCACACAAACTTAAAATGGAGATTAGTTGATACAAAATATTTTCACCACCTTACTGCCAGGTGTAACTGAACCAACTGAACTCACTTACTTATTAATACAGTCTGTTCGATACTGAAGAGTAACAGATATGCAACGAACTCTGAAACATATCCTGTATTTCTCCATGTATGCTGATGTCAATTAAATAAAGCCTACATGAACGAAAGATTAGCAATTCAGTTTAATATTGTGCTTTTCCCCCTAAAACTGTAAGCCAGTGTTAACAAATGTGCACATTACAAAGATTTTTGACTTTCTAACACATTAATTTCACATTTTATTTATATTAAGTTCTAATGGTGCAACCTGATTTATTCGTTTGAAACTAACTAAAAGATACTAAGAACTTAGACAGAACTTAATTTGTATATAGCTAGTGCAACCACAATGCTTGAGAGGAGCAAATATCTAACATGTTTCTCAGTCATATTTGACCTGCCTCTGTATCTGAATGAATGAATGAAAACATCAGCAACGTTTGGTTTGGTTGAACATCCTTTGATTTAAACCCCTTTGTTTAAAAACGGTCTGGTTATTATGCAGCTGATCCTTGCTGAAGCCCATGAAAAGTAAAATAAAATGTCTGCATAACTGCGTCCTGAACCTAAAGTTTAGTGAGGATTGATGATCGGGTTTCGCAGTGTTGTTGCAAAGCAGAATCTTTGCCCTGAATACTATCCTGAGTTTTAGGGGCTTGCATAGATGACCTGTGAGTTGAGAAAACAGTTTAAAACTGATGCTTTTCATTCTGAATTGTCCTTTGTTGAATGAAATGTAAGGTTCGATAGATTTTTTCATCATGCCTATTTTCAGTGTATGCTCTGGTATTGCTATATAGATAGTTCTCCAAACTAAACACCACACATGGAATGTAATGAGTATGGCTAATTGGTCACAACTTACAGTACAGGCTCATTATTGTGAAGCAACGCCAAATGTCCAACCAGGCGAGATTCTGGTATTACTACTCTTAGACATTTTACTGGTTTTCACGGTCTTAATGGTGGAAAATGATGCATGCCAGTTTATCTTTAACTGCAGGTGTCATGAGATGAAGGCTGGTTTGTACATAATTAACTCCTCTTGAATGAATCTGTGCTTATTTTGATCCTTTAAGCTTAACAATAAAGCACACTTTGAGCGATGAGCTGTGCTGTAGGATTTTACGATTAAAATAAGTGAAACTGTTACATTTTGGAAGCTAATTCCTACATTAATATTTGTTCAAAAACTTCTGGCATGCCTGATTTTCATCTCCATCAAACATTTACTGTTGTGCATGTCCTAGCTGGGAAATAAGAATTTACCATGACTAAGATACCGCATGTGCTCATTTGAGAGGAAGTTGTTCGTTTTTTTTAGTTCTATAACGTAATCCTGTCATATTATTAAATCTGACACTATCAGTACTGAATCCAGGCCTTTGCCTATTTCTAGCATTGCTGATGGCCAGCTCTCTGGCTGTCTCTCTGATATGCATCAGCGGCAGCAGGCTATATGAGAGCTGTTTTACATTATGAAGGAAATCATCTGAAAAAATTCTGGGGCCTGATTTTTAAAACCTTGTATCTTTTAAACAATAATAGGATCAAGTAAAACAATATGTTTTTCCATTACATTTTACACCATGTGCTATTATGGGTATAAATTTGACTTGTTTTAATGGGAGGATGTTGAGATGAGATGACTTTAGTTATAATAGCTTATGCTCGTCAGTAACAGTTGATCGCTAGGCACTTAAATAAAGAGGTAGGCTGAATACAAATATTGCCAGATTTTAAATTAAATGAAACTGGATGGGTTTAAACTATCTGAATTGACACTGAAACTATTAATATTATAGTGAGGTTTATTATTATGTAGTTGGCTGTTATACAAAATGTACAGTTTACAATAATTAAGAAACAGAAGTGTTGTTGATTCAGCTTGAAGTTCTCGTGTCCTTTAGCCCACCTGTGCTAAATTATTCATTGACTCTGTTGCTATATTTAGAAAGCCAGGAAGTATAATGTCATCACAAGCAAGCTGGTTTCAGCTAACTTGATAGTTCAGCGTCTGCATCAGACATTTTATTTTTGTACTGTGGAAATGTATTCCTTTTTTAATGATTTCTCTGAGCACTGATTTGAATGAACCCATTTAAATCAGCCAGTATCAAAACGTTTCACATGCTGATGTCTATAGTTTATGTTTGGACCTAATTTAACTTTGCTTTATAAGAGCCATAACATTTTGTTTCAGGAAAACAATGTAGTCTTGTTAATTCTGACTTTGACAAGGATATCTTTATGTCTTTATAACTCACATGATTTGTCAGTGTATGATTTCTCATTCAGGCGTCCATTAATTGTCATATCCCTTTCACTTCTTGCTAAATTCTTAGGCTAGCGCTGAGTCAAAACCTATATTAGGCTTCAGATACTAGAAAGTGTTGCTCATGTCCTTTTGTTGTCTCTGAGTAAGATCCACAAATATGACATTTACAGTAGGATGTGACTCCCCCTGGTACTCCTTCGTTATCTGACTCGTCCTTATGGAAGCTGCAGGACAGTTCTCTGGCAGTTTGGTCCTTTAAAGCCGTAGTATTTTAAACAGTCTCATCAATGGCATTGTCTCTTTTTACCTGACTTATTGACTGTACTGTAGGGACGTCTTTGTTTCCTGTGTGTTTGAGGC
The DNA here is from genome assembly GCA_023238725.1 of Scortum barcoo. Classification (NCBI taxonomy): domain Eukaryota; kingdom Metazoa; phylum Chordata; class Actinopteri; order Centrarchiformes; family Terapontidae; genus Scortum; species Scortum barcoo. The sequence continues at coordinate 8,471,525 of CM041543.1, read as the reverse complement.
CACAGTATCCTCAGAAACTTGAACTAAATCTTGTTTGTGGTAACTTGTAGGTGACCGCGGTACAGCTGTTGTAAAAGTGAGAAGCAGAAGTCAATGTTAACCCAACCCTGGTGCAAAGAGGTTTCTCACTCCTGTTCCTTTCGCATTATATCTGTCGCTCAGATAAGTCTGTCACTGTGGGTCATAGAGAGGTCTCCACACAGGAGCCGTTTCTGTGCAAGGAGCGGTGGTCATGGTTGAGGCAGCCTTCGTTGCGATGCACAATGAGCACTGGGAAGTACAGAGCGTCCTGGTAGGCTGGGGGGTTCTCCTCGCTGGTCTGCTGGCCTGACAGACAGCGTGTGCTCTCAGTGGGGCAGGACCGCTCGTTCAGGCTCCCGCTGCTCCTCCAAAGGCAGCTCCGCCTCGAGCCATACAGCCGACCCAGCGAGAAGCGGCTGGCGCTGAAGGGGATGCGGGGGCTCCCCGTGTTGCAGATACTGAGGGCACTCCGAGAGAAGATGGAGGAGCTGCTGATGGCACGGTGGCAGCGCTCACAGTTCTGCCTGTAGCTACCGTAGCCTCCACATATGGAGTAGCTGTTACAGCTCCCTGACAGCTGGGCCAGATCCATGAGAACTGCCTCCGAGTAGCTGGGCACCAGCTGCTGGTTGGAGCGGATGTGCCACTCCAGCTCCGTGCTGTCGATTGTGTTGACTCGTGGGATGTGTCGGCAGTGTGGCCGCTCCTCGGATGGTGTCACTGGCACATAGTCAAAGCCAAACAGCTTCTCTACGTGGTAGTGCACACAGGCAGTGCGATACTCTGTAAGCACCCGCAGAGGCCAGGAGAGCGTGAAAGCAGCTGCCGCCCAGAAAGTGGAGTTGGATGCATACCAGGGAAGGTGATCGGGATCAGAAAAGGCAATCATATACTCTTTAAAGTCTACATTCTTCAGGTGCATCCCCTCCCGGGCCTCCATGTAGTCATCCAGGCCCTCGTTCTCTGTGAAGAACCTGGCCCGCTGGGTCAGGTAGGAGTTCTCTGACTCCACATTGGCAAAGCTAAAGCACTTAGTGAACCTCAGCCTGGTGATGGGGAAGTCCTCCAGGCCCAGCAGGTGCTTTGAGATGTCTTTCACCCCACAGTTCCCATAGTCAAACTCCGCCTCAGCCACGTGAGTGTTGACTCTCTCGTGGTACACCTGTGTGGTGGTGTAGGCGTCTCCATTACGGTAGCGCGTCACCTGCCGCGTCCTCCTTACATAATGATAGCTAATGGCCTTCCACCAGATGCAGGGTGTGGCCTGCTGCATTCGCTGGACGCGCTCCGCCACACTGTCCACATCTACCTTGTACTGCAGCTCGTTCCTGGTGTAGCAGTGCCAGCACTCCACCAGGTAGACCACGTAGAGCATGACCAGGAAGGCCAAAGGGATGTAGATGTAGCCGTTGGAGCAGGGGCTGTCGTGGTACATCATAGACTTTCCCTTGTAAGCGCTGTCGAAGGAGAGGCGTGTGACCTTGGTCACCTGGCACCAAGCCATCACCCCGACACAGCCGTACATCAGCAGGGACAGCAGCAGGCATTTCCAGTGAGTTTCCTGACACAAGGATTTAGTCAGGGACTGTTTCTGTGGCCGTTGCTATAAAAGAGAGCAGAAAACGGCATAAAGTCAGTGGAACACTGTAAATATATTTATTTTCAACATAGCTATTGAACATAACCAAAAACAAAGACTTCAAAAGTAATTTGAGGACATAAACCATTATATTACATGTAATTACACATTAATGAATTTTATTGATGAACATAATTATGACCTAAATATCTGTTAGGTATAAAGTTAGAAACAGTTCAAAAGTAGTGGCTCATGCATATAAAATATTTAAGGAAATATTCTGCGTTGTAAGTGCTTTTGCATAGTTTATACATGAGCTCTGAGCCAATTGCTCATGTCCCAGTCTGTGCTTGTTATAATCAAAAGACTCACCCACTCTTATAATCAAATTCAAAGAAATCCCAGATGCAAAGGTACAATACTAAGTGTACCCCTTGTTGTCAGCGAGGAGCACAGGGAGTCAGACTGGTGTGTGGGTCCGCACATGGCCACGGTGCGTGTGTTTATATAAATATGATATTTTGGAATAAAAAAAGTAAACAAGCAGATATGTTCTGGGGGGATATCATCTACACATTAACTGTCAAGCCAGCCAGAAAAAAGCAGTCATTTGACTCTGGCAGTATAAAGCTGCCAGAGGCACAGCAAGCCCCGGTGCCTGCATCAAGAGCTAGTCACGCCTTTTGGGAATGCTGCCACACAAACCTGGCAAAGATTCAAAAGCCCCAGGATGGATGAATTATAATAAAATTCATTCACGAAATTAGCATAACAGATACTGCACTAGGGCAGAGCCTACTGTGCGTGGACATCAAACACTCAAGATAGTACTGTAGCAGAACCGATCCAGCTGAAAAACAAAGGTTATCCTCTCCATCTCTTACATAGGTCAGCCCCTGCTTATGAGTGACCACAACAACCAGCATCACTGCATCAATGTATTGAATTCAATATGTCAGCTCTATGCTCTCAGAGTGACAGATGAGTATAAATAATAGATGTTCCTTCTCCATAAGTATCTACCCCACCTTGGTCACGTGGTCCCCCAATTCCCTTAACACCGACCAGAGGCTACACCCAATGGGGTAAAAGAGGATTAACACTGAAATTCCCCATTGAGATGAGCCTACTGCAGAAAGAGTATTTACTCACTAACATCCTGTGCACGCTCAACAGCTATAATCAATACAACATGACATACTTTGTGGCTTGTGTTACACTTTACAGGCTCTGTTTAAGCAGCACAATGAATGATGAATGGTTGTGTGGAAAGAAACATCAATCAATCTACAAATGAAATAGTGTCATTTCATTTTAAAAAATGAGCATGCTTCATCATGGAAAGCAGATATACCCGTATGTGGCAGTATTTCATTAAAAATATGTGGTTAAATGAAAAAAGCAGACATGACCTTAAAACAGCAGTCATATATACAAATGGGCAGATATACAAATGAGGGTGTAGCTAATAAATTGCAATTAAACGCCAGTTTCACCCTTGACTTTATGAATTATACCCAAGATGACTAGACGCTTCAGGAGCGGTGAGTCGGCGGCTAACTGGATTAATGGAAACTTTAAAATGCCACAAGAAACAAGTGACATTTAAAATTTAAAAACTCCCTGCTTCAGATTATAACAGAGCTGTTCATTAGGGCTATGGATAGCAGAAAGGGGAGGAAGTGACTCATCACATGAGCACAGTGGTGTTGACATTTTTGATTAGCCAAAGGAATTCATCTGGCCTGGTTTAATAGAAAGAAAGACCTCCTATTAAGCATGTATGGGGGGAAATACTCCACTTTAATTTGTCATGCAGGAACAAAGTAGATGAGAGAGGGAAAACTGCCAGTGGTTTTTTTGTTTGTTTGCTTCCAAAGTGTCCAATCAAAGATTTGTATTTGACACAGTAATGGTGTAAAATGGTATAAAAGCGTCTGAGGTTAAGTCATCAGGAGGCTCTAGTATTATTTTTGACTGTTTGCAAATGTGTCACATGTATTGTGCTATTCCTTCACACAATAATTCAAACAATGTGTATCCAGGCTTAACTAAACACATAGAGAGTAAGAAACAATATACGTATGCAAAATACCATAGTTTGACCTTATTGGTTTACAGTAATATCAATACACTTTTGCACATATGATTGTGGTCTTGGTTAAAAAGACCTCACATTATATGGATTTCTTTAACACTAAATTTCCAGAATAAAAGTGTAATGAAAGATGTTGTTTCTACAGGAAGGGGAAATTCCTAAAACAGCACGTTATGAAACGTGATCAATATTTCAGAAAACAAATGCTTCAGTCAGAACCTTCAAGAAGCTTCACAATTCATGAGCTTGCCGAGGCGCCTTTAACTAAGTGCCTCTCACACTCGTGGACACTTTCTCTTGACATAATAAGACCAGCTAGGTTATATAAAAACCCTCTTGTGTAATGGATATGTAACTTGTCCAACATGTGTGTTTGCAGGGGAAGTCTTCCCAGTGACAGTAGAGAAAAGGGGAGAAAAATCCTACAGATGAGGCGAAAGACCCCTCATGGATTTAATCCCCAAATGCAGGGAAAATATATAATCCAGAGATGCTGACAGCAACAGAATATATTCAGTTTTTGTAAGATTTCTAACTCACTGCCTGGAGCTTCTTTAAAGTCACAACCTCACAGACATGTTGTTTCTGTGAGGAGGAGAGTAACTGTGCGGAAGCAGAAGAACAAAGCAGCCATTCTTCTAACCTCACACTGTGACAGTGATTTTAGTTTCATTTTACTGAGGACCTGCTTGGACAATTTCCAGGAGCCACAAGAGGTCCCCTCAACCGCATTTTGAGACCTACTTGTCTGGAGGGGAGACAAACAGGAGTCCATGCAGGCGCGTCCACGCTCTCGGGTGCGCGCACAGGTTCGTATATTGCTGCTTATTAGGCCATTAATACAAACAATAATCACATAAGCAATCCACTTTGATCTCCTAAATCTGATTATCACGGTGAGATTATTGGGACTCCACTGTGGCATCAATGCAATATGTCACACTAATTAAAGGATAAATCCCCCCATTTGCGTCCGGGTAAGAAAATTGGCCCGCACGCTGTAAACAATGTGTCCTCACCTCCTCTCGGGGGCTGTCCGGCTCCTCCTCGGGCACGGTGGTGGTGCTGCTTTCACTGGCCGTCGCAGCCGATGCTGGGGACATGGTGACAGCGGTGCAAAAACCGGGACATGAATCTCCTGACGGGATGGGGCTTTTCCAAATCAGGGCGACACATAAAGACACCGAGAGCCCCTTTGCGCATCATCCGAAAGAGAGCGGTGCAGCCGGAGGCCAGGTGGAAACGCTCAAAGGACGCAGCATCCCCAGCATCTTCCAGGTGGTCGCCAGGGTCGCCTACGGGAATCCGCTCATTGTGTCTCGGAAGACGCGCAAACCCGGGCTGAGACTCCTCCCGCGATGCAACGAGCTGGATGGAGAGAGGCTGCTGCAAGGGGCGCAGTGTTAGAGAGATGGCAAAGGCGGCAGTCAGCTCCTCTCCCTGTAGGCTGTGCCCATGGCAGCCAGAGAGGCTGTGAGGCAGGACAAAGGAGACAGGAGGCGGCACGTGTGAGCAGCCTCCCCGACACCACGATGTAAATAACATAACACACACACACACGCACGCACGCACGCACACACACGCACGCACATCCCTATTAAAGTGAATCCCAACAGGACTCAGAGGCGGTGCTGCAGCAGAGGAGCCCCCCCCCCCCCCTGCATCTCATTAGCTGCATGACCTCGTCTCTATATGATCCAATTAGGATAATAATATGTCCTTTAAAAATGTTTGTGTGTTCAGTTTTTTTCAGAAATACAACTAAAGAGTCCCGTGATTGGCATTTTAAATAATTATAAGTGAGAATAGAAGTCATTCTTTGAATAGGTTTAAGGCCATAGTTTGTGTATTGTATCACTCCACACATTGCCCAATAGGAATGCTTTTTAAAAATGATTTGTTGTTATGAAGTTCTTCTTCTGAACCGGTTTCCTGTTGTGTTTGTGGAAATGGCAAAAAAGTATTGGATTTTTGAATCTTCAGAGAAAGAATATTAATAAGTAATTGTAAGCACATAATTATTCACAGTGAGATAGTAAAATGCCAAGCCACTGTTTGGTCAACATGGAAGCAGACTGGACCTCGTCAGAACCAGATACTGAAGATTTTACATATGAGTGCTTCATGATGCAGTTTATGTTTTTGTTTCAGAGGTGTAGTTTGTGCTGTACTGAAGGTCAACCATTTGACACTTCAGTAATGACCCCATATTATTGATCCCCTGTCAGTTAAACATAAATTAAGACATTACAGAGTACTTTGTTCTATTTTCTGCTTTTTATTCACAAGAACACATAATAATATTTAGAGCTTAAAATTTACAGTCAAAACTGCAAGATATCAACAGACTTATATATGTCTCTACATGAAAGTATAATGTGATACAGTCATTCATCCATTTTAATGTGGAATACATTAAAGAACACACAATATGAAGATCATTTATAAAAAGAATTATCTACATTCCTGCCATTTCTGTTTCTCATTTGTAAACAGCACTATTTACACAGGAAGTCTTTACCTTACTATCCTGGCACACAAGCCCTTGTTTATCGTACCCCGCAGTATGGACATTGGACTGGACTGGTGGCATAAATTGGAATAAGTAAACACAACAGTATGGCATGAAAACAGACGGCAGCTCTTGGCAGCGATAAAGGCTTCTCTTTGACTGTCACTATTGTTTTATGGACTATATTTATGATGAATCTAGCCCTCTCACAGCAGTTAGGAGTGGCTGTGTAAGTGAGACCTCTGACAGCCAAACCACAACAAGTATTTTCACGAAAGTAAAGGAAACAACAAATGATAGATGGGTTATTCCTGAACTTTTAGGAGGTCAAAAATGCAACTTTAAACTCTTTTTACATGTATTATCTTTTCTTGTATACAGTGCTTGACCCAAAGACAGAACAAATAGTTCCACTGAGATAAATTATTGTTTAAATGTATCAATGGAAAAATGCAGAAGTTCCCACACAAGTATGAAAAACAACTCAGCATACTGTGGAGTTATGTAAGTCAGTGTCAAAGTGCAGATTGATATTACAGTCGCTCCTATAGACACAAGCACGTAGTACACATTGCAGCAGTTATGATTATACAGTGTCACTGTCACATTTACATTGGACAACATTTCTGTAAATCAAATTCAGGTTTTGCAACAGAAAAAAATCCCTTTGAATGATAAAGTGCTGGTAATTTCCTGCTGCAACCAGTGCAACAAGTTTGCTGCCGTAACAAGGAGGACTTCTGGTTATGACTTAAGAAAATAAAACTCATGAGTGTTGAATGTGCGTTGCGGAGAAACACAGTTTACTGAAGGGAAGTTTGAGGAAGAAATGGTGTGTTGTGTTGTTTTGGACCCAGGCTGACTTGGTAAAATCCATAATTTAGAAAATAAATAACTAAACAACAAATATACCTTGCATGGCCAAATGAATTGAACATTTCATTTTTAAGTGTATTAAAATTACATCATTGAAGCCATATAAAAACACTAAAAAGAAAATTCCTCAGACTTGACTTTGATTTACCCCAAATGGATATTTTTGCTGACCATTTTGACCATGAGATGAGTCATCTATGTTAATGTTGTGTTACTGTTGCATGGTAATGTGGTTTAAGCACACATTGACCTGAGAAATCAGCATCATCAGCTGCAAGGATTTTACAAATGCTGAGATCATGAGTTTATAGTCTCTGTTTTTTTTTTTCAGAAAATGATCTTGATTTTTCATATTTCATTATATGGTGTATAACTCATATTTACCTACACGAGGATCTATGTGTTGTTTTAAAGCTTTTTTCACAATGTCAGGAACGTCAGTTTAAATAGTCTGAAATAAATAGCATGGAATCAGCAAATAAAGTGTTTTAATTGTGGAATTCAAACTAAACCCTCCAATTTAAAGTGTACACTGTGTCCACAATGGTAGACACAGTGGTCCTAAACTCAAACAAGTTTCAAGGAAGTACCTGTTAATTGATTTTCATAGTGTTTAGAAACGAATGGAAATAAATGGCTGCCAATTTTTTTGTTTATTTGTTTGTTTGATCATCATTGTGGTTTAATCATCAATCTTCTTTGTTTGGCCATAGTAAACGCTGACTCTAAGCAGGAGCAAACACCAAAACAAACAGCCCGCCTCTTCACCACAGGTGAGTTGAAGAGTGGGTCTGTTGAGTTAAAAGATTTATCAAAAGCCTAACTGTGCACCGCTTGTGATTTTTCTAGAAAACTTGCCACTAACACCCAGGCTGTAACACTGTAAATGCTGCAGGCTTTCATCAGTGGGTCATAGATTCAGTCACCATTGTGTTACCTTATTCAGAAATAGATGGTGACCGAATAGACATTTATATAAATTAAAATATTTGACATGATATAATTTTTAGTAAACAAACACAAGCAAGGTTACAGGGTTCATTTATTTTGCCATTATACAACACAGTGAAATGAAAGTTGTAGCCTCTTCATGCTACACATGCAAAGTAGAATAAACATCATAACAAAATACAGAATGTAGTGGTACTGTAATGTACAAACCAGAAAAACCAAAGACGGTTATGAACTGATATGGACAGATCTGACAGCACTGGGGTCAGATGTCTTATTTTGAAAATCACATTTCCGCACTCACGCTGGTTAAAGAACCTTGACGTCTTCCCACCACTTGAAGTGTGTGTGTGTGTGTGTGTGTGTGTGCGTGCGCGCGCTCGTCTCTGTTTGAGTGTGTGTCTGCTCGCGCGCACTGGGGATTCCCCTGCGTGACAAAAACAGCTTCGCCTTTCACGTGTCAGCTCTTCCCCTTCTCGCCTTTCATTGCTCGTATGCTCGCCGCATAGAGCTCACGCTGTTACCGGATATGTAGTCGACGAGCGGCGCTTTTTTCGCCTGATTTCGCTCGTTTTTAAAGCCTCTTTTTTTCCGCGGAGCCCGGAATGACCGCACGGCTCTGTGAAACTTTCGAGAGAAGCTCCCGTCGAGCCCAAGCGAAGGCCTGCTGCCGCGGGGCGAAGCGTCGTGGGTCAGTGGCATGAGCCGCTCGTTGCTCTGCTCTCACAAAGGAGCGGGTCTTTCCTCAGGTGTCAGCAGTCTCACCGCGGAGTCCGGTCACACTCACCGAGCGCCAGCGCCCGCCGCTAGCCTTTAAATCCTCGGGGAAGGCGGGAGTGGGGGGGGGGACCCAGCGAGGCCACCGACTCCTCCACCTCCACCACCATGGCGAGCGACGACTGCAGGAAGGATGACCTGATGGAGGACAGCCGCACGGACTCGGGCATCGAGTCGTTCCGCTCCATCGTCAAGTCCGAGGAGCCCCGGGAGCCGAGCGCCGACTTCAGCGGGCCGAGGGACAAGTTCTCTGCCGGGGAGGAGCGCCTGGACTCGGCCTACGGCTCCTCGTCCATCACGATGGACAGTCTGTCAGACATCGTTGGGGACTGCTCGCTGTCCGGCGGTCAGGAGGAGCAGGAGGCTCCCCTCTCTGAACTCTCTGAACAGGAGGAGAACTTGCTCACCACCATCACTGAAGATGGAGACACGTAGGTTTTTGTTTTTCCTTTTAACGTGCTTATTTTGACTTTCAGGTGTTTTCTGGCTTTCTTTGCTGAGGGGCCCAACTGTTGCATACTGCTGGGTGAAGTTAAAACATTTTAACCAGGTTTCTCTCAGTTTTGACCAACTTTTTCAACAATGATGTTTGCCAAGTCTCACATTGAACAAAGCTGGAAAAAGAGGGAATTTACTCTTACTTACTTTACTTAATTTAAAATTGACTTCTACTTGGAGCATAATTATGTCATTTAACTGTCAGCACACAGGTGGTGTTTTCTTTTAACTTCTGGTGGTTAGGGCTGCAACTAACAATTATTTTAATCATCCATTAACCTCTTTGATCAGTAAAATGTCAGAAAATGGAAAACAAGTCCAAAGTGCACACCTTCAAACAGTTCAGAGCAAATTTATTCTGTTTGCAATGATGTACAGCTGAGAAAAGCACATTTAAAGAGTTGGATTTAGAAGATATTTGGCTTTTTTGGGCTTTGGCTCTAAGTGATTGATCAGTTACAACAACAGCTGCTGGCTGTTTTTCTGTTCATCAGTTAATCGACTTAATAATTGTTTCAGCTCCGCTGGTCATGCAAGCATCTGTTAAGTTTTTTTCTTTTATTCCCCTGGAGATGAAGAGCTTAAAACACCCATAAATGGAGCATGGAGTCTCTAAATCATATTAAATTAAATTTAAGGCACAGCTTTCCTCTGTGGTACAGATGGTTTTGAAGGGGATTTCATAGCAGTGTGACACTGCAGGCAATCTTTTTTTAATGAACTTTGTCCATGTCATGAATGTGGACAGACTCCTGTGAGGCGTCTCTCAGGCAGAAAAACAGAAGTGAAACAGATAGGCCTGGACTTCCCCCGTGCAGCGCAGACAAAGCACACGCTGTGAGGCAGCAGTGAGGACGCCTTTTGATCCAAGAAACTTGTTGATCAGGATGGGACAGTGTTTGCCCGCATGCATGTTTTTATTCGTGGATCCCACAGTGCACTGCCTGCTGTCTCTCCCTGTCTCTCTTTTTTGTTTCCTCTACTAGATTATACATCGAGAAATGTTGGTTACCTGTCACGGTGGCTGTTTTGCTGCTGCTCATCTCTCAGTTTGAGTCGATGAAACTGCTGCTGTTTTTCTTGCACACAGTCCAAACACCTCAGCCTCCACACACACACGACTTTATCAGCCCTGTGTAGACCTTCTGCTGTGACCCACTCATCTCACGCTGCCGTGTCATCGCGTCTGTTTTGACGTGAAAATCGGCCTGTTCCCTGTTGACTCCTGCAGCAGCTCATGTAGTCACAGCTTTATTACAAGTGTTGTTGTGCGTCTGACCTCTTTTCATTTCCGCTTGCTGATGGTTGGGGCTAAGTGGTTTCATTCTCACACCCTAACTATAGATACCTGTGAGGGGGAGAAAAAACACCTGAAACACACCACAGTGTGCTGCTGAGAGAATCATGCATTTTTTTCCCCGTGGGATTTTTTTTAGTTCTTATTCATTCAAGTCTTACTCAAACCAGGAAGTCCCTTTCACACTAAGACTCACAGGGCTGACTGCTGCAGCTGGGAGGGAAGAGCCATGAATCTGCACAGGGGTAAATCAGTCACTGATGACATTATTGGTGGGAACAAAAAACTGGTTCAGCTACGTATCAGGATACTTCCTTTCATGAGGCACATCATCAGTATGTCAGTGTTGGGATAATTCATTAATGGATTCATTTTCTGTTTTATTTTAACACAGACTTATCACTGATATTTCAATCAGAAAACAATCAAATTTTAGTTCACCTTGAATAAAAGCTCCTTTAGCTCACATCCTTGTTGGCACACTGGTAGAGTTATATTTAGGTTAATAATAATAATAATAATAATTGTTTTTTTTTTTTTTTTTTTTGTAAAACGCGAAAAAAAACATCAAACTTTCCCGCAGTCCAGAAAAACATTAAAATGACATGCTTTGTCCAAAGTTCAGTCCAAAATCCAAAGATACTCAGTGTATTATCATTTAACTCAACAAAAAGCATGAAATCTTTGCTCATTTGAGAAGCTGGAACATCTAATATTTTGCATTGCTTAAAAAAAGGCCTGAAATGAGTAATCAATACTGAAAATATTAGCTAAATCTGACTAATTAACTATTAGAAACTGTTTAGTTATGGGTAGCATTGTACCTCACAGACACCACATGTGATCAGTTTTTTCTTTTTAGAAAATATTTATCATATCAGAGTGATGTTTCCAAACCAGGTACACAGAATTGTGATTAACTTTACTTCTAATAATTGCAAGTAGATTGCGGAAGCAGCTTTATCTTGGTAGTGTTATCAATATGAAGTTTTTAAGCTTTGGCGCCACATGACTTGCTCAGTGATTCCAACTTCCAATACATTGTTTTGTGTCCCAGTCAAATCTTTTTTTGAACATTTTCAATGGTTAACTGTAGTTGACTTTATTGTTAGTTCTTATTCTTAAAACATTAGTCCATCAACACTCTTTGAAAAACTTTTTCCCCAGAAAGTGAAACTTCTTGAAGACTTCCAGTTTGTTAATCACTGTAGTTGAATCCCCTAGGTACTTTTACATTCATTTCTTTTAAGAAACTGATTCTGGGTGTGTAAAAAATAAAATCAAAAGTAAATACGATGATGACATAATACAAATAGATTTTTCTGGAAATGAGGCTTTCTATATTGCAGAACTCAAAAGTTAATAAAACAACATGATTGCAATAATTTCAGCTTTTCATTTAGGTACAGATGAAACTAATGTGTTTAATCTTTTAACTTGAGATTTGTCATTGACCTTCTCAGAGCAGACAGTGAATGAAATGTCTGTGCAGTGAGATTTTGTGGCAATGTTTGATCCCACTCTGTCTGTCTGTGAATAGCTAAATGACATTTATTGTGACACAGGAAAAACTCGCTGACCTTTAGCCGAGCACAGTAACTGTAGTGATACACACTTTACACTGCACTATATGCTTTGATGAAAATAACATCCTCACACCGTTCTGTGGCTAGAAATCACAGTCTGACGTGAGAAATTTGAAGCAGCTTGAGGCAAAATTGTGATTTGAATCCATTAAACCCCATTTGCAGACTAGACTCTCCTTTGCCTTGCTCTAGTTTTGTCTAAATTAAGCACTTATGCTCGGTTCCATTTCCTGCTTTTTGCACACATTTGTTTGCTACAACTTCCCACTCAGGTTCTGACATTGGTTTGCTTTTGTTTTGTCACTTGCTTTAAGTGTTTAAACCGAGGCCAACAACAATGCACCCACTGATAGGTGATTTTAGCATGACCTTTAACTACAGCACCTTGCTATGCTATTTTTTTCTTTTAAAAAAATCATATTGCTCATTATCTCAGCCACTAAATCTTGCCATTCAGCCCATCAAGTGTTACATATCGAGGTAGTGACTAGAGATGAATGCTGAGGAAGACTGAGGCAACACTTTTTGTCTATTTTCTCTCTGCTGCTCGGTTCTGCTGCTGTGTTTTGGGGCTTGATTGCTCAATATTAGAGTAATCCTGCAGGTTTTTGCAAGCACAATGGATAAAGATGTTTGTTTTCCTCTTCCCACTTCTGTAGAATCCTGCACTTAGCGATCATCCATGAAGCCAAAGAAATCGCTCAACATTTAATAGAGCTGTTCCCAAAAGACGTCCTGGACATCCAAAACAATTTATACCAGGTGAGTGCTGCATGCCACTTTTCACTTAGCAAGCATATTGCAGCTTCTGCTGGAATTTTTCTAATCCAAAGTGACTTCCTCTTAACTGGTATCTTGATGGTGGAAACAGCATTATTTTTATCTCTGTACTTCCAGAGAACTGTTGTTCCTCTTTATGTACAGGCCGTCCTCTCTCAGGGACGTCAATGTGGGTGGTTCCAACGTTAGCACATAAGGGACTTTGAATGGAAACTCCCCTCCTCTACCTCCTGTAGAAATAGAACCACAGGGAGCTGTGGAGTGTATCCTTGTGTGGATGTGGGTGGTGGAATTGTTCCAGTCCTTCAAGATGTCAGGCCTCGAGCCTTGCTGGTGCAGAAACCAAAGTGAAGACGGAGCAAACGGACAGAACTGTCAAAGGGAAACATGTGAAGATGAGACTCAGCACTTTAGGCAGTGACTCAGTTAGACATGAGTCCATTTTGGTTGCTTAATTTCCTCTCGGTAGTCATTCTGAGACATTACCAAGAATTAATCTTTACCCTTTTAAAGAGTTAGAAAAGAAAGTCCACCCTCAGACATTTGCACACTTCTATTAAAAAAAAAAAAAGAAAAAGGAGTCGATGACGCAATTTTGTGCCATTTCTGCAGTTTTCAAGTTCTGCACCTACAGGAGCCTCAATAGACCAGAAAGCAATTCAACCACAAGGCTTGTTTGTTCTGGATAGAAGGTGCAACTCTCACTTTCTCTGCTGGAATAGATCTCCGTTGGTCTCTTTTCTCGTACGTTTAATCAGCAGCTGAACGCAACAGGCACAGGCTTGTTCTCTGTTCAGTGGCATTGTGGGAAATGCAGGAAAACAGCGACTGAATAGAAGTGACAGGGTTGAAGCATAATGGTTCCAAAAAAACAACAAAATGAAAAGCCAGTTAGGGCGGAAACAAACTGTGGTTTTCATTGTGGAAAAATTAATTTACATTTTTCTATTTACCGCTTTGTGGGTAAAAGTCAGAAAATAGTGAAGGAAGAACAAAAAAATTCTCATTAAGCTAGAATTGCTAAATGTTTAAATTTAAATGATCAATATATCCATATCAATATTATTACCAGTTAATTGATCCATTAATTAACCAATCATCAAAACACATTCTGGCATGCATTGGTTCTGATTAATAAAAGCTATTGAACCAAAGATGTTTTTTTTTCTTTTTCTTTCAGAGCCCTTTGCACCTGGCCACCTACCTGAACCTGACTAATGTGGTGAAGGACCTGGTGGAGAAAGGGGCCAGTCTGCAGCTGCAGGACCAGGACGGGAACACGGCGCTCCACGTGGCCTGCCAGCACGGACAGACAGAGTGCGCTACTGAAATGACCAGAGACATTTCACTCAGCAAGCTGGCGCCGGTCCTTGAGACCCAAAACTGGAGAGGTGAGGAGGAGGAATAACTGCTGCAGGGCCTCATCAACCAACAGTTTATTGTTGTTAAGCCGTTTTATGTGTCTGCATCACCTGTGTGATTATTTCTCTGTGGGTGTAGCTGAATTTGAACTTCCCAAATTATGCAACTCAGATTTTACATTGTGTCCGATGGTAACCTGGCACTTTTTACCAAAGACATTCTTTAATCTTGTGCACTCCTAAGCAAATAATTAACTAGGTTGCCATTGCTCAACCAATGTAGCATTAAAGGAAACATAACATTTGAAATGAATTAGTCAAATTCAGTTTTGTAAACTGTCTAGCTTCATCCACATCAGTTGACTTTTAAAGTAAGTTGTTTAGAAATATGAGTGGTGGGTTTGTGTATGTCCTCATGATCTCATTAGGAAAAACAGTGTTTTTTAAAAATACATTTGCACTGCATGCAAATCACTGTTGACTTTAAAATGAGCCCCCATGTGCCGCATTTCAAACAAGATGTGTACTTGCAGGTCTTGCCTGTCTTCACTTGGCTGCACTCAACAGGCAACATCAGATTATGAATATCCTGATGAAAAAGGGAACAGACCTAAATATCCAGGTTAGTCCGTGAAATGACATTTTACTGCATCATATGGAAGATTAATGAGAGGGCTCTACTTAAAAGGGTGCATCCACACTCAATCCTTCAATTTAGACAACGGAAAGTAAAAGCTTCTTGAAAATAAGATGCAAATGCTTCCTGATTCCAAACTGAGCCTCTACCTGCAGCTAGCCCTGACTCACATCATAGATTGTCTTAACATGAGTGTTGAAGGAGAGGATGAGAAAACATCACAGTTTGTATATGATCACATTTAATTAGTCTCTGAGTAGGGTTGCCCTGCAGTCTGCTTCACTTGATCCTGTAATGTGCCAGTATTTATAATCTCACGTATCCCTCTCGAACTGTGTTTACTGCGTCTGCCATTCTGTTTTGCTTCTGTCTATAAATCTGGTGCACCTGTGCAATGCTGATAGTGATATGAGCTGAGCTCGGGGCTTCCTGCAGGATACATGGAGACATAATTAGATTTGAGATATGATTAGGCCGGACTGGCCGGCCACTCTTAACTTTCTAATGATGGAAGAGTACATAGCAGTCAGTCCCGAAACTACCCCAGACACATTCCTCTTAGTTTAAGTCACCGACCAAACTTATCACTCTGCCTCACATCCACATTATTATTATTTTATTCAATTTTTATTCAAATAATAATAATAATCTACTTAATTCACCTACTTTATGTTTTTCTGTGTAGCTCTGTAATTTCTCGTTACTATTTTCCATCTGCACCCCTTGCAGGAAGGAACCAGCGGCAAAACGGCTCTCCATCTGGCCGTCGAGCTACATGACATCAAGTCAGTGAAGCTGCTGCTCAGCAGGGGAGCCAATGTGGATGCTGCCATGTTTAATGGCTGTACGCCCCTGCACCTCGCAGTGGGGAGGCAGGACGCCGACATCGCCAACCTCCTCTGCCAGTCTGGTGCAGACACGATGTTACGAAACATGGAGGACGAAACAGCGCTGGACCTGGCCGATGGCAATGATGATGTGAGTTATTGTGATAGACAGTTAAAGGTAGATCAGAAAGAACAGTTGGGTTTGATCAGCATACAGATTTTATAGCTTATTCCTCCGTCCATAGAGACGCATTTTTTCCAATGTCCATTAAAAACACATCAGTGAGCCACACTGTTGTACTGGCTGACGCATTCCTTTATTACGATGAACATGGTCACTGTGGTTTATTTAAAATGTTAGTATATATTTGTCACCTGTTTTTAAAGGCTAAGAACTGAGTGGATAGAGAAGAAAAAGAGAAGAACTGATAGGGTAGAGAAGTGAAAGTGTGAATGATGGACAAACACTTTTTTCACAGTTTTTGACCTTTTACCATGAAAGATGAATAAACTGCTATGCTTATATAAATACTGGGTGTCATATAAATGGTGTCAGAAGTAGATTCTTACTTCTTTCTGGGGAGGACAGCAGTAGAGATTGCAATTAGAGCAATTGGAGAAGGAATCAATAAAGTTTGTATCCTTGTCTTTCAGATTCTGGCTCTATTTCCTTTTGATGACATCCAGATCTCCGGGAGGTCGGTGGTCAGTGTGAAGTTCTGACCTGAATGAAAGGCTGAACAACAATCTTGGAATAGTCTGGAGTCTCACTGTGGCAAGAATCTTTGAACTAAAGAAAAAAGAAAAAAAAAAAAGCTGTATTTGAGCTGAAGTTTTCATTACCTAGTGCCTGTAGTACATTTTGATTTGATTTGTATTTATCCATTATCTAGACAAAGATGCGCACCATATGAATCTTCCTTCCCACTGACAGAGAGTAATTCTGCTTAACTGAACACTGATAAACAAATCTATGTTTCCGAGTCATTGGCTCAATTATTTCGCTTCTTTTCTCATGCCTCTGAAGGGGGTGCAACAAAAGCCACCTCAATGCGAGAGTCAAACTTTCTATCAACATATATTAAAAAAAAAAAATTCTACCTCTTTATCCCATTAAAAGAGTTTTAATGGATTAATTAATTGATTAACGAACTATTTGGTAATTGTAAAACTAGCTTTGTGCCCCAAAGAGACCTGCAAGCCAATCAAGACAAACTAATCACATTGCCGCTATTTGTTACAAAAGTGGTAGCCCACATTAAAACACAAAATGCAGCTTCATCTTTTTAATTTTTTGTTTGTTTGTTTGTTTGTTTGTTTTTTGTTTGTTTGTTTTTTTAGTTTTTAGTTTGTTCCTTTATATTGTGAAACAGTTTTCTCTATTTATCTCATCTTTAATCTGCAGTAAACTGTTACTGTTCTTTGATGTGTAATTACACTGCTCTGTCTAGTTAATATAAGCAGTTCATTTATTTTGTAATAAAATGAAAAAAAACAACCTCACAGCTTATTGTGCTCTTTTCTGGAAATATTGGGGAAACTTTAAACTTCAGTGAGAGAAGATATGTTGCGATGTGATAATCCCTCTTTCCTCATTTGTAATGCATGTACAGTAAATCACTGGAATGAGCGCAGCTCGTGACAGAGCTCTTTTATGAAAACACCCCTCGTTCTTTTCTTTGTTTCCTGTCAGCTGCTTTTGTGAGGTGTATCTTTTGTTTTTCTGTAAGTGGCTTCTTCCTGATGGCTCCTATAATACAAAGGCTGTGGAGCGGCTGGAAATTCCACTATAAGCACACACACACACAGAGTAAAACAGGCTGAATACTAAGCTGGCAAAAAGCCACGGTCATTTAAGAATATATTAGCCAGAATAATGTATCTTTCCTCTGCTCAGGTAAGCAGTGTTGAAAGGGGGATTGACACATTCATGTGCACAAACGTGACAGCTGCTAAACAGAAAACCTTCTGTGGTCAACAGCTCGAACTGAGAGTTATGAAACTATACCTACTTCCCCACTGGGCCTATGGCATGCAGCTATTTTTGTTATATACAGTGTAGGTCATGCTGGTGTTGCCATAGGCTATGTTAAAAACAGAGAGGTGTTGTGAAATGTTAGATAAGCTGCTTTCACTTATCATGAAATACTCCACATAACTTCCTCCTCTAAACCAGGAACTTTTTTGTATTTTAGTGTGTCTTTAGTTAACAATTCTTTGTCCATCTTTGATATGAAAAACCCTCTAAAACTTAAATCATGTTCTCATTTTAGAAGCACTATGATGCAGATTAAGTGCTGCTTTTAGTACCATTGGAAAAAACAATTGGCCAGTGTCAGAACTTCCATCATTGCATAAATGCATCTTGGCGGGGCTGGAGACAGTTAAAGGTATGACAACAATTAATGAAATAAATTAATTAAATAAATGAAATAATTTATTAATTATATATGAAAAACTGTTAGTCTTTGGCATTGTGTGTTGCTTTGATGTGCAGGCGTTGCTGATGCATGTCTCGTTAAGTAATTCTGATGAAAAGCACTTCATGAGCAAATTATTTGACTATTACATAAAAGCAACAGTGGAAGAAGTACTCGGTAAAAGTAGAAATACTACTGTCTAAGTCCTGCACAAAGCTTTGACATGTTACAACAGAAAAAGCACAGGTGTGATTAATAACAACAGTGGTGGCTGAATGCCATTTGGATGAGTCAGTTATTGCTCATGCTTATTGCTCTCACTGGGACTCTCAAATAAGACAGAGCCAACATGAACAGTATTAATTCATGTTGATATATTTTGCAAAGGCCTATTTGCAAAGGCCTATTCAAAACTACTAAAGTATTTGTACATAACATTGTCAGCTAAGTATTAAAAGTAATAATATAGTAATGGTTGTGCAGAACGACTCCTTTCATTGAGATGCATTATAGGGTTTATCATGTTATTCTTTTATATTGTTTCATGCCTTAATGTGGGATCCTTCTGTTGCTGGTTGAGGTAGAAACAGGTTTTAACTACGTCATGTACTGTAAGGAATTTCTGGCACAAATTCACCTTCTTCTAAGGTGCACTTCTTCAAATTGTGGGACTTGCAGTACAAGGAAGCAGCAACACCAGGTTAAAATCTTTGCCTTCAAATGCACTATCTAGTATTTATTGATTATTGTGATTTTAGTATGCTCTTTTGTACTTTACTTCACGTACAGCACTTTGAATTGCCTTTGTGCGGTGTGACAAGCAGTGGGGGCAATCAGGGTATTGGCTACATGTAGTGGGGCAGAAGGTCACGATGCATTTATGTTGAAATGGTTTCAAACCCTCTTCTAGCATGTGGGGCAGCCTTTATGGCACTGCATCACATTTACGCCACTGAACGGGCGCCCTAGACTACACATTTTCTGCTTTATGTACCATAAGGGCATCGAAGAAGAAATTTTTTTTCAAACATATGGCATTCCAGGGCCTAAAGTTATGGGAGGTTCACAGAGGACATGTCCCTGCACTGAAAACAGTATTGGACCCTTCCACTTTTTTCTATCTCTAAACTAACATATTTAAAAAAAAAAAAAAAAAAAACAGGCTAAACATGCCACAATATATTACCTTAAAGAAAACGTTTTTTTTTTTTTCAAAACAAGAACTGTATTTAGAAGTCAGACTCTATCTTTATGGTAAATATATTTTTCTATATTGATTTGAGGTGTGTTGCAGAAATCAGGGCACTGTTGCAAATTTGAAGTAATAAAAAATGACCTCCATCTCCAGAGTAGTTTTATTCTGCTGTTTTTTGCCTGTGAAGTGAGTCCATATATTGATCAGCTTCATCGCTTTGAGCTATACTTTGATGTAGAAAATATTTCTCTGACAACCCTCCATTTCACGAAGGGGGGGGGGGGCATCAAAATGAAAAGACGCCCCCCCTCCTCCCCCTCCCCAGTCCATCAGTATGAGATGAGCTCCACCGAAATAACTGTGCTTTCTCTTGCAGGTCCTCCTCCTCACCGACAGGGGGCAGCGCCGCCGGCTGGCCGCTGCTCTCTCTCGGTCTCCAGCATCCTCCCGGTGCTGAATAAAGAGGAGGGGGCCTTTCCTGCTCAAGTGAACACATCGGCCTTTGAGGAGAAGTTGAAGACATCAAAGCCTGAAGGCGGCTCGTCCCGAAAGAAGACTTTTCCGGGACTCCTGTCGGCGAAAACCAGCCGTCACCCGCCGGACCAGCGCGGCTTCATGCTCTGCTCCAGCGGGGCTGTGTGAGTGTGTCGGCCGCTGAGCAGCGCCTGGTGTCCGGCCACAGAGAGGAAAATGCCTCCGCTTTCATGGAGGTAAGCTTACACACCAAGAGGAGCCAACTGGGAAATACATGCTTAAAAATGAGTTTTAGCTGCGAGTAAGCTCGGACAACTGTCGGCTGCTGACTGTGTTAGGGTGTAACGAGAGCTGATGATTAATTCCTGGTATTTGTATGTACTGTGTGTACTGTGTGTGTGTGTGTGTGTGTGTGTGTGTGTGTGTGTGTGTGTGTGTGTGTGTGTGAAGTCTATAAACAACCTGCTGGATGAAGTCAAATTGTTTGTGTTTGTGTCCGGTGTTTCAACAAATACTGTCACACGAACAGAAATATCATCTAGCCTAGCTTATTATATTTATATTTCATATCACTACAAATGCTTATTGTTTATCACTTACTTTGTTTTGATACGTGTTAAAGTAAATAGCCATATGTGAGCTTTAAGCTTAATCTAATATTCAGATAGTACTTATAGTATATATACCACTATATAGGTGTGAAATTAACATAACATTAACACTTCTGAATACAATGGGGGAACTATATTTGGTGCACTCATCAAAATACTGAGATGTTCTATGTTAAAAACATTTGCATTTGCAGTATGAATGAAATCCTTACATGTCTTTATAATCTGCTGTTTGTGTGTGCTGTTCCCCTGCACTGCTGTTTTTGCTTTGAATGACATTTACATATTTATCCAGACCGCTCCCTCCAGCAGTCGTTCTGAGGCACTGTGCCATCTCACTCTCTCTTAATGATTTTTAACGCTGTGTTGCTTCAGTTTAAGTCCATGTTATCTGCTCAGAGGGGATCACATATGCTTGCTCTGCCCTCAGGTACATTTTGGCGTTGCCCTCCCCCCGCGGGCCTGTGGCTAGGTTGACCAGCCAGTGCAGTGCATTCCTCCATGTAATAAGCTGCTTGTTCAGAGCCCAGGTCCCGCTGCAGTGGGCTGCTGGCTGGCCGGGCCGCTGCAAGAGTCCCACACAAAGAGGCTCTGTGTGCTCTCAGGTCCCCCCGAGGGGGGAGGCCCCGGCCTCGGGTTTAAAATGGGATCGCCACGACAGCAGGGAGCACACCTTTTTTCATAGAAAGCTAGGGTTTCACCACAGGTGTGCCTGAGTTGTCCGTGCTATTGAAGATGTTTGTGGGTGTGGGGTGTTGAAGGTCATGTTCTTCAATGACCAGTTTAACCAGCTACGTGATTCCATAATATACCCCCCCCCCCCAATACCCTCCAGGCTGTAGCTATAGACAGCCCCTGTTGTGCATGGTGGTTGGTTTGCTTTAGTACGACTCAGTTTGTGGAAACCAAGCCGCCAGGAAGAGCTGGGCTGTGAAGCGGTATCACAAATCACTCTTTCAGCCAGATATTGAGAAGTTTCCCTGAAAGCTACTTGTGTTGATCTGTCCGCTCGCTCAAACAGATGCACAAATGCCTTGTTTGTCAAATGTGTATTACTGTCGGATTAAGGGTGTTATTTTTTTTTCTGCTATGTGCGTCACACTGACACTGGGGGCCTTATTATCACCATATTATGTCACTCTGTAGGGTTTGGCCAGCACTTGTGTTGCTTCTCTGCCCTTCCAACGTGGCTGCAGAGGAATCGTCACTACTGGAGGGCTGGAACGATGTCTGGCTCTTCCGCTTCCTCATCAACATGCTGGGATACTCCACCATCATCATCCCCGGCTACCTCCTCATTCGCTACTTCAAGCGCACCAATTACTTAGACACAGGTTTGTGCTTGTGCGATGAAATGGATGCCAGTTAAAGAAGACAGACTTGTTGTCGTAGTTTCTTCCTGACCACTTTGTATTCATTGTGTGTTTTCTTTTCTTTCAGGAAGTGGGATTTGCTACCCTATCATAAAGACCTGCGTGTTTGGCAGTGAGGCCAAAACAGGTCTTTTGGATGATGTGTCAGTTGCATCCAGAAACGAGGCCGATTCAGGCTCGTCAGTCAGACAAATCCTGAAGTTGATCTTTTGTGCAGGTGGACTTCAGGTGCGGATCCTCCCACAAAATACACTCATTAAATACATATTGTCTAATCCCAATGATGACACCACATCTTGTTTTTTGTTTGTGCAGCTCAAGGGAAGGTAGTTAGATGTGTATTTTATTTAAGTGTGATTCCACTCACAGCTTTGTCTCCACTTGACTCACATGCTATTTTCAAAGATGCTTTAGTGAAGTTCAAACAGCAGTGCAGGATAGGTGTAATTTAAAGTGGCACTGATCAGTATTTCTACATTAGCAAAGGATCGAATGAGTACCTATAATGTGAAAATGAGGGCTTGAAGTTAGAATTATTACACAACTCTGCAGATACCCAGAGCTCCTCCCCTCTTATGCTCTTAAACTCCACAGACTCTGTTATTTCGAATGTCCAGATCAAATGGCTAACTTAATTAAGCTAACTTAAACTGTCAAAGGTTACCATAGCTCTCGTGTGGTACTAATGGGATATGAGGGGACAGAAATCCAAACCTGCCGTAGGCTTCACAGAAATGCCCAAAGAAAGCAGCTGTTTGTAACATAGATAGAAAGATCTCCCCCTGAAAAACTAATATCAGTCTTCTTATTCTCAGGCGTCGTACCTAACATGGGGAGTCCTGCAGGAGAGGGTGATGACACGTTCGTACGGAGCCGCGACTCCAGAAGACGAGGGCGAGAGATTCAAAGACTCTCAGTTCTTGGTCTTCATGAACCGTATCCTGGCTCTGACCGTGTCAGGCATGTTGTGCCTCGTGTTCAAGCAACCTCGCCACGGAGCACCCATGTACAAGTACTCCTTCGCCTCGCTCTCCAACATCCTGAGCAGCTGGTGCCAGTACGAGGCCCTCAAGTATATCAGTTTCCCCACTCAAGTCCTGGCCAAAGCCTCAAAGGTAATTCCTGTCATGCTTATGGGTAAGATCGTCTCCCACAAGAGCTACGAATACTGGGAGTACTTTACCGCCGTGCTGATCTCAGTGGGCGTCAGCATGTTCCTTCTGTCCAGCACGCCCAGCAAGCACCCATCCACCGTCACCACCTTCAGCGGGGTCCTCATCCTCATTGGCTACATTGTGTTCGACAGCTTCACCTCCAACTGGCAGGACAACCTGTTCAAGTACAAGATGTCGTCCGTGCAGATGATGTTCGGGGTAAACCTGTTTTCCTGCCTCTTTACCGTCGGCTCACTGCTGGAGCAGGGTGCCTTCTTCGACTCGCTGGCCTTCATGACACGCCACTCCGAGTTTGCCTTTCATGCTGTGTTGCTGTCTGTGTGCTCGGCATGTGGCCAGCTCTTCATCTTCTACACCATCAACCAGTTTGGTGCTGCAGTCTTTACCATCATTATGACTCTGCGGCAGGCCATCGCCATTCTCCTCTCTTGTTTCCTCTACGGTCATGCCGTCACCTTAGTTGGTGGATTTGGTGTTGCTGTAGTTTTCTTGGCACTTTTCCTACGGGTGTATGCACGTAGCCGCATGAAGTCAGGCCGCCGGCCAGCCCAGCCGCTCGGACAGAAGGTGTAACACTCCAAAGTCGCACCAAACAGGGGACTGAGACCACATTTTCTGTGGTGCTTTTTGTCTACTTGTGTGTATCTGGGTTTGTTTTTGTTTTTGAGACGGTTCTTTTACATTGGTTTTAATTTTTGTTGGCAATGGTACAGAAAGGGATTCTGCAGTTTTGACTCTTACACCAAGATGCCCCTAAGGGGTCCATGTGATTTGTCAGGTCAGCAGTCACAGAAGTTTTGAGTGCCTGTAAGATTGTCCGATACACAAGTCCCAAACCATAAACTGCCTCTTCACCTCTTTCACAGTTTCACAGTAGAATATAATTTTTCTAAACCACCGTATGTGGCTTGTGCAGCCAACTAAAGTTTACTGTGACCCTGAAAAATGTTATGTGAGCTGAATGGCTAAGCATTAATTTTCAAGTGTTCATGACTCTGCCCCCTACTGAACTTGTATTCCAAATATTTGAACAAGACTGTCACCTTCTGTAAAGACAACACTTTCTACCTGTCAGGTAGCCTTCAGTTGCAATAGCCAGCTCATCTCACAGTTCTCCATGTTGGAGAGCCGGGCCTTTATGCATCTTAATGTGAGATTTTATCTTGTAAAGCTGTAAACATAGCCTGAACACATGGTGCATACATTACTGTTTAATTTAAGGTATATTAACAAGGCTACCACCTAGTAGAGGGTGGTAAAAAACAGTTTGTGTAATAAAGAGCGCACTACTTACAAATTGTATTGTTTTGCCACAACATCACAGAAGCAGATGCTACTATGGGTACTTTTTTTCACAGCATTATTTTAAGATGATTGGGTATTTTGTTGATATCTCAACACAGGTTTTACTTAATATTTTAAAATCTGGCTAAAAAATCTTGTAAATATCTTTATGTCATGGTTTATTTCCAACCAACTTGTCTGTGTACTTTTGTAAAAGGACTGCTTCATGTGTTTTACTGTTACATGTGAATGTTTGGAAGAGTGGATGGTGATGATGATGCTCATTGGCATCATGAGGATGTGAAGATGCTTGGCCCAGAGGGGTTTGCAGAGTGCTACAAGGGAAATGCAATGTTACTGGTAACTTGTTTTTATTGTTCTACTATTTCCTCTGGTAACTGGATTAATAATAAAATATATTAAATTAACTTGACCCTATGAAGTGAAGAGGTTTGATTTTACTTGTTTTGCTTTGTTTTTACTAAAGAATTTGCCTTGTAGAGAGTGCTCTTTGCTTTGCAGGCAATACAGTAATAATGATGAAGATTTATTTATTATACGTCTTTGAAAATATTTGAACATTATTCATTTGCCACTTTTCAAGTTCCTTACTTGAAAGTTAAATTAGAGTCAGTCACAACAGCCATATTTCTTGCCTAAAGTGGTGTAATGTGCCGAGATGTTTTAGGAAACTTGCGGCACGGTGTCTCTCTTTTCTGTTTTTGACCAGTAGCATCTCAGCTGAAGAAAATTTTGAGGTTTTCCAGGAGTAAAGGGGGCTCATTCATCAAGATGAACAGCTATATAAAGCCGGGAGTCAAATGCAAGTAGGTTTATCTGTTCTTATGAAACAAGTCAACGTGGTTTTCTTCCGTTTCTATATTGGCATTGATCTTACATCAGCTTTCAAAGTATGCAGGTGTCCTGTGGCAGGAGTTGTATCATTACTGCAGACTTACAAATCATATCAAATTAGTCATTTAATTCTCTTTCCTCTTATCTCTATAGTCCTGCTCTTTCCAGTCTCGGCAAGAAAGGACAGAGAGTTATTTTTTACACAACTGCTCTTTGCATTGTACACTGATTCATAAACCAGACCACTATTATGATTCACTGAGCATAAAACTGAAGACCTTGTTTGACTGTGAAGTGCGAGAAAACATTTCCCCCTGGTTTATCAGTCTCACAGCTGCTTGATGGGGGAATTTCCCCGCACCTCTCATTTCACAACGTCCTACACCCCAGTTTAAAGTAGTGCGTCACAAAGCCAGCGTCTCCAGTCCTCTTTTCAATAATGCAAATGACAAATTTTGACCTCTGGTTTCAGCCCCCAACCAGTCACTCTAGGCTCTTGCTCTGACTGCATGATGACACAGGTTTAGTGTTTTTATTGTAACTTTTATTAGCCGTTGTTAACATCTGACTGTTGTGGCAATTCCCGGCATCGTTTCGGAGCTTCCCGAAACAATCTTTGATTAGTTCATAGTTCAGCTGCACTGGAGGATTTGTGGCTTTGTCAACAGCACTTAGAAACTCCAATCCCAAAAACTAATCTTTGAGGAAAAAGTTAGACATTTTGGTTAATATGCTTATTCACTTTCTTGCTGAGTTAGATGAAAAAGATTGATAACACTTCCAAGTCCATGTTAAATATGAGAATTACTAACCTAGCTGAGCACAAGGACTGGAAACAGAGGTAAGAGCATGCCATGCTGTTGTTCTGACATCCCAATAGGGTTAGGGCTAACTACAGGGAGAATGTGTATTTTGAGCCATCTGAGCAGTGGGAATTCATTTTCGACATAATGGGACGTTGAAACAATGGGCAGTCCCCAAAAACAGCTAGCTTGGCTCTGTCAGAAGTTAAGAAAATCTGCTCGCCCCCAAAGAAGGAAGTGTAAGAAATTGACAAATTGCTTGTTGCCAGGGTTATGTGTCTTGGCCAGGACCTCTAACTTCCTGGAGACTCTGCTGGTTTCTGGGT
Source organism: Scortum barcoo (assembly GCA_023238725.1). Lineage (NCBI taxonomy): Eukaryota > Metazoa > Chordata > Actinopteri > Centrarchiformes > Terapontidae > Scortum > Scortum barcoo. The sequence goes on along the minus strand of CM041543.1, from coordinate 8,445,209 downwards.
AACACATCCCCACCAAGAAATAGTTCCTCTGTAAAACACAATTTGTTTATTTTACACTTTTTGTGCAGAAAAGCGCAAAGAAATGTGATATAGTGCGTCAGTTATGGAGTGTTATTGGTGCTGGCAGGTGGATTTTTTTTTATCTAATTTTAATTTTTATTTATTATATTATTTAACAGAGACTAGCTGTTTCTGTGCTTCATTTTACCACACATACACAAGAGTGGTATCAATCTTCTTATGTGTTCATTGGAAAAAAAAACAATGTTTCTCCAAATGTAAACCTTTTTCTTATAAGTGTTTTTTTTCTGACTACAAGGCTGCCTCTCCAACCTTCAGGCCACCACCACGCACTCCTTTACTGTACATGTGGAAAACAAACACTGTGACAGACCATGTGTGACTCTCCACTCTCTTACACCTACTCATAAAGGTTATCGTCTTGTGGGTTGCTGCAATTTATACAAAATGATTGGAGGTTTATATTTCTCTCTCTCTCTCTCTAGGCCTTTAATCTGCACATCTTGCTTCCTTCCTACTCAGTGTGGGTGTTAATCCTGTTCCTGTCTCTAGTATTTACCAAGTGCTGTCAAATACGAGAAGTAACACCGTGCCTGATGTGTGTAACAAAATTGTTTCAGATCATGAGTAGTAGTTGTGTTTTTTCTGGCATCCTGCATCGTAAATGTCATGGAAACTTAATTACGCCACTCCGCGCACAGGCCTGCAGGATGGTGTGGTTGCAGCGCTTACTATGATGGCGAGCAACGCTACCTTTATCTCGTGTTATCTGCAGATGATATTCTTCAGTGACACAAAGACCGCGCTCCTCAGCGGTGGTCTGTTATCATCTCTGAGGGACTAACTCATCAGGGCCACGGTCATATTTGCAGAGGAACATGCACACGAGAAGATTTTGTCGAGTTAGAATATCTTCGAGAACTCTTTTTGAGTGGGCGGCGTAGTCTTCCAGTCAACACATTTTTGAGCTCGTTTCTTGGCATTTTCTGCAGCATGTAGCGGGACAAGACACACAATACAGAGAAAGGAAGCGGCAGGCTGCAAAGGTCACAAGAACTGTGACACTGCAAGCAAATGTTACTGAAACACTAGGAACCCCCCCTGAAACACACCACCACCGCCACCCCCGATAAATACACTCAGCATTTGTGGGCTGTGAGCAAATTTACAAAAGGGAGTCAAATGTTTCCACAGGAAGTCTTTTGTTCAGACCAGAAACACCTTTCAGCGTAACGAGGCAAACCTGCACTGACTCTCGATGAACCAGATGGAGACCTCGTCACAGCCCCAGGCAGCTCACTCAAGTCGCCGATCAGGATTTTCCAATTTACATGTTACAATCTCGGTCTCAGTCGTCTAAATATTTCTCTACGACCTTTGACCACACTCATCACAACAGGAAACGCAATTAGAAAACAAGTCACCACAGCTACTCCCAGTGTTTAACTTGCAGTTGATAACAATATCCATGTTTTTTTTGTAGTTGTCGCACCAACTAAACTTCAATGCTATCTGGCCAAAAGTATGCAGACACATTTGTCCATGATAAATAAAACTAAAACTGTTGTCTCCAGGGCGAAGAATGACCTTTGAGGCCTCAATATTACATACAATAGGAGCGCTTCCAACTTTGTAGTAACAGTTTCTGTTTCACTACGATAATTCCCATGTGCACAAAGCAAGGTCCAAAAAGAAATGTTTTTTTTTTTTTTTTTTAATTTCAATCCATTATTTTCACCCTTATTTGCAATATGTGGCTAATTTCCACAACACCAAGGACTTGTAGATGCAAATTACGAACATGGTGCAGTTGCAGCGTTGGAGGTGTCACAAAAACACTGTATTCTTCAGAGTGTTTCTGAATGACAAAGGCGAAGTTCCCCCACTATCACTTTGACTGGAGCGAGTGTGTGAGCGAGTGTGTGTTCAGGAGGGACAGACACCCACGCTTCACTTATTTTACGAATGAGAGCAGAAAAGCTGCAGCTGCCCCCTCAAAGTTGTGCAACACACATGACTTCCAGGAAAGGTACACACATTCCCCCAAACACCTCAGCTGGTGATGCCTCACACTTTCAAGAAACGTGTATTCAGTGTATGACTGTATTTTACATTGTAGTACTGTAAGCTGTAATTTAGTTCCAGCGTGCTGATTTTTTTACCCTCCTACACTTTAACATCTGCCCCACATTTATATTGCTGCTACAACTTTAACTTTAAATATTTATGACTTATGTACATATTACATAACATATTTATGTTTACAGCTGGTAGTCACCAATCTAAATTTCATTATGTGGAAAACATAATGACAAATAAAGATTCTTATTGACATGTTATTTACCATTAATATTTGGAGTCCACAGTGTAGGAAAGCCATCCCAACGTGTGGCATATTTTACCATCTTATTGCTAACTGCTTTAATCCTTTATGACCCTTGTTAAGGTTATTTTAAAGAGCTTTTCTTACATGAAGCAAAGATCTAAGGATAGAGGCTGTAGTGTGCTGTGGACTGTAAAGCTTTGGTGATGTTGGCCTATAAAAACATGACTTGACTTCCATTTCCCTCAGGCAGTTTGCATTATAGGGGTTGTACTTATAAACAAAAATCACTTTAGGCAGAAAGGACCTGGGAGGTAACTGTAATGACTTTCATAAATGAAACTATTTTAATGGTCATATTACATTCCTATTTCTCCACACTTTTACAGCCCCCCCAAAATCAGATACTAGTTATGTGTATGTACTAAAAGTTATCTGCAGTTGTCTTAACCCACTTGTTCTATTAATCTGAATGCATTACTCTCAAATCTACTTAGATCTTGTGTTATTATTGGAGCGGTTTACAATCTTGATGTAAATGTAGACAAACCTTCCCTAAAAAAGCAGCTTTGGTACTAAGTGTAACTTATGGTGCATGTCTCCACCTAGTGGTCACCTAGAGGAGAACAGAACAAGTCAACTTCCCCAATGCTGCTCATAAACCATCAAAAGGCAGGCAAAACCCTTTTAAAGAGTAAAGGTTAGAGCAATGCAATTAGTAATGAAATACTAGGACCACACATAAGGTATTACAGCTTTAATTTTTTGCAAAACAAGACTTGGAATACAGACAAGCCTGGACTCAGGCAAAGGAATCATACAGTCCTCTCTCCATGCAGCGTGCAGTGTTGCACATGAGCAGAACGTCCCCAAACCCTCCACCAGACCTGATCTGATAATGGAATGTACCATTCCCATGTTCACACGTTTACCACTCCAACATTTAAAACTCAGTGCAACAGGGTACTCATTAAAACATATGTGCTGTCACCATGAACGCAAAAACCAAAACTGCTTTTCTTAAAAGGGTCTTGCAGAGTAATGCTCTGGGCACAAGAGCAACACCGGTCCACCACACAACATGAATGACTATTTGTTTTGCAGTTACTGCAGTTTTAAGGATGAACAATTGAAAAGTGAGGCTAAAGTGTTAGAAATCTGGGAGAGGGGTTGGTTTAATCGACTTCTTCCATGCGTGAAGCATCGTCGTCACCATCGCCTTCTAGGGGAGGAATCTCATCTGGGACGGATGTAGAGGTGGCCTCCTCTGTGGGAACGTCATCGTCGTCGATACCTGCAGATGCAAGGATTTGTTACAAATCAATACAAATAAGCATGGGGGAGGGGGGAAAAAAAAAAAAACACAAAAAAAAAACCCTAAAACCCACAACACTAATGTTGATCTGCAGCATGTCCTTACCCAGTCCGAGTTTGATCATTCTGTAGATGCGGTTGGAGTGGGTCTGAGGGTCGTCTAGTGAGAAGCCTGAGGACAGCAGGGCGGTTTCGAACAGCAGGATGACGAGGTCTTTCACGGCCTTGTCGTTCTTATCAGCTTCTGCCTTCTGCCTGAGAGTCTCCACGATGGGGTGGTCAGGGTTGATCTCCAGGTGCTTCTTGGCCATCATGTAGCCCATGGTGGAGTTGTCCCTGAGTGCCTGGGCCTTCATGATCCTCTCCATGTTGGCCGTCCAGCCGTAAGTGCTGGTCACAATGCAGCAGGGTGAAGACACCAGTCTGTTGGACACTGTCACCTGGTAGAGCGAGCCAAACAGAGGACGTTAAGGAAAACACAACATGCAAGGTGTCTAAATGACAGGTGGACCAATTTTAAGAGTAAAGTTAAACATGCATGCGGAACAATGTTAGAAATAAATGCCCAACACACCAGCATGTCCAAGGCAACTGTTGGTTTGCCAAATCCACCACAACTTAAATGTCTGTTGGCTGTGGTGTGTGTGTGTGCGTTTTTTTTTATTTATTTTTTTTAATTTTTTTTTTTATAAATATACACAAGTGCACAGACCATCCAGTAATATTTAAATAGGTTAGACTTAAGCTTGTCAAAATTCTTCATTTCATATTGTGTTAAATCAAATGGACAGAAAAAGAAACAGGCATATGTTAGGTCACACACACATTTTCAAAGAGGTTCTGGACTTCACATCTGTACAATCATTTGGATCATTACAAGGCAACACATTTGTCAATCAAAAACCAAAACCACACAACTCATTCAGGACTTCGACTTCCCTGTAGTTGTATAAACTCACCAGAATACATTTTAGGACCAGTTAGGACACCTGTTACCAAACAAGACACTGTCAACTGCAGTTCAGGGTTTATAACAACCTAAATCCTGCAGAGTGAAGAGAAACTGACAACATGAATTTGAACTCATTACGATCACTGACCTTCTCCACTTTCTTGTCGAGGATCTCCTTCATGAGCTTGCAGAGGCTCTCAAACCTGGCCTTATCCTCCTCCATCTTTTTCTTCTCCTCCTCGTCCTCTGGCAGCTCCAGGCCCTCTTTGGTGACAGAGACCAGGCTCTTGCCATCAAACTCCTTCAACTGCTGGACACAGTACTCGTCAATGGGCTCTGTCATGTACAGAACCTCGAAGCCACGCTTATGCGGACGCGCTCGTTCGACGAAGGCAGAGTTGGCCACCTGATCCTTGCTCTCACCTAAAGTTTAAAAAAAAAAAAAAAAAAATTGTGTTCTCTTGACAGAAATACCATTTTCTTAGAAGCAAACTACTAAAATGTTCAACATATGTTCATGCATAATGAACAAATCTTCAGGACAAAGCATCAGACAAGCCAGCTTTTCTTGGAGACAAACTCACCAGTGATGTAGTAGATGGATTTCTGGTTTTCCTTCATGCGGGTCAGGTACTCTGTGAGGGAGGTGGTCTCATCTCCAGACTGGGAGCTGTGGTAGCGCAGCAGCTCAGAGAGCTTCTTGCGGTTTTGAGAGTCCTCGTGGATGCCCAGCTGCAGACAGATGAGAAGTTACTACATGCTCATTGGAAACAATTCTAACATTCAACTATTACTGTTGCATGCAACAGTCAACAACAGAAGCTCATCTAGGAGTAAAGACCCAGTAACACCAAATACAAACCAACCTAAAATTTGTGTATCCTAGTTGTAATCAGTATTTTACCCTCCACACCACATACGGCTCAGGTTATGAGTTACTTAACATGTCTGTACTAAGATGAGTCATCTACAGCTCTAACTGACTACAGCAAATTGGCACTGTATCATACGTGGTACACAGGTAGTTCTGTACACTTTACCAGGCATTGTGCAAAATAATGCAACTGGTTGAGAATACATGACAACTATTTGTCAGTTATGAAAAATGTTTTAAAATGTCTGGTGATTACAGCTATCACTACACTGCCTTAAGCTACAGCAACCACTAGATTAAAGAATACAACTGAACCTGATGAATCCACAGAGATGCACTGAAGACATAAGGAGTTCAGTGTGAAAGAAGAATTCATTAAAAACTTTTATTTATTTATTTATTTATTTATTATTATTTTTTATTTAAAACAAACAATGCAGCACTACATGTTTCTTTAAGTTACCTTGATGTTCTTAGAGAAACCTTCATAGAACTTCTTGTAGTTCTCCTTGTCCTCAGCCAGTTCAGCGAAGAGCTCCAGACACTTCTTGACGATGTTCTTGCGAATGACTTTGAGGATCTTGCTCTGCTGCAGCATCTCTCTGGAGATGTTGAGGGGCAGGTCCTCGGAGTCCACCACACCACGGACAAAGTCTGAAGAGGGATACAAAGGATTAATGAAGTGCCCAGATGGTTCAATATGGCAAGTTGTGCGTTTAGCTCAAACAGCTTTGTATAGAAGACAAAGTTTAAAGCAAAGTTAACCTACTCAGGTACTCTGGGATGAGCTCTTCACAGTTGTCCATGATGAAGACTCTCCTGACGTACAGCTTGATGTTGTTCTTCTTTTTCTTGTTCTCAAAGAGGTCAAAAGGTGCCCGGCGGGGAATGAAGAGCAGGGCGCGGAACTCCAGCTGACCCTCCACTGAGAAGTGCTGTGGGGGGGGGGGGGGAGAAAGAAAGGTCACTTTAGATTTACTGTGTTTTAAGCCACAGTGCTGGCTGAGACTTGTGAATGCCGGCTGTTCCTGCATTGCACCATTTACCTTGACAGCCAGGTGATCCTCCCAGTCGTTGGTCAGACTCTTGTAGAACTCGCCGTACTCCTCGTTTGTGATGTCGTCTGGGTTCCTGGTCCAGATGGGCTTGGTCTTGTTCAGCTCCTCCTGGTCAATGTACTTCTCCTTGATCTTCTTTGTCTTCTTCTTGTCCTTGTCTTTAGAGTCCTCCTCATCATCTGAGCCCACGTCCTCAATCTTTGGCTTGTCCTCGCCGTCCTCTTTCTCATCTTTCTCAGCCTTTTCCTCCTCTGCCTCGTCGTCGCTGATCTCCTTGTCGCGCTCCTTCTCCACCTGCACACAAAAGGGAGTTAAACTTCACTGACATACAAAAACAGTTTAAACTGGCCAAAACTTGATGGTCAAATTCAACACGTACAAACAGGGTGATGGGGTAGCCGATGAACTGGGAGTGCTTCTTGACAATTTCCTTGATCCTCTTCTCCTCAATGTACTCCGTCTGGTCCTCCTTCAGGTGCAGGATGATCTTTGTTCCACGACCAATGGGCTCGCCTGTGAACAGAATGCAGCCATGAGCAAACTTTGTATGAAGTCAAGTGCAATGTTAGACATGAGTCCCTAAAAAGGTCAAGCAGTTATTGTTGAATAATGTTAACTTCAGGAATCAGGTTTAAAAAGTTGCAGCATTCTAAGATATTCAACATCTTAGTATAATCTTGTTTTTGACAGGGTCCTAGGTTTGCCTGTCAAATGGTGACAAACTAGCTCAGTGATGCTGATGATGGCACGAGAAGCAGACTGTCAAATGTTGCCATCTCAACTGCTGCATGTGTAATGATGCCAGAACACGTACCGCTGTCGACCTTGACTGTGAAGGAACCTCCAGCAGAGGACTCCCAGGCATACTGCTCATCATCGTTGTGTTTAGTGATGACAACAACTTTCTCGGCAACTAGGTAGGCAGAGTAGAAACCCACACCAAACTGACCAATCATGGAAATGTCAGCTCCAGCCTAGAGGGAACAAATTTTATAACTTCAGTACATAAATAGATAAAGTAGACCAAAATATTCAATGACTAAATACAAGCCCATTAGTTGTCCTGAGCTGATCCCAGGTATTGGTACTGGGGCAGATCTGGGAATATTTTAATGGATCATATTGACAAAAATCTAAATCAGATCATCTTACTCCATCTCAGTCTGCTAGTGCTGCAGTAATGCTCTTCCTTATGAGAGCTGTCCTCTACAGTGCATAATTTCAGTGTAACATTAGACTGAATGTGAAATTAGATTGTACCAATGACTGACTATTATTACTGCCACATCTTTGTTATTCACTTCCCTCTAGCTGGTTGATTAACCCCAAATTTCAGGAGTCACTACCACTTTTTTTTTTTTTTAAATGAATAATTCAAGTATACCTGCAGGGCCTCCATGAAGGCTTTGGTGCCAGACTTGGCGATGGTACCCAGGTTGTTAATCAGGTCGGCTTTGGTCATGCCGATTCCAGTATCGATGAGGGTCAGGGTGCGGTCAGCTTTGTTGGGGATGATGTCAATTTTCAGATCCTTGCCACTGTCCAGCTTGGTGGGGTCAGTCAGGCTTTCATAGCGAATTTTGTCCAGAGCCTTTAAAGACATTGACAAAATACATCAAGATTATAGGTACCATTTAAAAGCATTAAAATTAAGCACATAATTATTACCATTACAGTTATCATGAAATGCCATATCATAAAGACTTGAGCCTAAACAGCTAAATGTATGTAGCCTGTGACCAACAGCGGCGAGCTGCTGCAGACTTACATCAGAGGCGTTTGAGATCAACTCCCTGAGGAAGATCTCTTTGTTGGAATAGAAGGTGTTGATAATCAGGGACATCAGCTGAGCGATCTCCGCCTGGAAGGCGAAGGTCTCAGCCTCCTCCTCTTGGTGCATTTCTTCAGGCATCTGCACAAAAAGATGTTAACGAACATTAATACATTTTAATATGCATTACTTATAAGACCAGCTGCACGTTATTTCTAAAAGGTCATTAATAAGAACCGCGGATGTTGATATTAAAATGGCCGTTTGTTGGCATGGCAATAATTCCACTATATTTTGCCAATTCTTTCGGTTTCGTTAATCATTAAACGGTATCATGAAGTGAACAACCCGGTTTCGCAAACCTGGAGAGCTGCCATCATGTTTCCAAAATCGGCGGAAGTAACAGTTAACCAACATGGCGTCGCGCGACAGACAATGGACTCCACGGACACGTGCTTAGAGACGGCTCCGGACGAAAATAACGACACCGGTAGAAACTGCGGCACTTTCCGCTCCGCTGTGATTGAAACGTTACTCAGGCTAACGTTAAAAGCCGCTGAGTAACCACGATGACCACTCTAGTGTTAATATTAAAGCAGCCTTAATCCCACGACCCTAAGAACCCCCCCCACAATGATTTGTCATTGAATGAAGCTGAATGTTTAAAATCAGTCGCCTCCCAGATCGACTCCATTAACGAAAACCTGTTTTATGTCCGTTACGTAACCGTTAAATGACCCTCAAATGACGAGCGTTACAAACAAATGATAAATTACGACTCAAACATTGTATTAAACCTTAAACCTGCTTAATGTTTCTATTTATTTATGAATTAAGTGTTTTTAAATGATGATCGGGGTCTGCTCTACTCAGAGTCGACTGTGTGATCTTTGAGCTCCGTTAAATGAACCGATTGAGCGGTGTCATCCTCACCACACCTGCCTTGGTGCAACCCGAGTGCGGCACAGTGCGGCATACCCCCCACTCAACAACCACCACCACAAAATATTTATCAGTGCATTAATATGCCTCACTGCTTAAAAAGGATTAAGCAATAAATAGAGCAGATGTGCGAGCAGACAACATTAAATGTGCTAGCTGTAGTCCGCGACAGTTATGATGCTAAGGGCTGCCGTCGTGACTCATGAGCTCCCATCGTGGATACATCACGCCACAGCTCACTGATGGGCCGGCAAAACACAAATATCAGAGGAGGATAAGGTCTTCAATGTGCAAGTGAAATACTCGTGTACGTACCTTGTTTATTCCGTTGATTTTTCTTGAAAAAAAATGCTACCAATGTGTTATCCCTTCTGCTCTCTGACGCAGGGAAATGGAAAGGGACTTCCTTTTAATGGACCGGAATCTTTATACACAGTCGCTTTAGTGTGCGGCTGTATCCATCCGCGGTGCACCAAAGACCACTCAGAGTGGACGGTCTGTTCTTTAATTCAAACATGACTGTATATAAATGTATATATGTATGTATAATATACGTTTTTATCATAGAAATACACTGTTGGCATGGGCCTACCAAGTGGTAGTAAATGCATATATTTATGAATGCAACAATGTATTTGTGTAAGCTCGTCAGGCTTTAATTTAATTTATTCAGTGTTGGAAAAATCTCTTGCGATCTGAAAATATCTTTGTGCAAGGTGCAAGCTGTTGGAAATGATAAGAAATTAACTAAATTTTAAAAACACTCTTCAGAAAATATGATTTGTCGGTCAATGTAAGCTTGTGTTATAGAATACCGCAATATAATTTACAAAGTCACAACCACAACAGCCACAACATTGCTGACACCTTGTGGTAGTTTATACCAAGAACATAGCACTGGATAAATAGATAGATACTAGGAGACTGCATTTCTTTGTAGGTGGACTCGGCTCCATATACAATCGAGGCAGACATATCTGGATCAATATAAGACATTTATTTAACCACAGTCATCGGTACAGCGTTTATTTCACAGCAAAGAGCGAGGGTCTTTTTCATCTGGCGGAGGAATACCTAAAACCTGGAGGGCATGCTTCGTTTCTTCTAGCACTTTCCATGAAAAACCCGCCTAAAGTGACGTCACGACGTGTCAGATGCAGCCCTCGCGCCCCAGCTGCTGTCACACAGAGCGCGTGCAGACAACAGGAACACCATGGCAACCGATAACCGAGACACCGTGTACGACAGTAACGATGCACTTAATAATAATCAGACTTATCATGATAATTATTATAGTGAGATGTGGACTGGATTCATCGTCCCTGCATTAATGTTAACTCTTCAGTATTGTATTATAAAGTATTGTTATTTAATATTATATATTACTCTGTTTACATCGTTGACTTACTGACTGTTGCTATTATCACACCACTGTCACTTTATCTCGTAATTTTGTCTTCTATTGCACTTGCATAGTTTCTTTTTCTTATTTTAGTTTTATACACCTCTTATTATTCATTTACTTTCCTCTGAATCTTTTCTTTGTTTTTGTACTGCTGCAGCGCAGTAAAATAAAGGAAGAAAACATTTAGATTAAAGATGTCACTGAGGGTGCCGCTGGTAATGTACTGTCTGTACACTATCAGTGCCCAGAGACTTTATTTTGCATTAAATATTAACGAAAAGATAAAGCAAAGTTGCGTTTTAAAATATCTGAATGTCATGGTATGGTATGGTATGGTATTAGCTCGAAAGACCTTTTGGAGAAACTCGTATATTTACACAAGAAACATATTAATATCATGCTTTAATACACAACAATTATTATTAATAATAGTTGTGGTAGTATTAACTCTATAATTTGTTATTGTTGTTAGAGGTAATAATAATGTACTCTTACTAGTAGTACCAATTGAGTAACGTTAGTACTAGTGGTTGTCTTAACACGCGTTCTAGCGCCGTCCAGCTGCGACGTCTCGACGTACAAACCGAGCGCGCCTGTCATCTGTACGTAACGCGCTTGCGTCAGTGTTTGTGAAGGCCCGAGGCTAGCCAGCGTGCTAATCAAACAATCGAAACGATACCAAGATTTTCACCATTAATAACGTTCTGATAGCTAGTTTTATCATACTGTACGCCACCTGAGTCAGGGTATGTATATATGAACATTTCTGTATATATTCCGAACTCATAGTTGTCCTGCTGAGGTGAGTCTTGCCTCTTATGTAGTTAGCTAACACCAGCTAATGTTAGCTTAGCTAAATTTAACCGGGTAACGTGCTTAATGCTAGCTTTAGATAAATTGTAGCTAACTAAGCTACTAGTCTTTTTTTGGTAAATTAGCTTGGGGTTGAGTTGTTTAATTATACCCCAATCTACATTGACAGATCAAAGTAATATTACTCCAACCGAGGATCTTGCTGATATTAAGTTGGCTAATGTTGCCCCACAAAGCTAAGATAAGCTAAGTTGATGTAGCGTTACAGCTGATAGTAAAAATCGATCTTATGTCTGTTGACCAAACTACACAACAAGGCAATGTTGAGAATATTAACGTGTGTCACTATTCTTTCATCAGGTCGGTCCGATTCACACCCAGGATGTCCTTTCCCCCTCATTTAAACCGGCCGCTGTTGCCCCCTCCTGGGATGCCCCCTCAGTATGCTGGCTTCCCCTCAGGTATGCAACCACCTGTCTCACAATAAATGTACATGATGGCCTGTTTTATTCATTTATCTGCCTCCAGGTTTTTAAAAGAGGTTTTGTTACTAGGAATATGCAGCAGAAGGCTTTATATACTCATAAGATAGAAACCTACCCCAATCTACAAATAACAATAATTCACAGAATTTATCCAGCTATTGAGAAGGAAAGTATTTAATTCTGATTCCCCTTTTTGCAGGAACTCCAATGATCCCAGTTCACGTGGGCATCATGACGCCCACCTCCGCGGTAATGGTTCCTTCTGTGTCGGTTGTCAGTAAGCCTGCAGTGCCTAAGAAGGACATTTCTGCTGTGCGTACCAAAGAAAACGAGCAGAGCAGCGGCCCCACCACCACAGTGTTTGTTGGGAACATATCTGAGAAGGCTTCAGATATGCTCATCAGACAGCTACTTGCGGTAAGGGACAGTGAAGGACAAAGAAGTACAAATAGTACATTTAGTAATGTCACTTAGTTATAGAATATACACGTAATCCAAAATTATTATTTTTTTAGTGTGGAAATTCAATCATAAGTTTCTCAAATTATACAGATTTGATTCAGTATCCTTTCTTTTAAGCAGTCAAATCTATCACCTACATGAGTAGTTACTAAGAGATGGGATTATCTTGTAGATCTGATCAGCAACATGAGATGGATTTTAGTTATTCATTTGAGTGGGGAAGCTGTGAATCCTGTGCTGTGACATTAAAAAAAAGAATCCACTTCTACTTGAGTCATGATCTCGTCCTCTGTTTTGTGCTCATGTTTTAGAAATGTGGAATTGTTCTGAGCTGGAAAAGAGTCCAAGGAGCCTCTGGCAAGCTTCAAGGTAATTCACTCTACACATGTTAAGCACTATACATTCATCTGTCAACTTTGGTGACTAGATAACCACTTAAAAACAACCAGAAATGATTCAGTTAATTTGTTTGTCATTCTAGGCAACCATACATGACCATTTATGAACCTGCCCTAATGTGTATTTCCATATCTGTTGCAGCCTTTGGGTTTTGTGAATATAAGGAGCCAGAGTCCACTCTGCGAGCACTGCGGCTGCTTCATGACCTGCAGATTGGAGACAAAAATCTTTTGGTGAAAGTGGATGCCAAGACTAAAGCTCAGCTGGATGAGTGGAAAGCTAAGAAGAAGACTGCAAATGGGGTATCATTCTGTTTTTAAGGAATTACTGGTTATGAGTTTGTATTCATTTCCTTAAGATTGATCATACACCTGGCTTTGGTCCAGATTTCTGAATAGCTATGATTTACATACGTTTTTGCAGTGGCCAAATTAGACGTTAACACATTGTTACACTATTTTTTTCTGTACTGGCAGAGTAATAAGGCTGAAGATGGAGCAGATGATGAAGAAGAGGTTCTAGATGAGGAGGCAAAGAAGAAGGATCAGATTATCAAAGGTGCTATTGACGGATTGATGCGGGAATATGCAGCTGAACTCAACGCGCCTTCACAGGATGAGGACTCCCAGCGACGCAAGAGAAAAAAGGAGAAAAAGGAAGAGGTATACCAGCTTTTGTTCACTCCTCTCTGATTTGTACTGTTAACTTAAAATTGGAAAGTGTTATTTGACTTTTTCACTGGTTTTTCTTCTCCTTCAGGATGACATTAACACTATTGATATGGAGGAGGACAAGCGAGACCTGATTTCCAGAGAGATTAGTAAATTTCGTGACACTCACAAGGTAAAGTGGCTCTTTTGATCTTGTAGTTGATATTGCAGGTTTTGGACAGCAGCTGCTCACATAGTTCACTCCTAGAACTTGCACATTTAGCTGACACATTTACCAAGCTTTTCTTGATCTCAGTAACATGCATACTACACTACAATTTGGCAGTCCTGGAAATTGAAGCCACCAAACATCTTAATCCGTCCCATATGATATGAAATGTTTCATGTTCAATGTTCAAACGGCACAACAAGTAGGCAGATGGCTAGTATTTTTTTGTCACCTTTCTCAGGCCTGACTTGACAACTGTGACCACCATAGTGAAACTATCTAGGTGTGACAATTATAGATCCATTCTTCATTCATCACACAAAAATGCATGGAGACGATGTAAAGTTACTTAAAAGCTAATCTATTCATTAAACCCCACCATTATGATAGTGATCATATGGTGACTAAAGCAAGATGAATCTCAGAGCTTTGGAAAAAGTTGCGAGGATAGGATGTAAGTATCAGCCTTCATTTACTCTATACATATACTGGGCGTCCCCCTTTTGAGGACTTGCATAGGGGCAACTGTGCTGCACCTTTGTGTGTGTTGGTCAGGGCGTATGACGCTCTTTTCTCTTCCAGCCGTTTGATAATACAAAAGTTCCTCTTAACCTTTTTTTAATCTTCATTTTCTTATATTATTTGTGATGCCTGAGAGCTTGAAAGTCAGTGAACCTGTGCGAGTCCTCTGTAAATTATGGTCTGTCTTAATGGTGTTCATGTTGAAGCACAACGACTCTTGTCGATAACCACTGCAGTGACTTTGGCTGTAGCTTTTATTATGCTAGCGTGGGGGGGCGCCCTCTCCACAGCAGCACGCTGATCTGAAGACTGATAAGGTACGTGCTCTCTGTGTGTGTGGTTGTGTGACTACTCCCTTCTATCTCTTGCTCTTCATCAGTGTCTCTCCCTCTCTGCCTTATTTTTTTTCTCTTCAAAATAAATCAGTGAGTTTGTGTTTTTATTTAAAAACTGCACAGGTTAAAACTTAAATACAGAGTGTGTATTCTACTTTATTTGAGACAAAGCTTACATTTACGTACTGTAACCAGGTCAAAGTGTAAAACCAAAAACAGCAGAGAGCAGTTCTGTCTTATTGCTACATCAGATAAAGCTACACTGTCTGAGCTGTTAGATTCCAGTAGCAAAATTTTGTAACAATGATTTTCGGGACTGTACAGTCAAGTATTTATTTTGCAAGCCCTGGAAGAATTTACAAAGGTAAGTGAAAAGATACAAAAACAAATGCAGATTAAACATCTGGCATGATTTATCCTTCAGTCAAGACACATAAATGATACTTAATCTGAGCTAATGATGTTTTAAAATTATCTGTAACATTTCACATCTTCTTTCTTCTATCATAAGTTTCCTTTTCTTGACTTGCATTACACCCAAGGCTTTTAGTTCAGCCTGTGTTTCTTGCTGACTGTCTTTGGCTGCTAGTGTTGTAGTTCAGCATATTAACATAAAATTAATCAGACTTGTTGTAGTAATTATGTATTACTCTCTATAACAGCTTAAGTGTCGTAAAAGTAATGGAAATGCAGCACTCCAAGCTGTGCTTTTTCTTTTTTTTCTATTCAGTATCAGAGTCTGTTTGAACAAAAAAATGCCACATTACACTGAAAGCTTTGTGTGCAATGCCCATTAAGACAGAATTGGGAAGTGTGTGTGTGTGTGTTAATGAGTCGTGAAGAGCTGCTGAAGACTCCTGCAGGGGTAAGACCGCTTCTACAATTTCATTTATCTGTGCAGAAATGTAACTGATATTCATGATGATCATTTCTTGATTTTAGCACTTTACCGAATGCCATGTTACCCATTGAAATAACGGCTGTTGTTTTTGATGATGATGATGATGATTAAGCAAGACAGAATCCCATAACGTTTTTCCCTTGTATACCGTGTGACCTGCTTTCCTCCCAGGCCTAACTTAAAAGGCTTTAGGGGCAGCGAAGGGCTGAGTCCGTAGTTCAACACCTGTAAGTCACAAACAACTAGTTCAACAAAAGACTGACGCCTGTTTTCTGTTTTTGTTTTCCTTGTTCTGAGAGGAGGACTCTTAAGGAGAGAAAAAGCATTGTCTTTTGCAGCGCCTTTTTCTCGTTATGAATGCCTCAAGCTGAACATGTTCCACAGATCTTTTTGACCATTAAGTGGTTTCCAGTTACAGTCTGGCTAAATGGTAGTTTACACTGCAAGTTTGAAGCAGCGCCGTAATCCTTTAGATGACCAAAGAAGCTGTCTCTCTGTGAGGGACAGCCTTTTGATCCTTCCAGGTTTTCCTAGTTAGGATTCCAGTTTCTCTAACAAGCTTTGCACTGATTAGTGAAGGGCATGTTCCTGTATCAACCCCCTTATGATCTGGAAACCACTTGATCTGTGCACAGTTGCTAATTGTCTGCAAAGACTCGCCGGATCTCTTGTGGCATCGGCTGATCCCGTCTGTGTTTTGCTCTGCAGAAACTCGAAGAAGAGAAGGACAAGAGGGAGAAGGAGCGGCTGGAGTTTGAGCGGGAACGGAGGGAGCGGGAAAAAGAGCGAGAGCGGGAAAGAGAGCGACGGGACCGCGAGAGGGAGAAGGAACGGGAGAGAGAGCGGGAGAGAGAGCGAGAGAGGGAAAGAGAGCGAGAGCGGGAGAGAGACAGAGACAAAGACCGCGACCGCAGGACCAGAGAACGAGAGCGAGACAGAGACAGGAGCCGCGACAGGAGCCCTGACCGCAGCCGATCCAGGTGAAGGAAAAAGAAACCCTCATGTCATAGAGTCAAAACACATTAGACATATTAACGGTGATGTTGCAGGTTAATGCTGTGAATCATGCTGTGCAAGATCTGATAATAGCTTGGTTGCAGTCTGTCACAAAATACCAATTTTAGGTGTCAGACTGTGCGATTAATGCTGACTGAATCCTGACACTAAGATGTAACTGGAAAACACTTATCCAGACCGAGATGCCATTGATTCCACCTTATGCACTTGGTTTTAAAAATACAAAGCAAAATACAAGCTTTGGTTATGTGCTTTAATTGAAACCAAAGTCAGACACTTTGTATAAAAGGTTCCCTAAAAACCTACTGCAGGTGCCTAAAGCCCATACACGCCCACTGAGGTGTCTTCACATATTAAACGTCTCCTCGCGATCATGTGGGCATATGTAGACCACACTTGATTGACTCCTCCGGTCTGTCTTTTAGTTTTAGTGTAGATGCAAGATTTAAATTTCCATTGGCACAGTAATTACATGGGGCAGTTGTTGGCCATGAAATTCTCACAGGCTCCCTCAATAATAAAAAAAATCACACAAGTAAAAATGACAAATTTCTAGATATAGGAATATAGCATATAAAACAAAATATGACAAAATAAATACTCTTCAGACAGATGTGCAGAAGTGATAAAATGGAGGTATAAAAGGAAGTAATAAAAAATGTGATGTAAATATATAAACAGTAGTGGCAAAAGTGTAGTATTAAGTAACAACTTAAACTTGACACTTGTGTATATTGATTCCAGTTCAGATTCAAATATAATATGTTCTTACCTCTTTAACGTATGCTTTTGCAGGGAGGTTAGTCGAGACCGAGATAGAGAAAAGAAACGAGACCAAGAGGATGAAGAGGATGCGTATGAACGCAGGAAGCTGGAGAGGAAACTCCGAGACAAGGAGGCAGCCTATCAGGAGGTAGGGCAGGGCGAGGAGGTGACCTGAGCTGTAATCACTCCCAATACATTTCTAGATCTCTTTTAAAGAACAATGTTACAATTTTAGCTTGGTTTGATGGAACATAGTCGTATTTTATTGTGGATTACCCGGTGCTGTTGTGACTACAGCGCCTGAAAAACTGGGAGCTCCGGGAGAGGAAGAAGGCACGGGATTATGCCAAGGAGACAGAGAGGGAGGACGAGCGTCGACGAGAAATGGTGAGAGCGCACTGAATGACAGCTGACATTCACAGAGATGTCCTACTTTGAACACTTGGTATACACTTGGTATACTTGGTATACACACTCATTTAACAAGTCAGAATGATACCCAGCTTTTCCTTAAACCTTTCTTAAATTCATTCATCACTCTCAATTCAACTATAAAATGTTTCTCAACTTTGACTTGGTTGTCATGGAAAGATGCATTTTATGAGTTATTAGGTTCAATGTCTGCTTGTTGGCAGTTGTAAAAAATAAAAAGCATTACTAACTGTGTATGTGTAATTGTCCTGCTAAATTCTTAAATGTGTTTTATTTTTATATTCACATGATTTTTGTTTATTGAGATAATAAAAAAAATCTGTTAGCGGAAATGTTTATAATTAATTATGCATAAGAAGTTTCAGTCTGGTCCTGTGTGTCTTCAGATGAAAGAGGGCAAACGGTTGAAAGAGTTTCTTGAAGACTATGATGATGACAGAGATGACCCCAAGTACTACAGGTAAGCCACATAACAAAAACGTAGATAAAATAAATATAAAATAACTACACACATGTGCCTCTGTAAGTAGGCCTTTAAAAGCCTGTCACTTTCTGTATGTACAGCCTTTAAAACACTTAAATCTGCAGATGTGTGAATTTTATGAGATCATGGACAGTGTTAGAGATGTGAAATTTGAAGACTAAATCTTTATAGGTATTAATTTCATTGTTCTGTGCCACAGTACTGAGTTGTGTTGTACCCAAACATGCAGAAACCGTAAAAACACGCAGCAGATGCTGTGTGACCCAGATCTAACTTGTAGTAGCAGATGCAATACTGCTGCTGTGGCTATTGTTCTGAAGGCTGTTATTTTTGGTGTGACCCCTAGGGGCAGTGCGCTGCAGAAGCGTCTCAGAGACCGAGAGAAGGAGATGGAGGCGGACGAGCGTGACAGGAAGAGAGAGAAGGAGGAGCTGGAGGAGATCAGACAGAGGCTGTTAGACGAAGGGCATCCAAACCCAGACGCAGAGCTACGCAGGGTAGGCTTGTCTGTAATAATAATGTGTGTGTTTGTCTGTGTATCTGTAGTGAGTGGGCGTGCTGTCTGTTGTCTTTGTGAAGGTCATTTTATCATCCGAGTCTCTCTGCGTCTCTGCACATCTGTGGCGTCCAGCTTTCATTGTCTGTTGACCTTCTTTTCACTAAAACACTGTGATTGGATGTTAAGCTTCTGGATATGTGCCTCTTATTGGTCCAGATGGAGGAGGAAGAGGAGGAGCGTCTGAGACAGCCTCCCATCATCCAAGAGCCGGAGCCTGAGGAGGAACGGGAGCGCCACAGGGGTTCACGAGACCACCGGGACCGCAGACAGGACCAGGACAGAGCTGACGCCCGCTTACGGCCCGCCCACTCAGACGACGAGGTGGAGGAGGGTGAGGAAGACGATTATGACAACGACAACGACAACCCCGACGTAAAACCCACAATGAAGCCCACGATGCGGCCCATCACAGCGGCACCCTCGGTGTCGTCGGCCAGCGGCAACGTTTCCCCCAACACCCCCGGGGACGAGTCGCCCTGCGGCATCATCATCCCCCACGGCTTTAAAACTCGCCCCCGGAGGCCCTGCCGCAGGAGGAGCACAGGCCGAAGATCGGCCTCAGCCTCAAACTGGGTGAGTCCGAAAGAAAAGTGTCCGCACTGCAACGTGGACAAACATGAGGAGCGCACAGAGAGAGACTTTTACCTGGCCAAACATTCACTCACTGCTTTTTCTCTCTTATGTCATTGTAAATTGAGCGTCTTCAGGTTTGTAACTGGTCGACAAAATAACCAATTAAAAACTATTTTCTGAAATAGTTATAATAATATTGTATAATATATAATAATATTCACTATTTTCTGAAAGTCTATAAACCGAATTATTAATCAAGAAAATAACTGATTAGATTTATCTAATAATGCAGAGTTTTATTGAGAATTCATGTCAGGGACTACTAACATTTTAAAGACTTTTTATTGAGCAAACAAATTATCGATTAATGAAAAAAATGATCAACAGATGAACTGATAATGAAAATAATTATTAGTCCTAATACAGAACAGGTTTCTCCACTTATAGTCGCATACATTGGCCAGAATGCACAGCCTGCAAATTTGTGAGCCAACATCCTCTAAAACAACCACCAGTGTCACATCACAGGTCTGTGCTCTTTCCACAAGCGCTTTCATTCAGCTGGGAAAAACATGAAAGCATCTTTATGATTGCTCCCTCCACTGCCTACAAGAGTACAAAGAACTAAGATCTGAGGGTGGATTATTACTTTAAGCATTTTGCTTCTTTTACCTTAATTGTCTTTTCCTTTATTTAATTTGCTTTGTTTGCCAGTAGTATCTGTAGTATCAGTAGTATCTGTTTAAATATAATTGTTAGGATTCAATAACTGCAAAACACATACACAAGTAATTCCAGTGTAAATGAATTAAAACTGTAAAACTCATAAAGTTCCTCGTCCTCTCCAGGCGCCACAGGAAGCCCCAGTCAACCCAACGCAGGGAAGAGGAAGAAGCTGCCTGTGGACAGCGTCTTTGACAAGTTCGATGACGAGGAGGCCGATGAACAGCCTCGCAAGAGGAAGCTGGTGCCCCTGGACTACGACGACGACAAGAGCCTCGGGGTGGACGGGGCTGGGCTCTCCAGCATAAAGGGGGCCAACACCGAGGAGAAACGGAAACACATCAAGAGTCTGATAGAAAAGATTCCCACAGCAAAGCCAGAGCTGTTCTCCTACCCGCTGGACTGGTCAATGGTCGACACGGTGAGGAAAGAAAATGTGTTGGTTAACGTTTTTGTAAGCAGTCAACTTAACTAAGAACAGTATGTTTTACAAAATTGTCCCTCAGTTACTGTACAGTCACATATCACAATGAGCATATTCACAAACCTTTGACCTCTTAATGGTTACAGTGTTTTGAAAATGTGTTGCTGGAGAAGACGGTGGTTTGATTTATTCACCTCTGGCTCTTGGTTTTCTCAAACACAAACCTATGCCTTCATCTCTTGTCCTCTTTTCAGACGTTAATGGAGCGACGTGTCAGGCCCTGGATCAATAAAAAGATCATCGAGTACATCGGAGAGGAAGAGCCAACGTTAGTGGACTTTGTCTGCTCCAAGGTATTGAACATGTGATGTCTGCACTTAATTTCATTCTGACTTGAGAGGGAAAGTGGAACATGAACTGATCCGGGTGTTTTTGTCTTTTCCCAGGTGATGGCCCACAGTATGCCACAGAGTATCTTGGATGATGTTGCCATGGTGAGTAATGTAGTGGGGACGTGAGCCCCTCACACAATTTGTTGGTGAAAAGGTGTTAACGTATGTGGATGTAAATGTAACTGCAGAAAATAACACCTTCAAAAGAAAGGCACCATAGATATTCCTCTCTGAAATGATCATCTGTCATTCAGTGATCATTGAGATGACATTTTGGATTAACAATGTTATTTTTAAGCACAAATACTCAACACTTTTGTTTTATAACTTGTTAAATGTGGGAATTTGCATCTTTTCCATCACATGATGGTAAACTGAATATTTGGTCAGACAAAACCACACCTTTTGAATATGTAACAATGGGTTCAGTATTCTTACTTTACAGTAAAATAATCAACAGATTAACATACAGAAAGTGACAGTTGAAGCCCCTTATGAAATTATGAAATCTAAAATCAGATATAACCTGCAGATTAGTCCTTACTTTATGAGACAGCGAATAGTTGACAGGGAATGAGGGACACTTCAGTTCACGGTGGCGTTATCCCCTAAAGCACGGGGGCAGTAACTCGGTCAATTCTCTTTGTGTTCCTGCTTTAGGTTCTTGATGAAGAAGCTGAAGTCTTCATAGTGAAGATGTGGAGGTTACTCATTTATGAAACTGAAGCTAAGAAGATTGGACTGGTGAAATAAGTGAAACAACCACTGAATGAAGATAAACTTTTTTTTTCTTCCATACATTGTGTAAAATAGTATAGCGCAATTATGTCACCCCAAACAAAGCAACATCGGTAGAGACTGTAACCGCCAGATTCTGGTCATTCTCTCACTTGCACCAGTTGTTCAGGGCATGTCGGTTTCTTATTTTTTCCTCAACATACTCAGGCTCTATTCGCCTCCACTCTCTGTTTGCAGCTGCTGACGGTGTCAGTGTGCTTTTGTGTATATACAATTTGTCATGATTTAACTGAGAGGAAACTGCTGACAGACACCCGGGACCATTGTTGTGTTGCCAGATAAGATCTCTGGGTCCTATACTTAAATTTGTAGAAATGCCAACACACACTTTGTGGGAGGAGTCGTCTGCAGGATCGGTTTACCAGTTTCATGAACTTTTCTTTGAAGTCTGTAAGGTGACACGTGGCGTGGTTAAATGGACACAGACTTTAGAGTATTCATAACTACAATAAGGATGTTATATTTTTTACAGGGTTATTTATTCAGGGTTTTGGACACAACTGCAATTTTACTTCTGTCAAGTTACCAGAATTTCCCCTCCTTCATTTTTCCTCATCACATTCCTGATAAACATGTTGGCATGTTCTCATCCTCAGACAAGACCCACAGGATATCTTGGGTGGTGACATCCCTGCAGCTGAAAAAGCACACACACTTCATAACCACTAGAAGAAAATGAGCTGAGAACAGGGAAGAAAATGATTTGAAGTTGTGAAGATGCTCTCCATTTGTTTTTGTATTGGTGGACATTTGAATAAAATTGATTTTTGTAATAGTTTGTGAACTAGCAGTTGATTTTACCATCACAAACTACTATTAGGTATTTTATTTATATGGTTCAATGACCAAGTTTAAACTAAGTTGAAAATGTAAAAACAAATAGGTAAACATTAAGAAAAAAACTTGCCAAATACCAAAACTCAGTTCTAAACTAATAAAGTAAAATTACGATTCAAGCGATACAATTTCTTTAAGAGTTTTAATATTTTCTGTTGAAAAGAACATGTTAAGATACTTTGACAGGTTATGTATTTTATAACTACATTTTTGGTTCATTTCTATGGTTTCATATAACATGGTTGCCATGGTAGCTGATAGACTATATTGAAACTTATTTTGTAACAATTAATTTTTGGACTCATTCACTTGAATATCAGTATTTTGAGCCTGTTTGATACAGCCTTTTTAGTGCCCTTTAAAATAACAACAGACTTGAATTATATCCTGTTGAACCTTTAATTATGTCACCCTACAATCAGTGTGAGAGTGATCACAGGTTCCAAACACTGGTTCGGTGCTGAATAAAACAATCCAAAATGAAAAAATTAAGTCTACTCCCATTTTCCTTCAATCTACTCACAGCAGGTGACACAGACGCATTGAGATCAAAACTTCTAGAACTTTATTGATGCCATGTGAGCTAAACAGGAGCAGGTCTCGCCAGTAAAAACGCCTTTAACTGGAAGAAAAAACAGCACATAAAGTCACCGCTGACTGGTGTTGACACGGACGAGCTTCTGTTTCCCCTTTAATCAATCAACATCCAGCCGGCAGCCAGAGACGAAGCGCCATGGATACTGAAGACACTGGGCTCTTAAGCAAGAGGTAAGTGAAGGCCACTGCTTGTAAACAGCTTTTGTTGTTTTAGAGTTGTCGTTTATTCAAATCGGTGTACTTAAGAATAGAAACTACACTGATGTTTAATTTGTAATTTAACTTTCCTTGTCTCCATGTCTGGAAGGGGAGGCGGCTTTTTCTGCCTTCTCCTGAAACAAACCTTGATAATGAACAAACTGGGACGTTTGCCAATGAACTATAACTGGCAGTTAATGTTTGCAATGTGAAGGTTAACATCTGCTGGGCTGACTGTGGCCAGGTCTGTCCACACTTTCTCCTTCGATGTGTTTTCCCCCCCGCCAGCCTTCCTCTGAGGACTGAATCTAGTCCTCTGCTTTGGCCTCCATCTCCTCGGCGTCGTCGTCTCCGTCCACCTCGGCGTTCTCCCGCTCTAGCCTCTCCAGCTGCCGGGCGAGCTCCGTCTCGTCTGTGTCTGTCACCACCTTAGGCTGAGGAATAAAAATAAAAAGTGGGAACGTCACATAAGAAAACAGAAATGTGAAAAATAAGATGAGAAGTAAAGTAATAGTTTGAAAAAAAGCGGGCAGCTATCTTTACTTTGAGAAAAGTGTCACTATTAAGTGGTAAACTTGAAATTCAAGAGAAACAAATCATGAGATAAGGTCATTATTTAACAAATAAAATAAAGCAGTCATATTTCAAGAAAAATAATCACATTATATTCCTGAAATATGACAATTTCATATGTATCATCTTTTGAGATAAAACTTTACTCTCAAATACAGTTTTTTTTTTAAATCACAACTTTCCCCCTCAATGTTACGAATTTATTCTGACAGTGATGTCTTTTTTTTCCCCCTTAAAAAAAAAAAAAAAAATTTCTCACCCTGTTTTTATTTCACCTTTCAAACAGACGAGGGAAGATCATTTTTCATATTTTAAGATCAATAATGACAAATCTCACTGTTTGTAGTGAAGAAATGGTCAGATCATTTACTTCACAAAAAATGACTCATACCAAACTGAAAATACTACAAGTCCTGCATTCAATTCTTAAGTAAATGTATTATCAGCAAAATGTACTTTGGAAAGTATCAAAAGTAAAACTATTCATTCTGAAATAAAATGTTCCCTGTTAGTATTTTACTTTACTATTTGAAGTAAAGATGGAAGTACTTGTGTATCAAGCACCATAAATTTGTACTTAAGTGCAGCACCTGAGGAAATGTACCGTGTTAAATTACATCACCGCTCGCTTCACTTAAAATGAAAGATGCTGTAATAATCAACAGAGGACAGGGCTTCACTCACCTCCATCTGGATGTTAAAGACGCCCCTCTTCTCCTCAATCTTCTCCTTGATAGCAGCCATGGCCTGGTTAAGGACAGACAGGCCCTCTGTGCGCTCCAGAGTAGTCGTTGTCATCACGTAGCGAGGGGGCGCGATCAGGTTGATCTGCAGAGAACGAGGCCATTAACACTGCATCACAGGCATTTATTTACACCGATCCCAATAAATACAACCAGGGCAGCAGGTTACAGTTGGCGGGCTTATTTTTTTAATCTCATGACTAAAGATGAGACAAAGTTTCACAGTGGTTGAAGCGGCAGTGTTACCTTGATGGGCATGGCCTCTGTGGAGCAGCTAAGCCCGGCCCTCAGAGCCTCCTTCACTGCATCGATGCCCTCGTACCCGTAGCAGGCCACCTCAATGTCTGCGGGTAGAAAAGGAGAGCAAAGCGATGAGCAGGAATTGTGGTCGTAGGTCGCACAAAGTCCAACTGAGTCACATGTTCCCATTACAGTATATCGTTACCTGCTCTGATTTTAACAGCCTGTGGAGTGAGTCGCCTGTTAATGTTATCAATCAGCACGCTCCTTTCTTCCTCCGTTAAGTCCAGCCCATCCAGAATGGAAGGATCTCTGGTAGGAGGGAAGATATTCACTGATTGATTTTGACCTAAATGAAGCTTTTATCTGCAGACATTTTTGCAATTGGCCTCGCTCCGACCAGCTGAAGCGCTGACTTACGATACGGCCTGTTTGAAGACATCATAAGCGCCGTATCCCGGCCGCTTGTATTTCTCGTCAAAGACCCAGGCGGTGCGCTGGTACAAGCTCTCTAGCTGCTCTCTCTAGTCCTTACTGTACTCCAGCACTTCTGCCACGTGTCGAAGGATGCTGTACACCTGCCAACACAACAGCCCACATCAGCTCAGTGATTAGTAATTCTTGTGAGGAACACACAAATTACAAACAGAACTTTGGGCTGAGTTCGACTTACAGTTTTAGATTTGGTGAATTTATCTTCGCACTTGATGGCCTCCTCTGGGGAAACTCTTCTTTTTGATAAATCGATGTATCCTAAAAGACAATGCAGAGAAGAGATGCCGTGACATCCATTTTCAAAATATTCAGAACAGAACAGAAATGAGTCCAGATGGGGACGGCTGTTAAGTGTTGACAGTGTCTGCTGATGAGTTTAACTGATTCATCAATGCAAAAAGGAAAAGTAATCAACTCCAAATTTGAAGGTCAGTCAGTTTAGCAGCTGAACACGTTCTGGTTTAGGCTTTAAGAGCTGCTCGCTGCTAACTGCTTTTATTACAAATTAAATAGTCGAAGTGCTAATCAAAACAGTTTTAAGACAACATTTCGGGCTCTGATACAAAACAGATTTGTTGTCACTGCCTGGGTACATTCCACACAGAAAAATACAGATATTCACACTCACACAGTCACATGCCAAGATCTATACGAACGCTCCTGAAGCGGCAGAAACAAACACCTGATGTTTCTGTCCACCTGTTCAGTGGAATGAAATCTTATGTGGATGTTTTAGTTGCATGTTTCATGTACATCATGATTTATTCTATTCATTTATTAAATATGTTTCATTGCATTTTTCACATTTTGCTTTTATTGATACACCAACATTTCCACCTTAACCAAGCATAAAAACTTGTTCACAATTTCTAAATTTTCAGCCTTTGCACTATATTATAGTTTGTGTGCATATAAAACTCCTGTATCTGTTGTTGCTGTCCAAGGTGATGAGGCATTTTGCAGAACAGGGAGAAGATCACATCTCTTTTTGCAGTTTATCTCGTCATTATAATAAATTGCGTTCAGTTAAATATTTTCGCTGTGGATGGAACTTCAGGACTGGCAGCCAAAATAGTTCCTGTCCTTTCTGAAACCACAAATGCAGACCAACTGACCTTCATAGCAGTCAGCACCCTCCACGCACACTTACCCTTCTCTTTGTCTACTCTGATGACAACCACGCACTCGTTGCGGCCTATGCGGATGAGCTTGTTGATGGAGCGGATACGCCGACGGGACAGCTCACTCAAGAGGATCATGCCTTCGATGTTGTTGTACTCCAGAAGGCTGACGTAAGCGCCCATCTCAGCGATGGACCTCACGTTCACCACCATCACGACATCCTCCACCTCTGGGAACCGGTGCTGGTAAAATCGACAGCTGAGCCCCGGCATCGCTGAGAGAACAGAGACAAAGAGAGACAAGGGTGAAATGTTTTTTTTTTAATAGACATCACAATCAGTTTGCAATTGAGAAGTAAGCAGCCAGTAAAAACAGTAGAGTAATGTTAGCTTAATGGCTTCTAAAGATTAAGAAAAAAACCTACTGATACCAGACAGGGAGGGTCTTAACGCAAAATCTAATCATGTTGCATTATGGGAAGCGTAGTCATACACCTGAAACAAAAGTCAGGGTATTCCAGCCTCAGCTGCTTCGGGTTTGGCCGAAATTCTTGACTCAGTACGATGTGGAGTGGCCCTTTAAATGAATTTCATCGTGTTTTTTGATACTTCTTTGATGTTGTCCAGCTCAGTTTTAATTTGATGATAACATCTAGAGCAGTGGGAGTTAACATGAGCTTCAGGATACCCCAAAGGATCCATCCTAGAGATTTATCTAGAAGGTCACAAGATGACTGAAGAAAGAAATAAAACAAAGCTGTTCTCAACTTACATCCACTAATTTTGATGACCCTTTTCTTTGTGAAAAATCTCACGATGTTGACCTTTTCAAGCATTACAAATCCTTTAAATGAATCAAACAAATCGCTCGGCTGTTTATTTAGTCACAGCTTACATCCACACTGGAGCCAAATCCTACGATGAAGAGTCACAACAGGACATAAAGGCTGGAGGGCTGCGGATCTACAGGCCACAGCCACACAATGGACACAATGACAGCCGCCCCAGTGTGACTGCACCGACACACGGGGACACATTTTCTGGTTCTGAGCAGCTGATTACCAAAACAACTCTGACTTGAATGTAAAATGTTGAACAACAAAAAACAAGCCTGCAGAGTCAGCCACTAATTAGCTGTCAATTGACTTAAACCCACTGCTACATCAGCACAGATGAAGGTTAAAGAAAATAATTTCCAGCACACCTTCCAGTCTGTCAGGTTCTGATGTTCACCTCAAACTTAAGCAGCATAACACACCAAAACATCAAACATCCAGGAGAGTTATTAAGCTTTAGCTGACACTGCTTTACAGAGGTGTTCATTCATATTCATGATCATTTCAGGAGGCTTTAACTTGTTGCACTCGATGATAGATACTTTTAATAATAAGTCTATCTTCAATGATATAAATGGGATGGACAGAATATTAGAAACACCCTTCACATATATTGACGAAAACCCGTCTGAATGACACATTTTAACTCTGTTTCTGGGTGTATATTTCACTTCTGCAGGTCAAATGACTGAGTTCAACCTGGATAATATCCCCATAATAACTAGAGGACCATACAGCAGTACTGACTGGACAGGCCGTGGTGGCAGTGGTCTTTTTAATTCATGTTTTTCTGAAAGGGATGATGCAACGCAGACAAAACGAGAAACGGTTAACTGTTTCAGATAAGAGGGAGAAAAATTACATGAATGAAAAAATTGGGACAAAACCCGCTTAAATTAATTAAAAAATATAAACAGCGACTGCGGGGGCTGATTAAATTAAACAGCACGGTATCAGAATTTCGTTTAAGAACCAAAACGTGTTTTTTAGTGTCTGTTAGCTGCCCAGCTAATAACCCGGCTCACATGCGGGACACGCAGGCTAACAGCTAGCCATGAAGCTAGCAGCCCGTGTTTCCGGCAAACACCTCCTTTATCGATAAAAACTCACCTGTGTCATATGGTTACAGAACGATACGCGGGTTTGTTCCGTGCTGGGGGTGTTTAAAGTCAGAGCCGTGTGACTTCGGGGTTTTCTGAGGTGTATATTTGGGGCCCGCTAGCTCACAATCACGGGCGTGCTAATTTCCTCGACCCGGAAAAGATCGTCAGAGCTCGCCGACCCGCGCAAGTGCAGAAGCGGCGCTGCGCGGTCACATGACCAGAGGCCAGCTGACCAGCACGGACTGAGGGAGACTGACAAGATCACGATCATCAGCTCGGTCTGTGCCTCTAATCCTGCTCTAAAACAGCGGGTCTCTGCTTTCTGTGTCCAGATTGACAGTGTAGAACAACAGCGAGCCACTCGGTGTCCATTTATAGAAAGGAAGGTAAACAGAAGAGCGTGATCATCGACTAAAAGACGAGAAGATGTCTGGAAAAGACCGGATCGACATATTCCCCTCCAGAATGTAAGCAGCTCGTTTGATAGCTTGTTGCTAAGCTCAATCAGCTGTTCTGCTCTAATGTTGTTTTTATGCTTCACTTATTGCTTGATCGATGTCTCCTGCTCATATCTGCTGCAAAACTCAGGCTAATCCTGAATGTAGGTGTAATAAGGTTGCTCTGCAGGCTGAGCAAGCATAAATATAGTTCATATCAAGTGCCAGGTTGTTGTGTGAAAGAGGAAGAGTCCTTCTCGTGTCATGTGATTTCTCCAATATGATCCCGTTGTGAGCTGTCAGTCTGTAACACACTGACCTCCAGACAGTTAAATGTCTTGACTTTAACATTGTGTAAGTGGGGCCTCCTGTGTCTGAACAGTCTTCCATATTGATCCAATCATGTGAACTCCATGCACACGTATGAATAAATAGATAAATATCCACATATTTGTGTTTTGGAGGAAAATCAACGCACAAACAGACTATAATATGTGACACTGGTCTTTAGTGTATTTATTGTCACAAGTGTTTGCCTGGTCAGTGTAATATAACACATATAACCAGCTGTGATCTGACTGCACAGACGCACCTCAGATTTGCACCAGCCTGAGTCAGTCTCAGCAGCAAGTGGAGCATATGAGGCAGCATGACAAAAAAAAAAAAAAAAAAAAAAACCTAGGAAGTAATGGATAAATGGTTGAAATGTCCAGGTTCTGCCACAAACAGGACTGAAACCACAGAAAAATGATGCGGCTGTGTTTTCTCTGCAGTCACAATCGGTTCCATGAAGCCATCAAAGGAATGTGATGAGGTGGTGCTCGAACACATCCGATATGGCTCAGATAGGGACCCGCTGATATGTATTTCTTACATCATTTATTTGACAAAGATGGTGTATGTATCAGTTGAGAAATAAAGAGACAAAATAATAACGAAAAAGAGGCAGACAGCTGGAAAATCGTTGTCCCATCAATAATAAAAAGTGTGTTTCTTTTCTTTACATAACCACTGTAAATGTTTGAATCCTGTTTACTTACAGTGTATTTGGTGAGATTCAAATAAAGCATTAAATTGTGTGTGTTTTGTTTGGGCTCGTAGGGCTCAGACCATTATGAAGGCTCGGCTCAAAGGGGCGCAGACCGGTCGCAACCTGCTCAAGAAGAAATCTGACGCCCTCTCTATGCGCTTCCGTCAGATCCTCCGCAAAATTATTGAGGTCAGTTGAAAGAGACTGATAACTGACTCTGTTCTCTGTATGTTTACTTCCTTGCTACCCCCTGAGTGGTTTCCTAAAGGTGGACTTCGCATCTCTTTTTTTTCCTCCAGACTAAGACTAAGATGGGAGAGGTGATGAGAGAGGCGGCTTTCTCTTTGGCTGAAGCCAAATTTGCAGCTGGAGACTTCAGGTAAGACTCAGAGAAAGATCATGTGACGTGGTGGTGTGTTTGGCACTGATGCATCTGTAACGCCCACCTGTAATTCTGCCCACAGCACAACTGTAATCCAAAATGTTAACAAAGCCCAGGTGAAGGTCCGAGCCAAGAAGGACAACGTGGCAGGTTCGGCTAAAAAAAAAAAAACCTTATAAATGTTTTTACTTATTTACAATCACGGTTGGTGACACATGTTCTTATGTATACATGTTTTTCCTTCTTTTAGGTGTCACCCTTCCAGTTTTTGAGCACTACCAAGAAGGCGGGGACAGTAAGTTGTGTTTAGGTCTTTTTTTTTCTTTTTTTTGTGTTGAGTGAATGGACAGAGCGTCCTCACCCTCGCTGTGTCTTGCAGGTTATGAGCTGACTGGTCTGGCCAGAGGAGGAGAGCAGCTCTCCAGGTTGAAGAGGAACTACGCCAGAGCTGTTGAGCTGCTGGTGGAGTTGGCCTCCTTGCAGGTAGGCGCTGTTACAAATACACTGAGGTTCATTTAGCTCAAGTGAAATGAGTAGTGGTGGAAAGTAACCAAGTACATTCACTCAAGTACCTTACTTGAGTAGAATTTTTATGTGTTTCCATTTCCATTTTTACCTGAGTGTTTCCATTTCTAATTACATCATACTTCTACTCCACTGCAGCTCAGAAGAAAATATTACATTTATGACAGTATATCTTCAAAACTTATGATCAGGGATTAAAATTTGATGTTAAACTACCCAAGCATAAAGTAGTTCAGTTTTGATTCATGTTGACCAGTGTCAACATAAAAATGCTGCTTATCTTTTAGTAATTAAGAATAATGGTCCAGTAAAATAAACTATATTTATAATGATAATAATAGTAATAATAATGAACCACTCTGAAAGGAGCTGTTGTACATTAGTAGTACCTTTTTATATGTAAAGTAGATTTAGTCTTGTATTGTTGAGTAAATATTTGTTTAAGCACTGTAAATTTAATGTTGTCAGAATCAGGATTTCTGTACTTTCTGTAAAAATGAGTGTGATAGAGATGTTCTGACAACATATTGTCCTCTTTCTGTCTGCAGACATCTTTTGTCACCCTGGATGAAGCCATAAAGATTACCAACCGTCGTGTGAATGCCATTGAGCACGGTAAGTTAACCCCCCCTTCACACTTTTTTCTCAAAGAGCTGAGTACAAAGACGGTCACTGCAACTCACCTTTGTCCCTCCAGTGATTATTCCCCGGATTGATCGCACCCTCACCTACATCATCACAGAACTGGATGAGAGGGAACGAGAGGAGTTTTACAGGTGAGAACATTTTCTTTTTACATTTTTTAAGTAGAAAAATTAAATAACCTTTTTTCTCAGTAAAGTGTTTCTCTGAGTCGGCATGAGGTTAAGTCCATTTAGTACTACTATCGCTCACAACATTCCCTCCTTTTCCAGGCTGAAGAAGATCCAAGAGAAGAAGAAGCAGCTCAGGGAAAAGACAGAGCTGGAGATCGCGGCCCGTCTGGCTAAGCTGGGCCCCATTGCAGAGCCCACCAACATGCTGACAGAGGAGACGGACGAAGACCTGCTGTTCGAGTGAAGGCAGACCACCACCGACTTCACCCACCATCCTATTTATTCTGTGCCTCTGAGGCCATGTCTATGTCTTTTCATGCGAGTGATGCAAGTTGTTTTTTTTTTTTTTGTGTACTTGTCTGTGATGATTTGTACTGTGTGTTTCCAGATTTGTCACTGTACAGAAAGTGTCATCACACCTGGCTGTTCCCCACGAGGGAGTCGGGTGACTATTCTGAAATAATCTAAACAATAACAGTATATTTATGTTTACACGTGGTTTGCGAGTCAAATTAAAGAATCATTCCACGTGATGGATAAAATTGTAGATATTTCCTCACATCATTTAGAGACATCGCATGCTGTAAAGCTTAAGGTGATTGTGGATTTTAAAAGAGGGTGAGAGTCTGTGTTGTAGAGGCCCGTCCCACTGTGACCTTGCACTGCGGGGTTTGTTGTCGCCTCATTTGAGGATGTTTACCATTGTACCAGAAAACCCCTGATGTGCCCGCTTGCTGTAAAACTTGGTTTGCAAGTCAACAAAGCCCCACATTTCATCCAAATAAAGGAATTACTGATACCCAACCATTGCCTGGATTTCTTGGTTATATTAGAGCTATTACATGTTGCACCAGTCACCCCACGAGGTGAGGAACGGCAGCCATCTTGCACTTAGATGCTAAATTTAACACATTGTTTGCAGTCACTGTAGCACTTTGCAAGGGTTCAATTAAATTTGTGTTGTAACCAGTATTATCAAGTGATTAAAAAGGAGATGATCAATCAATATATTCAGTATGTTCATGTGTATCTGATTTTATTAACACACTTTTCCAGAATTGTGCTCATGATTTAATAAATATCTTGCAAAGAAGCAACACTGAATTTGCTGGAGTTACACTATGTGATAAGATGTTTTGTTCGTACAACACTGGTAAAAAAAAAACCCAACTATCTCAGCAGTACTTTGCAGCATGATATTCTGATAGTAATGATAACCAGCTAGAGACAATACCTTAGAGTTGAGGTCTGTTATTACAGCGTACATGAGATGAAGTGAAATAATACTGACTGGTGTAGAGGACGTACCTCAAAGCTGCGCAGGTTGCAGCACATTTTTTCTTATGCGTTTCTGACTGGAAGACGTTACCACTGCAGCCACTCTAAGCACAAGTGCTTCTTATCTGTTTGGTACCTGAACATGTTTTGGCTTACTGATTTACCAGGAAACCATTTTATAATTGTGACATTAACACTCTCACATGAGTGTACCGTTTCGTACATCACACACACAGAAAATGTAACAATAAAATATTTGATCCTTTCATCTAGAAAATATATATTTACAATTATAAATACCTATGAAGAATAGGATAGAAACATTTCTATTTGTTTGATAAATGACTTTGCATAAAACTGAGATCAACAAAAACTTTCATAAAACAAACAGAAAAAAAAACTCCACAAAGACACACACCAACAAAAAGAAATGTAAGAAACTTGAGTCCATCCCTGCAACACGTGGTAGAGATCACCCCCTCTATCACTGAGGAGAACGTGCAAGTGAAAATCCAGTGACACTGAGCACTGTCCATCTTTCATTCTTCTGTCTCTGGGAACGCTCATTCATCTCCCTCTACCCTAAGGCTCACCGCGGTGAGACCCTGTGACATCCTAGCACAGCCAGGAGGTGGGCACCCACTGTGGCTCAGTGTCCAGCTTGTCTATCAGCCTGCGCAGCTCATGGAAAGCCTGGTCTGGATCCATGTTCACGATGGTCGCATCGAAGAAGTGGCCAAAATTGTGCTCCATCTCGCGGGCCTTTTCAATAATCTCCTTCAACTCTTCGGGCTGTGGACAGAAAAGGAGATGCCAGATTAGAGGGTGCTGACATAAATAACACAAATCTAATATTTATATGATTATACTGATACTGATAGTTAGCAGCTGTGTTCTCTGTATCCGTTGGTATATTTGATTATGTGATGCAATATTGTTTATTATTATTGTTTATTTCCTGTGTATTGTGTATTAGAGTACCAGGAATGATTAATCAGTGTTTACTATTTTCACCCTGATAGAGACCCTGTGTGGGTAAAAAAAAGACTTTCAAATGAACTTATTTCCTTCCTTCCAACAAATGCCTGAAGGATGTTTTCATTTCTTAATACTTCTTTTTGCTGGAAGATATTCCCTTTGTTATGCAGATAACTGCATGTATTTTGTACAAACTGTGACATTTACAACATGAATATTAATCATTAAGGCTGAAACACAATTTGCAGCACAGCGGGTACCTTTGGTGCTTTCCCCTCTCTGGCCAGCAGAGTGCGTAGTCGTTCCTGAAAAGGAGGGGCGATGAAGATGACATAGGGCTTTAGGTTGGAGGACCTCAACACCCGCAGTGACTGACGAGAGGAAGAACAGGGACAGATGTAAACATGAAATGCAAGGAAAGGCCAAAACAACTAGATTAAAAAAGTACTAAACCAAGCTATCATGGCGTATCCATCAATGACTATAAAAAGTCAGTTAGCAGTAATTATTTTCTATCAACCTAAAACTATTTGAGATTTACGTTCGGGATGTGAAAAGTGGTCATTATGTTCTGGCCAAGCCACAGCAGTTAAATTCAAGACACAAGGCATGAAGAGGGCTTTGTAATTAACATGTCAGATAGAAACAAAGCTGACACAGTCTCCTACCCTGGTGTGGAGGCAGAGCAAACAGATGCGTCCGGAGTTGATGACGTGTCGGACTGAGTCGGTGCTGGTGCCGTACAAGTTCTTCTCATATTCCCCGGACTCAATGAACTTCCCTGTCGCTAGGTCGGTCTCAAAGGCAGACCGACTCACAAAGTGGTACTCGCGGCCGTTCCGCTCATGTATCCTCGAGTTTCTAGTTGTGTCTGAGCCATGAAAAGAACAAGAACAATACATCAATTTGACTCACTACAAACAAAATAAATCCTCACGCTATCCCTAGTACTTCTTTTTTAAGTTGTCAGTTTTGTGCATGAAGTCTTCTGGGCTCCTTATCTGGAGTCATTAATTGTTGGTGATTTGACATTTTGTGTCTCTCTGCGTTGCGTTGACCAAGCTTGGACTCACGTGGGACAGCGACGGCAAACTTTTCGGGCTCAATGGACAGAAGCCTTCGCCGCAGCTCATCGTGGCCGCTGTTTGTAGGACCAATCAGAGCAATGGGGCGTTTACGATTGGCCGGCTGGTGATACAGCGACATCTCCTCATAGGTTAGGATGTCATCGTAATCTGAAGAGACAGCCAAGCGGTGGGTTAATGAAACATCCCTGAGCATCATACCAAATCCTCTCTAGCTCTAGTGGTTGCTGTTCTGTAACTAATTCTGAGCTTTGACCTCCCTTTCTTTAAAGATGGGAATGAGGTGAGAGGATTCAGGGATCAGGTAAGTTTCACACCATAATATTATTATTCCTGTTTGTGCACAGTCTTGTGGAACAAAGTCCTGCTTCACATTCAACTCTCTCAGCCACACTAAAATCACAGTCCTCACCGAGTAGATCCACCGGAGCAGTGTGTGTGTGTGTGTGTGTGTGTGGCTGTATATCTGTATATCTGTACATATGTGTTTACATGTGTGAACCAATAACACCAGAGGTCCCTTCAAGCCATTTAGGCACCTGCTGGTCACCTGTCGGTGCTTTCTCTGATCCTGTCTGTGAAGACTAATCTGACCGGTGACAAACAGAGTGTGGACAAGCTGCTGTGAGAGCCACAGGACATGTCAGCAGCGTTTGGGGTTAATGCTGACAATGTGTGGATACTGCTAAATGAGAAGCGACAACAGGAGTTTTGTGGTGTAGGTGGCTTCTTAATAGTGGTTGTTGAGGAGGAGGGAGAACATTCGCAAACATGCAACGTGCCTGCTGCTGATGCTGCTGAAGAGACGCAGCCAGAAAAAAGGAATAGAAAAAGTAGAGTGTTACCAGTATTTTTGCTTATGTTAGCTGTGCTCTTCTTCCTCTGTTTCTTGCTTTTCTTTGCACTCCAGAGCTTCCCTGCAAAAATGAGCGGAAGAAATAAAAATGATGAAAGAAGTGGAAGAATGTTTGCGTTAAAAGGGGGTTATCACTTCACTTTGTTACAACACAAATACTCTTTCTACATCAGTTGGGGGGATGCAAAATTGTTTGAAAATTACATTTTGTATTTCCTCAGAACATAGTGTATATTTCAACATTTCACATTTACCTTGATGCTCTCGACTCCTGTCTGTTATGGTTTTCTTCAAGGTCTCTCTCTGTTGCTGGAAGCTCTTGCCTGAAAAAGAGGAAAGCGAAAGAGAGACAGATATCCAACACTGTGAATATAGATATACAGATCAATTTTTTTCCCATTTCAAAATCCCTTACTGATTTAAAAATGCAAGTTGGTGTTCAGTAATTTCTTTATAGAATCTAGACCCTCCACACTTGTGGCGGAACAGGCAAAAAGGTGGCCACCTTTCCATTTCCATTGCTTAACCTCATTTTCTTCCAGCCACAACAGGCCTGGGCCGGAGAGTAATCGCAAATAATTCGTACGTGTTTGTTTTAATCTGCTTGACGTGCAAGATCACCCATCTGGCGCGTAAAGTTTCCTGCCAGGATGGTAGAGCCAGGTAAATTAATAGTCACAGACATTTTCAACAACTTCAGACAACTTGTGACTACAATTACGCATACTACTTGGGGTGGAATTAATAAGGGACTTGGCAATATATCATGAGCAGCTTGTAATAAGTATCACTGTTTATTTTGTGTATATATCATGAATTTTACTTTCTTGAATCTTCTTAGAAAATAGAAGCCTATATGATACATGTACACAGTACCATTTGTGCTTTACAAGACTGTTGTTATTGGTATTGAAAGAATGCTTTAATACAGGCTCAAAACATACTTTAGGAAGAAGACATTTACAATCCAAATGTGTGCACTGGCGCACTGGTAGGACAATTTCTTATGAACAAATGTATTCATCTTATTCAGCATTATCATTTGTCTCACATTTGTTTTTGCTTACTGATGGAACTACTGCTTTATGAAACAAGTGTCCTTGAGCTGAAAACAGGTCCTCCAACGTTTATTCCCAATACATTATTAGAGACCATCATTTGCATTCAGCTTCTATTCTGTTGCTCCATTTCTCACATTTTTGAGTCATGTGTACTGCTCAGGTTTGAAAATACTAAGCACGCTAAAAGCAAAAAATATGTAAGAGAATGATGTTATTAAATATGCAACTTTATATATTATTAGTGGACACTAATAAACTAAATTATATTGTTAGTTCTTCATATCATGCAAAAATGTCAGCTGTATATAAATATAAAGAATACATTACTATCTAAGTTATAAATATATAATTATACACTTCTTCACTATGCCTGTATATGATTCTTGTAGATTTTTTGTATTGTATTGTATTCGTCCTTGCAGCTCTCTGCCCTTGTGAAGCAATAAACTACATATTGATATTCAGCCCTGGTCCTGGTTTGGTCTCTACCTGGAATGAGTCCAGCCAGGGGCTGGTTGTCTTCGTCTCCGTCCCTGTAGGCCTGCCACCAGTTGGGGTCATCCTGGCTGATGACGTGGAGGATATCTCCCTTCTGGAAGGACAGGCCCAGCTCCCGACACGGCACGAAGGGGTCATCAGAAGGGTCGTAGTCAAAGTAAGCTCGTACGTGCATCTGAGGACAGAATTTACAACGTCAAGATTGGCATTGCACGCATGCAGACAGGTGTTCTCCTCTCTCTCTCGCTCACACATACACACACACACACGCACACACACATCATTAGAGACTTACCACAGTCTGTCTGTGTGGGGCAGGTTTAATCTGGCAGCTCGGGATAAGGAGGAAGGTCAGAGTGCCGTGCATTTGTTGCTGATGAAAAGGATGGGAGTCAATGAATTAAACATGACAGGAATCATATTTCCATAAAACAATATTTCTTTACTGGGGCCTCAAACATCCACTAAACAGTTGGATTATATAAAAAGTAGCTTCCCATGAATTAAAATGAAGTTGTAACAGTTTATTTAAATTATTTTGTTGATGTAAATTATCAAAAGACCACTGGACAACCTGTGATCCTCACCAGTAAGTCGTGGACTTCATTGACGTGTTTCCCACGAATAGAGATCCCGTTGATCTCCAGGATCTCGTCTCCCTCACTGAGAAGTCCGCTGCTCTCTGCTGCTCCGCCTTTCACCACGCGACTCACAACAACACTGTCCATGTCGTTACGTACTGTTGCACCCTGATGGCCACACACACACACACACAGTTCATATATCGTAGATGACAGAGATAATCTCACAACACAAGCAGGATAATTCTTTTGTAACGGAAACACCTCCATCCAGTCACCCATAATACCCTCTAAAATGACGGTAAACATTACTGTGTCAGTGCTAGTGTTTTTAAATGCCTTAAGCTCACAGTGACAGACATTATTTCTGCCCTGTTGGTTTGCGGGTACACTGACACTGTCACACCCAGATGAGAAATGCGAGTGGTGACAGTAGAGTCTTTTTTTTTTTTTTTTTAAACCAACTTACACACAATACGCAGAAATGTACAATAGATAACACAATAACATATATTATTAAGATCCACACATGTCCTAATGTCCTTCTTTTATTGCTTGTTCTTTTAAATAACTCAATTTGACAGCTGGGCAGATGTTTTTCTGTTTCCCTTGTACTGTAATTATACACAGTGCCAACTACAGTTTTTGGATGTGTACACAACTATCCGTGTTTCTCATTGCCTCGCCTCTCTCAGTGGAGCTCTGCCATGATGAAGTACAGAATTCACAAGTTCATTATGAATCGTAAAGCAATTCAAATATCTGTGTGGCCAAAAGTATAGAAAGACGTATGCACACAGAAATAACGGATGGTAATAGTAGTGATTCAAAATGTCTAATAGATGGCATCTCACCAGCGGAGTGTCGCGGGCCTTCTCCAGCCGCACCAGTTTCACCGTCTCTCCGAGGTACTGGGTCACATTCTCCTCTGCCATCTCCTGCACCGCCACACTGTCATGGGCCTGCATCAGTGCCTGCCACATTAAACAAACACAGAGACACACATAGAGACAAACAGTACGTGCATACAGAAATGTTACACACAGACAACAGACAGAAACAAACAGTAAAAGGCAGTGTGAGGAAAAGGAAATGAACACATGAATGGCTTCTGATTGTGTCTGTATAGATGTTATCCTCCATAACGACTTTGGCTGACATGGAGATAAAATGATCATAAATTATATAGCATGCTTTACAACATCACACATTTATCAAGTGGTTTGTACTTGTCAGAGTGAACTGATGAAAAAGAAGATAGAAAACAATTTTTAAACATGCACCTGCTACCAGAGGCCTACCTGCCCCCCCCCCAACATCTTTTTTAACAAGACCAGTCAGCGAACCCACCTCTAAGCCAGAAATAAAACAGATTGCTCCTTCACTTCATTTAATGTGACAAGCGCTCCGAACCCCACAATTAATAACCGTCGGTCCAAATTAGTTTCTCTATCCTATCCTGCGGCAGAGGGGACCTGAGAGAGCGGAGGCCGGGCTAAGCTTTGGCGTACACACAATCTGTCTTAATCTCCCCCAGCATTTAGGAGTCAGGATCCACCGCCATCAATCATCCAACACCTTTGGCTTCCCCGCTCGTGAGGAAACTGCGTCCTAGAAAACGGCAAAAGGGAGACAGGTGGGCTTGAGGGGACCCCTGTTCCTCTCACACATGTACCTGTCTGCATCAGTTTCGGGTATGAGGTTGTTTACCTGTGCAGACTGCAGGCTGACTCATGTGATCCTCTGCTCCCTGCAGAGAAACCAACATAATCTGTTCCGCTTTTATGTGCCTCCAGACAGTCTCACATCGCATCACGCTGCCCACGCCGGCTGCGTGGATGCAGCTCAGCGGAGGGGTTAACAGGCCAGTGGGTGAATTGGTAGTTCACACGGTCACATGGGTCAAACATCAGACCCATGGCGCTCCCCCGTCGGGACCCTCAACCATTAAATCACGGCAAAGTTATCCACCTGGGGTTGTTTCTCACCTTACTGCCTCTCTAATGGACAAAGACAGTCTGATAATGTGGCTGCGTGTTTTTCTCTACAGAAGAATCACCGAAGCTTGAGCTGACAAATGTGCAGTTCGAGCCACTTCAAAGCAAAGCAACTTGAGTATCTGTTTGATTCTTTTCATGTTGACATGCAAAAGGCCTAAACAGATATCTCAAGATGCAGAGGTGACCAAAAGTGACTCCTTACACAGCTGTGGAAGTGGCCTGCTTGCATCTGTGATGTCTAATGGTTTTTGTAAAGATGAAGCACGTGGCACACCTCTAATCTCACTCACATCTTAACTGCTCAGTTAGTCAGCTGAGCCCACAGCAGCCTTGGCAATGTACCGTATGATCCTTACTCAGCAAGAGAAATTGCTCATATGTGAATATTGGAACTTAAAGGACAGATATTTGATCTCTTTGCTTTGCTAATTGTTATTTACACCCCCTGGTTATATCACCATGTAATTACATTAATTTAACATCTTTTATATCTGTGGAATACAGATCAAGCAGTTATGTCTTCTGACTGTCTGACAACATCATTGTATTTAAGAGAGGCATTCACCTCGTCAGCAGGACTATTTCTCATCCTAAAGAGTAAACATCATTAAAGGTTTAATATGACTTTCGTTTATCTAAATTCAACAACTGTACATCATTACAGGGAAATTGTAAACTATACGTAATGTACACGACGTCTTCGACACAATCACTCAGGACATAAACCAGCAAGACCTTTTCCATCTCTCGTTGCCTTTTTTTCTTAATTAAAGAAATTCACAATAACTCTGTCTCAAAGAACGCACCAATCATGCTTTCTCATTACCAAGAGAGCTGACCCACATTACTCCCTCATTTACATAATGGCCTTTCTTGAGACCCACTAGCTTAATCTTTGGAACAAAACACAGACTAGGTGACCTTGGGAAAAACTGCCAGCTGATCAATGACTTTACATTCCCTTAAATACTACTACTACTACTAATAAAAATAATAATGATAACAGATAAAAGTAGATAGATAAAAGATAAATGTCTCTACTTTCTATAAATATCCTGATGGAGCATTCTTCCATTTGGTCTACTTTTAACCCGGCATATATGATGGCACAAGACGGAAAACTGAAACTGTCCTTCAATAGCCTTTGAGCTGGTAAGCCGGTAAGTCCCATTGTTATGTCCCTTCATCTGTTGGCAATTATATACTTAACCCTGACCTCTGACCTCCCAGTGGAAGGTGCAAGAGACACAATTACCCTATTGGAATAAGTACAGTATATATTAATCATATTTCCAGAATTCCAATTACCAGCAGATTAACTAAATAAATGAGTTGGTTTGTAAGACTCTGCTAGATTGCTGAGTCTCACTGTCTCACATATTTTAATATATTATAATTCAAGGGGAGATAGTCACAGCTGTCAGGCTGACGTCTGACCTGAAGATGAGGATTGGTGAGCAGAGCCTGCAGCTCCAAACCCTCCTTCTGCTGGCTGGACTGGAGAATCTTCTGAACCTGAATATAAACACAGAAACAGAGGTGAGGTAAATACTTGCTCTTGCTAAAAGCTATAAAAAGGGTGACCAAGTAAAGTCATGAACAAACAAGTTTAGTACCACTTTTAATTGAACTTTTTTAAGATTAAACACTTGAGTCACTAGAAGTAACAAAAACATTCTTAACAAATCAATATAACTAAGTAGAACTTTGACTTGGTACACTCTGGATAAGTTGATGCCCCCCAAAGGATGCATTCCTTAGATTTTGAACCCTCTATGACCCACTCCCTAGCACAAACCTCACAGAAAAATGTTAACTTTTCATTTATACTCAAAAATCCCATTATTTTAAAGATCCACAAAGCTCATGAAAGCAAAACAATATCACCTTGAAGTTATTTCATAATTGTGTGCATTGCTTTCTAATTGTATAACATGTTCTACAATTGGCGCAAACCATTTCTTCATCTTATTTTGCTTGTAATGGCTACTTTTTTCACAACTATGTTTATCATTCTTCTGACATTAACACTTTGCAACAAAGTTGTATATGAAGCCTAGAAACTTAACTGGTTGTATCCTAAACCTACATACATAAAAACCCATTTTGTCTTGTTACTTTAGTATTAAGACAAAAACAGTCTGGATCCTCGTAGAGTTGCTGCGGTACGGTCGTACTTGGCTACCAACTACTAACTCACAGCAGGGTTTCACATTCCAGACGGAAAAGTGCTCCATATTCAGTTTGTTGTAAACCAACTTGTTAAGTTCTGGCTGTTACACACACGCAAAAAAAGGATTCACTGTTATTGTGTGTTTACATGTGAATGTTGTATTCAACCAAATTGAAAAAGCATAAACTTGGAAACCTATCTGACCTACAGCACATTACACTTCTCTTCCATGGCTTTTCAGACTTTCCATTCTGCTTCATATTTATTTTTTCCTCTCTGTTCTCCCCTGTGACATGGTTCTATTTTAATCATTTGGTTCATGAGCTGTTATTTTGGTGGGAAGATGCTATTGTCTGTGGCTTGGACATCTCCTCAATCATGACAGCAGGCATTTTTGGTGTCTTGTTACTCTGTCTTTCTGCCTCTTTTTTTCCCCATCTCCTGTTTGGAGCTTAGTTCATCTATTACACTAATCAAAGCTCTCACTAACTAGTTGACGCACTTTCCACCCTCCCCCCCCGTCCAGTGCTGCGCCTCGACCCACAGTGCTGTAAGCTGCTGGAGTTTCTTTTTCTGGCTGCCCAGATCCTGGCCTCCTTCCTGCAGTGTGCTGCAGCGTTCAGCCAACACCGAGGGCTGCTGGGAGATTAGTTTACCCAACAGCCTATCTGGGTGTCACACAGCACAGCCACTTAGTTCAGACACACTGCAGCTCAAACTATTACCTGTTGTTAAGCGCTTCGAAAGCTGTGCCCGGTGGGTGAGCGCACACACTGATTTACTGTATACAGGAAGACAATGTGTCATGTGTAACAGCGTGTGAAGGAAAATGGATCATCTCACCCAGCCCCTCCATCTTCAAACCGGCTCCTGTCAAGACTGGAATACCAACTCTGTAGCAGTGCTGCCCTGTGTCCTTTGAATGAACTCTGCACAGCTCATAGCAGCGTGTTTCGTCAAAACAAGGCTGGGCTGACTCTTACACATCTAGCCATTAGCTAAAAAAAATAAATAAATAAATCACACTGCACCAGTCTGGCTGCGCTGAAAGGTTGTATTACATTTGTTCACGTTACACCTATCAAAAGTTGACATTAATCCTAATGAAGTGCCTATTGTGGGTGCAGCCTGTCATTGTTCTACAGAGCTTCTACCTAATTCAGAGCAAACTATATCACGATTTTTGTCTTTTTACGGGGGCTCGGCTCTGTGTGACAGGCTCAGCATGCAGAGGCTTGGCTCTGCAGGGACACAGAGCCGAGCCTCAAGTCAATTACTGTGGCTTTGCTTCAGTAGAGCCCAGCTGGCTCCTGTTTTGTCAACGATGAAGTCAGGTGTGGCACGCTCCCACCCACTCAAACCTGGATGCTGAAATGGTTTCTTGCTCCCTGTCACTCTCTGTACAGAGGCTCGGGAGGCAGCGCTGTCAACTCTTATTTAAATTAGAGATGGCAATTGGTGGACAGGGAATAGAAATACAAAAAGAAAGCAGATGTTTAGCACAGTAAATTTCCAAACAACTTAGGTTCATGCCTTTCTCCTTTTCCTTCCTTATCTGTCTCGATTGAGTATCTCCATATCATCTTATCCTCGTCGCCCTAATTTTCCTATTCTAAATTTTTCCACCCTTGGCCTCTTAACTTTTTCTCCAAGCTCACTCAATTTTCATGCATGACTGGGATCCAACAAATCCCTCATTTTTGTTTTCACTCACCTTGTTAACCACAAGACAATTTACATTTCATAATTATTCAGACTGGCATGGCTGTCTTTTGGGCGGCTTTTGTAGAATTAATCATCACCTCAAGGAAAGATTTTTCATGCTTTGTTGAGCTTGTTCAGATATTTTACTCACAGAGGTACTTGCCTCTAAACAGAAGCTTAACAGGGCCCAAACCACAAATTGGCGAGTACAATCTAAGCGCCTTTATGCCTGTATGCACAAACTCTCCTCTGTAGAGACCACTGCTAGTCTCATGAGGTTGGTTTTGTAGCATGGTTAAAACTGTCTAAAAAATTAAAGTGAGTTATTTGTTATTCTGGGTACAAGTCAGTCTATTTTCTCTGATTCACTTTCTCCTGGAGCTGCAGACACTAAAACCACCTACAGTTACAAAACTGTAAGACCCAGCTGTATAAACCACATTAACATGTATTACTGCAATACTAATAGCAAGGCTACCACTGAGCTTAAAATTTTCCATAACTTTTCATACTGCAGCAAAGTCAGAATGCCTCCACACAATATTTGTTTCCAGCTTTAACAAGCTGCTTCAAAACACCCGTTATGCGTACCTCCAGGCAGAGGTCCTCTGCTTGTGCTGTGAGGGCTGAGGTGGGACTGACCCTGCTCTTCTGCTGGGACACAGCACTGTAGATGGTGTAGGCATTCCTGAAGTCTTCCTTGGCAAGGAGCTGCATTATCAGCTCCACATCCTGTTGGCTCTGCGCATCAGTCAGGCAGTGCTGCGCCAACTTCAGAGCCTGCTGCAGCTCCTCCAGTTCTGAGAAAGAGGTAGAGATGGCCAGGGGAGCCGTGCAGGGGCAATAAAAAGAACCACAAGGGCAAAATTATAAAAGCCAGGAAATTTATATTCCTTTAAGACGTGAATGTTTGTGAATATCCAAGGTTTCCACCAGCACTTTCTATCTGCATTTGACCTACTGATACCAAACTGTTAAACTGTCTAACGTTTAAGAGATGTACAGCCACAACAAGGGTGAGCTGGCACTTTCTATCATAAATATTTTTCTCCAGAGGATAAAAATGCAA
This sequence comes from Scortum barcoo, assembly GCA_023238725.1. NCBI lineage: Eukaryota > Metazoa > Chordata > Actinopteri > Centrarchiformes > Terapontidae > Scortum > Scortum barcoo. The sequence continues at coordinate 8,400,371 of CM041543.1, read as the reverse complement.
ATGTTCCATCTCATAATATAAGACAAGATTAATGCGTGCACTTTATAATATGTGACTTTTCTGATAACTTTTGGAAAACAAACAAGTCTGGGCACATTGGCCCTTGAGTCACCCAGATTTTGGCCCACTGCTTTTTGCTGTTAAGGCACAGACCTCATATAAAAGACTGTTAAACAGAGTTGTCAACTTTCAGAGCAATAAAAATGTCAATGCACACACCTCCTGTATGTCTGACAGGTGAGTAATAGGCCAGTAGGACATGAGCAAAAACTGTGTTCTTTAAGGGCCTCAGCAGGACACAGACCAGTATTCAGTGGTTATCTTTTCTGAGCAGAATTTTCTCCTCCAGTGATGTGAAGAAATCCAACTGTGGGTGTCTGCAGTGGAGGTCCGGAATTGTGCTCCTGTGCCTGTGAGTATTCATTTGTATTCAACTTAGACTCTGACTTTAGTTCAAGGGTTGCTGCAGTGTTTACACAGGGGATTCACCATAGGAGACAGTATGGATACGTTTTATAAGATTCATTTTCTGCAGAAATTTACACTCTACAGTAATGTTCATTATGGATTAGACTGATAAGAGCAGATTTCACAGCCCTTGTATTATCACTGCAATCAATCAGAAATTATTTTATTTTCCTGTTGCAACTGATGGGCTCTGTGTTAAGACCAGCACACTGACCAGTAGAAATGGTGGACAGGCCCTAAAACACATCACCCTTCTCCACTACTACCCCCTGCTCTACCCCTCAATAGTCATTGTTTTGACTCCTTTTGTTTTCAATGGATTTTTGTAAAACCTCACAACTACCTATTCTTCTCAGAGCTTGAAAATCCTCCTCTCCTTTGTATGCTTCTGTCCTCCTGCCACCCTCTTTGACCCCTGTAAAGGCCCTCTAACTCTCACTGCCCTCCTCCTCTCAACTCACCGGCTACAGGATCCTGGGTGCACGTGTCTTTGGTGGCCTTTTCCTTTCCCTCGAAGGTGGGATTATCAATGCCCACCTTGGGGTTCTGCGACAGCTTCTTGAGCCTCAGCGAAGCGTTGGGGTCGATGTCATGCCTCCCCCTGCTGTCCTCCTCTCTCCTCTTCCTCAGCTCCTCCTGATAGTGCTGGATCCTCTCCATGTGGGCGCTGCTGTGTGGAGATTTGACAAGGCTACTTTCCTCCCCCGGACAGTCCACTGCCCTCTCCCTGTGGCTCTTGGCCTGACCAGAGGCCTCTTGCACAAAACCGTTCATATGGGACATGATCATCCCTGCTGTTGCTGCGTACGGCCCAATCCAGCCCCAGAGCGTTACGAGGCACTGATGCTGACACTGCTCGAATTAGAGGCCATAGCACGCAGGTGGAGAATGTAGTCCTTTATGTTCTTTCTGTGATCTGTCATCCTGAAACAGAAAGAGAGAGAGAATTTGAATTTTTATCTCATGTTATTTTTTTTATCTATTTTCATTTATCTTACTTCATATAAGTGTTTACATGGTAAACAAAAACAAGTATTTTTAAAGATCTGACATTTTTTAAAAAAGGACATAGAAAAATGATTATAAGCAAAGTTTAGAAAAGGTTAAAAAAATGATTCCTCATGTTGACTGTCTCTTTTATTGCCTTCTTCAGAAACCATAAGCAGAAGCTCTAGGGCTTCATTGTCAGATGAGATATGCAGCAGTTTGGCCGCTGACAGAGTGATCGATGACTCAACTGACAACAGTAAAGATACTGGAGAACTCCAGGACCTCAGCCAACACATTCACTTATTTTTGTTGTACTTCAGAGGTGGTAAAGAGCAAACTTTGGTTATTTTATTTTTCAAAATGTGTTATTCATTTTTTGTTTGCATCTACAAAAAGATAACACAGGAAATAATCATAGTTATTATAGACTCTCATGCCAATGTCACTTTAAACGCAGACATAATATTACCACAATATGAACACAACACAATACAAGTGCACAATATATCTATATAGTATAAAATATTATAATAGATGTGGCTTTTATTTACATGCACCTTTCTTTCTTTATTTATTTACTTAATGATAGCCTGTGTATTGTGCTGCTAAAACATGTGAATTTCCTACCGGTGGATCAATAAAGTACTTTAAATCTTTACTTCAGCAAACGTGACTTGTTTGCATTCTGTCCCTTACTATTTCTCTGTTGAGACCATTTTAATTGATTCGTTCAACAGTGGCAACTATGTAACTTGTTCAGTCATATCAACCTCATACTTGCTCTTTCAGCAGCCTTGAGATGACACAGTTCCTCAATAAGTTGTTGCATTTTTTCAATAGATTTAAATGTATTTTACAAATAAATGTTTCTCTCTCTCCTCCGGCTGGCTACCTGCTGATCTATCACACCACTAATCTAACTCTTTACATGGAAAGCTCTCTGGCCTCAGTCACCTGAAATCCCTTCAGTTCAGCCTCATCCAACCATTTGCTTGGGTACACCTGTCCCTAGTTGTCCCATCCTCATGAACCACTTAATCAAAATATCCATCTGTAAACAATGTACACATGCCTATGGAAATATATTGCATTTAACTGCTATGCCTGACACTCCACTACTACTACCTCTTCTGCCACTGTTGTGATTGATGTGGATTATGATCTATTTTAAGAAAGATACCTGCATTAATCTGGATTAGCAAATTTGGTAGTATGACTGGAAGATTTTCACCAGGACTTTATGTTGGCTCAGTTTGTGAAAAAAACAAACAAACTTTTCTAATTTAAATACTATGACAGAAAACCATTTTTGCAACTACAGTAACAGAGTGAGAGTTTTTTGTGCAGGCCAAAAAGTAGGATACCTAGAGAGCAATGTCCTCATCTTTCACATAATGACATTAGCCTCTGTTTAAATACCAAGCAGTGGCTTAGATCAGGCTCTCTTTCTCCGAAGCTGCTATGGATTAAATACATTACACACTTTATACAAAACTGTGTTCATATTTACTGAAACCAGAATTGAGAAAAATATATTAACTTCCATGTTTAACTGCCTAAATTAATACTCAAAACCAATTTTCTGCACAGAGGCAAACCGTAATTATTATATTATACAACGCTCATGTGTCTAGCCAGCGATACACACGTCACCTACTGGCTCATGGCAGCCCTCCCCCTCTTCCACCTACCTCCTGCAGCTAATTACGTCTGGCAGGCCTACACCCGAAGCTCTTGGTCCAAGCTCCCAAACCCCTCCCCTGCAGAAGCATTTAGCTGCGTTTAGAGTAGCAGTGTATGGCTGACAAACAGCAGAGACAGCCAGCGGGCCATCTGTTCCTGTGGGCTTAATTAAGCCTGGGATCTCATGCCCTACTCTAGCAGCACTGCAAGGGATGCTGGGAAGGGACAGAGGGACATGGGTAGGAGAACGGGAATGAATGGAGGTGCACACACCCACCTAGACATAAACAAGTGAAAGAAAACGAGCTTTAAGTTTAGGGCCTCTGGGAGACTTCAGAGAAGGTGAAATATGCCTGCGAAATCAAATAAGACCTAATCATGTCATGTGATGTCTAATTAGGCGCTGACAATCCAGCTCATGCCAGCAAGCCCACTGACTGAATAAGGTGAGGTGACACTGGACAGCCAAAAATACAAAGTACTCACAAAATAACTGACTGAGGAAGGTCTGGCATGAGATATTCCAGGAACAATGGTACAACCTAAGACAAATATAGACAGATCTCTATGGACTTCAAATAAAACTGGGTCAACTAGGACTTCTATCACATTTAAAAAAATAAACCAACACACAGTAGTACTACCTTGTCTAGATATTTCCTTTCCCCTTCAATTTACTCTACATCGCCTTTCATACCACTCACTCTGACGTACAATAAAACCAGATTTTATGAGTGAAAATACTGTTAGACTATCCTCCTTTGATGGTAGCTCTGTTACTTTACTTCTGCACAAAATGACTCTTCAGCAAAAGTAATGTTTAAGTCATTGAAAACTGCTCCGGTGATATTCATTCACTGAGGAAGGCCATGAGATTTTGTTGAAAATAAGCCAGTTATATTCAGTATCAATTAATCAGTTGATCATTTTCTCAATCAACTAATTGTTTGGTCCATAACATATTGAAAAATATTGATCACTGTCTCCCACAGCACTGAGGCAACGTCCTCAAATGTTTTATTTTGTCCACAACCCCAAAGATATTCAGTTCACTGGCCCAGAGGACTAAAGAAACCAGGAAATATTCACATTTGAGAAACTGAAATCAGAGAATTTGGACGTGTGTTCTTTAAAGAAATGATTCAAAATAATGAATTGATTACCAAAATAGCTGCAGATGAATAGCTGACAACTAACTGAGAAATTGACTAGTTGTTGCAGCTCCAGTTGAAATAAATCTGGAAAATGCACCCTCACAGTGGTTGGTTTCAACACACTTATTAAAGACCAGTAAATAAAAACAATTATAGTATAGTTAACCCTGACAGGGGCATGCCCTTCATTGGCACACTTTACACATTATAGTAATAGTATTATATAAAGACTATTAACAAATCAGTCTTTTCTTTAGGACAGTTTCTCACATGTATCCTAACAAGTGACTACACATGGAGTATCCACAACTGAGCAGTAAATAGATTAATAATCCACTCAGTGAGTTTCAAAATATCTGCTCAGAAAACTTAGAGCTCCAAGAAAGCAGCTGAGATTTGTTGAGCTACCCTCCATTTTAAGTCTGTTATCACAAACTGAGCCCCTTTGAGTCACACTGATGAGAGTCGGCGGGTTTATTCTCCAGCAGCAGACCTCCAGCTATAATTAGCTGCATGTTATCTGTGAGGACAAAATGCTAAACAGTCTCATACATTAGTCACAGCTCTGTGGTTTAAAACGAGCAGCTGCGGGCTTGACCTGAGGTAAAGTTAAGCTAAAGTAGTTCAAAATTAATAACAGGGGGGGATAAAAGTAACTTTACTATTGTGTACAGATAATTAGCTACTTTTGAGCGGCTTTACAAAGGAGCGGTGGTTTGGCACATTCAGAAACCCACTTGATTCAAAGTGTAAAGTTGAACTTGTGTTAACGCAACATGCAGCCCGGTTAGCTTCGTAGCCTGGCACCGCTAACTGCGTAGCTTCACGGAGGCTGTCCCGTAAAGAGCGGCGGGTACTCACCACTTCTAACGCAGCCGGATGAATGGGTTTGGGGCCAGAGGCGGGTATTCCTTCATAGTCCAAGCCCCCCTTACCCCGCCCGGTGGAAATGCTCGCACTCGGTCGGTGAGGAGGAGCGGACGGCTTCTCCCGGTGTTCACGGCACCGCGCTCCGCCGCCGCACTGAGTTGTGTCCGGGCTCAGTCGGGACTCTTGTGGCCATTGCTGCTGTTTTGATCCGTCTCCCTGGCAACATTGCGGCTCCACAGCGCCCCCTCTGTGTCGCACACAGAACTACCACATCCTCCCCTTTGTCTCTTTAACAGTTTTAAAGGTACACCCACACCTGACAGCAGATTTATTTTATTTTATTTTATTTTAACTGAAACACAAACACTTGACCGAAGTCATGTTGTTGCATTCCCTCTGTGAACTAAACACTGAATTACAAAACACTGCTGCCTCATTGGTATTATATTCCTATCTATATCCTATTTCACATTTTTATTTATTTAAGTCTTCTATTTTATCTTATACACTATCTTCTATTCCTATGTCTTTAGCCATTTTTACTCGCGTGATTTTCTTTCTTCATATTTCTGAGCATCGTTAGAGGGAGCCTGTGACTCAAGAATTTCACTGCCAAGGACTGCTCCATGTAATCGTTGTGCACATGGCAAATAAAAAAATATTGAATCTTGTAGTCAAATAAATAATATTGAAAATATCAACAGTGAAATAGCTAATATTTTGTCTCTCCTATTTTTAGGATGTGACTTTCTTATATTTGAGGTAATGGCTCTGAATAGCTGAATTTAGGAATAACAGCCCCGATAATTCCATCAAGGGCATAAGCAGGAAGTATAAAGTTGCTATGGATTTGGTGAGTTATGATATGAGCTACACTTTAAGACTGTTTTTTTCAATAAGGACTCATAATGCAGAATGCCCTCTTTTGGAGAGTTGTCAGTAGTCAGTAGTGGAGTCAGCAGGGCCTTTTCCTTCTCTGGACTAACCTCTGGACAGCTTCACTCTGCTGAGGCCTTTAAATCCAAAGTCAAAACTCAAGTTTTTGCCTTGTAAGTTAGTTGTTTATTCTATGATCACTTCAGGCCTTGTACATGTTAGCATTTTTCCTCTGGTAGGACGGTCTCAGTCATAGTCCATGTTTTTCTTGCCAGCAAGAATACTGTAAACCTTCTGAAAACCCCTGAATCTCCCCAGCCTTTTTAAAAATGTTCTTATTGTCGTCCCACAAGCACGGCTGTTTGTCTACGTGTCTCTTTCCCTCTAGTTACTCCTCTCTATTCACTTCTCTGTGCTGGACCACCACCTCTCTCTCTCTTTCCCACCAGCTGTCGGTGCCTCAGTCCAGATGTTTTGGATTTGGATCTTGGCCCTCCAGTGAGATTTAGATTTTCCTCGTCTTGTCTCTCTCCCCCCTGTGTGTGTGTTTGTTTCCTTTCTCATACCTGTGTGAATGGTGTGCTTGAGCTTTGAGCTTTCTTCGTTCCAGGCCTTGATGGCGGAGAGGAAGGTGATGGGTTCTGGTCGGTTTGGCAACACCTGAAGCTCATCAAAAGCCACACAGATCAATATTCTTCATACCTGTTACAGTCCCCCTGATTGTCCATACTGTCATTTTACTGCGTTGGTCTGTTCTCTACACATCTATTGCATGTTTGTTCATCCTGGGAGAGAGTCCTCTGTTTCTCTTTCTTAGGTTCTTCCCTTTTTCCTCCATTAAAGGGATTTTGGGGGGATTTTTTCCTTATCTGAACTGAAGGTTTAAGGATAGAGTGTGTCATATACTGTGCATACTGTAAAGCCCCTTGAGGTAAATTTGTGATAATGGGCCATATAAATAAAAATGTACTTCACATAATGCAGCTGATGGCACTAATTTTAACTATATTATACATAATGTTTTGTAGGTAAAGTCAAAACCTGCATTGTAACTAGCCAATGCAGGTCTAGTTATATAAACATAATAAAGCAAAAGAATTAGAGTAGAAGTATGAAGCGGCATAAAATATTCAAGAAAAGTACCTTTCAAAAGTTGTTTTAAGTACAATAAGTAAATGCACTTAGTTCCTTTCCAGCACTAGCTAACAGTGAGTATTGCCAGGAGTCTACAGTCAAACCTATCAGATACATGTGATTTGACCTTTCAATATTTCCCTCATTGTTTCCTCATACATGGCTGAAAAGGGGGTGGGACGCTAAATTATCACGAATCACCCAAGCGTCTCCCTTTTTTAATCCCAGCGGCCACAACGAGTTGAAGTATCTGTCATAAAATTAGAAACTCGTGCAGCAACTGAGAGATAAACTGCATGTTAAATCTCTTGTTACTCTGTCAGCGCATCCTCTAATAAAATAAACATACACTTCTTGCACTTGAGGGCGTGAAGAATTTGCCGTTATTTTCTACAATCATCTTCATGCTCCCCTTACATTCCGCACATTTCACGCACATTTCACACACATTCACATAAATGAATTTAACTAAGTTCTTGTCACAGCACTATTAATCATCACTAACTAATGGGATCTACTGTCATTTCACCTTGCAGAGCAGAACAGAAACTGTCTAATCTCATGCAGCCTCAGAAATATCTACTCCAAAGCCTGAAGCTGCCTTTTTCCTGCTGTATTTTCTATTAAGTTAATCCTTTCTGACACCTCTGTGCTTAACCTCTTTTTCCTCATTAGGCTCTCTCCTGCCAGTTCCCGATTCTTAAATACTTACCTTCCTAAAAAGACAGACAGTTAAAACCTCTTTTGCTTTGCAGTGATTCATTCCAATGCAGCTGTTTTTTCCTTTTTTTTTCAATCTAAGGAGCAGTAGTGGATGAAGTACTCAGATACGTCACTTAAGCAAGAGTATTATTAGAAAGCACATACTCATTCTGTATTAAAATGTCCCCTGTGACTGACATTTAGCTATTTATGACTAGAATCTTTATACTGATGGATAACACGCTGTTACTGTAGCTAGTTTACTCCAGTGGTTCTTAAAGTAGGGGTCAGGTCCCCTCCGAATGGTCACACGATTAATCTGAAGTGCTGTGAGATGACTGAAAGATTTAACATCTTTGGGCAGCAAACAGTTAGTGTAAATGAAACCATGTGAGAAGATTAGAGAGGAAATGTCTCTTTGTCTTTGATGGAACTGCAAACAACTCATAGACAGAATAATCTCAAACTGACAAGAAACCCAAACTGGACACTGCACTGCTTCTTAAATATATGTGTATATAATACACACACAATTTAGCTGTCACATACATGAAGTATGGTTAAAAGTACAAATATCTGAAATGTAGACAACTACAAGTATAAAGTAGCATAAAAAGGGAATATTCTAGTCAAGTATTTTAGAACTGTACTACATGACTGCTGTTATTAATTACATTCTACCACTACTTAAGTTGGATTTTTTTATGAGTAAGAGCTTTTCATTATCATGTTAAACACATTCACATTTGGGATGCTTAGCTCATGGACCTCGGCGAAGGTTGGTAAGGACAGTAAGACTGTTACCCATTCATTCAAAATTTATGCACTTCTTTCTAACCTCCACCTACCAAAGCTTTGGTACCAAAGAAGAAAATCACTGTTTTTTCTTTAGATATATTTTATTAAAAAAGGAAACCCAACAAGAACTTTTTTTACATAATGATCAAGGATTTTTATTATCTTAGTCTCTTTCATCAGTTTCATATCATTACAGAAAATGTTATAGTACAGCGTTGTTCAATGTCTCCTCATTGCTTAATAATTTCCTTAGGAGTGCTGGTCACATATATCTGTACAATATGGTTCTTATTTTTTCTGTACATTTTTTGTGAAGTTGGTTAAAAAGGCTGTCAGCACTTAAAGAAGCTGTTTCTTTTCTTTCTTTTTTTTCTTAAATAGTTGATCAAATAAAAGATTATTTATCCCAAGTTCAGCTCGCCCCCGGGGGAGTTCGGGGCAGAGTTTACACCCGGTCACCGTGAATATAAGGAAGCTTCAGGGTCTGGGCAGACTGGGGTGTGCCCCCCCACCTCCCCATCCCAACATCACCTCTTCCCTGCCCAGGCATTTGGCACTGCGCACATAAACAAGACTCACAAGATAAACAACAAGCAAAGCTCTTTGTGAAGCCATTATGATGCATACTAATGAGAGAAAAACAGAAGTGTCACCTTGATGGGCGCTCAAAAGAGGAAGTGGTCTTGATGTGCCCCCTCTTCCTCTTAGCTGAGCACCATGGGAAATCTGGAGTCTTCCTCAATGTTTTCTTCATTTTCAAAAAACAGATTATTTTTTTCCACTAAAGATGAGAAAATAATAATTTTCTTTTTTTGTCCTGGCAGGCACCTACAGCTGTCTATTAAAATGCTACTGCTATAGATAAGGTCTAGCATTGAACACACAAAGCAATTGCAATGAAAGGAACGAAGTTGCCTTAATATAATAATGATAATAAGAAGAATAATGATAATAATAATAAGAATAATCATAATAATATATTACAGAATAAATCTCTTTTTATAATTAGATTTTTTCATTAAAAGTTATATTTTCTTTGTTTGAAATACTATAATCTTTTTAAATTAATTTTTTCATATGTATCTAGGTTGTGATCAAGATGTTGACTATACCTCAACGTTATCCAAATCAATAAAAACTAGCTGTGCCGTTGCATATTACAGAATAGTCAATGATATGTGGACATGCACCGTGAACCACCCATTCCAACCCTCGCTATATGACGCCGACGCTCCGTCCCTCCGTGATGACATCATAGCCGGCCGATGACCATGACGTCCACCACCTCGCCCTTGTGCAGCTCCACGTATTGCTCTGTTTTCGGAGGTAGCATCAGGAGCCCGTTAGCACTGCGCATGCTCATCAGCCTGCTGCTCACCTGGTTCCCTGAAGTTGAGAGGAGAGGAAGGGGGGAAGCAGAGGAGACAAAACACTTTAAAATCAGGAATATAACCCACGAGGGAAATTGGGGATTTTCTTCTTTTTCATCCCACTGTAATGAAACATTATTAAAATGTTCATAAATTCTGTTAACTTTTGCAGTTTGACCTTTTAGTTATCTTTAATTTTTCTATTGTCAAACTGGCACATATTAAAAGACCACAGAGGCCAAGTGCTTTAATCAGTGCCAGGAGCAGAGAACTGGTGAACTAATATTGAAAAATGTTAACCCTCAGTGTATCTATATAAAGTAATAGGTGTAATCAATCTACTTTAATATAATTGCTCGGATGAAGATCTCTGAGGTTTACACTGGTCTGTGTTTTAAACCATTATGCCCTAAGTTAAGGCTTTTAACTTAACTTTTTTTGTGCCTGTAAAATGTTATCTTTTGTGGCTAATGCACAAAAAATGCAACACATATTTGCATAGAAAAAAAAGGAGGTTTATTGAAGTATCTTCAGTTCAGTGAATGTCTTTATTTAGAGTATTTAATGGATTTTGACGAAATTATTCTGTCTAACTAAATCGATTTTTACTACCTTAGATTTGTTGCTTGACAGGTAGCAATAAAGTACTGAATTAAGCCTTCACAGTGTATTTTGGTACTGGCTTTGATCGCGGTACCTGTGCTCTGTGCCCACGGCAGAGGCTCCTGGTGATGCCATGTCAGAATGCAGCGGTGGTATTCAGGGCGAGGGTCCAACTTCACATCACAAGACAACTAGAGGGAAAACATTCAGCGAAAGTTATAATCATGTTTGTCAACAGGTCATCTTTTCACCAGGGAGAGTTTTCTGTAATTCCTAAAGATAGCTTCACAATTGCAATAAAAGGTGACTGTTATTTACTGAAATTTCATACAGTGTAGAAACACATGCTACATTTACTTTTAGATGATTTCCTAGAATCCTGGCCCTGGTTATATTGTCCTGTTCTGGCACATATGCAGGCTAAAGTAACAATAGGTTTCTTGGTCACGTCACACACTTTGACTGGCTGAAGATTTCGCGCCAGTTATGAGCTGAAATGTGTGCGTCTTACAATAAAGTTGCTCCTTGTGCTGCAAGTTTTGAGTTTTGACCTCTTCAGACTTTTTTTCCCCTCTTCTCCTTGCACCACGAAAACTGCTGAAGTTTGTGCCAGAAATCCCTACAAAGCTTTGGGGCTTAGTAACATTTCGTGTTTGTTTGGCATTTGTCCTCTTGGTTTTCCACCTGAACAGAGAAGTCCTGGATATCAAACTTTCCTTTCAGCACATGAACACAGCACAACAGTGAAATGTAAAATTTTCGAATGGCAAAATCCCAGATCTGGACCATCATCAAAGTATAATTACCTTGGGTAAAAGGCTATCTTCCAAATCATGCCAAACCCTTCTTCCTCTGCCACATTTCTACACTTCATATATTTTCGAACGGAAAGCAGTGGAAACTCATCCAACTTTATTGGCAAAGGTAAAGGCTTTTCCAGATTACTATTTGACCTGGGTCTGACGCCATCTGCTGAGGGAAATTATCTGGCTACATCTGTGCTTTCAGGCCATCAGTCCTACCACTAAGTGGCAGTAATGCATTCAAGTTGATTTCTAACTGCTTTATAACAGCAAATGATGTAGCATGGCTCTCTGTATAGCACCCATGATGGCAGGGGACCAGGCCTCTTGCTTGATGATGCTAGCTGGGGACACGAGCTGCGGCTGTTCAGTGTGCCTGTGATATTATTATGATTTTTCTTGCTCTACAGTTATGAATATTCATGAGAGGGGAGCAGGCCTTCAGGTCAGTGTGGGCCGTGATTGGTTCCTCTGCCAAGTCAAAGCAAAACATGGTGGTCATAAATATGTATCAAGCAGATGATGAAAATAGTATTAAATCGTGAGTTCAGACGCAATGGACTGCAATGATACACCCTGGAACTACATACATCATTGTAAATATTTCCATGTTTTAGATTTCATCTCTGCTGCAGATTGTTGTGTCTGCACTCAAATGTGCACATATGGGAAAAGAGAGCCTCTTGATAAAAACAGGGACTGGTGTTTTAACCTGTGTGACAGGATTGGCACATTTTGCGCTGTGTGAAAGGTAAAAGCATCATCTATCACTAAGACAATGACTGTGAATCATGATTGAACTCTTAGCCACATCTGAGACCTTGCGTCTTGTCAGAAACAGAAAGCAAAAACCCTTTGAACCCGATGAACTTTGACTTTGTGTGTCTTGGCCAGACAGTCAGGCTGGCCCGGCTGCCCTGTGCGTCCTACCCTCGCTTTAATGATGGTGGGCCTAGGGTCCAAAATGCCCTGCATCTTCCTCAAGGCAGGGATGACAAAAAGATTACAGGTGACAACAGCGGACACGGGGTTTCCTAGGACAGATGGACGGATGGAGAGAGGAGGGCGACAAGAGAGAGGAGAGGGGAAAATATATGAGTAACATCTCTTCAGAGACAGCAGCGTGAATCACTCTTTCTCTCAACTTCACACACTACCTGGGAGGGCAAAGATTAGTTTGCGAGCACCGTCCATGTCCAAGGTGGCAAATGTTGTTGGGAGACTGAAAAAGAAAAAAAAAACCCCATGCATTTCAAAAATCGAACATTATAATAAATCATGTGCTGAATCCTCAATGTCTCACAGGGTAATCAGAGTATTTCAGTATATTTAAACTGATTATCTTGTTGACTGTAACCCATTCTATTTCAGTTTTCTGTTAAGTACTTGATAACTGTATTGCATGAGAATGAAGTTGACTCATTTTCTCACCCTGGTTTCATGAAAACACGACCAAAATGGATCTGAGCATGAAGATCAATATCCAGCACCTGCTTAAGGTAGTCCTAAAAAAAGACATTAAAATTACAAGCCAACATTTAGCAAACATAAAAGAGCAATATATATATATATATATATATATATATATATATATATATATATATATATATATATATATATGTAAAAAAACCTTAATTAATTGCCAAGAGGAGTCAGACCTTCTCCAAAATCCTATGTTTTAATCTATTTTTATCTATCTATTTTCTATGTTTTATCTGTGCAGAGATTGGAGATGAACAAAATAAAATTCAGCACTTTGTCATTAAATGATCTGATGCTGAATTATATAAATTATAATATATCCATTCTAATAAATAAGTTAACATGGACCAACCATGAGAAGTATGAACTGTTTTTTCATCATTTACTCCAAAATAAAGGCTGTCATTCCACCCTCTATCACATGGTGTCAGTGAAATACAATGTCATGATGGGATGTGTGCACTTTCTGCTCTGCCATCATACCTTCTCGCCCATGGACACTCCTCCTGAGGTGATGATGACATCAGCGCGGCTGATGCCTTCATTCAGAGCGTTGAGAAGGTCATCGGGGCTGTGGGGCAAAGATAAACACACACACAGACAGAAACAAACACATGTTAACTACCAACTTACAGAGAAGGAAATAACGGAGGGAATTCGAGAGTGTAGAGGAAACGCTGCAAAATAATATATGTTATAATGGAGGTGTAACAAGTATGGAAATGTTCAGAGAATAAACGTGAAGGCGTACTTGTCTCCCACGATGCCCAGATTGATGGTGGGGTAGCCGTGCTCCTGGATAGTGGCCAGCAGCGTGGAGCGATTGCTGTCCCTGATCTTCCCAGGATGGAGGTCGTCTTCTGGGTTCAGCAGCTACCGTGACACGTGTGAGCATTAGGAACATTCATTATGCAGATGTGGCGTAAACATCACTCATAAAATATTCATGGCAGCAAGTTTGGTGGGTAAAGAAGTATTCAGCTGGAAGACAAGGGGTTATTATTATTTAATTAATATTTTACAGAGTAAAGTCAAGAAGACACTGTCTCATATTAACACCCTTTCCTTCCCTATACTGTTTTATATCACTGCTAACTGAATATCTTTGGATTTTTAAGTGTTGGTAAGACAAAACAAGCAATTTGAGGATGTCGGTTGGGCCTTGGGAACTTATGATGGACATTTTTCACAGTTTTCCTGCTCTATTAATCGAAAGAAGATTGTAGACAATGAAAATAATCATTAGTTGCAGTGTCAGACAAACCAAAGAACAACTTAGTCAATTATTTGCAGTTCTTCAGGTCGATATGTGAGTAACTGCAGTGTGATGTGATGTGTATTTTTGGAACCCCACAGCCTAATGTACAGTATGTTTCGTATTTCCATTCGTACATCGTACATCTTTTCTCTTTTTTAATAGAACTGAACTTTCTGTTTCTCAGATGAGGACACCTCAGGATGGGGAAACATCAACAAGCACAGCTAATTACTGCAATCATTAAAGGAAAGTAACGCCTCAAGTTAACATACATCGAATTTAACAGGTTCATAGTAGGATTGTGGGCAGAGAAACTGTAAACTTTAAGTTGTAAACACCAGCTCTGCACAGATATTTCAGTTTTTCTTCACGTAGAGAAAAAGGCAGCATGAGTAATGAGAATGCAAACAAAATCTGGACGGGCAAATTAACATCGCTGCAGGTACAGAATGCGTAAAAACGAGAAGACAAAGGAGCCATATCTAATCCTCTGTTTCATCAGACTTGCCCAGAGGAGGGGAGATGAGGACAGTCTACCACTTCATAGGTTTGGAATGTGGCTATGGAGTATGTGACAGCAGATTTATACAATCTGCGTGGCGTTGAGAACAAGGTGTTATGGGCATCTAGAGTCTACTGAGGATCTCCATGAAGGCTGCACGCCCCATAAAATTAAAACTGCATATCAGTAAAAGAAAATGCACAAATATGATCCCAGCGTTTAAACGAAGCCACCTGGTCACAGATAAACGCGTTCTTTACAAGTGACAGCACACATGAATCGGCTGAGCGCGCATTCAGCTCCAAATGTAGCTCTGGTGTCTGCAGTCAAAGCAAACAATGTTGATTGTGCATAAATATGAGCGAGGTACACTGTCAGAAAAGATGGCACGTTGTCGTTACCCTCAGCAGCTGAGGGCAAAACCTTTTTGGTGGATAAACATACAATGGTGCGCCTTTGTTTGACGTTATGGGGTGTAAATTTCCAAATTAAAAAAATAATTTTTAATGAAAACGTGCACGTTTTTCATAATCTCTCACCTCATTTCCTGTGGACATGACGGCCACCACAGGGAATTTCTGGACCTCCACCTCTGTGACTCCCACAGTGGCCAGGAGACCGATCTCAGACGGGCCCATGTGGGTGCCCTTTGCAAGCACACACTCCCCACGCTTAATGTCATGACCAATGGGCCTGTGGCAGAGATGAGTGAAGAATGCTGAAGAATGCACTCTGCAATAAAATCTTGTACATATGTGTCTGTATACTGTGTAATTTAAGGTGCAAAGTTATAATAGTAATTTAAAATGTAGCAAATAAACATTGTGGTGGAAACATTCATTTTAAGAATTAGATTTTCTTCCTGCCATAGTCAATTGGTAAAGGTGAATATAATATCAAGTCTGGTATGGTAAATGAAGGCAAGGAGACAGTAGTATAACTACAGTAATCCAACAGTAATCTCTTTCATTTAAAAGACAATATTCAAGACAATGGCGAATCAACAACACACTGACCTGATGTCCTGCCCTGGACGAGCCTGTACTAGGATTCGTACCTCCAGCTCCTCTGTGCCCTGAAAGACAAACCAGCTGTTAGATCCATCATAGTAAACAGTTGCAGTTTTCCTTGGACTATGCTGGACCTAAACACACTGTGTGTTTTGTTCATCTCTGTGTGACATTTAAAACAAGCAGAATCCATTTTCAGTTGCTATGATGTTCTTACAGACTCCACGTAATACCTGTATGAAGTAAATGTAAATATGAGTCCAAACTTATTTGATCCCTTTTCACAGGGTAAATTCTGGCTGGGTTGAGTTGACCACATCACCAACTCTGATGCCTTCCCACCTGTTGGCTAAAGGGCAAGAAGTCAGACTTACGTCTTCAGACTCACGGAGCAGCTCAGTGTCCTCCACCTGGACTACAGCGTCAGCCCCGCATGGGATGGGGGCGCCCGTCGTCACCCTCATCACTTGGCCAGGCATCACCGTGTGGGTAGGCTGCACAGAGACACAGGCAGGAGGAAATACATGACTAAAATTAAAATCTAATTACAAAGAAAGGTGCAAGCGTGGCCCCATTTTACTCTATATGTTTCAAATTTGCAATGCCTTTTGATAGGCTGGCTCATGGCACCTTGGGGGCAGCAGTAAAATAGAGCAAAGTGAAGTGACAAATTACACACAACTGAAGTGACTTACATTCTCTTTCCCCAAAGTTTCCCAAAAAGCACAAACTCATAAACTGAAGACAGCTTTGACACAAAACAGCGATCAAATTAAAGTTGAAACACAACAAAACTGCATGTAAAAAATGTGTAGATGTAGAATATGAGGATATGATGGCATGTTTGCATGTCTGGTTTTGCCCAAGATGAGAGGTGGAGGTAGTCAATAAATCTCCGTAGCCTACTCTTGTCTCAGGGGTCTAATCTGTTTTATAGTTTGGCAGCACTTTGACTTTGGAGCCCTGCTTTGGGGCGAAGGGGTTTTCATCACCTGCTAAGGGAACACACTGGTGTGGAATTACAGCTGATCAAGGTGTGAGGTGAAGGACAAAAGTGAAGCATTTTATTTTCACACGGGTTGTGTGGGGGTTTGTGCGTGCAAAGGGTCTTTTCAAAGGGTTTTTGTGCGCTACAGAAAGCATGCGTGTCTGAAGAATGAACGTGGGCGCGGACCTGCTCTCCAGCTTGCTTGGACTCTCCGATGATGAAGCGGTCGCCTGGGCCGTCAGCCGCTAAAATAAAAGAAAGATTTAACAGAATTACACGTGTGCAGCTGAAAATGTGTGTGTGTGTGTGTATGTGTGCGTGGGAGGAGTGTGTCATTTAGTTGAGTCATTTTATTTCAATGGGCTACAGAATGAACAAACAGGAAGAGAAGCAAAGAGAGAAACATTGACATTTGATGTGCTTAAATTAAACATCTCAAAAACAGACACACGCAGCATCCTCAATGCTAGTGGGCCTCACAGATTTAATCATCAACCACTGAGTCCAACCCTCTTCTTCCGTAATGCTGAACTGTGTATGCCACAAGCACCTTTTTAAAGAAATATCCGACCTGAGCTAATTCAAACTTTAAAATACCCTTTGACATTGCAACATGTTTTTGTTAAGTGGAAAAATTGGGAGTTTAATCTCATGGTTTAACATATAATCTTGACAAAGAGAAAAAATGCATGTCACTCTTTTCTCTGTGAAACACTGGATCACAACAAACGTCTGTCGTTGAGCTAAAAACAGTTTCTCTTAGTTTCTGAAAAATTGACACTATTGACAGGTTTTTGCCATTTCCAACCCAGAGATCCAGCCAGCACTGAAGCAGTTTGTCACAAAGACCTCATGCACCTACATCATTTCCTGTTTTCCTGACCTCTTAGGGAGTGTCTGCTTCGTAACCTTGCAGCTCTTGGCAATAAAACCTGCTGCAGACATTGTTTTTAACTCCTACCTGCCCAAAGTGCACCATGCTCAGAGCACAGAAAGATGGTGGTCTTTTTTCCTAATACATGCTGTAAGTAGAGGGAACTTGTGACATCCCAACTCTTTGGCCCCATCAGGTCTCCTGCTATAAACTCATTCCCCTGAACCCATTTAGCAGCCTAACAAAGACAGCCTAACATTCATTCAGCTTTTGGGGGGTGTTCTAACCTCTAGTGAGCAGAAATGAGCCCAGACTCTGGAGAAAGAGAGATTATTGGCTCCTTCCACAACCATAGTATAGGCACTTAAATCTCTAAAATCTGTACATGTGTGCCTCAGCAGGCGCCAGGCCCTCAGGACAGGTGCATAAAACCCAGTGAGACCTGTGCTGCTCTGCTCCTCCTACTCCATCAGCAAGAGCCAACAGCAGATGTTACATGCAAGAGTTTTTGAGCTGCCTGGAGCCAACAAACTGCCACCCTGCTCTCCAGGTTAACAGGGCCTGCAATGCTTTGCAGGACGCCCAGCCGCTGATTTCTTGACCTGAACAAGTGAATCAATTTGCCTGGATCTCACCTAGAAAACCACTCTGAGGAGTTAGTGCAGCCATAGGAATGAAAGCCGTTGCAACCCATCTCTCTGAGCAAAGGCAAACCCCCATATCGCCTCGTCCCCAGCTGGCAGGTACTGAAGGCAGCCCCCCTCCATGTCCCATAATGCAGAGCCTCAAGCAACCTTAAATTCACCCCGACAGAAGAAGCCCTTACATGGCTCCTGAGGCAGTTCTCCACTGCCCCAGTGTCCTGTTCATCTCTAACTAGGACAGTCAGGTCATTTGTACGAGAGGAAAGACACACTGGCCTGGTTAGTTCTTGAGTTTTATCTATGCTCTAAAACTTCCTTATACGGAAATAGAACAATGACTCCACAATGGATACACAGTCTCCTGGACATCAGTGTAGGTAGACTTTGATTTTGATTTGATTTAATCTGACGTGGAAACATAGTTTAGTATATATATTTGAAAATTAGAATTATTCAATTACGATGAGTGGGAAATATCTGATTAAACATCAAGCACAGACTCTACCTACTGTTTGTGCAAATTTTCCATATACTTTAAACAGTTTCCATCCATCCATCCATTTTCTATATCGCTTATCCTGTCTCACAGGGTCGCGGTGGTGCTGGAGCCTATCCCAGCTGTCATTGGGCAGAAGGCATGGGGCACACCCCTGGACTGGTCGTCCAGTCAGTCGCAGGGAGAAAGGATGAGGGGATGATATGCAGCAAAGAGCCCTGGGTTGGGATCGAACCTGCTGCATGGGGGTTTGTCTCTACATCCATAGGCATGTGTGCTCATCTAGTTGAGCTATCCAGCCACCCTAAACAGTTTCCATATCTTTTAAAATATCTTCAAATTTCTTTTGAAACTGTTGTGTCACAGATTTTAAATAAATTTTGCATCGTATCTACATTTTTGTTTGAGCAAAACTGTCTCTGCCCCAAAATGTAATTCACTTGATCTGAGAGGGACAGGACAGGTGCCATATTTCAAATCACCTGCCATAATGCACGGTACTTACCTCTCACAGCATAACCATCCTTGACAGACGCAGGGAAGGGTGGCAGGTTGTCTTTGGCATAAACGTCCTGAGCCAGGACTCGACCCATCCCATCTGTGGGAAAAGAGGAAGAACACGTGTATGAGGGGAGGAGGAGCAGCTAGGCGAAGGGTGGCGAGGGAGAGAATGACAGCTAGAGAAAGAAAGACAGAAGCAGAAAGAGTGAGGGAGACAGTGCATCTGATTCAGATGAAGATACAGAGGGGCATATGTGCCGGAGGTGTGTGTAGATATGTGTGTGTGTTTTAAAGAGAGACATAGTCCGACACCACGCATCAGGATCTCTGTGCATGACTCACCACCTGACCAGCACACAGGGACACACACACCCCCTTTTCTATTTGAGCTTCACTGATTCACAGACAACAAGTGGAGGCCTGCAAGTGTCCCTGTCCCTAATTTCTTAAGCAATTCCAGCAGCCAGACAACTTCAAAATGCTCAGGAAACATTTGTGTAGGAAGAAGAGATACTCTGCACTGAGACAATGGCTCAGAGAGAGAGAGGGAAGGAAAGAGAGACAGAAAAAGACAGAGGGAGAGTGGGTGGAGGAGAAAAATCCCGGCACTAAAATACCTTAAGCTGCTGTGTGGCTATATATAGCATTTCTCAGAGCCTTTATGCTGTGATTATGTGGGCGTTAATATGAAGATCTAAGCTTTGATATCAATGAGTTGAAGGGGAAAAATAATAATATAATAGGGAAAAAATATGCATGAGCACATACAGACTCCACACACACACACACACACACACACACACACACACAAATGCATACACACATCAGCTTACTAGATGACAGCCATAACGAGCTGCTGTAAATAATGCATCTCAATCGCAGAAGAAGGCACACGTGCTTCTTGTCCGATCTTTTTTTTTTAAGTCAGCAGCAGTTCATCCGGAGGTATTCTGGTGTATTTTCACAACCGCTTCTCCTTCCGAGCTGCTGTTAAAACAGCTTGTTAAAACCGTGTGCCGATGCTGAGTTGTGAATAAAAATAGAACAGAGGTGATGTCTTGTTGCTGAAGCAAAATGTGTGTTTGATCAGATGCTTTGCAGAACATCCAGGTCCAGGTTTTAAAAGAGTCACATGATGATAACTGAATTACGATGCATTAAGACGTCACTTGTCCAGATAATCTCCTCGACACTCGCATGCTGAACATACAGTACGCCTGTACATATTCTTATATATAGACGGATGGTATTAAAGGAATATTTTGCTGAAAGTTAAATGAGAAGATTGATACCATTATATGAAATATGAAACCTCTTTATATCTAGCAATGTGACACTTTATGTCTTTGTTTAATCCTTACAAGAAATGTAAAAGAAATGTTTTGTTAACTGTTTCCCCCTGTTAACAACTGCTGATGGTAACCTTTTATTTTGAGTACAGAAAGAAGAATTTTGAGTACAGAAAGTAATGTAAAGTGTATTTCCCGAAATATGAAATTATTCCTTTAAATGTTTTTATGACTTGAGGTATTTGGTATTACACTGTACACACACACATGCAGACCCCTCTAAATCCAGCAGGGGAGCTGCTCCAGCTGTTGTCTCTCTAAATATTTCATCTCTCATATCCCATCCTCCTCTCCTCCTCACCCCACTGTCCTCCTCCCAGCTGTGTTGCTACTCCGGGAACACAAAACTTCACTTTACACCTAGGAAAAGGAAGAATGTTCCTTCTACCATCATTGATCTGGAAGTCATGTGTGCCGCAGGCTATTATTGCCCCCAGTCCTCGCTACCCCGCCTTCAGAGATGAAATCAAGAGTATATTTTCCCCTCTGGCCCTCAGCCTGGCTCTGTGTCACCCTCTGTGGGCACTGATGCCACCCTGCCAGGAGGCCGACAAGACCCACGGGTGCTAAACTAAGTTCTCTGAGTATGTTTGTCTCTGTTAAGACATGCAGGTACATAAAGCAAACTATAGCTACATTACATACATAGATGCATTAAATTCATGTGTTATTATTATTATAAAACTATTATTATAAAAATATGCGCTGACAAAACCAGAAATGAACCTACAAGTTAAACGTGACTAAAAATGAATGTCATGAATCAGATTTGTTTTCTACTTCACCTTTTAAACCATTCCCCTTTTTAAATTAACAGATTTTCTTGGAAGCAAGCCTTAAACTCTATACTGGCATTTCAACGCAAAAATAGAGAATAGAAAAAAAGAAAATAGACACTTATTTACACATCCAATATTATCATTAATTTGGACTTGTTCTGGAGTAAAGTCTAATAGGTACTCTGGAGGGTTGAAGCTGTATTCACTCTGTGTTGGTCAGGACACAATAACAAGGAGACCTTTCAGTCTCCTGAAAAACATTAACATAAAAAACATTTTTGGGTCTACATTGCACATATATTACATATTTGGAATATAAAAGTTGGTTAACCAAACACACGATATATATCCATGATGCACATTCCTACATGTCAGTTTATGAGTGAAACTGTAAGTGTGCAAGCAACACCCAAATAAAAACTGATAAAAAAAATGAAACCTGTAATAATCTCAGTGTAGATCATGATGAATACCACTAAATTGTAAGAGGCATTTAGAATGAGTTAAACTCATACACAGGGGTGCTATTAGCTATGTGTGTGATGATATTTTTTTGTTTATGCAGAAATTCTGAAAACACTGTTTGGCTCAGCCTCATCTACAGCATTGTCCCAGGGAAAAACAGCAGTGTGATGCTGTTGTTGAGGAGTAAAGGAGTGCATAGGGGAAATCATAACTCCCACTCTGCTCCATAAATGTTTCTCACCATAACAGCACAGTGAATTGACATGATAACGACACAGTGTCACAGTGGTACGGTTAATGTATATGACACACGGATCATTAGGAAAGGTCTGTTTGTTATGTACGTCTTCTTGTAGCCACTGTGTGTGTGTATGTGTGTGTGTTTGATTGTCTGTGTGACTGACACTGTGGCATGCAGACAAGAGACCATTTCACTGATTCAGCGAATGTGTCTAGTTGTGGGCAGGGAGTGTTTAAATGCTGTCATGTGAAGTCAGCGAGTGCAGGTTGCCGCATCGATCTGAACGGTGGTGACACCTCAACATCCCAGCATGCTCTGAAGCTGATGTCAGCAGACATAATAGGAAGGTAAATAGGAGATGTCAAGGAGCAAGACAAACACATTTAGGATATATAAGTGGGCGTGAGGAAGATACGCTGCAGATCTTTCTTTACTGGACAGCATGATGGTTTAAAGGGTGACAAACATCTGTCATCCTTACCTCTGTAGTTGATGATCTCGGTGCCCAGGACGGCAGTCATCTCCAGCACAGTGATGAAGGCCTTGTCCATAGAGGTGAGGGGGAAGGGGGACATGCGGTGCCTCCGGGCCACCTTGGTGATGTCCACCGCACTGTGACCTGGTAAAATATGTGAATAACATACACTGTCACGAAATGGTTGTTACAGGATCCATATTACAAAACAGCAATGGTGTAATTTTGGTAAAGTTATACTCCATCTGAAATAACTAACTTTCATTAATTTGCTATATTTTACATAATGAACACTTGTAGAGTGTAGATATATCAGATTTATATATCAGATTTAAAAATATCTGATGATAATATATTAGCTGATGTAGAACACATGACCTTAAAACTGTTTGATATGGGTGAAAATATTTTAACTACGACTGATTCCAAATGAACTCAAAAATATCTTGGCCTTTTCTGTACTGCAATTTCTTATTTGTTGCACGTACAACGTCAGCTGATAACGTTTGTTGTATACGACAAAAATCTAAAAATATCTAGTTAAGTTAATATCTGCCAATATATTCAGTGCTGACTGCTGACTGTACATAGTGAGCAATAAATGGAGGCATTGGACACTTATGATGTCATCATTGTCTACCATCACTGGCAGGAATGGTGTCCTATTTATTTATTTTTAAAGCAAAGAAAGGCAGTGTAGGTTTTCTTTCTTTTTTTTTTTTTTGTTATGAACGCGTTAGCCTTTTCGATAGTTTTGTAGGACACTAAAGAGTGCATTTATATACACATAGAGTTCAGACATAAAATGACAAAAGTAAATATCGTGTCCTAGGCAGAGAACAGGGAGTGACTTCAGACTAACCTCAATCAGAAAAACTCACCCTTTTTAGCATTTTAATTCTTTACTTAGTCTGAATGTTGAGAGGAAGACATAGGGGAGAGAGAGAGGAGAGCACTCTGCACGGACTCAATCCTGAGACAGTGGAGCCATCTATGTGACTCCAAAGACAGGGACCTGAACCACTCAACTATCTCTGGAGACAAAAACTGTATTTTAAGAATTTTTTTTTGACTCAAAAAAAAAACAGAAGAAGAAATCTACTGAGAAATTCAAACTGATTTGAGCGCACTGGGTTTGCTGCTGCAGCAGTAAAGGTCAAATTCCAACACTCAGGGCATGATATGCACACATGCGAAACATACAATTGTATAAATAAACACACACAATCTAATGTGTTTCCACATCACTGTCACCAAGATAACTGGATTAACAGGATTTCATTTTTTTTCTTTATTTTTTTAGTGCATGCACATACATATGTGCTATAACACAATTTAAACACCGTGAGGAGGGATTGGCAGGATTGGAAGTCCTGTTTGTTTGTAGGAGCCCAGCTGGATGATAGAGGTGCTCGATAGCAGCCATGTTGGTCTAATAATACCTCTCTAATAATTCCAAAGGTAAAAGGAACAAAGCAAGGTGTAACTAATATGTAATCTGCTCTCTCTCTCGCTCTCTCTTTATCTCTCTCTGCCTTGCTCTCCCTCTGCCTCTCTGCCTCACAGCGAAGAATAGGCGCTGTGCTTTGATTTCCCTTGACCCAATTTCTCTCCCTTTAAACATACACTTACGCTTCCACAGCATATTCTGATGCTTAACATGAGGCTTAACAACCTCTGGCAAAACATCACACACACACACACGCATACACACACAGATGCGCATAACGTAACACAGCAGCCACACACAGCCAAACACACAAACCATGCTCGCATCGTCACATCACATGTGCATTTAAAATCATATTTATGCGCCTTTGAGAGCACGCTCGGTGACACACAGATATGACACGCAGAACTGGAAACTTAGTACTCACTTGATCTTAGGATATTTTCTTTGCTGCTGCATCGTGACTGCACCTGAAGATGGAGAGAGCGATTGGGAGAGAAAGACGAAAGGGCAAGAAGAAAGAGGGAGAGAGAGAGCAGAGGTAGTGGTAATTTGAGATAAACCTGGGCTGCTCTTTTGACATGCTTGAGATGAGAAGCTGTTTATACAGCAGTCAGAAGCATTGGCAAGAGCCGTGTCACACTACACTGTGCGCTTTGTCCTGCTGTTGGGAGATGGCTGCATCTCCTGCATTATCATCACTTACTGTACTCTACACCATCATGACACAGGTGATATTCACACTGATAAATGCACTGACATGTCACATCACTTTTGGGTCAAAGCACTAAAAAGGCATATACGGACAAAGGCAACAACATACAGAGTGACAATATCGTATCACAAGGTCATAACAGATGTTTAAACTGTGCTACGGTGTGACATCAAATGTAGTGGAGATGTAGTGTCGAGTATAGATAGTGGCTGTTCAGATGTGGTGCAGGACAGTCAAGATTTTCTCTGGAAGCCGCTGATGCTGCGCACTAGCTGCACTGGCAAGTTAGCCGCTTGTAACCTTCGGCAACGTGGGGAGGAGAGCAGAGTGGGTTAAAAGTGGGCCGAGCTTCCCAAAACCATCTGGTGACTGACGCCTAACTGTTGCCTAACTGTTGCTAATGGTGAGAGTGTGGAGAGCGACATCTATGTTGCATCAGAGCTTCCTCAAAATAAAGAGCATTCAAGAAGAGGACACTAGTACTCACCATCTCTGGAGTTATTAAACATGCTGGAGGTGGTTAGCCTTAGGCCAACATCTCCCTGATATGTTTTTTTTTTTTTTCACCAAAACCACCTTGAGGTCCACCTACAAGCTTTTTAATTTTTTTTTTTTATCATTTATATTTCTTGTCTTCATCAGATGATGGCTCAGGTGTCATGGAGGCAGCAGCTGTTGTTATTTCATCCATTGCACTTTCTTCCAGAAAGCTAATAAGTGGACTTTAAGTTTGAATTATTTTGTCACACTATCTGAGGTCAGCTTTTTTGTGTTTGTTCAAGTCCTTCCTCGAGCTGTTTCTGTTTCTTTCTTCTTCCTTCATGTGCAATGCATTGTGGGTTAATCAAATGTGGTTAATCAAAATTACACTCTATAATCAAGCAGATGTAGCAATATTGACTTTTGGGAGTATATTTAATGTCTCTTTTCCGTGAGAACACAAAATGGCTCATTTGGACATAGCTAAGATGTGAAATCTTTAACCTTCATCCTCTTTATTATCGTTAAGGAGACCTGATCATATTTTCCAGCTACAGAGTTCCTGAGGGATTCAATTTGCACAGCATTTAAATTGCAATACAGACTATTAGTGGCAAATGAAAGTGGTACATGGACATACCAGCGGTCTTAGAAGCTGCCAGCCGCCTGGTGATTGTGCTGTGTGTTACTGGCATTTACAGAAAACTAACTGAGCACCGATGCATCAATGTTATAGATGCAACTCAGCACTTTTAAAACGCCTTCTAAAGAGGATGCTTTTGGGGAGCTCAGCCTCAGGGAATCACCAAACAAGGGAAGGAGAATCACGAGTTGCATTAGTCTGAAAGATTTGCACAGGATGGAAGTATATATATCCCTTTATAGGACAACATTAATATAGCTCTGCTTGCAGCAAAAGTATATAAATCTAGCTAAACATTTACAGTCTGTAGAAATTCAGGGCAGCTAATTAAACGGATCTGTTTGCTTTAAAAAGGGTCTTAGTAATTAAAAGGGTCTAAGTTAGATTTGATTTATATTTTGGGGATTTTTTTAGCTCTCCATTTGTCCTCTTGGTGTGCTTGCTGGCCTGACTGTCCATCTACCTTTATTCAGATGTGTTGACTGACATAACTAATTGCCTGGATGTCTGTCAGTCATGTCCTGTCTGCCCCATCATGTCTTTCACTCTCTCTCTGGGGCCTGAAAGTCCTCCTACCCTTTGTTGCGAATGCTGCATCTCTGTAACCTCTGTGACTTGGAGTTATCACTTAAGCCGGGTGTGGGCAGTGTGTGGTGTATGGAGAACCAAAACACCCATGGTGAAGGTGAAGGTCTCTCTACCCACCCGCCCACCCACTCCTTTCTCCCTCCTCCCCTCCCTCAGCGCCATCATGGCTAGGCTAATACTGTGACACCACTGGGCACCAAACAGCCAAGGTGAGAGGGTGGGAGATTGGAGGTGGGGCAAGGTGGGTGGAGGATGGTGGAGGAGGAGGAGGGATGGAAAGACAGAGAGATAGAAAAAAAAGACAGCTAGGTAGACAGAGAGAGGCCAGAGGGTGGACGGATGAGGATCAGCATGACGTGGTCCCGCAGCCCGGAAAGAAAAGAAACAAACAAAAACAGGAAGCACGGACTAGACAGACTCCACTAAACTACAGAGCCGAGACACAGCAGAAAGGAGGGAAAACAGGAAGAAAAGAACAAAAACAATAGAAGACCACTAGAGCGGCCTGATGGCATCTACTTAACAGACATCCAGCACACCAGACATAGCTACTGAAAGCAGAGCATGTTAACCGGAAAGGAGGAGACAGAGATAGACAGACAGATGGAGGAGGAGAAAGAGAGACGTACAGAGAGAGCGGACAATAGGAGACAGAAAAAAAGTGTGCGTGGGAGACGGAGAGAGGGAGAATCCAGAAAAAACAGACTGGACAGAGAAATAGTGAGACAGAGTGACGAGAGTGAACGACAGACAGATTGAGAAGGAGACGAGTGGCGACAGACAGATAGACAGACAGAGAGAGAGAGAGCTGGAGAGGTAGCTGGGCAAGCGAGGAGGGGGAGGGGGACACAGAGCAGGGGCGTTTGTTTTGCGCTCCCTCAGAGTCAGAGGAGGGTGAGGTAAAGGCAAAAAGGGGGGGGGGTGGGAGGGGGGCGGAAGGATAGTTACTCGAGAGCTGAAGGTCCTCCTGCGATCATCTTTAAGCCCCTCCAACCTACACTGGAGCTAGTGGAGATAAAGCATCGAATCACAGGCATCAGTGCATCTGTCCCGGCAACCACAACACTACAGACAGACAGACAGACAAGACAGACGGACGGACGGACGGACAAGACGGACGAAGGGACAAACAGACAGACAGGCATCCACTACGACAAGCAACCCTAGAGGGAGAAGGGAGAGGAGCAGCAAGGACAGAACTGAGAAAAGATAGAAAGACAGAGAAAAAAGGGTGGACAGAAGCGTAATGGGCTTTCAGGTGGCATAACGCAGCCTGAAGATGAACAGCTGACCACATTTTGAATTATACAACTTAACTTGCACAGAAATAATTGATTTAGGTTAATTTTTGTATTTAGAAGTTGTAATTTGGCCAAAGATGAGCGTCACTTTGGATTGAGATCCTTTTAGTTGGCTGTTTGGTCACTCTTAACCTATAAGTCTGGTGATGTTCTACATTTCTTTTATAGTCAACAAAAGCTATGAAAGGATGGACACCAACAAAAAATTGATGCGACTAACTTGCCTCTGTAGCCAAAGATATAGATTGTTATTTCGGGATGTCTCCATTGTTTATATAAAAAAAACCCTGACCTGATCACCTGAGTTTCCTCCAGTCTGAGTCTTAGTGATCAAATGCAACCATTACTTTAAGCCTCAAATTCTAATGCTAACATTTAGTCAGTGGTGCATGGGTTGTCAGGCAGATTGACTGACAAAGCTCATATTTCAGTCCAGGTAAATGAAATCTTTAACTCTCTGATTTGAGTGCAAGCTAACACATTTATCAGAAGCAATGCAACTATCTAGTAGTCTGGTATAATAGCAGCAAAGTTGCTGTAATAAGAAACTGTTACTGGAGTTTATTCTTCTCAAGCTGCAACTTTTTTGCATTTGAGTTGAAAAAAGATCAAGGAGGAACAGATTTAAACACACCAATATGTCACAAAAACCAATCTACTGTTTCAGACTCCTCAGAAGAATACTAGAATTGAATATGTCAATAAATTAATTTAAAAATACGCTATCTCTTCCTGTTACTTCTGACATGTTTTTTGTATGCAGCCTATTTTCCACTGGACCTCCACGATGGCGCCAGCTGTGGTTGCTAGGAGATTTGTGCCACAATTGCAAAGCCTTAATATATATATTTAAAGAGAGAGAGAGAGAGAGAGAAGAAGAGAGGTGTGATGAAAAAAAAGACAGAAAAAGACAAAGGTGGGGATTAAGGGAGCTAAATACTGCTACAGCAAGACACAGATCAAACTTGCAGACATTGAAAAGCACATGTGAACACTAACGATTGACAGCTAGGACATATTCGTACAAGGTGTGCCTTGCTAAAAAAGAACTGCAAAAGACATCAAAGACGGAAAAATTTTTTATCAAATGACACGAGTAACGCAGAACAGTTACATCAGAATCTCACTACCTAGCTAGTCTCTTGAGACACACAGACAAACCACAAGAATCACAAGCTTTCTACCTTCCTAATTCAGTTTCACACACGCCTTTATAATAAATGTAACAATAATCTGTCCTGCAGCTGGGGTTAATGCAGTAAATATACAGTCACCATTCGCTAAGAAACAACTGGAAATCTTGATGCAGTGTGGAGTGATGGTTCTAAGACTGACACGGGTGGAAAAACAAGACCTCAGTCTGGCAAAAAGTAGCTAAGTAGTAAAGGTCATACCATCAGAAAGCCATGAGGAGGGACGGGGAGGGGGGTAGACTTTGAATATGGAGATGAACACAGTGGAAAAGCTACAAGGGGAGGTGAGTTAGGAAGTGAGGAGAACATGTGAGAGAATGAGTGCAGAAGCAGAATGGGGTGTTGGATGTATAGAGAAGGGGAGAGAGAGGAGGAGGGGGCAAAAAAGCAGACTGTCAAACACTCTCACACTCATTTCTAATCTACCCTCCACTGCAAACCCCCCCAGCTGCTGGTGAGAGACTGACCAGGTGAGAGAATGAGCTCATATGAGGGGATGCAAATGTTAACACGCACACCTCATGCACACAAAAACAGAAAGAGAACAGGCTGAACAGTTTGGAAACTCCCTCAGTAAGCAAAAAGTAGATGAAATAAAATAGAAATTAAAGTCGCTGAAAGCAACTGAGGACGTATCTGTGCGTGTGTGTGTGTGTCTGACGGTTTGGGGTTGACAATGGTCAACACCTTAAGGTTGCAGTATGCTGGGAATGCAGACACACACACAAAACAGGCACACACACAGTCACAAAACTCCAGTGGCCTCCATGTCAGAAACACTAATCACTCTACACGCCAACCCCGTTGTCGCCACGGAAACAGTCTGACGATGGGTTGTCATGGAGATCTGCCAGGGAGATCAATGGGCTGGGGAGCGGGTGGCGGCGGCGGTGTCGACGGACACAGAATAGTGAGCATGGCCAGGTCAGCGAGACACGTGGCTGCGGGGGCTGCAAGCTGCCCCCGGGGGGAAATCGATGGGGCCAATAACCGGCCGGCTTAGGAGACGCTCCAGGAAATGATGGGATGCAACCGCCACGGTGCTGAGCTCAGCACAAAACAAAGGAGCTGTCAGACAAATTATGCAAAATGGAGAGGATTTATCTGTCCGCCACGAGGAGGAGAGGACTGTGACAGGGCAGGGAGGCTCGTTTCAACCGGCCTCAACCGCCTCGCCCCAGGACGGGACGGGGCAGGAGAGGGAGAGGGAAGGAGCAGAGGACAAAACGCGGGAGTGATAGCGACAGAGTGGTTGAGGGCAGGACAAAATGCTACTGTGGCAGTCCCGAGCCAAGTCCTCCTCCCTGGGGAGAGGAGGCAAGAGCCTGAGGGAGGAGGAGATGACTGCGAGAGGAAGAAGAGGAGGAGCGACACAGCTGCGAGGAAGTGTGTTTCAGTGGAGGTCTCTGCTCCCCACTGACTCCGGGGCAACACTCGGCTTCTCTTGGGCTCCCCAATCGCTGCCCTGCAAGGATCATCTGTTAACCCAGACACACACACACACACTCACGATGCTCAAATGCAGCACATGAACACACTTTCTCTCTCACACTCACACACACTCTGCAAAAACAAAACACTAGAACGTCACCAGCCACTGATACACAAATCACATCAAAAGACCAGATGAATGATGGATGAGAAAGAATGGGTGCTGGTGGAGATCTTGAGAGAGAGGCAATGGGGAGGAATGTTGCTGACTACTGAAGGCAGTGTGATACAAGGGCCAAGTTGAGCTGAGGCAAGAATGTCCAACTCAGTTGCATTTTATTTGACTTTTAATCATGTTTAACTTATTTTTTCACCCTCTATATTGCCATATGTATCACCACACTGACTGTAAAACCTGTCTCTGAGTGACCTACACACCTCCCCCTGTGGATATCTGTGACATGGGGAAGTTTAAACTGTGTGTTTATGTTAGCAGAATCAAAGCTAAGACCTGATTTACACCTGATGTTAACATGCGATCTGTATCTGGGTAATATCATCAGCTCACTGGCCTTTGCACCTATCAGTGAGCATCCTTAATTACCTTAATTTTGCTGACATTGTGATTGGATCTGGATATCAAAATTAGGCTGGACAAACATGGCATGTCCCAGGTCAGTGGAAAGGATAATGCTATATGGGCTCTATGCATTTTTCCAATAGAGGGGGGCATTTCTTCACTTAAAGCCATTCAAATCATCCTTTGGTATTATTTCTTTGGAGATCTGTTAAACCAGAACTGTGCAGATGCAGTTTTTAATGACACTATTGGCCACATGCATAAGGCAGACCCTACATCTTACATCACATTTTGATTCAAATATTGCTAGACCTTTATGGGTGCGTGAGAGTACACATCACCTTTTCTCCAGCTGAGCCCTGCCCACCTCAAACCAGTGAGAAGACCACTGAAAACACAGCACAGACAGAAAATCTCTAATGTGAAATAATTAAAACCATTTGCTAAGAAGAAATTGTGTGTTCACTCCGCCTCGCTTGTACTGAGAAGCTGAGTGAGAAAATGTGTTTTTGGGGCCGTTACGGATGTACAGACTACATTTACACCTGGCTGAGATCCGCTCACAATGCGAGCCGGGCCACCTCCGTAAGTGGCCTGGACAAACTGTTCGCATTCAAGTCGCAATGCCTAAGATGCGCACTAACAGATCACATGTTAATACCACGTGTAAATGGGGTCTATGGGGGCTACGCTATCAATATCACCCTGCTTTGATCTTCCACACTGTGACATCTTCACCTCTCTGGTTTTAACTTCTGTTTCTCCACTACAGCTTAACATATGCCACCATATAGTGCGTATATGTTGTTCTTGGAGAATCCCTGATGACATGCTAAAGCTAGGGGTTGCCCAGTGCGATCTTGTCTAAGATGTTATGTGCCTCTCTTCCTCAGCTGCCTCCCTGACGGTGTACATGTGTGTTGGTGTGTGTCACTAGTGTGGTGAGGTGCTATGTGGGATGTCAGTGGCCTGCATGCCGGTAGATAAGAGGTTGGTAGAAGGTTAGCGGGTTTACCTGGTCCAAGGTAGAGTACCTTGACTTGAGCGTGATGACCTCATCCAGGTGAGCCCTGAATTCTCTCCGTGAGGCCTGGGGGAAGCCACAGGATAGTCACTCACCTTCATGCCACGCACACTCTCACACAGGTGCAGGCAGACAGGCATGCACACACACTCGTATCAACACAACATATCAGTTAGTGGCGCTTTTAAAAACACACAGTTGCTCCTCGTTTTGCACACGAACACACCTGAAGCACACACGCATGCCAGAACTGAACCAGTACTAACCTGACACACACTCTGCAATCGAATCAAAGGAAATTTGAGAAACAAAAAGATGTGGCAAACAACTCAGTAGAAAACACTAACCACCAACAACACAGCAAAACCAAAAGATGGATGAAGAACAGAACCAGTTCAGTGGTTTTGACAACAGTTCCAGTTGAGTGTGGACACTGTGGATACATCCCTCTATCAGTGTGGGTGCAAGTGGCAATTAAGAAGTGAACCCAAGTGAGTGCTTGACCCCTGGCCATACCCAAGGCCTTTGTCTGGCAACATGGGACCAGCTGGGAGGTCAGATAGAGATTACAAGTGATGATACTCCAGTAATCCAGTTACAGCGACCTGTTTGGCATTGAACTTTAAATTGTACCGCTAAGAGCACAGTAATTGGATTACAGTGACTATCGGGAAAAGAGGCAGTGCTTGCATCTTGATGGCATATTATTATTTAGATTTGAGACGTTCGTTTAAGATTTTATTTATATTTAGGTCTAGAATAAGGTAAACAGAAAAACAAAACATATGAATGTCAATACAAACCATAAACAGCAACACAAATTCAACAAAAATATATGAAAGTTGAGATATATAAGGCTGATAAATATAAAAATGAGGCCAATAAACTTTTTTTAAAAAAAGGAAAAATAATAACCTTTATTGAACTATACTGAACTTGGAAAGGCAGCATAATAAAAATTAAATGAATATCTAACAACAAACTGTGGCGTGTATTTGGCATTTCTGTGCTGCCAAGAAAATAATCAACTATAAATATTAGCCTGGTGGAAGCAATGTCAGGCTCTAAAACATTTTACAAGAACTGCATCTACAGTAATCCCATTACAATACTGTAATCTACGCAGTACTGTAATTGCACTGCAAGGGAAAATGTTTTTTTTTCTGTTTAGAGAACAGTCAATAAATTATCTCAAATCTCATGTGACACAAATACAATTAACCTGAAAATTTCCTCCCACCACCTATGTTGGGGCATTATGTTTTTAAGTCCACCTCCAAACTCTTTTCCAGATTTCATTACTGCACAATTACAGGTAATCAATGGATTCTGATATCACATTGGACAAGTGTCAGCACTCTTCGACGCCCTTGCACTGAGGCCATGTCTTTATCACTTACAGATCAGAGCCATTGGGCCCTGACCGGAGTAACAAGCACAGGAAGGCCGCAAAGGCTTACAGAACATTTAAAGAGCCTTTTTGTCTTTTGTCTTTTACGAGCTGCTGTGTGTTTGTGCTTGTGTGTGTGTGTTTGTGCTGTGTGTGTGAGTGTTAAAGGAACCGAGGTGTGTACACAGAGGGAGAGAAACGTACTTTGTTTGTGCAAGCAATATCACTTTCATTCAAATACATAATTCAGGCATCTTTCAACTTCAATTCTGAGGTTGAAACGCAGTTGAGGAATAAGCCAAGTTATGGAGGTTTGTTTACTTTGGAGGTAGTGTGAGTGTGGAAACAAGGCGAGGGTTAGATACAGTTCGTGTACCAGAATGAGGGCAATGGGACATTTTTACTACAAGACAAAAATCAGAAGAAAAACATGACGAGACCATGTCCACACAAAAAACAGAGAGGAGGAACAAAAAGGATTGTGGTTGGTGTGTTGAGACAGCAGGAGGGCAGCAGGCAGGACGGCACGCACACAAGGGAAAGCAAAGGAAGTGTAGGGAGCAATCATGCCAGGCAGGAAGTTAATGGGTGCAGTTAGAGAGGGAGGAGATAGAAACCGATGCCATGGTCACGGCCGTAACAATGCATTAGAACCCATGCAGGAATACCTCAGCAATGCTTAGGGTGGATGAACAGGAGGGGAGCCGCGCCTGGTGCCGCGAGAGAGAGAGACAGAGACAGAGAGAGAGAGAGAAGAGACAGGAGGGGAGAAGAGAAGAGGGTTAACAGAGCCAAAGCCGGGTCGAGCAGGGGGACAGAGGCACACAGAGACTGACGAGTGAGGCAGAGAGCGCCCTCTGTCTTTCAGGAGGACATCTGCCTGACTGTCTCTGTGTGACTGTCTCGGGCCAGGGCAGCCAAGGGCATGACGGACAGGACAGGACAAGACAGGACAGGACAGGACAGGACAGGACAGGGCAGGGCAGGACAAGACAGGACAGCAGGTTTCAGGATTTGCAGGATTTGCAGAGGGATTCACTCCCCATCAGAACAACAGGAGAACAGGTTTCACAGGAAACATCACACATTTTGTCAACACCGTGTCAGTTTTTCATCTTGACAAATGCAGAGAAAATGTATGTGTTTTAACTTGCTTGCCAGGCATGTCTGTTTATGTTCACGCGACCTGATAGCTAAACAGAATCCATGTGTCCCCTGCTTGTACCGGAGCATCAAAGCTTTTGAGTATCTGCTCACTGAGTCCTTTCACACAAATCTGACTGACTGGTTGCACTGCCACTGTCCCATTCTTGTGTATGTGAATGTCATCCTAATGCAGGATGTAAGTTGTACTTGTGAGCTCAAATGTCTCAGTCTGGAAGTGTAAAATACTGTTTTACCATACCATATGAGATAATGACTTATGTGGTGTGAGTGTTGTCATTTGTTTTTTTTTTTTGACATGGCTTAAGATTACGCCACTGAAATCAACTGAAACTCTCAGACAACCTGGAGTTTAACATCAATACTCACCACTGTGTTAGGTCATACATTGACTGGGAAAGTTTAATTTTCCAGTGGTTTTGAAGGTCCCACAAATCCAGATCAATTGTTACCAATAATGGATGCAAACCTCACAACGACACAGTACTACCAGTCAGCCCTGCAGTCAATGCATGTGTCAATTATCGACCCAAAATGTCTCCAACTTAATATCACATCTTCCCACCATGTCACACACTGTAAACATTTAATATTAAATGACATGTAAAGCAGATATCACATGGGAAATAAAATGAGTCAGGACATTGCAATGTAATTTATTTCTAGCACCCAAAGGTATCACCTATTACTGCTCTACTGGGGTCAGCCACTGTTGGAGCATTTACATTCATGCTGTGGCAAGGCACTTTTAATAACAAAGCCTCCACCAAAAGGCACAGGTAGACTTTTATTACTTACACTAATGAGGTTAGAAAGACGTTGTGTTCCTGCCTCTTTTAAAAGGATATCTCAGGAAGCCGCCCACAGATTACCGATGGAACGATAACTGTTACATCAGATTTTGGAGGTGACCAGGATCTGGATTTTTGTTTATTAACTAAGGCCATTATGCTTTCATTTACTGGTGGGAGAGACACTCACTGTGTCCAAGACAGATGCTGTGCAGCATTTCATTCATGTGGTGTTTTGTCAAAATATCAAAAACAAAAACACAACACAAACATGGCCATCTGTGTTGGCAGAGGTTTTTCGCTGGTCCAAGAGCCTTCCAGCTCGAAAATGGCACATAACTGGGAAATCCATTTAAAAATATTGCATCTATTCCTGGCAGAACAATGGGCAGCATGAAAGCCAAGCTTACTATGAATTATTACCAAAGTCATTAGATAATTCCCAACCTTTCCTCATGAAACAGTAACATTTTATATTATATAATAAATTGCCTTTTTAAAGTGGGGCTGTCAAGGAGATGAGCATCCCTTCCCTCCTAATTGAAATGCTGTAGATTCACAGTAGTTGTCCTCATCAAACTCACTGCTCAGATAATGGACACTGGCAGGAAACCACAGGAGGTTACAAATTGAAACTCGGGAGTGAACTACAACAAGGATCTCCTAAATACCGGAGCAGCAAGGTTGCACTTTGTAAAGAGAAAACTCGATTCACCAACATCGAAAGCAGTCTGCAGCCTCACCACACACAAAGAAAATAAGTACTGTCACACATTACAGGTTTTCTAGACACTGAGATCCTCCAAATTTCTAATTGAAGTATTCTGAAACTATGTACTACAATTGTAAAACCATTATGTGTAGTATTTTTATGTATTGCATACAACCTTTTAAATGAAATTGATGTCCATTAGTGTCCGCCACAGTTTTCTTGAGGCTTTAATGCCAGAGTGGGAAATGTTCAAATCTACACATTGTGAGCATTATTAGTATTATGTAAAAGGCAAACCCTCTCAGGAAAGATGCCCTGTTAAATTTTCCTGAGAAGAAAGTTTCTGTTTACATTAATTGTTTCTCATCAAAACACACGGGTGTATATCCTTGAGGTCTAAAAAGATGTGTCACCTTTCTTTCCCCATAAAAAATGCCTTTTAAAATGTATTTTAAATGCTATATTCTATACATCTGTGATTACTACCTGGCAGTCTTCTTCCTCACCGCCCTTTGCCAGTGCATTGCAGTGTTTCTTGCTGTACTCTTACTGCCAGGAAAATAAATTTTAACTACTACTGTCAGGAGTATATTTTTATAATCATGGCCATTCTGACTAAAGTTCCTGCTAACTTTGCATTTACCATCACTGTTGTAGAGATTCAGAAACCGCAGACTCACACATAAACTGACGTGCAAGAGAACACGCAGCTTTTAGATACCCAGCAAGTCGCAGGCAAGTGAATCCCTACGCAGCTGACTACATCTAACTTCTGTGTTACTTGACGTCAGACTAAGACACAAGCATTTCAAATGATTCATGTTATTAGGTTTATATGGAAAACTTAAGGGGGACTGAGTCAATATATGTTGTTTTTGCTGGAGTTTATATTTCCCAAATGTCTATATGGGAAGTATTGAGCAACCTCAGCATGACTCATAGCCACAATGATCAAAAGTATGAAAATAAGACCAATTATAAAAATAAGACCAGAAGTAAAGTGACAGTGAGAAAGGAGCAACATTGCATCCTGTCTTTCCTGAAGTGCCCTGTTATCTTCTGTCTTTTGACGTAGTAAAACAACAACTCACATATAAATATACATATCTGTTATTAGAATAATGAATTACAGATTTAGTTTGATCAGCGTAAACATCTTTTGAATGACATCACATGCTCTGACTGCAGGATTCTGATGAGTTGCTGTCTTTACTTGTCAAATTAAACTTGTGTGCCGTCAGTGCTTTAAACTGATTTGAAGTTTTGTGCTTACGTTTTCAAGAGACCAAGTTATTGAAAAAGAGAGCTGGCTCTTCGACAGCTCCCGCCTGAATAAATAAAAAGGTGAGAAAGGATCAGACCCTGGATAAGCCAAACAACCAGTAACCACAGCTGACCAGAGGCATGTGTGGCGTGTTCGGTCATTCATGGCTGCCTTCACGTCTACATGTATTAGACATTCATGAGCTATTAAGGGGGTTGCGCACATGGTGGAAACCGAGCGCTAATACAACTGATTTGACAGGCCCATGCTCACCAGTCCCCCCACCGCCCCTGTTTCTCATCAGCAGCCCACATGGTGAATGAGCACGCTCAGTGCAGCTGGTCAGACAGTCTCATCCATTCCTGTTACGTGCCTTTCATTTCCTGTCTGTCTTCTTCCCCTCCGCTCTGTATGTCTCTCTCTCGCTCTTTCTCTTTCTGTCTCCCTATTCAAATCTCTCTTGTACTCTTTCCATTCTCTTGCCATCGCCCTCGAGGCAAACTCTCAGTCAGTGGGCGTGAGTAACTCGAGACAAATATAATATCGCATACAGTGCATGCAAACTTCACACATACAGATGCATGTTCACAATGCATGTGCGCTGAAGACAACACATGTTTAAACACGCCGTGATATTGATATATACATATATAAGCTGCACTTGTAGATATCTACAGTTTTGTTTTTTAATAACAAAAAAGAGAGCACATACTCTGTATACACATGAACAAGCGCATTGGCCTCAGCTGAAGTGATTTTGACTTAAAGCCTTAAGCAATTTGACCCAATTGGTATATGGGTGCTACGAGCCAAATAAAGCAAGGGAGGGGGGCTGATTGTGTGTACATTAATCAGAGACAAAAGAGCACTTTCCTTCTGGCCCATAGCTACTCTCATCTGGTCTCTGCAACAATATATCACACTTATTATAATACATCCATTGTCCTATACGAGCCAGCTATCTCAGCCATCCCTCTGCACCTGACATTTAACGGGGCAGCATCATTCTTTACAGATAAATGAATATCAAACCGCTTTCCCCCCGTCCAGTTATTGAAAGCTGTTGTCTTTTTTGTTAACAGAGAAATGGATCTATACGCTTCAACTTGACATGCATGTTCCTCTCTTCCCTTCCCTCAGGCAATGTAAAGGTTGGACTAAGCAGATTTTCAAAAAGGGAAAAAGAGTAGTACGCTGCAAAAATCTCCTTAAGAAGTCATTCTGTGTGAGACTTTAAAGTGTTATTTTCTTAAAAACAAAAGTCTCTCGGTGCAATAAGAATATTATACTGTGTCTCCAATGTCAGTCAATTCTCTGTCGTGTTCTAAAATCTAAAATTAAAAACTTTCCTTTATTCTTGTGTGGCAAGATGTTTTATTCTGCCTATCAACGTGCAAACACTTCTTGAAAATTCTCAAAACAAGCTGATTTCAACTTGAAACACAATGACATATTTGTACAGGACTGATTTTTTTTTTATTTTGCTATCACTGAATAAGTAGACGGTTTGGAAAATTGCTTTTTCATTTTGTTGGGAAGGATCAGATAAGAAGGTTGCTACCACTGTCACGTCTTAATGATAAATGTGAGGCTACCCGACTGGAAAAAGGTTGAAACAGCTAGCCTGGCTCTATCCAATGGGAAGCTAATATCTGCCTAAAAGTACCTCTAAAGCTCAATAATCAAAACGTTTTATCAAATTTGTTTAATTTGTACGACGAGCAAAGTGTGAAAAACACCTTGTGGTTTCACAAGGTGCGAGATGTGTGAGACCGCATCTCGTCTCTTGAGACTTGTTCTCCCCGCAAGGTTGCCAATCACCAGCAGAGACTCCAGGAACTCACTGCTCCAGCCAGGAATTGTACGGAGTAAACAAACAAGACGTAACGCTTCATTAGTTTGCTTTCGAGGTGCTTGTAGGTGGATTTTGTTACCATAGATAAAGTCAGGCTGGCTGTTTCCCTGTCTCACGTCTGTGCCAGCTAACCAGATGATGGCTTCACATTTACCGTGCAGACATGAGAGAGGTGTCAATTTGAAATATCCTCACAGACAGAAAGCAAAGAAGTGTACATATTTCCCAAATAGGAAATAGAAATGTTCTTAAGAGTACATCCTTATTGCCTTTCCTTTGGTAAACCAAATCCAAATGTGTCATACTGAATTTTGTTGGCCTATCCAAACATTATTTATATCTATCTTTTTTTGCATCTGTGTAAAACAGCAGGAATGAATAACTTTGTTGAGCGCACGAGGATAATAGACATTAACTAGCCCTGTGCGGTTCTATTCTTCACACACCGTGGGATCCTTTGTGGAACGCGGCATCGATGGAGCTGCAAATTTACCGCTGCCCCTGACATATCGGTGGAGTCACAGCTCCATCAATACCCCGCTGCTTCTCCCTGTCAGCTGTTTAAAGCTGTCATGGATTTTGAAGGTGCTGCTTCCACACACTTCCCCATCCATCCACACTGCCCTCATTTCCATTAACAGTAGCGCTCCGGCTAAGCTGCTGTGCTGGTAGCTGGAGGGAAGTGCATACTAACTCCAGGGACAAGGAACAACTGTACAGGAATCAGTATCAAGAGTCTTGTTATTCCTTTTACTGGAAGGCGCTGTGGATATAAACAGAGGCTAAATTGGGAAGGGCGGTGTGGATGGAGAGGCTTCTGTTTCTCAGAAGGTGACTTACACGCTGATGGAGTGTCTGAGTGAGTCCCTTGAGATTCCCACATTATCCCGCTTCCTCAAGCTCATCCTCCTCTTTCTCTTTTTTTTAATGTGTGTGTGTGTGTGTGTGTGTGATGTCCAACACCTTCACGTGCTGCAGAAACACCACGACCACAACATCAAGCAACGTGAGCCCCTTTCATCCTTCCTCTCCTCTTCCTCCTCTTCTTGTCCTGCAACCCCCATGCTAGTCTAAGCTAGTCAACGGTCCCATTGCCACATTACTCACCCTTCTACCCCTTAAACTCATCCGTGGCCTGACAGCGTACCTCCTTCGGGCATCATCATCATCCCCATCAGCAGCAGCAGCAGTACAAGCATGCACAAATATGTATGCAAGAGCACAAATTATATTTAAAAACACACACTGTACACGCAAGGCACCCCCCTCCCCATTCAGCTAATAATACAAAACCCTTCACTTGTTAAACAGGCAAATTACTTCTGCACACACACACACACACACACACAACACCACACTCAAAACCTGTAAACATTTCTCTCAGATATGCAGGAGGAAAGACATTACTTACCATCTTCTGCCTGGAGTCGGAACAGAATGAGCTCCGCGGCACATGCACACAAGAACACACACACTTTTACACACTCACTAACTGGGAGAGCGTGAGCGGGGAAAGGGTGAGCGAGAGAGTAAGAGGGGGGGAAGAGAGAGATAAGAAGGGAAGGCTGGAGTGAGAAGGGCGCACAGGAGTGCGAAAGAGCAGCAAGGAAACGCAACAGCCAAAGAGACAATAAGGAGGAGGAGAGAGAGAGAGAGAGGAGGAGGAGGAGAAAGAGGAGGGTATATGGCTGCACATACGGTGCTCTTTTCTGCGCTAAATTATACACGCATGACTGAGGTCTGTGTGCGCGCATGTCTGTGCGAGCATGTGGTGTGTGTGCACATTTCCCATGAGCTTCCCATCTCTGTTAAGCGAAGTGACGGATGTGACTCTTTCTCCCTCTCACTCTTTCAGGCGTCTTCCCTGCTCAGTCCGCTGTTTTCAGACTGATTTAAGATGATGGGAGTCAAAGGGGGAAGTGTGTGAGTGTGTTTTGTTGGGGGGGGTGATGGCTGGGCCGAGAGCTGATACGAGGTGAGCTGCCGGACTCGCCCCCGGGGGGACGGACAGATGGATACAGATAGACAAACAAAACAGACAAGGGAGACAAAGCAGGCCCCGTGAGCCGAACCGACCTCCGTTTCCTGTGTGTTCACTGCCATCTCCCCTTCCCCACCTCCCACTCTCTTTCAGTCCCTTGTCCTCTCTAACTCCTTAGCTCTCCGTCCCTTTCTCTCTCTCGTTCACTCCCTCCCACTCTCTGTTCCTTCTCTCC
Source organism: Scortum barcoo (assembly GCA_023238725.1). Lineage (NCBI taxonomy): Eukaryota > Metazoa > Chordata > Actinopteri > Centrarchiformes > Terapontidae > Scortum > Scortum barcoo. Next base: position 8,359,059 of record CM041543.1, on the reverse strand, counting down.
TCCTCTCCTCGCGCCTTTCGTTCTCACTCACTCCATAATAAATCCTCCACACCTCCAGCAGGCCAGGAGATGAGGAGTCACTTTTATGAGCCTTGCTGCACTAGAGGAGGACAATAACACATATCTAGTAGTGCTGCTGCTTTGCTGTGGACACACATAAACACACAGAGACGTGCGCGGCAGCAGACACACAAGCGGTCAGGTAAAACCAAACGTGAATAATTTCAGCAGAGCACAAAGGCATATAACAAGTCCTATTTATCGTTTCCACGGGGGAATAAACCTGTAAGGAATGACGACACTGGCTGTAAAACAGTGCCGGAGCGTCACACTGCGCCAGGCCTCGATGTCCTCATCGCGTCAGACCCACAAAACCACCAAGTCACACACTCACTCAGTACAGTACGCATAAACAAAGTCCAGTGTCATGGCAATAAAACAGGAGAAGAAATCTTGTGATCATTTTCATCTTTCTGGGACCCTGCAGCAGCCAGAGCACTTAAAAAAAAACAACCATGTGCGCTTTCACCAATTAAAGGGGTGAAAGTGTCTCAGTTAGGATGCTGCTCCACTATAAGCCTCTAAAGCAGCTTCAATCCACCTTGACATAAATTCTACAAGTCCCTAAAACTCCTTGATGGATGAACACCTTTCTTCCAAATACTTGAGATCAGGTGTCTGCAAAGGCCACAGCAGGATTCAATATACTAAAGATATAATATATTATATTATAGATATATTAAATCTAACTTTTATAGATTTGTGAATGAGGAACTTTAATACCCTTTGTAATGTTTGCAAGTCTGAAGCTTTGATTGCACACACACACAGACACAAAGCCAAAAATAAAGCAAAAACACCCTGAAAATATCTGACTGCTGTTTCCTTCACCAATCTAACAAATGAATACTTTTCAACTAATTATTTTTTTTCCAAACTAACACAAGTCAAATATGTCAAAGGAATTGGAAATGTTAACGGTGGTATTATTATTGCACTAATGCCAATGAATATCACAATTGGTTTTCATTAACAGAGACCTCATACTTTCAAATAATACTGTATATTTTTACTGTCCTTTACTACCTTATTTACTACCTTATTGTTGTCAATACGGAGTATAAACAAATATCTATTAGTTCCTTTTTTCTTACACAAAAAAAGTGATGAGAGATTTGAAGATTTTTTTTTCATTTTCTCTTTGTAATCAGAGAGGTGAAACAAGTGGTTAAGGAAGTCTGCAAAGCATTAACTTCTGCTTATAAAGTGAAGGAATATCTGTAAGCAAGCTAGATGAGCACATACATGTTTTTCTCCTCCCCTGACCTGTGGTGGCTGGACAGTAAGAAGACTCTTCAAGGAGACTTTAGTCAGTAAATCCTAGAGCACTCACAGCTTGTTGTTGTGTCTCTCCCTGCACTGCTTGCTCAACCCCTTATTCCTCTCAGATGGAAGAAGACTACAGCACTATCTCATGGAGCTGGTTGGAGAAAGTAATGGCACATGTCAAACCCAAACAGCAACAACACACCGTTCAAGGCTCAAATGGGACATTTTTCTTATTTTCTTGTGTGTATATAACAGGTATAATGTAATTACTTTACCCCTGATAATATATTACATTTCCTCATGAGAACAAATGGAGGCATGTGTTAATGTATGATGAGTGAATCTGTGAAAATGGTTTGTTTGCTGATTTAAATTCAAGAATATTTGGATAATACTAATCAAGACATTCAGTGGTCCCTCATACTCTGCATGGCAACACCTGCAGTCTATTCATTTATTCAAAAATGTCCTTTAATTAGACCCCCCTCTGTACATAACTATAGTGTATTCATATGTGTAATGCAAAAGAAGCAGAATTAAAACCAAATATTGATCATTTGTGTCCATACTCACAAATGTAGGGGTAGTGTGAATAGAGCTCCGGCAATATTCCCTGTTCCCAAATAAAAACAGACAAACGCATGCACAGACACGTGCACACAAACACTCCCAAATCTGCAGCAGAGGTCCTGGATGGTGCAAGCCAACAGAACCATGCAACCGAGCAAAAGCACTGCTTCTCCAGCAGAACATGCCCTACCTTGTCCTCACAGCTCAAAACAGGGCCAGGAGGACAGGGAGGTCACAACACAGACACACATGTGCGCACACACTCACACTTTTCTATGGTATACTGACAGTTAAGGACAGCACAGAGTCACATCTCCTGTACTGTTCTGGGTTGCAGGAAGAGAAGATCATTGATCTGCCACACTACAACTGGCTGATTTGACACTGGATCAGTGCTTACGCCAGGGCATAAATCATTCATCTCCCTCTGTCTGATCACTTCACTCTGGCAATGATCCTCTGTCACTACTCATTTGCAAGCGATGGTTCTGTGATCTGTGCACGGATCAGGCCTAAGCCAAACAAGCATGTGCAATGTCTTTTTTTTCACACACCATTTCTGTCACATTTGTTATGACTGCTGTGAGAATCCTGCAAGAGACAGATCACCAAGGCCGCTCGGCAGCCAAGCGTGTACTTGTGACTGAGCACAGTGAATCTGTGAATCCAATGGTGGAATAAAATCAAAGTAAACAAACAAACTAGCTAACTAACAAACTGTGGGACAGTACCTATAATCTACTTACCAGACTTAAAACATAAAGGTGCTGAAATGATTAATTAAATAATCAATTAATTGATAACTGAACTGATTCTGAATAAGTCAGAAAATGAATCAGCAACAATTTCAGTTATGTCCTTAATTAATTTAGTAAGCACAATGCTGAACACCTTCTCGTTTTAGCCTTTTAAAAATACTTACTGCTTTACTGCTTTTCTCTGTTTATATCATCGTAAATTAAATATCATGGGAGTTTTTAACTATATTCTGACATTTCATAAAATAAGCAGTTGGTTAAATGAAAAAATACCTGGCAGATTAATGTAGATTTATGTAATGCAATGTAGGCCTGAGTTGAGACAACACCAGAGGAGTCGATCACAGACAAGCTAAATTTACCAAAACAGATTAAAAATACTCTCATTTTGCAGTATGCATTGCAGGTCTGGCACGCCTGTATAAATGAATATATCAGCCTGTCTGTTTGCACACATGTGTGTATATTAAAATTCTCTTGTTTTGGCTTGCGGCTGTGACCAGAATGGCAATAAGTCCACAATGAAGGTCACGGAAGTGACATGGGCTGAATTGCGCTACTGCACTGTGACTCATTTCCCATATTCCAGGGAAGAAGGAGGAGCTGATTTCCATAAGCCTTGGCCTTGGCTCCGAAGCCATACATCAAGCCATTAATCAAAAAACTGCTACAGGACCGGTGCAAAGTGAGGCAGTGTCCTCTAGGTGCACAGCCAGCACCTGAAAGAGTTTGTGCAGAGGTGCGGGAGAAAGTGAGAGGATTGAATGCTTTAATCAAAATAAATGCCAATATCAGTCAAGTTGATGGGATGTTTGGAACAGTATACAATACACACAGCATAAATAATGTTAGCAGATGCATCAAGGTGAAAGCTCTGATGGAAAGGGCAGAGTAGATGAAAAGGGCAGCAGCTCAGGAGGCACTGTTATGTTAGGCCTAAATTCACACGATCATATAAAATGTAATTTGTGTGGTCTTATATTGACTTATTATTAGCTGACAAAACGAAGGTATTCAAAATGTGCAACTAACTAAAAATATATTTTTGTTTTTTATCCTCAACAACAGCTTGTTGTTACTGTTTCTTTCATAGACGACCTTCAGAAGAAGCCTTCTAACAACAGGGGGACAATTTCACAATGTCTGAAAAACTCAACTCCTTGTTTATTGTCCAGGAGTTCTGATCAGTCACGCCAACATGACTTTAAATATGTAATCTATACAAAATATAATATAATAATATAAATATCACATAATGTTGAAAAATAAATAAACCACAGCTCTGGCAACACAAGCAGTCAATTCCACACTGGGGCCTTGCTGATAAATGTTTGAATAATCAAACTTAAAGGTATGTCCCAGTATCTGAGTCTTACTGTCATATTTTTCTCCATTACGATTGTTTATTATTAACACTTAACACCTCCATTGTAGAGATTGTCAAAAAAATGATTTCTCCAAGAACATCATCGACCAGAACAAAGAGGACAAAACCTTCCAGATGTTTTTGAGAAACCTGAATCCAAGAGAAACTAAAATGCTTTAAGTCAAACCAAAAATAAACACAGAAAGCCAAAAATCACTGTGGCCGTAGCGAACTGCATTGCAAAATACAAGGGCTCCCTTCCTTTGTGGCCTGTTAATTGAACCCTCATCACAGGTTAGTGCCAAGTTAGTGTGGACGCAAGTCGGTAGCAGCTTAACCAAAGAGTGATTTTTACTTTGAATATGGTTTGCTATGAAGGGTTTTTACAACTGGAAGCAAGAAAAGTAATTAGTATTTCACAAAAAAGCATATTTCGACCCCCAGATTAGTGCACAGTAGATACACTTTCAGGTAAGTTGTTGACTTTCCATAGTCAAAGAGCATAAATAAGAGAATAACACCAAGGTTGACAAACATTTCCCTGTGTCAGACCAGACTAGACTAGACTCTTTTAAAGTGCAACCAGAAATTATATTTTGAGCTTGTAAAATAGTCCTACATCTTATAATCTACCCCCATAAAATGTTATACCTGGAAAATGTGAAGCAGTATTTCTCATGGTTGTGTCTCAGCAAGCACATAAAAATTCTAACCGATATTACTCGAGAGAAAATAAGAACAGGAGACACAGCCCCAAAACACACACAAACAGATGCATGCTTTACACACACACACACACACACTGTCAGCCATCCTCTGAGTCAAAGCCCCATCTCCCATATGCTTCATTAATCCAAACTCACCATTACATAACTGTACTAAATGCTCACAAGAGTGGAAGGGTACAACTACCCTCCCTGTATCTTGAGCACGTGTGTGTGCCTGTGCACGTCAGGCCGTGTGTGCTTTCTTGAGTGTGTGTGCACAAGTAAGAGACAGTGTGACAGAGAGAGAAAATCTGGTTCCATGAATGATTGCAGAGCCGCTCAGTTTGTAATCCTTTTGTATCTGCTGGCATTTGTAGGCTGTGGGCTGAGTGTGGGGTGCATGTGAGAGTAAGACACTTTCTCCCTCAAGGATGATTTTAGGCGTCCAAATTTACTGTATCTGTGTGTGTGTTTGTGTGTTCCCAGTTGTTGCTCTGCAGACAGACAGGTTTGGACATTAGTTGTGAGCCTGTGCTCCTCCGTGGTCTAGAGGCACACACACACACACACACACACATACACACACAGACACAGACACTTTATGCTTCATAGCAAAACCTGAGGATCTACAGAGCACCTTTTGACACATTCACACTAACACACAACATTTTTTTTTGCATATGCTCAAAATTCACATTAACATCAACACAGAATCCTTCCACATTAAATTGCGTCTTCACTTTTGCTAACACGGGTGCCTTCCACCTGGCACCACACACACACACACACATATACACAGTCCTGTAATTTGACAAATGCTACTTGAGCTGGAAGTGCTGATACACGACCTGTGAGTGTATTTATGCATGTTTTTATTTGGCAGAGTGCGTTTCCTTGCTTGTGCTTTGCTCTGTGAGCCGTGGTGTCGGGCCCGCTTGTATGGGGACCGCGAGCAGCAGCTCTGGCGCTGACAAGATTAAGACCTACTCCATACCTTCTCCTCTCAAAGCCACCACGCAGCGCTGCCAACAAGACCCGGCTAACAAACTAAAAAAGCTCCACAGTGGCACATGAAATGCATCAGTGAACAGAGCCATTCTGGCTCTGGCTCCGGGGACATTGTGTACATACTGTCGGCAGCCGCTTGCAACGTGGGAATTTCAAAGAACATATGGCAGCTTGTCGTTGGGAAACAGCCTGTGTCAGAATCTAAACAAGTTAAGAGCTATACCTAGAGAAGCCATTAACTGTCTGTTATCTGCCACGCACAAAGACACACATGTCCAGGCACGCATGTCACACACAAATGCTGACTAATGTGGTTGGCATGTGATTGTGACAGGCTAGTGATACTCAAACTGGGTCATTGAGAAAGAAAGGCTTCAGTGGAGAGACAGGTGTGAGTGTGTGTTTGGAAAGGGGGGCTGATGGGAGACAGCTACCTTACTGCATCAGTGGAGCCGGTAGCAGCGCTGGGACAACGGCAGCAGTGTTAAAGCTCCCTACTGTCCAATTATTTACAGCTCCACACTCTGTAGCTCAGCTGAGGTCAAAAACACCTTAGCTAAGTCTGAGGCTCTCTAACCATGATGAGTCTCACAAGCTGTGATCACCACAAGGTGGGGCGCAGGGCACAGTGTAGAGGGAAAGTCAACAACAGGAGCCAGAAAAGCCCTCGGACATTTGATAAAATAAAAGAAAGTGCAGCATCGTATTTCCGTTTAGTACAAATAAAGCACTGCAGTCCTATTAAAGCCATATTCTGAATAACAATAGTTTAGGTGCTGTAAAGCTTTATCATTATTTTTGACACAGGTCACGTTTAGGTTAAGCACTGCAGCAATCCTTGGCGTCTTTGCTCTCCACAGTGAACAGTGGTTGAAACAAAGTGTGACACAGTTCTAACACTGGTCATGTGCTGAGAGCCTAACTCCAAATCACATCAAAAGATCTGTGTGTTGGCTTTTTTGGAACAGTTAAAGAAAACATCCGATTTTTTTTTTTTTTGGTCAAGTGAAGTCAGCAATATAATCATGAACAGAATCAGAGCCAGTTTTTACACGAGCTAGGGGAAGAGAGACTCTGCTGAGCTGTCTACTGTCTTCTGTTCAAGCTACTGTTAATATGGACATTTTGTGTAATACAAAAGAAACTAGCAGCAGCTAAGAAAGACAAACTCACAAAAACCTGCAGACTGAGAAGTCCTGGAACTTAGGAACTTAGCACCAAACTGGAGAACAAGACTGTCAATAACTACATAACACACATCACAGTGTAATGTGGAATACATAATTTAACATTATTGTACAGACATTTTCAGTGACTACTCAGCAGGTTCAAGCCTTACAAAAGCTGTAGGATGAACCCACTCTTTTTGCCATCTTATTATATGCTGCTCAGCTCTGCACATCTTGACCAACAGTTTTTTTAAAAATGGCTGAACTGCATATTTAAATATTTACATTTCCACCAGACTTAAAAAAAAAAAAATTGGAGGGGTTAAGCTGGTGAGAGCGCTGACCTCTCATCACTCCCCGAACGAGAGATCTCCTCTGGCTGCTTCCCCTGTCTCATGACCCGCCTATGCACCCGCCCTCCCTCCTCCGCTAACATCCCATCCCTCGTGTTCCCATGGCAACCCCCTCATCTGTTCCCACAGCACCTTCCTGCTGTCCGGGAGACACATGGAGACGTGACACTGACAGATGAGGTGAAAGAGAAAGAGAGGAACAGGGAACACAGAGAGAGAGGAAGAGTTGACAAAAATTGGCATTTTAAAAACCTGCAGGAGAGATCGGTGAAAACACGGAGGTACATTTCATTTTACAATTTGTTGTTTTTTTTGCATCAAGACTTGTGTGCATCTTTCACACTGGTAATTCAGTCGAACAGAAAACAAGTATGCACTCCTCATTATAACCAACTGGCGCCATCAGACCCAAACTGACCTGAGAGCTGTCAGCATGTGGTGCGTATGGGTTACAAAAATGAGTGCTGAGAGTGACAACAGGAATATTTTAGGTGAAAAAGAGGGATGCATGGGGACAAAATGTTAAAGTGTCCCACTGAAGCAGGGACACACAAAGCGGACTGAGGGTATATATTTGAATAAATCTGTAAGCATACGCATCCAAGCATAAGAACCACAACCTGCTGTCTTCATGAACACACAGATACACACACTCACCCACAGAAAACAGGGGATTCACATATAAAACAAACACAAAACATAGACTTTGTGAGGTTGAGATACTGAAAGAGAACACTGGTCAAGAGCGTGTGTGTCTGTGTAAGTGTGATGTTGTGATGTGTAAGCATGTACTGTAGGATTTTGTATTTCATATTAAATAACCTGAACTAAAAGCTGAGACATAAATACAAATAAAAAACATAATGCAACTATGCAAAATACAAACTAGAAAAGCTGGGAGACAAAAAGACACTAAACCTTCCCAAAATAACTTAAATAAAACAGTGAATCACAATCAGAATTTTTTGTCTTGATTACATAAGTGATTCTACTATAATAGGACGGTCTGTGGAGGAAAACACAGTTTAGCTGTGTAAGACAAACAGTAAGGCTGAACGGACAGGAAAATGGGCTTGACAAGCTTTGTGAGTGTGTAAGAGAGAGCATATACAGTATATATGTGTTCTTGCTCATCTATCCTGGTGAGAACCTGCTTAAGTTTCAGAGAAAGGACATTCGGAGAATACCTTTTTGGTACTTTACAAAGGCCAAGTTTTGATTTAGGATTTGGATGTAGGGTTACATCTAAAATTAGGGTCAGATTTAGTGTTACTCTGAGGATTAAATTTGCACATTACAGTAGAATAAAATGCATAGTTTTAGCTTTCAATAGCAACAAGAACTGAATGAGTTTCTCTGACCTTGGAAGCACTAGTTTGACAAAACAACCCCAACTCAAGATTTAAGACTCAGACAGTTACAGTTAACCTCAGCTGGACTGATCTCAAATCTGACTACAATAGTGTATGCAAATCAGGGTCGGCCCTCCTCCAGTCCAGAGGGAAGTGGTAATGCACTTGCAGCTGTTTGGGAAAGGTCAAAAAAATGCCAAAGGAAGGATAAATTCTCCACTTTAGCAGCTAAGATACAACAATAACAATTTAGCTAGACACCTAACAACTACTGATATACTAACAATAGATTAATCTCCATGACAACTGGACGTCACAACTAGACGTGTGGGTGACAAAAGCTGTGATGTGGTTAAAACCTGAAAAGTTGTATATCGAGCTGGGATTGCTTTGTCAAACGAGTGAATTTCAACTTCAGTAAAGCTGCTTAAAGTGACATTAAGTTTAACAGGCCTGCTAATTTCTAATATTTAATATCAACAGAAGCGAAATGTCAAATATGACTGAGTTATGTTTGGATCTGATGTCTGGCAGTAACAAAAATCCATGGTTTTAGTAGAAGAAATCCTCTCACAACCTGTCTGATTTATCTTGCAGACAGGCCAGGTACCACTGATTTAGAGTGATGACTGAACCTAACGGAGTTCAGGGTCAGGTGTTAAAATAAACATCATCAATGTTACGTCCTCACAAGGATGTAAGTGCAACCATGATAGATCTGTCTTTATCTAAATGTATGTGTGTGTGTGTGAGTGTGTTTTTACTCCACGTGCACTCACTTTGGGTGTGGGACAGGAAGCGGTTGAGAGGCGGGAGGTGGCCTGGGCGCGGGGTGACTCCGAGGGCGTGGTGCTGAGAGAGGCTGTATCCCTGGGCAACACCTGCACACCCCGCGAGATAATGGAGTCTGGGATCTGAGTTCACACGCACACACAAACGTACATAGACACACACACACACGCGTGCATGTAAAAAAAACAAAACAAACATAAACCCACACTATGCAGCACGCATACACACACACACACACACACAGATGTTTAAGATCCATGAAGACACACATATGTTGTCGAGACGCTACAGACGAACTATCTCAACATCCCGAACATGTGTCTGATGCCCACTCACGGGGTTGATGCTGATGAAAGGCAAATGGCCTAAAAAATGTGACAAGATGAGGACAAATAATGACATTTCGGGGGGCGGAGTCTTACCAACATCCGTCTGTGACTGGACAATGAGGGGGGATGTTACAACAGAGCCACAAAGCAGGGTCCCGGCTGCAGACAGGGCAGGATAGGATGATGGGTATGGAGAGATATTCGATGTTACATGTGACTGAACCAAGAGGACACACAATTCACACACATGATATGCACATACAGAGATGTATGTAGATGTATGATATACAGAGATATGTGACAAACTTAAGGAGGAGGTTCACTCTTTTTCAACTCAGGACACTTCTGCAATTATTTACACATTTAATAACCACGAAGTGTCATACTTTTAATAACAGGAAGCTCTCAGTGTAGTCCACGAAAACTGAGTCCCAATTCAGGCTGAATCTTCCGTGCTGTTAATGACCGGGTGTTTTAATAAATAGTTATACTGTTGATACTGTACCCTTAACCTGGTACACTGTAAAATTCAAACATCACAGCTCAACTGTAATCTCGAATGTCATGGACCTTATCTCCAGATTCCCATTTAAATTGTGTTTACCATTTGAAAACAAAGTCCTGGTGGTATATCTTAAAATATTTGACTTAAAGTGGATGAGAAGCACCCAAATGCACCATTAGTTTTCTGAGCCCAGACTGTCTCATTTGGCTGTTGAGCAGGTGCAGCATCTAGCCTCTTAACTGTGGCAATAAAAAAAAAAAGAAATGCTTGACTTTGCACTCTCTCTGACTTTTCAAGAGGAGATTCATCACAGATTTTGAAGGTGTAAATGACTGCCCAGTTGGACGACATTTAAGCCCAGCAGGAAGCAGCAGCAGAGACATTTTATGACGGTTTGGGTTGAAAAACAGTGAATCTATCATTTCAAGGTGCTACCTGTAGCATTTTAAAACATCAATATGTCATGTTCAGAGTCATTGTGTACCTTCGGTATAATAAGATCATGACAGTCTTTGCAGCCTGGATCAGCAGCAATTAGGCTCAAATCCTGGAAAAAAAATGACTTTGAACTTCTTCAAAGATTGATCACACACTGTATCTAAGACAAGAGCACTCTGTAATTCACATTTATACTTTGTCTAATGTCAGTGATTACACCCAATCTGCAGTACACTACTTCTTGTTAATGTATTTGTTAATGTATTCACAGCCAGAGCAGAAACATCTGCCACAGATCAAGACAACAACGTTGTACTTTGCATCTAAATCTCTTTGTGAATATTTCAATTATTAAGCAAACTAATATCGCTGGTCAACATCTTCAAATTGCACACAATGCATCCTTCAGATTAGTCCAAACTGTATAAAAACTACAAGACCACAATTTCTATAAATGACACTGCTGACTGTCAAATACATTGATACTTGTCTGCTTGTCTGCTTATTCCTTTCTCTTTGCTTCCTTTGCCTTTAATGAATTAACTATAAAAAAAAGATTTTTCATTTGCCTTTTTCCTCCTCCATCATCTGCCATTGCCAGATACTGTAACACCTGAAAATATGGCTCCAGCTTTCTCATTAAATCAAATTCTAATTCAAGTGCGAGGCTATCCTACACATGTTGGATGCCTTCTCTGTTTATTGTAAATACACCCTCACCGTTGGGACTTATTGATGTTAAAATGCTATGTACACCTTTAGCACACGCTGATATGAATGACATGTGTTGTGACCACGTGAAGATGACTGTTTGAAATGGATGGAGTCAGATGAAAAACCACAGCTTTGGAAAGCAACAAGTCCTCCCCTCGCCTCTCCTCCATCCTGGTACCTTTGCGGCGATGGATGCGGCGGTGATGTGGGAGGAGGAGCTGTCCTCGGTGGACGCCACGCCGCTGTCCTTCTTCTCCTCGTCCTCCTCCTCGCACTGCACACCCTTATCCTCTGTCTGCCGGCGTGGCGAACTGTTGGGCGGCGGCGAGAGGGGCGGTGGTGGCGACGGCAGATCCTCCAGCTCGTCCGCCGCCTCCTTTACCTTCACCACTGCATCCCGCAGGAGGTCGATGGCGTGCGGCAACGCCGGCAGGATGAACTGGAAGCATTCCTGGATGGGCAGAAGGAGGGAGAGAACATCAGTGACAAGGGGTGATAAATCAAGGCCAGTAAAAACACTGAGCATGTTATTAATGAATCACATGTTAAAGTTAGCATAGTATATATTTCTACAGCACTCCATCAGCAACATATGCATGTTAGTTGATGAGAGTGACATGATAGTTTCCGAGCGTTGGTTTTTGATTGAGTTTTCAATCACTAATAAATTTAAATCTCAAATCTTATTTGTAGTTTTTCCTTCCTCTGCCTCTTGACATTGAGCTACTGTGAATGAAGATCAACTCTTCCCGAAGTGGTTTCATTAAAAGCCTCACAACCTTTCTCAAGGCACACCAAAGTTTTCAGCTATCCGTGATGTGCTGATGAAGACGAGATGGTAAGGACAGCATGGTGGACGAGACAGAAGTTGTGTGACGTGTTTAAATTTTTGATGGACTCTCGAGAATGCGCACACAGCGATTAAGAGACAAGGTTAGAGAGTGTCACATTAAAAGCCAGGCAGAAAAGAGGGAAATACTGCCCTTTGAGCTGCCGGGGGGCTTTTAATGTGAAACAACCCATGCAAAAAGGGGCAAAGCACAACTGAAAAACAGGAAATATTTGGTGAGCAAAAACATATTTTGGTTCAAGAGCCCAAAATAAGAGTAACAGATTGTTGAGCATGACATTACTACTGATGGAATTAATGCTGTGGAAATGTCGATTAATCTGAATTTGAGGTGTTGACTTAACAGTAAAAGGTAAAAACATATACGACAAAGTAAATCTTACAAAAATCTGGTAAGTATTACTTAAATAAAAATCTGAAATAAAGGTCTATCTATAATCAAATAGTAAGCGTATCAAAGGTAAGCTAAGGTATGTGAAGATTTAAAATACACTAATATTACCAGGAATACTCTTATTCACGCACTGTGTAACAATTACAACGCGTGACCCTGTTTGAGGCCATAAAATCAAAAACAGACATTTTCCTCCTCAGCCTCAGCAGGTCACAGCGCCTCCCTCTGGCCACCTTCGTACTAGCTTGTGCTCCTTCCTTCCTCCCTCCATCTCTGCTTCCCTCTCCGGTGTTTCTCTGTGTGTCAGTGTGCCTGTGGGCTCCTCGGCTATGCTAAATGCTCCATTCTCCTCACTCCCAAGACAAGAGCTAATCTGTGAAATTATTTATCTTCCTGTGTATTTTAAGCATTGAGATGATGCATTATTAATCGGCCCCACACTTTACAGTATCTACGCTGGCTGCGAACGAGTTTTCAGAGCAGCCTCTCCACTTCACATCCCGCTCCATGTGCGCATATCACGGGCCGGATTAAATATGACAATGTTAACCTTGATTTGACTGAAAGTAAATCCCACAGATCCACACTAGGAGACTGTGTGCACCCCTGTGCATGGAAAACACAGTAAAAGAGAGCAGATGGATGCCTCAGACGGAGAGATGAAGGACACGGAATGGGTTAATCTCAGTAGTTGACCACAAGCCCGCCAGGCCTGCTGTGTGGCTGCAAACTAACCTTTCCACCGCATACCCTCACACACGCACACATACACATCCCAAAGCCTTCAGCACACTGTAGACTGCTCCTTGCTGGTGTGTTTGAAGCCCACATCTGAGCGTTTTTGGAGGACGTGGAAAGGAGGGCCGGGTGGGGTAGGATTGGGCAAAAGAAGGAGTAAGGATGGTGTCAAGAGCCTGGAGACATTCACTTTTACCCGCTTTGTGAAGCTTTCATTGCGTGCCGCGAATGTTTCTTTTTTTTTTTTAAGGTACATCAGGAGTATTTCTATTTTTTATTTTTTGGTCTGCTCTTATTCTCTGCTTTGTCCGGGAGGAGAGTAACTGTCAAGAACACTAAAGAGCAGAATCCCTGGATATACTGCCAGCGGATGAGAAACACAACCGAGAGAGAAGGGTGGAGGAAGAGGGGAGGCTCTGAGAGGTGGAGGGGGGTGGTTGCAGGAAATGACGAGAGAGGATGTTGGACAAGGAGAAAAGAGAGAGAGAGAGAGAGGGAGAGAGTCAGATAGAGAAAGAGAGAGAGAGACAGGGAGGAAATCAGAAAACACAAGGTTCTGCTACATAAAATTATGTTTGCTTTCTCAGCGTGTTCCTTTACAATGTTATTTATTCAATCTTATAAATTCTATTCATGTTAACCAAGGAGCTGATGACCTACCTCAGGTCAGAATTACTGAACTGTTGCTGTGGGTGTGACTGGATGATGGTTTGACAAATAAAATTGTCACTCAGCTTTTTTTTTGTGCTTTTCACTTTTTGTCCCGTAATGGGAGATTTGTCTTTTTGACATGTACATTGTCCATGTCACAGTAACACAAATACATCCATACTGTACATTACATACACAAGATGCACACTGATGAAACACGTCATGTCCATATGTCTCTTGAACAGATATGTTATCAGTCGATGATGATATTGCACACACTAAAGGTGTAGGAGTGTAAATGTATGATGAAAATATGATAAGTGACTGACTCTCACAGGGTGAATTTGCAATCACTTCTGTGGTTTTTGCTTTTAGTGAAAAAAAAATGAGAGAAATGTCATCACAGTGGGTATAAATGTCTTTCCCCGCAGGTTAATATCATCACGGCAGGTGGAAGCATCATCACCAAAAGTTGAAATGTTTGCTGATGAAATCATCACATGAAAAAATGTTATCATAACAAGTAGATTTGTAATGGCTACAGGTAACAAAGGAATCGGTCCACGTGAAAAGAAGAAACATCACTGGTTGAGGTGTTTTATAAAAAGACACATCGTAGAAATTCAAGCTAACAGGTAAAAGTGTGCAAAGGTTACTGCAAAAGTAGAAATGTTAGTGTAATGGACAGAAATGTCTTAAGGTTGTAGACTGTAGGTAGGCTGTAACGCTAATATTCTGTTTTATTTAGCTTACATTGTAAAATTGTAAAGTACGCAACATTACATTACAGTTTGTTTTTCAACGTTGGCTGTAATATTTGTTTAGCTTAAATGGTTTAAAATGGTTAAAAGGTGCAGTCAACTGATTTTACACATGATGTTCAGTTTACTTTGCACGAGGAGTACAACTGAACCTGAAAGAAAAGTTATATAATGTCAAAAGCTCTGAAAGAAGTTGTAAGATAAGGACATTTACCAATCAGTCAAGTTCTCACAAAATGCACTGTTGAATTATAGGTAAATGTAGGATCCAGTGTGAGAATATCTCTTCCTCTGCTGCTTTGATTTGAGCATTAATTGTTCATATCATTCTTATTTTTTAATTTTTTTTATTATTACTTCCTATTATTTATTTTATTATTATTTGTGAATTTTCATGTGAAAACTTAATTCTAAATGTACAAGGTATCACTGTTCTCACCTAAAATGTATTCAAAAGCATTTACACATCCAAGGGACAGTAAAACTTTCATTCAAATTCATGATGTTCTTGGATATGATCTGAGCTTCCTCTGGGACCAAAATCATATCCTCTCTCCTCTATTTTTAAAACTGCAATCTGAGATCTTAACAATATGGACAAAACGCAAATAACCAGGACATATAATAAATCCCAAAAGTTCACATAGCTGTCAGTAAATAGTTCACTGTCTGAATGGCGTGTGTATATTATCTGCGGTGTAAATGAGGCCAAAGAGTCAAAATGAGCAGCTAAAAGATGCACAGCCGACACTGACACACAGGGCTTCGTCTGGCTGGCTCAGCTGGACTTCCCTGTTATCTTTATGACAGGAGATCATCGTAATAAAAGCCTGCAATGGGCGGCTTGTGCCGTTAACTTTAACTGGGGGTTGATGAGGGAGACACTAATATGGCAGCAGATGGGGGAGAGGTGGCGTAATTGATTAAAAGAAATACTAAAATCGATCAGGAGATGGGGGCGCGTAACGAGACAGAGACAGATGTGCGGGTCAGCGCAGCAGAGAGGGAGACAGATAGAGGGGGAGACGGAGACAGCAGTGGCAGCAGTGGGTGGATTCACACACATAATGTCAACACAAACTTACACTTGCACTCTGCATATGTATCTTTGTACAGATAGAAAGAGATCAAAACACAGACACAGATACGTGTGTACCATGAAACAACAAACACAAAAAAACACACAAATATCTATTCTGTGTGCAAGTACATAATCAATTTATCATTCAAATTAAAGCAGAGAGCAAAGGATGTGCACGTCAGAGTCCACAGTGAAGCTGACCTTTACAAGACCAGTCATGTTACTGACACACTGCTAAGCTAATGTTGTCCATACAAACAGGCCATAGATGCCTGGTTTAGCGAGACAGAGTCAATAGCTGGTATGGATCTCTCAATGTCTTACCTCTATACTGATCTGACATTGCCCAAGTAAAAGAAAAGTTTTGTATCCACCTTCTACATAGACCGCCTCCGCGCTTTTCTCCACAGCACCCCTCAGTTTGCCTCTCACTCACTCATTTCCTCACTGACAGCAGCAGGTAACCATGCAAGTCACTGGTCTCACCATCAGCATCAATTAGTGTTTAGTGTCTTGCTCAAGGACACTTTGACACATGGGCAGAAGTCAGGGATTGAATCCCCAACCAAAACATGAAGATACATGAGGAATATGAGCTGGCTTATCAGCAGAACTAGTTAATTTTTTTTTCAACAAGCACAGCACCTGATCTGTAAACTACAAGTGTGAGTTCCCCACGTTTATCCTCCATGTCAGCTGAATCTGTTTGCTTGACTACACCTGCTATAACTCATACATACTCTTACATCCACAGGAGAAAGATGCTGTTGCAGCTCTTTGCAGTGTTTCCTACCTGGGAGCCTTTCTTGCTTCCTGGTAAGTTAATGATGAGCGTCTTCCCTCGGATACCGCACACAGGTCTGTAACACACAAACACGGGGGGAAAGTTTATATGAATACAGAGGAACAAAGTGCATTTACTGCTTGATTATGCTGATAAAGGCCTCATCCTCCACCTTAAAGCTTTGATTCAGTGTTTCACAGCACGCTGCATTTTATCAGAGGTGATAAATGGACTCGCTCACCAGTTTGTCTTACATGAAAAGGCAGGATGGTCCCTTTTAACAAACAGAAGGGAGTCACACTGTACATTATTGATCTATAAGGCTCGATGACTGCTTAACTACCTCTTCTCTCTGATCACGCCTAAATACAGTTATTCTCATATCAGGTCACGGGACATTAAAAAAAAACAAAAAACAAAAATTCATTTATAAATAAAAACAAAGTGTGTCTTGGTTGTGTGTCAGAGTTGGTGTCTGACCTGGAAAGCATGCCTAGCGGTGTGACGTTGAGGGAACCCATCAGCATCGCAAGAGACATCCCCGGAGCCTCGCGCTCTATCACCTCCTTAGTGGCCTGGAGAGAAGAGAGATGAAGACGAGGGTCATTAGTGAGATCATAGTCTAACTACGCACGGGTCCATCAAAGTCTTTATAAAACCATTTGTTCAAATGCCGTAGAGTTTACTCCCGCGGTTCAGGTTAGTTTCAGGCAGCCATTTGAACTAAAAACTATTGATGCTGTTCCTCATCCAAGAAAGCACAGAGTAGCACTGCCCATTAGAGGTGAGGATGTAAGCAGATCAGAATGACAGGAAGTTCTTTATGTAAAGAAATGGATGTCGACATGTGATGGACAATAATTCCTCGCGTTAGAAAAACTGCTATAAGACAATAATCACAGACAAATCCATCCCTCCTAAAGTTACAGGGACTTTAATCTACAGCTACTTGTTAGTCTGTAGGATTTTTGATGAATGAAAATAAACTTTCTACTACACTTTAGATAAAGGAAACTGTAGGTCGTTATTCTCACCTCACATCTGACCCAGTCACTCAAAAGATATTTATTTTGAAACACAGAATAGATGGGAAAGAACCATATTCAAATTTAGTTAAATTTTTTAGGTCTTTGCAATTATATTGTTGGAAATTAAAAGAATAATAATAATTTAAATTCTAAAACTGAAAAAATTTGCTTTGACTAACAAGTTTTCACACTTTAAATGTAGATAAAAAAAAAAAAAAACAGGATGATCTTTTCATTGGGTCCAGCAGCAAAACCAAATACAGTTACAGGAGCGATATAATTTAAATGTTTCATCTCTCTGTTGTGCATTCATGTTATATTAATTCATTATCTATACCTGCTTTATCCTGACACACAGAGTCACAGAGTGTGTGGGAGTACTGGGCGGGGTACACCCTGGACTGGACACCAGTCAGTCACAGGGCTGACATAGAAAGACAGACAAACCACTCACACTCACACCTAGGGGCAATTTAGAGTTGTCAATTAACCTGCATGTCTTTGGATTGTGGGAGGAAGCTGGAGTACCCAGAGAGGATACTGGTTCCTCCAACTTCACTTTCAATTGAACTTGCATTGAGAGCAACCCCTTTTTTGTCACATATCAAAAAGACGACCGCTGTTGCTTCAGCCAAGACGTCTATTACAGAAATACTCACAATGACGACAACAATAAAGAAAAACAGTTCACCCATAAAGTTCCCGACCTGTCCGGTAAAGAGGTAAAGCTGTAACTGTCAGGCAGATGAGCAGGAAACTCGCACACACTTTCACGACCACCTCCTGAATGCACGCCTTGACTCAAAACATCTGGACTGCCATTCAAGTATTGATTTACAATCCCCATCGCACATTCGATGTCTCAACTGTCTGAGGGCTGAAAAATCCTTATCTGAACTGCCTCCTCCCCATCTAGATCGCCCATAAGCAATTGAGATTGATTCAATCTTTGAAGTCAATACAGGAATATGTCTTTTTCCTGGTCAGTCTGTGCAGTTAAAGGCTTCAACATTGAATACAGCAAGTTGGTCCTGAATTGTTGTTGTTCACCATATTTTGTACGTGTGTATGATAATTTTCATTTGGTCGCTGGTCGGTCAGCTGGGATTTTATTTCAGTTTATTTCACACGTGGTTTTCTAAGGGTGGTGGCCTTGCTGGTTGCACCATCTTTGCGAGGACACGTGCGCCGAGATGCATTTGTTTGTAAAAGTGCGAGCGTGTATACATTGGTGGGACTGCATGGCTGTTGCGGCACGCTCTCGACAGATAGATAGCGGAGGAGATAGCGCCTTCTCCTCCAGCTGTGTGTGTTGGGTGCCCTTGAGTTGAGTGACACTTCAAACGCACCATTAGCGAGGGAGAGGGGAGAGAAAAGACTTCAAAGGGAGAGGAGCCACTGATGAGCATCGTGGGCTTGGACTCAGGAGAGGAGAGGAGAGGGAGCGAGGGAGGAGAGCCGAGGAGAAGGGAGAGAGTGTGGGAGGGACCGAAGGGGGAGAGACAGACACAAGAGGGAAGGAGGGAGAGAGAGAGAGAGGAGGGGTGATGCTGGATTTATACCTCATCATACATCATACAAAGTCACTGACTGGAAGAGGAGGGAGATGGGTTTGTTTGATTCAACAGGCCTGCAGAGGGAGTGTGAAAGACATACTCTCTGTTTTGGGCATAAAACGGGTGAGGGTTTGTTTTAATCGCACATATGATGAGGCTAAAGGGCTGTGTGATAAGTATACCAACATCTGATCATAAAAAAAAGGCCCCTTCCGGTCAAGTCCTCAAATTCAGGTTAAGAATTATTATGTTGGGTTTTTTTTTTATGTGAAAGGAAGTAGGCACTGTTTCTATTCAAGTATTCTCTGTCTCAGATTCTCTTTTTAACTTGTGTGATTTTCTTAATGCATATTGTTGGAGGGAGCCTGAGAATTAAGAATTGCATGGCCAGTGACAGCAATAAAAGAACCTGAACTTAGTGCAGACATTTCTCGTACATCCTCCAGGCTTCTTGTGCCACTGGGCTTATCACCGCAAATCAGTCTGCTTGCACGAAGAAAGCAATTAACCGAGAATACGCCTGTTGGATGGTGACTAACAGGAAGAGATCAAGCTCTGATGCCTATGTGTAGGTTTACATGAGGTGCAGCTTTATTGTCTAGGGTTAGGGTGTCATGGCAGACATGCCATGATATGGCAGACATGCCATATCATTATAAAACTTGACTCTGAGAACCACCTGACCTGACATCCTATAGATTTACACAACGATTCATATTGTTTCAACTTGCCGCGCTGTAGTCCACCATACCCATCTACTTGTCTAAATCTACTTAGTATCAGCTGCAAACATATGTGAAAAAAACACACACATGGCAGGTCTAAAGATGAGGCAAGCCAGCAAGATCTAATACAGCTCTGAGAGAACATGAGATGTGTGGTGAGAATTAATGGGATATGTTATGTTATGTACCACAGAAACGTAGCAGGACAACAAACAGGCCACTACGAACCACTTACATGTTGATAAAAGGTAACTCAGCATCATTTGAGCTGGTTATGTCCCTGCGTAGAGAGTCAAACTGTCAAAACCACAACCTCTGAAAAGCAAACGTATCCCTGCTGGCCCGTGTGTAATGACATCCCAGCTGACAAGCAATACAACGCACAAATTGTGTATAAAATGTGAAGACCAACCAGCTTTCCGAGCTGTAGAATTATTCAATATTAGGTTGTTTATTTACACCAGAGTGGCCAAAGGAAAGACATATTGATTCCCATATTGATTTAAAAAATTACATCAATCTTGATTGATAATGCAGATGGGGAGGACGCATGTCAGATGAGGTTTGTTAGGTTTGTTAATGGATGCAATGTAAAATATAGCAACATGTAGCACTTAGTGTAATAGAAAAATAAGGTGATTGAAATTAGAGTGTATTCCAGAGTATTCCTAAGAGTTATTTGATTGGAGTAAAGACATGAAACGTAATCTGTTACTTCTGCTTTCAGCTAAAACAGTCACATGTGTCTTGTGCAGCCTTCACACTCGCAGAGACAGACTGAGAGATATCGTTGTCTCCAGCACACGGGGTTGAATCAGATAGCAGGTATTATCAGTGACTACAGTGTCTACGTGTCTTCCCTCTTCCAGGAAGGTTGCTGTCTACCATGATTGATGAGGACCAATGATACTGCTGAGAACCACAGCTCATCCCCTGCCAAATTGCTTGTGTGTGTAAATGTGTGTGTGTGTGTGTGTGTGTGAAAGCGAGAGAGAGATAGAGTGAGTTTGGCTGAGTGCGCGTAACAGACGTATAGCAGTGTAAATCTAGAAAACTGCTCAAATTTAAAGTTTGACCATGGTCTATGAGGACATGGGCAATGAAAAGAAGCCTAATTGTAGATGTTTGCATGTATACACAGTCATTTCCTCTCTTCACAGGACAGTACACTGCTTATATGCAAGAATGTAAGCAATACAAAATATTTAGTTAACCTGGTTTCAAGTATAGACAGACAAATAGACAAAAGTCAGAAATATGTCAACACAATGAAAAACATAGGAAATATGACTTGTCCTTTTAGATACTACCTCTCCTGTTGTTGACCTATTATTAGTGATAGAAACACTCAACACACCCATACTGACACCTGCCACCCATTATCTCTGAATCGCTGGCAATATAACCCCCCCCCCACCCTTTTTTTTTCTTCAAAAAAGTGAGTCAATAAGGATCTAACTTCTGCCTCTTTATTTCCCATGTGACCGCGGGGCTAATTACACTGTGTGTTAATCAGAGCTGCAACACACATGTTTAATCAGCAAAAAAAACAGGCTGGCAGGTTCTCTAAATAAGGCAGCAACAGGAGGGGTTTTCAGCAGTCTTTCCCTCTAAGACACACACACACACACACACACAAAAGTCTTTTACATATTAGTTATTATCGTGATACTTGTATTGCAGTTGTATAACATCACTTCCCTTACACGACCTCTTACCAAAACTGTGTCCATATTTCACCCCAAGCTGTCCTCGTTGATTCTTACGTAACGTGTTTCTGGCTACGTTTTAATACAGCTCTCAAGCTTCATTATACAGTTTGCATGCGCGACTTTGGACATTGCCGTCACTTGCGCCAGCCATGCCAACGACAGAGTGCATCATAAACAAACAACGTATGCCGCTATACTGTACTATATGTCTCAATCCCAGTCAGACTCTGATAGAGCGAACGAAACAAACAAAAAAACTGCTTATGAAATAGTTGCTTATGAAGAGAATAGTTTTAAACACACCTCTGGTGTGACGTCTCGTGGGGCGAAGCCGGTGCCTCCAGTGGTAAGGATGAGGTTAAGTTCCTTTTCATCGCACCAATCCACCAGAGTCTCCTGTTGGTCCACACACAGACATAATTAATTTTAATAATTATTATTATAATATCACTACAGATTAAAAGACATTAAAGCAGACAGATACTGGGCACAGACAGATACAGTAGATAAACAGACAGATTGATGGATCACGTACCTTGATTTCGTCTATCTCATCTGGCACTATCTTGTAGGCCGAGATCATACCCCCCAACCTGAGAAAGGAAGAAAGTGGTTAGATTACAGGTGCGGTTATAAACGTATCAGATTCCAGACAAGATTCTTTATTGATCCCTGAAAGAAAATCCTCTTTGCTCGCTAAACTTCTACAGGGAGATCAAAAAGGTCAGCTAAGGAACTGTGGACCTTGTCAGAAGTCAGTGTTTTCTTTAACAAGACTCGAGCTTAAACTCAGGATGGCCAGTCTCTCCTGCATGTGTGCTACGCTGCTTCACTGCCACAAGTGGAAGGTCCAAGTGGATCAGCAGGTTAAGTAGCAGACCTTGGATATAGTGGGCTCACCTCTTTTTTTTCTCAGAGCCTTAAAGCAGAAAATACCCCGCTAAAGAAGTCTCAGATCCGAGACTTGTACCCCAAAGCCTGCAAAGACGTGATGTTTGTCAGACTGCAACAATGTCAGTTCTTCAGTTTCTGGTCTGACAGCAAACACGACTTTCAAGGTAACACTACATCTGTCATTTAGAAAAACGCAGGCCTGCGAAAACACTGATGGAGGGAAAAGAGAGCGGATGACACTCACACTGAAGATGTGTGGAGAGGAAAAGAGGAAATAAAGACATTTGAGTGAGGCAGAGGAGGGCGAGAGACAGAAATATAACAGCAAGGAAGGAGGAGAGCGAGAATGCCCTTGAACATCCCCTCCTGAAAGGATTTTCCACAGGACGGCCCAGTGAAGAGGGTGCTCTGACAAGGACAGAGCTGCTGCTGCTGCTGCTGCTGAACGGCGATGCACGGCGGCCTCCTGTGGCCAGACCGGGTATGACACCCCAAAAAAGAACAACCCCAGGCTCAAGGTGAAGGCTCTGCACAGACACCCCTTATGTAACCCTTTTCTTTTTTCTTTTTTTTTTAAGAAGCGCTATTTTTGGGAGACTACTGCATCATGTTTCCCCTCCGCGTCAGCCACTTAAATACCATGATACCCTCCCTCAGACAAATACCCATGAACTCTGTGAACATGACAGCATCCGCTTTTTTTTTTGTTTTACCTCCTCCCCCTCTCCTCCTCGGATGCTTTTATCCACACTCTGAGACTCTCCCTCCTCACACGCTGGGTTACAGAGAACACACTTTGCACCCCGGAAATATCGTTCGCCAAAATCCATCGGCTCTGCTCAGTTTTCAAACTGTGCAGCGGAGCAGCAGAGAGACACTCTAAGCAAGCGAAACAACACCAAAATGCCGCAGCGAGCATGCATGGAGACGAGGCATGGAGCTCAGAGGGAAGCTGTCTGCCTCTGACAAAAGAGGCAGAGGAGTCAGAAAGAATCATTTAAGAAGTACTTTTTCATGAAACACTGCACATGTAGGGCCACTCGGAGGATCCACTAACTTGTGCACACACACACACACAAATACATCATGCCCTGCTGACATTCCTGTGATGGCACGAGTGATTTATCTCCCTTGATGTGTTTGGGAGGGAGGGAGGGGATTTTGGCATCTCTGTACGTGTCTGCGTGTGCATGGTCGTGTTCATGCATGTGCATTCGTCCGTCTGCGTGCATGCGCGTGCGTCTGTGTTACACCTCGGGAGAGTAAAGGAGCTGTCAGGACAAATCACCTCTTTCCCTCTCCTGGGGTTTTTATGCCTCTCTGTTTCAGCCCAAATGAAAATATGCTCAACACAAATAACTAGGGTTCCTTCCCACCGTTTCCTAGGCAACCCCTCCTGCCTGAAGCCTCTAGTCGCTGTGTTGTTCATCGTGAGAGAGTGCGTGAGAGTTTGTGTGTGCCGGTGGATGTTTGTGGGTTTTTTTTTTCTTTCTTTCTTTCTTTCTTTCTTTCTTTTTTGTGTAAATATCGGGGATGCCATTTTTGTGCAAAGTGCAAAGGCAGCAATATGTTGTTGACTGGACATTTTTTTGAGCGTGTGTGAAGGATCATGTGGCTGCACGTTGCATGAAATGTCCTCAGGTATGATGTGGTTTGAGTATTCCTCTGCATACTGATGTGTCCACGTCAACAAACAATATGTATTTATGTTTACCGACATATACTGCTCAAAAAAATAAAGGGAACACTTAAACAACACCAATGTAACTCCAAGTCAATCACACTTCTGTGAAATCAAACTGTCCACTTAGGAAGCAACACTGATTGAACAATCAATTTCACATGCTGTTGTGCAAATGGAATAGACAACAGGTGGAAATTATAGGCAATTAGCAAGACACCCCCAATAAAGGAGTGGTTCTGCAGGTGGTGACCACAGACCACTTCTCAGTTCCTATGCTTTCTGGCTGATGTTTTGGTCACTTTTGAATGCTGGCGGTGCTTTCACTCTAGTGGTAGCATGAGACGGAGTCTACAACCCACACAAGTGGCTCAGGTAGTGCAGCTTCATCCAGGATGGCACATCAATGCGAGCTGTGGCAAGAAGGTTTGCTGTGTCTGTCAGCGTAGTGTCCAGAGCATGGAGGCGCTACCAGGAGACAGGCCAGTACATCAGGGAGACGTGGAGGAGGCCGTAGGAGGGCAACAACCCAGCAGCAGGACCGCTACCTCCGCCTTTGTGCAAGGAGGAACAGGAGGAGCACTGCCAGAGCCCTGCAAAATGACCTCCAGCAGGCCACAAATGTGCATGTGTCTGCTCAAACGGTCAGAAACAGACTCCATGAGGGTGGTATGAGGGCCCGACGTCGTCCACAGGTGGGGGTTGTGCTTTACAGCCCAACACCGTGCAGGACGTTTGGCATTTGCCAGAGAACACCAAGATTGGCAAATTCGCCACTGGCGCCCTGTGCTCTTCACAGATGAAAGCAGGTTCACACTGAGCACATGTGACAGACGTGACAGAGTCTGGAGACGCCGTGGAGAACGTTCTGCTGCCTGCAACATCCTCCAGCATGACCGGTTTGGCAGTGGGTCAGTAATGGTGTGGGGTGGCATTTCTTTGGGGGGCTGCACAGTCCCTCCATGTGCTCGCCAGAGGTAGCCTGACTGCCATTAGGTACCGAGATGAGATCCTCAGACCCCTTGTGAGACCATATGCTGGTGCGGTTGGCCCTGGGTTCCTCCTAATGCAAGACAATGCTAGACCTCATGTGGCTGGAGTGTGTCAGCAGTTCCTGCAAGACGAAGGCATTGATGCTATGGACTGGCTGGCCGCCCCTGTTCCCCAGACCTGAATCCAATTGAGCACACATCTGGGACATCATGTCTCGCTCCATCCACCAACGCCACGTTGCACCACAGACTGTCCAGGAGTTGGTGGATGCTTTAGTCCATGGTCTGGGAGGAGAATCCCTCAGGAGACCATCCGCCACCTTCATCAGGAGCATGCCCAGGCGTTGTAGGGAGGTCATACAGGCACGTGGAGGCCACACACACTACTGAGCCTCATTTTGACTTGTTTTAAGGACATTACATCAAAGTTGGATCAGCCTGTAGTGTGTTTTTCCACTTTAATTTTGAGTGTGACTCCAAATCCAGACCTCCATGGGTTAATAAATTTGATTTCCATTGATAATTTTTGTGTGAGTTTGTTGTCAGCACATTCAACTATGTGAAAGAACAAAGTATTTAATAAGAATATTTCATTCATTCAGACCTAGGATGTGTTATTTTAGTGTTCCCTTTATTTTTTTTTGAGCAGTGTATATGTGTGTGCGTTCTGATGCTGTATATAACATCTGCACTATTTATATATCACTCATTCTTGAGAGTTGGGACAAAACATGTCCTACATAGAAAAGTCTCATTTATATTAAAAATCAAGAAATTCACCATGATTGACATACTTACAAAGTTAAATCTAAAGGAACTGTGTATAACTATGTTATTTTTTCGCACACATCTTTATCTATTTTGAGAAATTTTGTTTAAATGTATGGTCTGTGGTTCTAAGGTCCATGTTATTGTATTTGTCCTTGATCAGCCCCAAAAAACTTTAAAAAACTCTAAAATTGTGAATACATATATAGCAAATTAAAAAGAAACGTTATAAATATATAAAACAATGTCTGAAGTGAACATGAAACAATATTTTCTATAAAAATCTGACAATAAAAGTTGTGTCCTCAGTTTCTGTCAACTCCGTCATTTTTTCATAAACCTCATTATATCAACTATAATTATAATTAATAATTATATAATTATAACAACCAAACTTTTTGACATTTTAGACAAACAATGTCAATCAATATTCCTATGGTCACAGCTGGACCATGTCAACACCGTCTCTCTGTTGTGATAAGTTTTTTAAACCATAGTGAATTGAATTTAAGCATTTCAGTGAGGTTATTGAGACAGCTAGCAACTGAAGAAAAACCAACTAGCTGCAATGTACAATACATATTTTAGAGGGAAAATACTTGCCCTTATGTCAACTTGAGTTGACAAATTCACCTATAATATCTTAATGTGCTTATATAATATTATTCGTGAACTTAATAAAGGATTAAAATGTTATTTTGAGGTTTTATTTACAAATAAATATACATATATAGCCAGAATTACATTTTTTAACCATACTGTATAACCCACTTCTAACTTGTAGAGCATGGGCAGGCTCCGGCTTCCTTTTTACTGTGTCACTTTCACAGCATTTATATATTAAGTAAAAAAGCCAGTGTGTAGATTTTAACAGCATCTGGTTGTGAAACTGAATATAACATTGAATGGCAGCCTCTGTAGAGGGACTCACTTCTATGTATACACTCACTGGCAACTTTATTAGGTACACCTTGCTAGTACCAGGTTGGACCCAGGTTTGCCTTCAGAACTGCCTTCATTCTTTGTGGCACAGATTCAACAAGGTGCTGGAAACATTCCTCAGAGATTTTGGTCCATTTTGACATGATAGCATTGTGCATTTGCTGCAGATGTGTCGGCTGCACATCCATGATGCAAGTCATCTGTTCCACCACATCCCAAAGGTGCTCTATTGGATTGAGATCTGATGACTGTAGAGGTCATTTAGGTACAGTGAACTCATTGTCATGTTCAAGAAACCAGTTTGAGATGATTGGAAGCTTTGTGACATGGTGTGTTATCCTGCTGGAAGTAGCCATCAGAAGATGGGTACAGTGTGGTCATAAAGAGATGGACGTGGTCAGCAACAACAACTCAGGTAGGCTGTGGCTTTTAAAAGATAATCAGTTGGTACTAAGGGGTCCAAAGTGTGCCAAGAAAATATCCCCCACACTATTACACCACCACCACCAGCCTGAACCATTGATACAAGGCAGGATGGATCCATGCTCTCATGTTGTTTACATCAAATTCTGACCCAACCATTCGAATGTTGCAGCAGAAATCAAGACTCATCAGACCAGGCAACGTTTTTCCAATCTTCTATTGTCCAATTTTGTAGAGCCCGTGCAAAATGTAGCCTCGGTTTCCTGTTCTTGGCTGACAGGAGTGGCACCCAGTGTGGTCTTCTGCTGCTGTAGCCCATCTCCTTCAAGGTTCGACGTGTTGTGCGTTCAGAGATGCTCTTCTGCAGACCTTGGTTGTAACGAGCGGTTATTTGAATTATTGTTACCTTCCTATCAGCGCAAACCAGTCTCCATTCTCCTCAGACCTCTAGCATCAACAAGGCATGTTCGCCCTGAGAACTGCCACTCACTGGATATTTTCTCTTTTTTGGACCATTCTCTGTAAACCCAAGGGATGGTTGTGTGGGAATATTCCAGTAGATCAGCAGTTTCTGAAATACTCAGACCAGCCTGTCTGGCACCAACGACCGTGCTAATGCCACGTTCAAGAGAATTCAAGATTTTTATTGTCATTTGCACAGATAAAAACAGGTTTCACTGTACAATGAAATTCTTGCTTTGCTCTTCCATCTTCAATGCCAAATAGAAAAATATAAATACAAAAATACAAGTAAATAATATACACTAAATAATATACACTAAATAATTTACAATAAGTGTGCAAAAAAAACTATATACATTCAAATAAAGTCACTTAAATCACCTTTCTTCCCCATTCTGAAGCCCGGTTTGAACTTGACTTGACTATAAGGCTCAATTCAATTTCTGCCAAATCCATTACATTTATTTTCACCACTACATCTCACCAAAAACTACAAACTGCACCTTTAAGATTTCACATCAATCAATCAATCAAACAATCAATCAATCAATCAATCAATCAATCAATCAATCAATCAATCAATCAACTGTGTCAAGTAAATGGAAATCTGATTTCATTCCAGTCTTATTCAAATACATTTTTCATTACTTCAATTTGTATTGTAGGAAAGCATGGCTAGAGAGAAACTGTCAGTAAAGGGGCAAAGGAGAAGAAATACAGAAAAAAGAAAAAGGTCCAATAAAGGTGCAGTGCTGGAGGCAGACACCCCCCAGATAGTCCGGAAGAAAAATCTGTTTAAAAACACATTTGTTCGTTAATCAGTAATGCACCCACCGTCAGTTTTTTGTCAACTCCGTCAGTACTTTGTCATAGGTCTTCGTAAAAGACAATCTGATCTACATCCTATTATGTCTTAATTATTTAAGGAATTGTCTTTTTATAATATCAAAATTAAAAACGGAGTCTGAAAATGAAGATATTTAGAAATCTGAGTTTTCATAATCAACATCAGTGTATATATTGTATTTTATCACATATCAGGTTAACTAAACCCTTTTACAACAACATACTTCAGAACTTTAGATTCTTGTTGGACTGGAAGAATTAAAATTGTGTACTTCTGAGTGTGTCTGATGGAGTTGACAAAATCAAGCTCGAAAGGTAAACAAGTTTATTTGTCAAAAAAATTTTTTTTTAAGAATCTGTTCCTTTACATGATTAAATAGCTAAGACTTTTCTCTATAGAAATATATAACTCTAACTAATGAATATAGTGTGCATCAGTGATATATGTGAATAGATATTTTGATTGTGTCGATTGTGTCGTTATGTGTACACCAAACCCCACATGTGCACACAGTGACACATGTAGTGTATCAACAGATAGTTTTAAATATGTGGCCAAAAAGAATGTGTCATTATAACCTTCATGTGTGTGTGTAAAAAGAGGATCTTGTTTAAATATGCATATATATGATTTGTATCTTTATGGGTACATATTTGTGATGCTATGTACAGTATGCATGTATTGTAGCCTGTAGTTATATATACTGTGTGTTGTACGTGTGTGTTTTCTTGTGTATGTACTTTTAGACAGCAAAAAGTGTTACTATTTAGCATCCTTTCACTGATAATAAATGGGGTAGAATTCAACATCCACAAACTGCAGCCTCCAAATTGACCACACAGTAACCAACACCTCTAAGACAGTACAATAAAACCAAACATTATAACCTTCATGAAAAAGAGGATTTGTTGCAGGACTGTTGTATTATGCTGCACTTTTAACAGGTCCAACCACTTTGATAGGTAGGTCACCTAATAAACTGGCAACAGAGTGTGTGTTCATGTATAAGCAGACACTGTTTGCATATGTACATGTTTGCATGTACTCAATATGTACGGTATAATCTAGTACAGTGCATACTGTACTAGTCTGATGCCAGGCTAAATTATCATGCTACTTCATAGTTTGCCAGAGCAGAACTACATGCATGAAAACATACACAGAGATAGTTACTGTGTTATAGCTGATTTACAGGAGAACAGAAGAAGTTAATTGGTCTAACCGCTACTGCAGGTTTGTTTTTGACTGAAAAAAATCCACATCCCCCACTGCTGATTGGTCAGGACAAAATAGAAATCTGCTAACATGATCGTGATGCCACACTAAATGAATGAGGTAAAACTAAAATGGCGATTCAATCTGATTGAAGGTTAGTACTTTCCATTTGTATGTATGCACACATGCAGAATGTGTATATACAGTATGTATGTGTGTGTACACGCATATGTAAGCACGCATCGAGTATCTGTATATGTGCATACACTGTAGAATGTATGTGTACATGCATATCTATGCGTACGTGTGTGTGTATGTGTGCATGCACGTACAGTGTGTGTATGGATAGCTGGGAACGTGCATTTATACATGTATGAGTATGTGTACAAATGTGTGTTTCAGCGTGACTGGCTTCTTTGCAGATAGAGTGCTCGGCTGCATTTGGGAGGGTGTGCTCTGAATTGAGGGAAGCCTATTAGAGGGGAAAAGGGCCTGCAACATTTTAATCTCTAACACCCATCTATGTCTCTTTCTACTGCAGGGGGGTTACGACATATAAAGCTCTTCTTCAAACTGCAGGCCGGAGGTAGTCAGTCTGGAATAAAGGCTTTTTGCTCGAGGTGTGGACAAATCCTGATGCGGGCGGAGGAAGGAATGGAAAGGAGGGAAGAGTGGGGCAGGTGGAGTGAGATGGGGGGGGGAGGTAGTGTGAGGGGGGAAGAGCATGGCAGTAGTTTTGGCCTGAAAGCCTGGATGCCTCGGCCAAATCTTTCTATGAATAAAAGAGGAGTGCAGAGAGGAGGATAAAGGAAGAAAGACGGGATGAGCGAGAGAAGCACAGAGTGAAAAGTGCCAGAAAAAAGGAGGGATAGACTGTCAGGGGCACACTTAACAAGAGGGAGGAAAAGTATGTGTGTATTTGTGTGTGTGTGTGTGTGCATGTGAGCCAGCTGCAAATTTCGGTGGTTGTGGGACACTTCCAAGATAAGACCCATCTTATGGTCAATCTTTTGGTCCATTTTGACATGATAGCATTGTGCATTTGCTGCAGATGTGTCGGCTGCACATCCATGATGCAAGTCATCTGTTCCACCACATCCCAAAGGTGCTCTATTGGATTGAGATCTGATGACTGTAGAGGTCATTTAGGTACAGTGAACTCATTGTCATGTTCAAGAAACCAGTTTGAGATGATTGAAGCTTTGTGACATGGTGTGTTATCCTGCTGGAAGTAGCCATCAGAAGATGGGTACAGTGTGGTCATAAAGAGATGGACGTGGTGGTCAGCAACAACAACTCAGGTAGGCTGTGGCTTTTAAAAGATAATCAGTTGGTACTAAGGGGTCCAAAGTGTGCCAAGAAATATCCATCCCACACTATTACACCACCACCACCAGCCTGAACCATTGATACAAGGCAGGATGGATCCATGCTCTCATGTTGTTTACATCAAATTCTGACCCAACCATTCGAATGTTGCAGCAGAAATCAAGACTCATCAGACCAGGCAACGTTTTTCCAATCTTCTATTGTCCAATTTTGTAGAGCCATGAGCCCGTGCAAAATGTAGCCTCGGTTTCCTGTTCTTGGCTGACAGGAGTGGCATTCCAGTGTGGTCTTCTGCTGCTGTAGCCCATCTCCTTCAAGGTTCGACGTGTTGTGCGTTCAGAGATGCTCTTCTGCAGACCTTGGTTGTAACGAGCGGTTATTTGAATTATTGTTACCTTCCTATCAGCGCAAACCAGTCTCCATTCTCCTCAGACCTCTAGCATCAACAAGGCATGTTCGCCCTGAGAACTGCCACTCACTGGATATTTTCTCTTTTTTGGACCATTCTCTGTAAACCCAAGGGATGGTTGTGTGGGAATATTCCAGTAGATCAGCAGTTTCTGAAATACTCAGACCAGCCTGTCTGGCACCAACGACCGTGCCACGTTCAAGAGAATCAAGATTTTTATTGTCATTTGCACAGATAAAAACAGGTTTCACTGTACAATGAAATTCTTGCTTTGCTATTCCATCTTCAATGCCAAATAGAAAAATATAAATACAAAAATACAAGTAAATAATATACACTAAATAATATACACTAAATAATTTACAATAAGTGTGCAAAAAAACTATATACATTCAAATAAAGTCACTTAAATCACCTTTCTTCCCCATTCTGAAGCCCGGTTTGAACTTGACTTGACTATAAGGCTCAATTCAATTTCTGCCAAATCCATTACATTTATTTTCACCACTACATCTCACCAAAAACTACAAACTGCACCTTTAAGATTTCACATCAATCAATCAATCAAACAATCAATCAATCAATCAATCAATCAATCAATCAATCAATCAATCAATCAACTGTGTCAAGTAAATGGAAATCTGATTTCATTCCAGTCTTATTCAAATACATTTTTCATTACTTCAATTTGTATTGTAGGAAAGCATGGCTAGAGAGAAACTTGTCAGTAAAGGGGCAAAGGAGAAGAAATACAGAAAAAAGAAAAAGGTCCAATAAAGGTGCAGTGCTGGAGGCAGACACCCCCCAGATAGTCCGGAAGAAAAATCTGTTTAAAAACACATTTGTTCGTTAATCAGTAATGCACCCACCGTCAGTTTTTTGTCAACTCCGTCAGTACTTTGTCATAGGTCTTCGTAAAAGACAATCTGATCTACATCCTATTATGTCTTAATTATTTAAGGAATTGTCTTTTATAATATCAAAATTAAAAACGGAGTCTGAAAATGAAGATATTTAGAAATCTGAGTTTTCATAATCAACATCAGTGTATATATTGTATTTTATCACATATCAGGTTAACTAAACCCTTTTACAACATACTTCAGAACTTTAGATTCTTGTTGGACTGGAAGAATTAAAATTGTGTACTTCTGAGTGTGTCTGATGGAGTTGACAAAAATCAAGCTCGAAAGGTAAACAAGTTTATTTGTCAAAAAAATTTTTTTTTAAGAATCTGTTCCTTTACATGATTAAATAGCTAAGACTTTTCTCTATAGAAATATATAACTCTAACTAATGAATATAGTGTGCATCAGTGATATATGTGAATAGATATTTTGATTGTGTCGATTGTGTCGTTATGTGTACACCAAACCCCACATGTGCACACAGTGACACATGTGGAGTGTATCACCACAGATAGTTTTAAATATGTGGCCACTCCAGTAAAGAATGTGTCATTTTCCATAGTAGTTCCACTACTCGTGGGATGTGTGTGTGTAAATTATTTGCAAGTCTGTTTAAATATGCATATATATGATTTGTATCTTTATGGGTACATATTTGTGCATGCAGTATGTACAGTATGCATGTACCATTGTAGCCTGTAGTTATATATACAGTGTGTGTTGTACGTGTGTGTTTTCTTGTGTATGTACAGTTTTTCAAAGAAAGCAAAGCAAAAAGTGTTACTATTTAGCATCCTTTCACTGATAATAAATGGGGTAGAATTCAACAGCTCCACAAACTGCAGCCTCCAAATTGACCACACAGTTGAACCAACACCTCTAAGACAGTGTACAATAAAACCAAACATTATAACCTTCATGAAAAAGAGGATTTGTTGCAGGACTGTTGTATTATGCTGCACTTTTAGACAGGTCCATACCAACATTTGATAGGTAGGTCTACCTAATAAACTGGCAACAGAGTGTGTGTTCATGTATAAGCAGACACTGTTTGCATATGTACATGTTTGCATGTACTCAATATGTACGGTATAATCTAGTACAGTGCATACTGTACTAGTCTGATGCCAGGCTAAATTATCATGCTACTTCATAGTTTGCCAGAGCAGAACTACATGCATGAAAACATACACAGAGATAGTTACTGTGTTATAGCTGATTTACAGGAGAACAGAAGAAGTTAATTGGTCTAACCGCTACTGCAGGTTTGTTTTTGACTGAAAAAAATCCACATCCCCCACTGCTGATTGGTCAGGACAAAATAGAAATCTGCTAACATGATCGTGATGCCACACTAAATGAATGAGGTAAAACTAAAATGGCGATTCAATCTGATTGAAGGTTAGTACTTTCCATTTGTATGTATGCACACATGCAGAATGTGTATATACAGTATGTATGTGTGTGTACACGCATATGTAAGCACGCATCGAGTATCTGTATATGTGCATACACTGTAGAATGTATGTGTACATGCATATCTATGCGTACGTGTGTGTGTATGTGTGCATGCACGTACAGTGTGTGTATGGATAGCTGGGAACGTGCATTTATACATGTATGAGTATGTGTACAAATGTGTGTTTCAGCGTGACTGGCTTCTTTGCAGATAGAGTGCTCGGCTGCATTTGGGAGGGTGTGCTCTGAATTGAGGGAAGCCTATTAGAGGGGAAAAGGGCCTGCAACATTTTAATCTCTAACACCCATCTATGTCTCTTTCTACTGCAGGGGGGTTACGACATATAAAGCTCTTCTTCAAACTGCAGGCCGGAGGTAGTCAGTCTGGAATAAAGGCTTTTTGCTCGAGGTGTGGACAAATCCTGATGCGGGCGGAGGAAGGAATGGAAAGGAGGGAAGAGTGGGGCAGGTGGAGTGAGATGGGGTGGGGGAGGTAGTGTGAGGGGGGAAGAGCATGGCAGTAGTTTTGGCCTGAAAGCCTGGATGCCTCGGCCAAATCTTTCTATGAATAAAAGAGGAGCTGCAGAGAGGAGGATAAAGGAAGAAAGACGGGATGAGCGAGAGAAGCACAGAGTGAAAAGTGCCAGAAAAAAGGAGGGATAGACTGTCAGGGGCACACTTAACAAGAGGGAGGAAAAGTATGTGTGTATTTGTGTGTGTGTGTGTAAAAAGTGTGTGTGTGCGCACATGTATGTGAGCCAGCTGCAAATTTCTGGTGGTTGTGGGACACTTCCAAGATAAGACCCATCTGCCAGGGTGATTTCATTAATAATACAAGCTCTTTGTACAGGGCACTCAATCTCACTCTCTCTTTCTTTCTCTTGCTTTCCAACACACACACTCCGTTGAGGGAGGAGAGGAGAGCCTTGGCCATCTCCACACTCCCAGTAGTAGCGTGGAGTCGAGCCCATTACAGCTGAGTTGTTGGTTCGTCCATATGTGGGAAAGCTCTCAAGGGGTCACCTCTCAACATGTTAGCTGATAGAGGGGAGGATGGAGGGATGGAGGAGGAGAGGACTAGCCCACCTCTTCAAACCCCTACCGTGATGAGAGCTCTGAGTGCTCAGCGAGGGGTTCCACTCTCATGACTCCACTCACAGCCACTAAACAACACGCGCACCGCCTAAGAAACACACACGTACGCACTCACACACACCCACACTATAAAATATTCCGCAGACCACTCCACCCCACAAGCGTTATATTTATTTACAGAATAAATGTCATCCTGGTTCAGATCTGCCATTGCTGACAGCCCCTCTCCCGTTTCATTTCCTTTCTCTAAACTGTCCCGGCTGCACCACATATCAAACATATATTTAAACAACAAAGTTAACATCTGCGGAAAAAACAAGCACTGCTCACACACATGTTGTAAACTACGATCATGCTCAAGAATCCCTAAGACTTTACTTCACACAACCAAGTCACACAGCAGTCATAGATAGGTTGGTTTTAACTTGCAGGGAGTTGAGGACACTTTACTTACAGGCCAAAAAAGGTGGCATGTAACTCGAAACTTGAAAAATTCAGTTAAAGCAAAAGTTTGACTGTCAAAAGACAAAAGACTGACTAAAAAATCAGTCAGGATTTCTAATTTTGTTTGACACATTTTTATATGTATGTATAGTACACATAACAGTTAATCTACCATAATTTTTTTTTTTATCATTGCAGCTCCCCTTACTGACTGACTGATTGACTGACATGTGGGGTGGATCATATATCATATCATATCATATCATATCATATCATATCATATCATATCATATCATATCATATCATATCATATCATATCATATCATATCATATCGTTGTCACTGGCTTATAATCTTCATACAGTGTTGTGGATCAGTGGCTGCTGAGTGATCGACCTTATATACCATTTAGTTCAAAACTAAACTTAAAGCTGAAGTTTTAGTTATATTTGCTAAAATCGTCACTATGTTCTGACAGTAGAAGAAAACATAAAAATAAAAAACTCCTCCACAAAAAATAAAAAGACTCCTCTGGCTCCACCTGCAGCCTCTGAGGCCATTGGACAAGAACCCACTGTATCTGAATCAAAACAACGAATCAGAACAGAGTATCTGATGGAGCTGCACGTGTGCTAACTCGTAACTGATCAACCAAGCAGTGAGAAAATAACAGTTTACATGAAATATAAGTAATAAGAAGACCAGTGGTGAAGAAGAGCAAACTAAAAGGAAAGAAATGGACCAAATGTCTCTGTGGGGAGGGGTTTCAGAGGCGAGCTGGAGCTTTTAAGATGACACCAACCAGATTGACTGAGAGCTGTGAGAGTGAGACAACACTGTAGATTTGGGGGGCGAAAAATGAAAACACTGAGCTGAAAGAATCCAAAGCACAGTAAAGCTGACTGAAGCTCGCATTACAGATTGTGTGAATGTGTTCAGTCCTAGTAAAAACGTATCAATATTACGGGGAAGCTTACTGTTGCTCCATCTCTAGCAGCACAGGTTTATGTGTTTGTGTGTCCTTGTCCCCTTACTGTCTCCTGACTGTGAAATTAGGCCTACTGTCACACATCTGATTGACTTCTGGCTATTCTTAGCCATGACAATTTGTAAAATTGACAAAGGTTGTTACAACACAAGTCGCTGGAGGGCAGAGACAGAGTTGGCTCAGCAGCCCGGAGAGGGAGGCTCACTCAGCCTCACAACACATGAACATAAACACCCATGGACACGGACACACACACACACACACACACACACACACACACACACACTTATGACAGATGAAAAAATCTATGAATCGAAACAGAAGCACTCGCTCACACCGGAAAGGTAAAGATGCATACAAAAAAACCTGAATACACACAAGGGCACCCAAGTGTACACACACATCCACACCTGCCTCATCTGTGTGTCCTTGAGTCTGGGTATCATTTGTTTGACCACCCTCTGTTACTCTTTTCTTTTTTTTTTTGCCACATATCATTTTTCTCTCCCCCTGACACACCTCTGGATGCTCCTGAATGCCAAACTGGGCAGACTGATAGATTGCATGTGCCAACGTGTATGTATGTGTGTTTGTGTGCCTGTGATTAGAGTTTATGTATAGAACGTGTCCCCCATACTCTCTCCCTCCCCACCCTCTCTCTCTCTGTCTCTGTCTATGTGTCTCTGTCACAGCAGCGGTGGCACATTGAGGGCACAGCGTTCCAGCTGGTCAACCTGATGGAGCCGCTGACTGGTGGTGCAGCGTGGATTAACATGGCAGGGAGGATCTCGGGCTGAAGGAGGTCGGCCAGAGCCGCATCAGCCACCGCCACCCGCAACACGGCAGATCAGCCTGGCTGGGCGTCCAATTTTACATGTTTAACAGTCCTCTGTTCAACTGAGATCAACCCTCACAGTTAACTGGTACACAACACCTTCATCCAAAGTGGGTTTTAGTGTACCATAGAGCCCCTGACTCTGCATTCACAGACACTACCAACCATCACTGGTCACAACATTTCCCATAGAGAGAGAGAGAGACTTTGCCAACAAAACCACCACAATTGGCCACAATTGAACCTTTTATAAACTGTCAAGAGTAAATCACATTTCTTTTCTTACCCAACAGATGTGCTTTTAATCAATCAACATTTTCTCATCAGGAAGGTGCACAATTTGTCGATTTAGAGTAGAGTCTTTGATTTCCACCTAACGAGTCATAATAATAATACAAAGATTGTTTTCTACTCAAAATACCTCAATTCAAATATCTCTTACATGTTTATAAGTTTTTCGTTGTACACTTGTACAAGAGCATTCTTCTTTTACAAAACACATTTTTATTACCAGAGCTCCTAAAGACTGGTGTATATTACTGAATTACTACCAAACTACTAAGAGAACTTAATCGCTGTTAAGACGTGTGACATTCTTGTACTGCACATCAGGTCGAATGAAGATGTTTGGGGCGGTACTGTACAAAGTGGTGTTGTGGAGTAGAAAATGCTGTTCTGTTCTTAACCAAGACCAAGCACTTTGGGTTGCCTAATATGAAATCTATTAGATGGTTAATCATGCTGTAGAAAAAAATTATGTCAGTGAATGTTTCCTGAAATGGTAAGCATGAATATTTTCTGACTTGGCTGATACTTGCATTAAATCATCATTATTTTGATAATAATGTAATCTAGCAAGCATTATATTTCTCTTACGTGACCCTGCACATGTGTAATCTATATTCAAAGAGGCAAAATGTCGCCAAATAAAGCTAACTATAAACAAGCACAAGTACCTATGTGTAAAAAAGTCTTAGGGACATGCTTGAAGATTTACAGACAGACTAGATTTGGGTCTTACAGCTTTTACTGGACAACATCAGGAGTCGATTTTTCAAAAACGATACATGGAGACTGAAAAAAAAAAGAAATGGGAACAAAGCCGTGCTTTTCTGTCTGGATTCACATTTAACCATGCTAAATAAGAAGACGATCGCTGTGGGGTTAATTTATTGAAACAGTGTTCAAATTTAATTATCAAGTTGTTCAAATCTCTCAAGTTGCAGAGCACAAAGCGCCATCCACAGCCAGTCAAACAATACCATCGACTTATCTAATCAACGTTGCTCACAGTGTAAACAAAGGCAATTTAAGCAATGTTAGCTCAAGAGCGAAAGAATGAGACCCACAACACTGTCGGTCTCTTGTATGACCCTGTGATTTAAACTTGACCCTATAAAAAACATAACAGTGCATTAAAAACCACAGCACACACACACACACACACACACGGATTAAAGTGTGCTCATGTGTGCACGGACAGATCCACAAACAAAATAATACAAAACAGTTTTCCCTAGTGTGCATACTGTACAAATAAGCGTGCAATGGATCCTTTATCACTCTCTGGCGCTCTGTCTAGCGTGACGCACATGACATGGCACAAGCCTCCTCTCGCCTCCCTCTCTGTGTCACACAGACTTGGCACATACATTACACATCAGCCTAAAAAATAAACACACCGTAAAGGACATGACAAGCATGGATCAGCGCAGGGTCCCACAGCGGGGGTAGAGGGGGTGGAGGTGGAGAGGGGGGAGGGAATGGTGACACTCCAGTGATATCGACGGGTGCGATATTGTGACAGAGGAGCGGGGTAGTTCCAGCAAATCAATGGCTGTGTGGGGAAGCCTGGAGAAGCGTGTCTGAGGCTGCCTGTCGGGGTCACAGTTCGTAGTGTTCCAGTCACAGGCTGGGACGGCATTTCAAAAAAGGCGATGTGTGACATGTGCAGCAATATAAAAGAGCCAACAACGCTCGAGCTCCATCTATAAATCTTATGAACATCAAATCTCACGTGGACTATAACCTCTTTTCTGCTGTGGACTGCTTTAGTTGATATATTCTGTATATACTGCATGGCCAAAAGTATGTGGACACATGGCTGTGAACACATTTATGGCCTGGGCAATGCCCCTTAGTTCTGTGTGAGGTAACTCTTAATGCTATGACATGAAATTACATTTATGATAATAGTTTGCTTCGTTGTTTGGGTTTGGGGCAGACCTCTTTGCTTTCCCGTTTTAACATGCCAATGTCTAAATACACAAAACAAGGTCCAAACAAAAAGTTTTGTTTTTTTCCTAGTTTTGTGTGAAAGAACCTGCCTGCACAGAGCCCTGACCTCAGCCGTATCAATTCCCACCTCTGGAATGAACTTTAACTACTCTGCGAGCCGGGCCTTATCGCCCAAAATCAAGTACCCAACCTCACTAATTGTGTTGCAGCTGAATGAGAATAAATCCCTGCAGGTGAGTGAGACCTTCAGTAATCACGTAAAGTCGCAATCAGTGTTTTTTAGTGAATAGCTTCCCCTTTTTTGTTACCATCACCCTCTTCATAAAATTGTGGACTCCTTGCTTTGTTTTTATAGTTAGAGGATTTATACAAGTGTCGTTCATTGTCACGTCTGTGTTTTTATGACTGGAGCTAGGAGAAAACCACAAAACCACCTGCTGAGTTGTCTACGCCAGAAATAAGCCAAATGAGCATCAAGAAAAAGCTGATAGTGCACCTTTTACAGCGCATGAAAAGGTGCAAAGACAGTGTTTTAAAGCATTTAGTATAGAGAGCTTGTTTTTCAAAGATTTACTTTGTTTGGACAGGTAATGCACAATGGTACACAGGTTCAATTGTGATGGAGATTATTGGTTTCCTGTGTGTGTCTTTTGTCACTGATCACATCACCGTTAATGGAAACAATTGTTGATTTCACCTCCTTTGGCTTCTTTGAGCAAATAATGACTTCTTGCAGCTACCAAGCATCATCCTTAAACAGAAGAGTGCTGCGGCTCTTTTGTTGTTGCCGTGCATGCTGGGAATTTCTCTCCATAGGGCGACACAGAGCCCCGACATGTTGTGTCGAGATATTTTTAGTTTCTTAGTTTCTTAGTTACACCCTAACCCTAACCCTGCACGAAAAGAAGACAGCTTCTGCACACAAGTGTGCACGCACACACACAGAGCCTGTGCATATCCTTTAGTGTGGTAGATTTAAGGTTAGTTAGAGGACTTAACTCTGCAATAAGCAAACATGTGTATGGTGCTTTCTTTCTGTTTTCCATTTCTGCAGGTTGAATTGTCACAAAAAGGCCAATACTCACAGAGAGGGATCATGGACGAGATCTTTGAGGTTGACGCCACTGCGGTCCTCTGCGAGGTTTCGAAAACAGCTGTCACTCACTGGATGGGCAGAGAGAGAAGAAAATCAAATCAGCATGCAAATTGATAAGCAATCTAGAATCGAATGCATGAAGCACAAATGTGCTACCCTTACAGCACAGGCATTGTCCAACCGGTAAAAGACTTATTCATAAATGAGAGTGATTACAAAATGTTTTTCATCATCAAAACTCCCTAAGAATCCCTATTTTTTCAA
Source organism: Scortum barcoo (assembly GCA_023238725.1). NCBI lineage: Eukaryota > Metazoa > Chordata > Actinopteri > Centrarchiformes > Terapontidae > Scortum > Scortum barcoo. Next base: position 8,318,102 of record CM041543.1, on the reverse strand, counting down.
AATTTCTAAACTGTGTCATGGTTAAGAACATGTGATTACTCAATGTGGGAGAGTGAACTGTTCTTCAGATGAAGAAAAATGATGAAACACACCAAAAGGATCTTTCTTTGAACAGACGATGAAAACTAGACGAGCAACACCCAAGGAGGTTCAATCCACGCTCATCTCTGAATCGCTCTGTGCTGTTTTGGAAACACTTCTGTAGCCATCCTTACATTTTGATCCACATTTCACCGTGGCATGACCAGGAAAAAGTATCTTGGGCATACAGGGCTCTACCATTGTGTCTAAATTAGGGCATTTGTTGCAGCTCCACTTGTCAGTTTTGACCATAATAACGAAGGTGCTCCTGTATATAAAAGTATGTGTGGTGTAACTGCTACATTCTCTTTTACGACACGTAAAAGTATATCGCAAATCAAATGCGGCCACTACGTGAAGGAAAGCGAACACCACCCCAACTGTCACCATGCACACTTTTTGATCACGCTGCGCCTATGTGAAGCCACACCATTGCCGTCCTCAGCCTCTCCCTCATGAAAACCACGGCGGCCCCTCGACTGCAGAGCAGGTGCGAGCCACATGAGTCATCGCGGTGATCACAGACGGACAGAGTGACGGATAGAGTGAGACAGGGAAAACGACGAAGACACGAGGAGAAGAAAATGGTGAAAGAAAAAAAAAACAAAGCGAGAGGAGACAGAAAGCGACAGACGAGGAGGATGGAGAGAGGGACAAGGTGTTTCGTGATCTGACGGGGGCCTAACATGACCGGACACGCTTGTGTCTTAAAATAGATGCAAAACGAAGCACCAGAGGGGCGGATGATGGTGTTGGTAGTGGTGCAGTGGACTCAACCCAAAAAAACTTGATGCGCTAGTTGTAGACAAGACTGGAAATGTCATGATGTTACTCCAATGAAGTGGCATGATCCATGAACGAGAGGAGGGGCGGAGGGAGAGGGTGAGCGGATGGGTGGTAGGGAGGTAGGATTTTTTTTTTAAAGAGGGGGGATGGGTGATGAGGAGCAAAGCAGCGCCGATGGGGCAGCACTGTGGAGACAGAGGTAAACAGAGGGTGCAGGACGCTGCTCTGGGCTCTGGCAAATAAATGGGAGAGTGCTGACATTTGCACACCGAGCCAGCTCGGAAACAGAGAAAGAGAGGGAGATACAGCGAGAAAAAAAGGGAGGAGGGAGGGGAGAGAAAGCACATGGAATACACACCACCCTGGCTTTAGAGGGGCACTGCTGCATAAGTGCATGTGTGTGAGGGGAGCATGTGTTTGTGTGTGTGTGTGTGTATGTAAGTGCGAAGAGGGAACTTCCTTCAAGACTGCAGTATTCCTTACACACGCACACACACACACACACACACACACACACACACAGAGCCCTCCTCAGTCTTTCTCTCCCAGCTACCCCTTGATCTAAAAATAGCCGTTCCACTCTCCTACAAGAGGCAGCAACCATTCTGAACCAATCAACACGCTCTGTCAAAGGCATCGGTACCCACCACCCCTCTATGTGAGTGTGTGTGTGCGCACATGTGTGAGTGTGTGCATGTGTGCAACAAGGGGAACTCCTGACTGGAGGTAATAAAACTGCCCCTCCCTGCTGCACCGGTTGGTAGAAATGGTGGGAAAGCGATCCCTTCTACGAAACAATGGCACAGAGAAAGGAATCAGAAGGCAGGAGGGATAAAAAAAAAAGGGGGGGGGGTGGGGGGGGTGGCAAAAAAGAGGGAGAGAAGGAGTGAGAGTGGAAGAGAGGGAGATCTGGCTGCAGTTGAAACAGGCTTCAAAGGAATATTAATGTGATCCTGTGCAAGAGCTGAAGACAGGGGAAAGAGAACGGGGAAGAGGAGAGAGTGAGAGAGGGAGGAAGGGGCGGGGGTGGGGGAGCAGCTCTGTTTCCGAGCTGCTCCCTCCCACCTCCCGAGCTCCGCCCATGCATCTTCCTCCAGGTAAATGTGCAGCTTGGATTTAAACACCTGCCAAACGTCATCTCTGGTCGCGGTGCTGGAGAAGCCGGGGAAGTATTTATCACAGCAGGCTTAGCTTTGCCTCCCAACCCTGTAGACTGGCTCAGAGTCAGACCTGGTCCCAGAGGAGCCGCTCTGGTTCCAAGTCACAGCGAGAGTGAAGACGCAACCCAGCGACCCCGTCCCACCCCAGAGGGCGCTATTCCCCACTGCACATCCAGGACACGGCGAGCTAAAGGTCAATGCTTCTACATGACTGGACAGCCACTAGAAGACAGACAGCTAAGGCCAGACAGACAGCGGAGACAGAGAGCGGAGACGGGTTCATACTCCACTCTACCAGTATATCATCCTGTGGTTAAACCTTTAAATACAAATCCAATGTCCTTTTCATATCCGATATCCCTGATACTGAGTGCAGCTACAGACTGCACTTGAAGCTGCACACTATTTCTGTTTTTGCCTACTTTTGCACGTCTCGATAAGCTTCTATTTGTGTGTGCGAAATGGTATTAATAAGATGCGGATGAAAGTTCTTGGAAAAGCCAGCAAGTGGATCTTGAGTCATGTTTTCGTGGTCAAACTACCAAATGTACATAGTCACATTAATAATAATAGTAATAATAATATATATGAGCAAAATAAATAAAAAAAAAAGTATAAATAATTATACAAGAACAATTATAGATTTTTTTGTATAATCTCTCATACGGATGTCTTAAACCACACTGTATTTGACCGTGTTGTCAATTTACTGTCTATTTCCTGGTGCCTGTCGATTCCTATCATCTCATATTTGCCTCCACCTGTGAGTGTGTGCCTGGATGTCCCCGGGCTACAGCAGTGCGAGGAGAGCAGGAGGGGTGGGCTTCAGAGGCATTACGCAGGGCAACACTGCTCACACGTGGGACCGTGCACGGCCCAACATTAACACTCACGCCCGCTCTTAAGGGGTTAATCACTGAGCCACAGCAGAGCAGGAGGGATCAGGACGCAGGGGACGACATCAAGAGGCCGAAGAGAAAACGCAGTGATCAGGGTGGGGAGACATGTCAATATGGAGCGAAAATGTAGGGAAAAACAGAGGAGTCCTTGCTTAAAAGGGGGATGAAAAAGAAACGTGTGGATGTGCTGTTTTGTAACACAGGTAACTAAGTCCTGTGCCCATTCCCATTCAGCTTACAGAGATGATATGATTGGACGAAAGGAAAAAGAAATGTGTGCGACATGATGCACCTGTTTGACTCATAGCACCATAACATTACAAACTTTCAGGAGTAGACTCATCAGAGTCGTAAAAATGATGATTCGAAGGGTGAAGCTTTTGTTTTCAGTTACATTTTATTCCTCAAGAAGCTTTTTCTGACCAGACAAATGAATGAGCGAACCACAGCAAAAGATAATAATGGAGCAACAGGTGGTATGAGTCTACGTACAGTCAGTGAGCTAACTAGTTGTCCAAAGATGGTAATATAACTATCGGTATTAAGATGGTAATATAACTATTGGTGAAGATTTGTTGGCTACCTTCCCGTTAGCGCAACAGTAGTCAGGCTACTGCTGTAGCAGGATGCACAGATGCCATGACCCGGTTCCAAACCACATTGTGATTGTGTGCTAATTGTACACATTTTCAAGGTTAATGACGAAGAAATGAATGTACTTCACCATACAGGAAATGACGCAACATGTGTGCTGGCAGGCAACTTTGGAAAAAATCTTATAGAAAAAGCCAAAGATCAGAAATCAGGCTTTTACATGGATGCTGACTTAAGTGTATTTAATTTGGTGACTTTCTAGTCTAGATGCGTTATGTGTAATTGTACAGTCTGTTTAACAGGGATGGTGGATGCTGATCATATCTGTCTGTAGCTCAGAGCCGGGGTGCAGTCTGTCAGTGAACCAAACAGAAAGGTCAGCGAGCAGACTGGGTTTGGTCTGTCTGTGGAGGAGGTAAAGTTAGCGCGCAGGCTAGCGGCTGTCCAGTTATAACACAGCGGATAAGCTAGCTTTGTGGGCTATGTGCTGTCAGTCTGTTAGCCACTAGAAGAGGGGATTCATAAACTGCTACAATGTTCCACTCAATCATTTCCAGGACATAAAGCAGTCAGCACTCATTATCTCCCTGGGATCTCACACTAATGGGGTTTTCCCTTATAGCAGGTCCTCTCTCTCTCTCTCTCTCTCACACACACACACACATACACACACCATGTCTGTCTGTATGCATTTACACACATATATAGACAAACATACTTTTTTTAGGTACATGAAAGTGCGTGCACACACACACACATGCACAGTCTTGGACACCTTGCCATGGATCAGCAGTTTTACACAACTTGCGCTACAAATCACAGTGCGCGACGGAGCGCCTGGAGTTGCTTGTGCCAAAGTCTGCTTCCAGTCCAATTATGACAGTGCTTATCTATCATTATGGCACCGTACAGAACCATGCTGCTCTTAAAGGAAGAACGCAGAGATATGGCTGTCTTGTTTGGATATTATATGAAGCTCTAGTCACTGAATGAATGTCCGTGTCACTGAAATGGCCAACTGTGCATTAATATGTTTCAGCATGCTTTGCCAGCTGTAGTGCTCAGATCACTCTGTCCACAAATGGATGAATCTATACATATGCAGGAAGAAGTGCAAATCCACCAGTAGAGAGATGGCATCGCCTTCTTCGTCTGAGCAGCCCACTTGGCATCTCTATTGTTTCCTTTTCTTTATCTGCTAACAGCAGCGCCAATGGCCCTCCAGCCCTGGAGAAGCTACTATGGAGGTCAAACACTGGATTGGGCTGACATCTGCTGGTGGGAGGGACAACACCTCTGCATACCAATAAGCTTCAACCGAAGTGATATCACTGCCTCCTGCCTCCTATTTTACTGGCTGTTCTGTGTCAAATGGAAACACTGGGCCCCAGGCCTCGGATTAAATGGGCTTAATGATGAATAGAGGTATGGACCCGCCTCCAGATTGTAAAGGGGTGGGGTAGACATCTAACTAGGGGGCTTTCAGTACTATAACCCCCTCCTAGCCAGAAAAGGAGAGGAGCGGTGGTACACAAATACCAGCGTCTTCATTCCATGGCAGGGTAAATTTCCAAATTAATAAAGGCTTCACGGTGCTGGGTAAAATACAGTAACAGCAATAACAGCAGATAACCTAATCTAATATAGGCCCTCTGTATCTTAGCAACCTTGTTAATTCTGAGAGGAGCAATGGGGTAAGCAGCAGAAACACAGCATCCATCATCAAAGACACACCCAGTAGCAACACACACTCACACACACACATCAATTACTCACAAACTCTCAAACCCACGACACCGCGCACATACTATCTTACCATTAGCCGCTATCTCAATCACACTGTGATGCAGATGAATGCATACACATGTGCAGGGCTACACACTCAGGCACATACACACAGATCCTCAGGCTTACTGTAAGCAGCCGGGAGAATGGAGGGGGTGTGGAGCGGAACAATGGGATCCTAATCGTCGGGCTGCATTTCAAAGCTTCTCCCCTCTACAACACTGTTTCTAGATAAGATTTGAAAATGCTATTTATATCCGCGGGGAAAGGAGCCAACCAGCAGCTTGATTTTCATTTATTTGAAGTCAGATCTAAATTGGGGTAGAGTTACATAATGCAAGGAGTGCGACACTCCACCTGCTACTGCCGAGCCAGCCATTGAAGAACACTACGGAGGGAAACAGCCCAAAAAAAACAAAAAACAAAAAACAAAACTGGGCCCACGCTAATACTGCAGCTAATAATTACTCTATCGGCTTAATAACCATCGCTTACTACACCAAAGGAACCCAGCTCATCCGTGTGGGATCAGCAGTGGGCCGATCCGCATCTCAAATCCAAACCTACTCCAGCGTAGCCAGGCCAAAATCCGGCAACCACGCTGAGCCAAGGACAAAACAACACAGCACAACATGGCCCAGTCCCCCCACCCCCCACGCACCAGATGTGCAGAGAAAGGAAGAGGGAGAGAGGAAGACAGCTCTGTTCTTCACAGCTGTGTCCCGGGCAGGCAGCGGGGCCCATCGCCGGCCCCAGCTCGCCCAACTCTCCCTTCTCCTCTCTCCCCGGAGAGGAGAGGCAGGTCCATCTCTGGCGGAGTAAAGAAGGAGATGGAGGAAGAGGAGGAGGAGGAGGAGAGGATGGACATGTGGAGTTGAGGGAGGGTGAGCCAGAGCCTAACCCTGACAGGATTAAGAGAGCAATTCACACTGGATGAGAGGAGGGGGAACAGCAAAGAGAAGAGAGGAGAGAGGGGAACAGCGGTGGGAATACTCCGAGAGCAAAGAGGGAGGGCGGAGAAAGAGAGCAGGGTAGGAAAGAGAGTAATAAGGTAAAACGGGAAGATGGGGAAATGACTGGTAGTACTGAAGCTACACGAGGAGAGATGCAGGGCAATAAATAAAACACAACGCATGGGGGTAAAGAGAGTGAAAAAGAGGAGGGGAGACGAAGGAAACAGGGAATGATGGGAGCAACCATGCAGGACAGAGACAGTTCAAGTGAGTGCTGAGCCCCTCCCTCTCTATTGCCATACAGATATATTTTCACCATCTAGGTGCTTTACTATTCACAGTGCAGGTATCGACTCGGGCAAACGTTGGCGGGGGATTCATCAATTGAAAGCAGAGAGTATGGGGAAGAGACATATAGACATAACAAATGAACATTAAGACACCATTTGCAACTGATATGAACGTGCAATCTATATCTTGATATGTTATCTGGATAATAGAATCTGATCATGGGCCTATTTATACTATTTTGCTATTAATCTCAATTCTGCCCATGTTGTGATTGATTAGGCAGGTGATGTTGGCAGACCTATCAATAAAAATGGTAGCCATTTTGCTGTATGGGCTCTACTTATTTTTCCTTATCCTAGGAAGGGGCTGTCTCATTCTGTTTGCCTCGGCTTGCTGCAGACAGCACAAAGAGGCCAAGTTTGTGACCATTTGATTTGGGTGGGGTTTTGGATGTTGATACCAGGTGTAAATTGGCTCTAAAACACACAAATAAAAAAGGCATTTTGATCCATATTGGGAAAATGCACAACGTGGATGCGAATAGTGATGCTGACACAAATGTAAAAGAATTGATGAATCATTGAAGTCTGTTAACATACAAAAAACAAACATTCACCGGTCTTTGTTTCATTGAGAAGCCTGCCAAGTACAACCACCGTCTGGTCTTTTGGCCACTGAGCAGCTCCACTCAACCAATGTTAGGTTAGGGGCCTTGCTCAAGGGGACCTGAGTAGTGATGAAAGAGATGCTCTGACTTTTCACACCCAGATTTGCTACTTTTCTCTATTCATCAAATATCTTTTGGTTCTGCCTTGTTGGTTGGACAAGACTGATCATTAACTGATTAACTAAACAGACACAAGGTGATAGATGATCAAGAGTTCAGTCATTAGTTGCAGTCCCACATGTGCTGTAAGTCATAAAAAGAGGGAGAAAGACTGTGCTGACCCTGAGTGTTCACCCCAGCTCCAGAGGCCTGCTGCTACTGTCATTTTACACTGGAATAAATAAAACATGAGAGGTCAACCCTTATACCAGCACACTTGGTCAGCAACCAATAATACACACACACCACCATCACAAAACAAGCCGCCACAGAATCAACATGACCGTCACCAACAATCAAAGTAGAAAATTTTGTCATCAAAAAAGCACAAACTATTGTTATCACCAACTCTAGAAATGAACTAAACTTCTCTTCCATGATGCCTTTTTCCGTGATCTACCCCAGTCAGCCCACTCTGTCACTTCTCACACTCTGCATAGCACTCACCTGAACCTCTCTTTATCATCCAAATATCAGTGAACAAGCCCAAGACTGCAGCATCCAACAGCCTGCAGCTCTCCACAAAGGCCTCTCGTATTGATGTTTTATTAACACGGCCATTAATATTGAAAAGACACTTACTAATGAAGCCACAGAGAAAAGTTCCAGAGACAGTTTACGGCACCAGGGAATACAGGGATCTTGGATATGGCACCCTACACCCCTCTTTCTACTTCCTTTCTCCTTCATCTCATTTCCCACGCCACGATCGGCATGCCCCTGCAGCTTCAACATCATCACCCACCCGTACGTGCTTATTTCCCCCTCAACAGCCCCCCATCTCCTTCCCCTACTCTATTTTTCTTCCTCAGCAGAATCAATGGATTGGAGGGGCTTGACGATCTGCCACACCCCTTGCAAATATTAATCATTAATCACAGGCTCTGAGTATAATGAGGCTTGTTTCTAATGACAACCGGCGTGATGAATGTGTCTGTGGCTCAGTGTGGCATTATCATATAGCCAGGCGAGAGTGTGTGTGTGTGTGTGCGCGCGTGTGTAGTATGTGATGGGTGGGCAGGTGTGTGGATGTGGGTGGATGAGGTATCGTGGCTTTTTTCCCCATGTAGCATGACATTTCGATGGCAGAGGGCCCACGGCAAGCCAGCTCTCCGTGGCATTTCCAACAGCTGTTTACACACACACATACAAAGTAAATGTGCACTAAATGTGTGTTTCCTGAACACACAATTGCATGTACTGTATGTGCAGTGCATGAGTGCAGCCACTCATCCAGTGCAGTTTACTATAAAAGCCATAGATGCCATTTGAGGTATCTGTCAGTGAACGTTAGAAAAAACACAGAAGCAGCATCTGACTAATAGTACACATTATAGTCAAACCAGCACTCAGTGGTGAAACTGAGAAGGAGAACTGTTTAAAAGGGCTGAATGTAGGTTATGATGACACTACAGTGATTTTCACTATAGATGCACATGAGCCATGAGGGTACATAAAGGATGGATACAGGACATTGAGTAACTGCTGGGATTTACAAAATGATTTACAAAATCAGTTGACACAGATTACAAAGACACGTTCTTACTTAGCTTTATCGGACTTGGTACAGTACTACTCATGCAAAGAATTACGGTTTTATTTGTCCAGATCTGAAATGTCAGCAGTTTCTGTGACCACACAAAAACAAATTGGGATGAATGAAATTTTGTTTGCAGTTCCCAAAGTGTATATAAAAAATGTTTCAAAATTAAATGAATCAATTTCATAGGGTTGGAGTCTAGATAGCATTTATCAAATCAGAATCCAGAATAGAAGATTCCTGAATCTGAATCCTTTTAATTAGATTTGGCCTTTAACATTTTCATGTTACTTAAGTTATAACAACAACGAAATTCAAACATCTTTCATTAAAGTTCACAGCCTGTAGCTACACCCTGAAAATGACCTGAGCAACAAAAGATAGGAAATGTTGATTGAAAGGATGTAACTGAAGTAACAGGTGTCACCTATTTACTTGTTTATGAGCTGCTTGCTCCAAATAATAGAGATCCCAATTCATATTTCACTATTATGTTGAGAAGATTAAAATGCTGACATAATATGAATTTAGCTGCAAGACTCCTATGTTAGATGTGATGGGACCATTTGTCTGGAGTCAACAATCAATTGGTCTTGACACACATCTACTGATGGTCATGCAGTGATGCTACAGAGTGATATGTCTTTACACCTCCAAGCAATCTTTGGCTCAGTACAGACAGAGATCGCATTGACCACAAAAGGCAGAAGTTTGATTTTAGCTATTATCAAATCAGTGCTAATTAACTATAGATCTTATAATGTAACTAAATGTTTTGTACATTCTATAATGGGACATAAGATGATTTGTTATGTAGGATCTTATTGAATCCAGGAACTTTGTTAACCTGGAACCATACCCGAAATGAAACTGACTGTCGTAACCCAACCCTAATAAAAAGTGTATGTGTGAGGAGACAGAAATCTCAGAGACACACTTCTCAAAATCTGGGCAAATAAAACTGTCTGCACAGCCAGATACCTCTAGAGGTAAGTGAGAAATTGTGTAATTTGTGTGAACTGACCCTCTAACTTTGACTGGTTCACAGAATGCAGCAGCCCAGAAAACAACATATGTTAAAGACAACAAGGGTAATATCATTAGAAGATGACAGAAATACACATAAATAAATGAATTCACACCTAACTGGCGTAATCTTTCCTTTTTTTCCCCAACTCAGCTCCTTCTGTGTGTGTTATCTATGGCTGCTCCATTAGTGAGCCAGGTACCATTCTCTTGTTAGAAGCCAAAATGAGCTTGAGAGCAGCTCTATTGATTTCAATAGAAATGTGCTTACACTGGCATCAATATAGCTGCACATTTCTGATACCTCCCGTTAGAAGCTTCCCTCCTCTCCCCTTCTGCCTCCACATCCCCTCATCTCTCCCCCTCCTCCTCCTCTTCCTTCAACCTCCTCCTACTCCTCCTACTCCTTCATCCTTACAAGCTGCTGATGCAGGGAAACCCAGTGCTGCACCAGTACAGCCACGGCTAAGCTTCACACTCTAGTTTGCATCCTCGGACAAGATGGGCGAATCTGCATGGAAAACACTCAGCTCATTCATTTCACTTTGCTCAATATGACTAAAGATCGAGGGGCTGGGAAGTAGATGGGCTTTGGAATGGATAGCTATTGGCTAATATTAACGGCGGCGGGGCTCTTCATCCATTGGCTTTTAGGGTTTGTAGTGAAACATATGTGCTGAGGCCTAATCACATCAGGTATTGATTAGTCTTCACAGAGGAAGCTTAACGTTCTCCCTGCTTCTCTGTGATCTCTCACTCAAGGGAAAGAACAGAGGGAAGAACAGAGGCAGAGGGGGGGGGGTGAGCAGAGGTCAAGGGTTATGGTGTGACTGCAGGCAGTTTTATGGGTCAAGGTTATGCTGGCAGATGGCTGTTCAGAATCAGTGGCAGGTTTCTGATCAAAGTTAAGTGTCACATTCATGCTGACCAGGGGGAAATCATTTGATGGGCAAGGCAAATGCACATCCACAACCCCAACGCTTATAGGGACCAACACGTCTCAAGAGGTGCAGCTGTCAAGTCGATTTCTGGAGTCGCAGACACCACCGTATTGTAAGTGACACATTGTTCACTAAGTGGAAAGTTAATCTAAACTGAATCTCCACGGGGTCCCCATGTGGCGAAGATGGCAGCGTCATCATCGTCTGGTCCACCGGCTGCCCTCCTCATGACCAGCCCCAGCTCCCTGCCCACAAATCCCATTTCATACCAGCCACGCTTCTGAAAAGGCAAGACAAAAGCCCGATCAGCACAGCTGCGGCTTTAGCATATTGTGGCGACAATCATCGTGAAATCAGTGGAACAAAGCGAAGCGGAACTCTGCAGCACCCAAAACTATGCAGCAGCACGCCAGGCAGCATTACGCTAAGGGTATGTCCAGCAGCCTCTTAGATGAGAAGGAACTTCCTGTGACTGCTTGCTGAAGGACAAATTTAATAATGCCTCATGTAGAAACCACCAGGTAAAAAGAACAGTTTCCTATAAAAAAATGAATATATTTATCATGTCAAAAGAGTTGATCGTCAGGGTAGAAGAGCCGCATGAATATGCTTCGATGTCAGTTGGTAGCCAAACAGCTGATGACTGAACCAACAATTGTGAAGCATGAATGAAGTTGAAGCCAGTCAGCTAATGTAAGTGATGTGGATGTGGCTCCATGACATTAAACTCTGATTATACTTCCTGCATCCATGTAGCCCAGAAGGCCTGCAAAATTACACCCGAAGTTTCGTCCTCTGGGTCTTGACTGTACAGTACACCTGATGTGGTAAAAAAAAGAACTGTGTGCACATCTGCAGTCGGTTTTGGAATAATTCAGGTCCTTAAAAGACCATGGCACTGATTTAACAGAGTCAGTCGTTATAGCGAAAACCACAGATGTTCCGTTTTATTTCATGGATTCTTCTTTCTTGTAAAAACCTAATGCAGGCAACAGAAGGTAACCTCACTTGTTTCTAACTCCACATTTCTGGATTTTTCAAACTTGTGGTCTCCAGCTCCAAGTGACATCACTTGAAGCAATTCATAAGACTTTGTGCAGCTACTTCTGGAGAGGCAAAAAGCTTTTTATCACGTATGTAGTAGTACTCCCCAAGACCTGTAAACCAGCTGCGATGTGTAAAATTAGTAAAGTTCCTGGCTGCTGTTTTACATGACGTATGACATAAATGTAATATGTTTGTGTATAGACTGCTACTTGAACAAATCTGAAGAAGCCATCTTGGACTCTGGAAAATTGTGATGGCCATTTTCAATTATGATGGCAATTATGATGAGTAACTTAATATTGAGAATAATGTTGAATCCCCACACCATAGTCCACCCAATATATCCAGCATAATCTTTATAATCCAGTGTAGGGTTGTGACAACAAAGAAAGGCAAAGGTATTGCTATGTTATATGAGTAATATTTTTAGAAGCGCAGCCTTTCTTAAGGAAGTACCTAAAGTAGCAAACACACAGAGGAAATGAACTCCTATGGACTAAAGTTACAATCAACATGTTCCATGCACAGCCAATTCTTATTGATGTGTTTGTTAATGTGCGAGTGGGTGGGTGGTAATTCATGTGTGTATGTGTGTGCATAATGTGTGTGCACGAACCATTCGACTCCCCTTATTTCCCAGGATGCAGAGTTCTACATGCCCACACACACACGCACACACAGGGAGTGCCCCGGGCCGGGCTGTACTAATGAAGAAGCCTGTAAGCAGCTACCTTCATTACATTCAATCCTCTGGACAGTGTCAGCTTCTCACTGTCAGAGCTCATACATGTACACACACACACACACACACACAGTTGTAAGATTGTCCTTCTTCTCATGGCTAATGCTAGCAGAGGTTAATGCAGTGAGGAGTTCCTGCTCTTCCTCTTATTTGGTGGTGGGTGTTTGGCTCAGGCTCAGCTGTTTCAAGACCAAACTCCTCAGTACATCTAACGCAAGCCCACCACCACATCAGCACAGCCTCTGTGACGTCTCTCTCTCTCTCTCTCTCTCCCAGCCTCTCTGTATGTTGGAGCAGAAGGAAGCCTGGAGGCGAGGGGGGAAGCTGCCTAATAGAGTGCTCCACTTGCCATATTTCACACATCTCATCACTTATCCCACTGAGACACACATACATGTACATGTCAGCGCGGGGGAAACCAAGAGGGAAGCCCCCCGGAGGAGTCAGAGCTTTCAGGGAGTTTTTCAGGGATTGGTTTCACTGTGACGCTGTTTAGTAATTGAAACCTGTGACTTCTAATTATTAGGCAAATTTGAAAGGAGAGAAAAAACACTCAGTCTCACTACTATGACAGAGATGTACAAATGTATATGATGTTATGTAAATTATGGTGGTCCCAAATGCATCTTTCTGTCCTCTAGGCTTGCAACTAACGATTATGCTCATTATTGCTTAATCTACTGATTATTTTCTTGGTTATTATTGTTAATCCTTTTGTGTTGTTGTGCGTTTGAGGTACCAACTACAAACCACTGGTTTGACTTTTGTTTCATGTCATTCCCCGTCACTGTCTCACCTCAACTGCATGTTTTCTCTCCATGTTACATAATAAAGGCCTGAAATAATTACTTGTTTAAAATCAAAATGTCCATTAGGATTTCCTGGTTACATCTTCAAGGCGTTTGTGTTTGTCTGAACAACAGTTAATTTTCAGTTGACGGTCATGTAAGTCAAGAACAGCAAAATCCTCATATTTGAGCAGCTGGAATGTTTGACATCTTTGTATGAAGAATCGCTCAAACAATTAATCAAAGTTAAGTATCAAAATAATTATGGACTAATTTTAGGTATTATATACATATCTATATAGATAGAGATATTTTTAACATGTGGTTAATAAATAGCATTTGAAATGCTAAAAACATTTGTTTTCGTATTAATTTACTGTTTCTGCAAGTATGAATCTAAACGTTGATGTATAAACGTTGTTGTATCAACGTTTAGATGTGAAGTTTGAACTCCAGCTGCAAATGATAACTACTTTCATCATACATTTACCTGTAGATTATTACCTCAATTACTAAGTTAATGATTTTGTCTTGGCTTTCAGGAAACAGTGCAAAATGGTAGTCACAAGAACCCAATGCGGTATCATCTTCAAATGACTTGTTCTGTCCACACCACACCAAACGCAATAACAATATATACAATATATATAAATATAAAGAAAAAAAGCAAACTTGCCATAAAAAATGACTCAAACTGTTTCTGTCTGACATGTATAATACCAATTATTCATTTTAGCTCTAATTTTCAAACTTCCTCTGATCATCACATGCATGTTGTGTTGAAGTGCTGGTGACAAACTTGGACCTCTGGGTTTTCATCACATTCACGATAGATAGATCCTCTCTGTCACAAGGCATTTCACCACAGCAACACGAAAGTTACCATTAGACATACTCGTACACAAACCCGTATCGTGTGAAATTTCCAAGTGGGTCACTAGTACTGAGACTTATTTCTCTCCATAAATCTGCTGTCATAATAAGAGAAGAAAGAATACAACAGAACAGGTGGGGCAATGATGCAGAACAGAGGAAATTGAGTGAGAAACTCCCTGACTCAGTCTTTCAAATGTACAATGTCATGTGCCAAGATTGAAAAACCACCAGTCACGCCTGTTGTAAGGCCATAAATGATGCAAAAGGGCAACAAAGCTTTCGAGCCCTGCCATGTCATGTCAATCAGACTGGCTCCTGCGTGCATGTGTTGAGCATTTGCGGCTGTAATATGTGTGTGAGTGTGTGGGCAGGTGTCTATTAACATTTGATTCCCAGGTGCTATGATCTGAAAGGGTTTTGTGGTAGAAACGGAAAAGGCATGACGCTGAATAATGGAGGAGGAGAATGGGAGAACACCTTGACCACACACACACACACACCGGGCCGAGGTCGGCCATCAAACACACCTCGTTAGGGAGAAGCTGGCCTCCTCTATTATTCACATGTACATGCTCCCCTCGTACTGCTTGCTCCCTCGTTTTGCCAGGGAGATGGAGTGAGTTGAGCGCAGACAGACAGCAAAAGGTAAAAAAAAAAAAAAAAAAGTGAGAAAGGTGGACCGAGAAAGAGAGGAAGAGAGGTGAGGAGACGGGGACAAAAATAGCGAGCGAGAAAAAGGGAGCTGGTTTGAGATAAAATGTGATATATAAGTGGGAAAGAGAGAGCGAATGAGTTATATTTATCTCTAAAGTCCCAAGTCTTGTAGCACTCGTCAAACTCGATTTCAATTATCATTGATATGAAATTGATTAGTGAAATTGATGTAAATATAAATGTGTGAGCAAGCCAATGACTGATATAATTACTGTCAATTATGAATGCACTGGCAGAACTTGCTCCATAGCAACTGTAAACACTGCTGGGAAAAGCCTTTTTTAATTGAGAACCATCAAAAAAGTGATTTTGGACACGTCTCCCCCCAAAAACGTCCTCCATCCTCAGTGTGTCACCGTCGTAGTCACCGCAACAAAAATAGAAAGCTCTCTCCCCGATTCAGAAAACGGTGCTTCCCGGAAGCGTGTGTCACACATGCATCAATCAACGTGTCGCACCTCGACATGGCCAGTCTTGTGGCCCCCGGGGTAGAAGGGATGGAGAGAACGGGGCGGGGGGGTTGAAAAAGTGACAAGCCAATGGACACCCTGGCAGCGTGTCAAGAAGGAGCGGAAGGGCCGTTGCCAGGGGTGACAGCCAGAAGTCACACAGTGCTACACCTCTTCCCAGAGGTGCTTTTCCACCTTCTTGGTACAAACGCTCCTCTTTGTTCTTATGAATGCCTGATCATATTATGTGGTGCTGCGTGACTCTTCCTAACCCTGAGCTTTTTTACTGGGTGAGTTCACTGTTTGAATTGAAAATTAAAGGGGCTATATTTTGCAACGATGCACACCTTTTGTGCAATTTATTTACTTGTCAAGCTTCACTTCACTTGCCGTTTCTTCTTGTGTTCCACCCAGACCCTCTTCAAACTGCACCCAACTCTCTTCCTCTGTTTGGCAAACAACAACAAAATGTCGAAATACTGAAAACCTGAGTGATGTTGACATAAATGAAGCTCCCTGTCTCTTCTTGCCGCAAGTCAGATTTAATAGCTGTGGCGCCACATGGAAGATCTGAGAAGTAGTTCTCCTTGCAGTCCCCCCTCACAGCTCCTGATTGCTGTCACCGCCGATGTGGTCCAGGAGCGGGAGGGAACTGTTGCTATGTGGCCCATGGGGATTCAAAATCTTACATTTTTTTAACAAGTTGTAAAGATGATCGGTATGTTTTTATGACTTTCAAAGCTTGCTGTGTTCATCAAAGCCACATTAGCACTGACATCTAATGTGCTGTTTGCTGTGGAAACAATTTATTGACTTGTTGATATGATAAGTCAATAAAATACTTCTTCCAATGTGTTGCTAGATGCTAAATGAATATCTTCAAGTTTTAGTCCCTAGTATAGGTCAAGGTTAAAAAAAAGAGCTTTACACATCAAATAATGCAACTCAATAGCATCTTTTAGACTAACCCTCTCTACGTAATTTCAAGGCTTTTTGTTAAAAATGGGGTGCTTCATTTGAGTGATTTTCTCAGATTTGATAAAGCTCCTCCTACCTATTTGATTTGTCTGACAGCCACATTACATTCCATGTCAAAACAACACAAATCGACTGTTCTCTGCTAGGAAATTGTCAACCTGTCCTCTCTCCACCTGGCATTAACGTTGGTAATCCGACAGACCAGAAGGACATAAAATCCACTGCGCTCCAGAGCCACTGAGGATCTGATGATCAGCCCATCTCTGGAAATACTTTAGGAAGAAAGTACATCCAATCAGATCTCTGAAATAAGTGTTGTGCTGTAATGTGATGATCTGTGGTGTGGATTTTACCAGGAATCACATGCACATCAAACAGGTGGCAGGCAGCTCAGTCATAAGCAAACACATGGTCAGGATGTCATTATTACAGATGATGATTACATTTTGGATAGGCAAAGAGATAAATCTGGCTTATCTGATCAAACATATTTGAATTTTTTTGAATTAAAGTATTAAGTGTAGCCCAGTTAAATCATATCTAAAACGGTAAAACCATAAGGTTCCTAATTAACCAAACAACCTTGTTATTTACTATTCTTCCAATGTAATGTCCTTGCTTAAAAAGTATGTGTTTCAGAGGGTTTAACCCGGTCTGCTGAGACTATTGGCATTGTTGGCGTAGCCCCTGCTCTCCATGTGGGGCTCCCTGTGACATCAGTACCCCGTCAGCCTACGAAAGATGTTAGAAACAGGTGAACTGACCTCCTCCCCTGAGTGAAACATGAGAGAGGTATGTGTTTCAGACACCTATTAGATGAGGACTGATAAAGACGTGAGGCGGCATGGCGGTGCATGGAGACCACTGATGAATCAATGACTGCCGCCTCCCCCTCTCTTTTTTTTTTCTTGTCACTCCTGCCTTTTTTGCTCCCTCTGTCCCTCCAGCCCTAATTAACACCTCAAGCCAGGACATGGGACCCAGCGGCAGCAGACCACAAGAGTGACTCATCAGTTAAAACCCACAGCTGTATCTTTTATCTCGATCTCTATCGCCATCACTCAGCGGCTTCTCTCCTTGCACAGGTTATCGTGAGGGACCGACCCGAGGAAAAGAGGTGGGGTGGGGGGTGGGGTGGTATTGCTGTCTTTCCAGAGGAGTGTAAAAAATGAAGCAGGGAGAAAAAACAGATAAGAAGTGTCTTTTGTCTTGAAATCCAAAGGTTCTTTGAAACATCTCAGTTGTAGCAGCTGCATCGTGAAATTGGCCGCTATATGAATCAATCATGTGAAAAAACGTGAAATAATTTCAACCAATTAGTAAAATGACCTAGCATTGAGACATTTAATTAAAAACATCATTTAAAAATTAATTCCTTTTCACTGTCAGCTAACCACAAACTCATATAAAACCACATGGCAGCCAAAGCAGACCGATCACTAGCTGTGTCCATGTAGCCACCTAGCTCAAACATGTAATGTAATCTTTGTGACCACTTAAATCCACGGTGTGTATTGTGCCAGACAGCAAAATACCACATGCTATAATTACATAAAAATTTTACACATGCAAGCAGTGCCCTCATCACCAGTGTAGTTACTGGATTTACTAAATACATTGTCTTTAGTGTGCGATTTTGCACTGTTGCTGGTTTTCCCTGGAGCCCAGTGCTATATTGTATTTCCTAAAATGCAATAATATCCCGTGACTTCAGTGGAGGTGCTCTTTATTTCAGGTGAGGCAAGGAGCCTCCACTATGTAATCCTGCAGGAGACCCTGACATAGCGGCTGTAATCGATACCTGTCCCGTGAACAAGTAAAGACCAGATGTTTCAACTGCGCTCATCTGTCTCGTGCGCTCATAATGTCCTCGGTATGAGTATGGAACTGCAACCTGAAGTATATTTTCATGCCAATCAGTCAATTTTCTTCTGTTTTTAAGTGCACAACCACGACTAATGATTGTGTACTGCTGTTAAAACACCAGTGACACACAGCAGTACTGGGCCTAACCGCATCCTGTGTAGACACTGATGGAGGACCAAAGCTGCTGCTGTTGCTCAGCTAATGTGCTGCTTTTGCTATGCAGGCTGTGTAGAGAACGCCACATTTCCATAAAGTTACCATGCATTAATAGCTTCACATAAACTTTCGAGATCATGAGTTGCTAAATCCACAGTCACTCAAAGTTGGTTATTAATAGCTTTTGGGACGGACAGAGAGTTTCACCTTTCTTGACCTGGGAAGCTGCACATCATTTTAATTTAAGGGTTTTGACAAGCAGTAGCTATCACGCCACCCTTCAGACACTTGCTGGAAGGTGTTACTACTCATTTCAGAGTAGTCTTTCCTGTTTATCACCAAAAATAGAAAACAATAGCTTGAAGCTCTGCATGTCCGATGCCTGTTTTTCTGTCAAAACAAGATACGTGCTGACACTAAAAAGCACCAGCATCTCTTTTGCTCTTTTGCTTACTCCCAAAAATATCGAGTGCAATCTTCCTCTTCTTTTTTTTTTTTTTGGCTCTGCTAGCCCCCTGTGATTATCACCTCAAATGAATGACAGACTGTAACACTGCTTTAGGCCAGGAGGGAGTGGGAACCGACCAACTCTCCTACACCTACGCATCCAGTCTGGGAATAGCTTTCCAAGCGGCCCCGATGGAGCTCTTCTGTGGAGAGATGACAAGAGCCTACAAGAGCGGAGGAGACTCTGCTTCTTGTCCGCCGAACACCGTCTGCCTCTTGTTCTAACTCGCATCCCAATTAAGGAGTATTTACAGTAAGGGAGGATTATTTCCATGGGCTATGAAAGCAGAGTGAGAGAGAGAGAGAGAGAGGGTGTGTGCAAAAGGGGAGGAGAGTCACCCCCTCCCCGCCCTGACACACACACAAACACACTGAAAATAATTCCTTTGCAGTGAAGACTTAATTCTCATTCTGTGTACGTGTGTCCCTGATCCCGTATTGTCTATTCTGGTCATGTGGGCCGCCTGCCTTACTGCTGTCCACCACTGTCACAGCTGTGTGTGTGCGTGTGATGCAGAGAGAAAGAGAGAAAGAGAGAGAAGAGAGAGAGAAAGGCGAGAGAAAGAACAAGCGAGAGAAGGGTCAGTCTGTGTAACTACTGCTACAGTATGAGCCCCACCCAAACGAAAGATAAATCCTTGCCCGACCACATGCAAACAAAGAGCTTTCAGCACACAAACCATCGGGGCGCCCGCTCACTCTCCAACAATGCTACCATTTTGTCTTTCCGGCTTTGTGGATTGCAACGTTATCAATTATTTCCGATTTTACAGTCTGTTGAAAGCATGTCAAGGTTGATGCAGGCAACAATCAGGAAAGTCTGAGCAAAACAGCCCCTCAAATTTGGCTTAAAGACGATCTGAAAATGTGCAACTTGGATGAGAAATAAGAAGCAGGAACAAGCGTATGCTCAATTTGTGCATGTGTCGGTTTCTTTTTTCCTTGTTTAGCTCCTCTGTTCCAAGTGTATCCCTCTCAAACTAGCATATTGTTGAACAGATGCCCACATATTGTTGCAAGGGAACACCCCAGTAGCAGCTTAGAGATGATTCAACCATAGACAGACACAGAAAGTTGGGTCAAACCAGGAAAAAGCAGGAATAAAATCATGCTAGTGGGTAGACACATGCCTGGGGCTCTCTTATTCCCATCCAAGCCACGTATCTTTGTATCACCAGTGAACCGAATGTTAACATCTATTTTGTGTTTTTGTGATCCAGTCATGATGTCAGCTATGTCAGGATATTACGTTGGACTGTCTCAGCGTCAGCAAGTACGAAAATGGGGAGCACAGACAGACTAGTGGCCATGAGGGTGTTGGCAAAGACCCCACAAATACACATGTGGGCTATGAGGTCTTTATACAATAAACTCAATAAACACAATAAACTCCTAACTGATCTTTCATTCTACATATTTTGAGAATACTGTCAAAGTAACATCCATTTGATGTCCATTTCATGGTCTGCTTTATTGTCTGATGGTGTATTTTTGTCATTCCCCATGGATGGCTGGCCAAATGTAGACAATATGATATTCCCTATGCTACAATTGAGTTTGAGAGTAGAAGGTTTTTCAGGTATCGCTGTTTTTTTTAATCCCAATTTAGAATGACAGATAAGTCCTTTGGTCCTTGTCAAAGCTAACTGCAGTTGGCTTGAGGAGCCTGCAGACAGCCGTGAGCTTCATCAGATTCATCAGTGTCAATGTGCGTAACACGCATAGAGTTTCACGCTATTAATCACGCAATTATCACAATATGCTTAAAAATTTTACTTGATGTTTAATGCAATAACTGAATCCACTAAGACATGTTACGAAAAACAACAAATGACAAAGAAAGGCATCCTGGGAAATGTAGGAAACATTTAAAACAAGAACTGGTTTTGTGCGCTTGAAGTTATAGTGTGATTTGAATAATTAAGTCAAATGAAGGACTTGTATTAAACATATACAATTTCAGTGCAGTCAGACATGATCCCTCAACGGCTTCTCAAAAGCAAAAATTATGTAAGTTGGAATGCACAAATGAGAAATTAAACATTTTTCAATTATCTCACTTCGGGTGCTTTGCAAGGACGGTATTACAGAGAGAACCATAATATATCATTTCCATGCTGTTTGTGACTTACTCGCTTTTTTTGTCAAATAAGTAAGTAAATACAATCAGTAACTATCTTCTGATGTCCTGAACGCCACAGTGTGATGATGCTGAATCTAACCGTGTTGTATCTGTGATTGTAGCCTTCCTTTCATCGTAAAAACCCTTCACTTGCATTGGTGACAGCAGATTGAGTCATTCAGAAAGAGACAGCGAGAGGAGATTGCTCCATAACCTGCCAGCCACCCACGCCACTCAATGACAGATGACGGCGTCTCCTTGTTTTGGTCAAGGTGCTCTGGCACGCTAGGCCGCCTCTTGCTGACTTGACTCCTGTTTCTCCAGTGAGCCTCTTTAGCGCCTGAGCTGTTAAGGTGAGCTTGGGACAAACTCCAGAGATTAAATTATGTGGAAAAGCAGATTAAATAGTTATTATCCCATCTGCAGCCAGACAAGTACACACACGAGCAGGCACGCATACATGATCGCAAATCACGTGCACGGGGACAGGCAAAGGGGGAATACACACACACACACACACACACACGTGATCTACACTGAAGGATAAATCATTTTCAACAAATTAACATATTTTGTTTGGG
Organism: Scortum barcoo; assembly: GCA_023238725.1. Classification (NCBI taxonomy): domain Eukaryota; kingdom Metazoa; phylum Chordata; class Actinopteri; order Centrarchiformes; family Terapontidae; genus Scortum; species Scortum barcoo. The sequence goes on along the minus strand of CM041543.1, from coordinate 8,296,394 downwards.
GCTACACAGTTCTGTGTAACCAATTAACATGTCTTCTTTCAATATAGGCCATTATCAACATGTATTCTGCATGTGAAGTGTCTCAAAGAGGACGTATTGATGTGCTAAAAATGGTGCCGCTCTCTGCCTGCTTTCTAAGACAACCCTTTCACCTCTTTAAACAGACCTACGAAATGTGGACCACATATAATTAAGACCATGGCTCCACCAAAATAAAAGCTTCCACCCATTCTGCTGGGAGTCACAGAATTCGTTCTACTTAACAGAGGGATTGAGAGAGCGATCTAAATGTGGTTGTTTTGGGAAGCCTGCCTGCCGTCGATTCATGTCTTTCTGATAGACATGTAAGTTTAGAGAGCCACCCACACATCCCTGAGCCTCTCTCAGTTGTTACAACCGAGGGAGATTGAAGAAGAGCAAGAATATAGAAGAGAGAGAGAGAGAGAGAGAGAGAGAGAGAGAGAGGGATAGGGAGGGATGAAACAGAGACAGAGAGAGTGAGAGAGAGAAAGAGAGAAGAGGGTAAAAATGTGTGCGGTCTGTCGCAGAGTGGAGCTTTCCTGCCCTGGCTCCTCACTGGAAGCTCGGTGTTGAGTGTGTGTGTCCACGTCTCTTTGAGGAAGGGCTGGAGTTAACCCACACACTCTCAGCAGCCAGCATCAATGAGGCTTTCTATGGGCTGTGAATCAAGCCACAAATCCAAGAGCATCCTTGTTCCCATGCATGGAGAGCTGCCGTATAATAATACACCGTATGGTCCCACTCTCTCTCTCTCTCTCTCTCTCTCTCTCACACACACACACACACACATTGGCTTTATACAGATTAAAAGCCACTGAATGCCTTTTGCAGGGCTCTCTCTCCCTCTCTTTGCCAACCCCTCTCTCTCTCTCTCTCAGTGTGTGATCATGGGAGGTATGCATACAGTAGCTATATTTGGGGCTGGGGGGATTTGCTATGCTGTGTTTTCCAACCAGAGCTCAGTATTAGTGCACAAAGACAAAGAGCAGAGCAGAGTCACACACATGTGCACATACTGCACACGCGCGCACAGACACACACGCATAACACACACACACACACACACGTGGAGGACATGCATGTTTGTGCACAAACATGGTGTAAACCAGCCTGGTGGTGGTGTGGACGGAGGGTTTCCTGGAAAAAAAATTCAAACGCAGTTTTTTAAGTCAGTGCAGATATTGCTATTATATATTCATACTCTACATCAGTAAGTCAGACTAGCAAGCTAGCGTCTCTACAGGAAAGTAAATGAATAAGTCGGAAGACACAATTCATCTTTGGAATGTGTGCATGGTTCCTTTGCCTGTCACAAACTTGAGGCCACAGTTCCCCCAATTCTTCATTTACGACGACTGGATCCCTGCATACACAAATACACATGCATCAAGCAATGAAGGCTCGCATATTAAGCTGAAGTGAGTGAGTGCGGAGCCGAGTGCCCAGACCCCGCGGCAGGCCCAGGGAGAGAGACCTGGGACAATTAAAACTCAACAGGAAGAAACACTGACAGCCAGAAACTGGCCGCTGAGCACTCATGCATCAAAATACGCAAACACACACAAGCAGATACACACAGGTAGACAGAAAGAAAAAAAAACAACAACAAACAAACAAAAAAGTAACACACATCAAAATAAGATGAGCACAGTGTGAGAAGCTTTCATCCACTCCTAACAAAGGTCACATTTTCAGTGTGACATCTTTGACAAGTGACAGCGTTTCACCCCCAATTATCCTGTTTGAAGTCTCCTACCTCCCTCTCCTTGAAAATAAACCCCACCTCTTACGCACAGTTCATGAAATACATACATACATATTTCACACACACACACACACACACACACACACATGCTCCTGGACATGTCAACATCACCTCCCCGGCACTATGTGTCCAGGGTCTAAACAGAGATGTCCCCTGGGCTCTGTCACCTGTCTAGAGGGATGTGGGGCTAAGTGATGGAGGAGGGTGAGCCAAGGTCTCATCTCCTCCCTGGTGACTGGATGCAGGAGAGGACTGCTGACCTTTGACCTCTTGCGGGAAAGGGAGATTGAGCGCTGCTCTAGGCCCCATTAGCATTCTGCTCACACAGACCCCCATAACCCGCAGACTAACTGCACGAACACTGTGGATGTATAAGACCGAGGTGTGGCGACAAAGGTTCTGTGTTATAGGAGAGATCCAGTCAACCTGAATATTTGGAGCTATGCTTCCTCGTGGCAGCACAACAGGGGGGGAGGTTTGCTGTCAAAATACATCATCTCACAAAAAAAGCCCACACACAGTGGCCTGTGTAGCCATGAGTAATCCTGCCAAGATTAGATTCTTAAAAGGCTAAGGGTCAGGTAAAACATGGCAACTTAATGCCACCGTGTGCCGTTTCTGCCTGGCTCTCTCCTCACTCCTTTGATGCGTTGTTTCCCTGACAGTGCAAGCCCTCCTACTCCATATACACACACAAATACATCAAAAAGACAAATAAGCCTGTCGGTCGTGTCTCTGCGTGTCTCAACATCGGCATATGTATGCGGGAATTGTCAACACTGCACAGCGAGATCAAACTGGCAATCTGTCACCGCGCTGGGGATACAGTTGGGGATTCAAGTCACTGATGACACATAGAGAAATTAACCCCCTCTGATGTAGAGTGGGCATTGATGTGGTGTTTTTTTTTCTCAGAAAAAAAGGAGGCATGGGTGTACTCTGACCCCCAGTTTGTTATCAAAATGAGGCTAACACCTACCTCCATAAAGGAAAAACCCATATGAAAGCCTCAAAACACCAAACCCTCATCAGTTTGGGACTATTTTCTTTCACATATACTCCAAAGTTCCTCACTGCACAGTTATGTCAGCAGCACAAAAAATGGTGATGGAGCTGAGGGGGGAAAAAGTGACATGAGATGGGGTTTATCCTCCTCTACATCCCTGCGTGTATCTATCTGATGCAGTATTTACCGTGGTAGGGTCAGTACCGCACTGATTTGTGAGTGACGCTGGATTTCAGCACCACGGACAGCGCTGCCCCCTCTCCGCCTCTCTCCAGCGCGAGGAGGAGAAGAGAGGAGGGGAGAGGAGGAGGAGGGATGGAGATGGAGACGACGGGTGGTTGTTGGTGTTGGTGTTTGTTGGTGTTGGTGGGGGTTTCCCTGGCAGATTTCAGGAGAGGGTCTATAGCACAGTCATTCCTCCGTCGCCGCACATCGCCTACCACCTCCTCCGTATGCCGGATTTCCATACGGAGGGATATGGCATGTGTGAGATCACGGCTTTCATGAAATATTGATCGAGCGAGCCTCGCACAGGATGGACAGAGAGAGAAAGAGAGAAAGAGAAAGAGAGAGACAGAGAGAGAAGGATGGAGGAAAGAAGAAAGGGAGGGGGGGGGGTATTCCTCTGGACAGCCTTTATCATGCATGCATCCACCCCACCACCACCACCTCCACCCTCCCTCCTTCTCCACGTCCTCCAAAAAAAAAAAAAAAAAAAATCCTGTTTCATTTACTTTCCGATCATGACAACAACCGCTGGATTCGCCTCGCGTGATGTTTGACGATCAGAAAACATGACAAAGCAATAGGCAGCACACACACACACACACACACACACACATAGAGGGAAAGAGAGAGAAAGAGAGAGAGAGAGAGGGAGAATGAAGGCCGACGACCAGATCTAACACCGTCGGCCGCCTCACAGCCGCACATCTCATCCAAAGGCGCATAACGCTGCCAGCGAGAGACGCGCCGTCATCGCGCCGCCTTCCCTCGCGCGGACGCGGGGAGGATTCACCCGTGTGCTCGGCCCCACCGCGCGGAGCTGAGCCGAGCCGAGCCGAGCCGAGCCGGAGCCCCCTCATCGTGTGTCATCATGCAAACTCCTGTCATTCACAAAACGAGCCACATCCGACGTCTGCGGTGCATTTTCACCCTTTTTTTTTTTTTAAAACCCCCCTCTCACATCATCCGCTGGCTCTTAACAGGCCAAAGGATGCACTCATCACCACCGACACCACCACCTCCAGCTGCACATCCACCTTCAGCAACTGTCGTGAGCAACACTTGAGAAATGGCTGTGGTCAGCTGGCTGTCAGTAATGCGATCTATACAGCCCGGCATCTTTAGCGGCGACACAACACGCGCTCAGCTCTCATTTTCGCCTCTGATAGGGGGCATGAATTATTCAATACACATAAACTGAGCTCCCCTTCTCCTTCTCCCTCTTCTCCCTCTTCTCCTTCGTCCGGCGCGCCTCGGCAAAGACAATGTACACGCGCGGAGCCGAACCGCTGCGGAGCCCCCACATCCGCCGCGTCCGCCCGCACCAGAGCTGGATGTGCTGGATGGAAGCACAAAGAGAGAGAGAGAGAGAGAGAGAACACAAACAAACAAACAAGCAAACAAACAAAACACAGGTAATAGAGAGCGTTTACAATCAGCGTCGCCTTCAAGAGGCTGCAGAAACCAGCGAGAGACGGAGAGCCGCCGCCACGCAAAAAAAAAAAAGAAGAAAAAAAAAAGCAGCCCAGCCGACATGTATGAAGATCCGCGCGGAGAGCCGGCGGAAATGAACGCATGGAGATGTGAGCAAAAGGCGAAGGGGCCCGATGGGCTTTTCTGCGTTTTACCTGTCAGGACTCCGACCCGGATTTGGTGGTCGTGGTTCGTTAAAATCATCCCGTCTGACGCCATGTTCAGCAGCGCTGTCGCCCGCACCGAGAACTCACGGCAGGGCCCAGAGCCGATCACATCGAACTTAGAGGGGAGAGGGAGGGGAGGAGGAGGAGGAAGAGATGGAGGAGGGCTGGGATACGGCAGAAAAAAAAAGAGAAAAAAAAAAAAACAGCCAGACGAGATGAGCAGAGAGCCGAGCGATCATCGGGACACCTACAGATAAGCGGGCAGGATGCGGGGGCCGTTTAAACCGCACACATCACTCAGCTGGCCGCCTGCCACGGTAGTAGTGTGGATCCCAGATTAAGTCTTATGGAGACCACTATTGATTTCCTGTGAAGGCTTTTAGGGGAGACTGACTAGCAGCACGTCTGCAGACGCCACTCACTGTTTCTTTCTCATGTCACGCATTTGATGCCCATTTATTTATTTATTTATTAGCTGAAATTGCTGCTCAGATCTGACCCCTAACCTGATGAATAACTGCATCAGTTTTCCAATCTGGAAAGCCTAGTCTTCGGGGGCCCATAAAAGCCCCCACACCCACCAATTTCCCCCCTCTCACCCATGAGATGCACCCCTGCATTTAGAGATTAAAGGGGCCAGCCACAGCACCCCAGAGATGTGTCATCTGCATCTCGATGCAGAGGCTTAAGAGAAGATCACAGCCTGACCTGTAAAAATACAACTACATTCCTGGGCAGAAGAAAAAAAAAAAAGCACCGCTTCTATTCATAGACTGGCTGCATGCTTTCTCTTGTTTATTGTCATGGAAAGAAAATGCCCATCCTCCAGCTTCTGTTGGGAATCTATCAATATACATAATTCATTAATACACGTACATGAGCACTGTAACCATGGCAAGAAATGGGGCAACTCTTCCGGCATTACTACCTCTCTTCAATAGTGTTGCCATGTCTGTGTCCAATGACCTAACCAAAAGAAGTGACACAATTTCCACACTTTATTTAGTAACCAACTCCCCCTACCATTGTGTTACAATTAGCCACAAGGAGTGTGTGTCAGCCAAGGACATGAAATAGACCTTCAGAGCTTATCTCATGTCTTAACCTGAGTTGGATTTTGACTCAGGTTGTATCCACAGAAGATAAGTATGAGCCACATTTTATGTCCTATATTGTTCTACTGCACATAATATATACATCAGAAGCTGGACAATCATTCATCCTTTTTACTTCAGACTGAAGCTTTCATAAGGATGCATTTCAAGAATCAAGAGCGATTCAGACTCTAATTTTAAATGGATAGTCACTACTTAACCTGCCTGAGCTTGTTGAAATGCTGGTTGTCATTTTTATTCTTGCAGAATTATACCTAAAGACTCCACTAGTGATTAAATAACACTAGTTTCATAGGTTATTCCAGGACATTTCTATTTGCATTAAAACACACACACGTTCAAAAGGAACTTGTTTCAAATGTAACTTTATCAGATGTTAACATACACATAAAGAGCCAAATAAAAACTGGTCCCACAGATTATTCACTACACTACAATTTCACAGACATCTATAAAATCTGAATATACTAATGCATACTGTATTAGCACTAAAATATGTACACATGAACAAACACTTGCATGGCCATCTGTGGTTATAACAGAAATTAATTGAATAAGAGTAACTTACAGGAAAGACATTTTGGAGAATATATAAGCTTTTATGGTGTCTTACTGAGAGTTAGATGAGAAGATTGAAATCACTGTTTTCTGCATGTTAAATATGAAGTCACAGTTAGTGTAGCTTAGCATAAAGACTGGTAAAAGGACATGAAACTAGCACCTGAAACAAGCACCTTGAAAGCTCATGGAGTAACATGTTATAGTATGTTTGTTTAATCTGAAACTAAACCATGTGAAAAGAACAACGTGGGGTTTTGTGCTGGACTATTTCTAAGATGTGCCCATTTAATTCAATTTAATGTTTAGATGCAGACATGAGAAACATGCTAATGTGTTTGTGTAGCTCTTGTCATTTATACAAATAAGCGGTTCTCCTAAAACATCCACCTTTTTCTTTTATACAAAGCTGAAAAGCAGAGTGTCAGTGCTCTCTTTGACTGAAAGTCTGTTGCTCCTCTAATTGCTGGGAGTGGGTGTGGTCAGACCTGTAACCACACCCTGCAGTGATGTCACAGCGTACTAACGTACTCTGCAGTACACCTCTATGTCGCAGCAGATAGGTGAGAGGTTAAAGTCACCACAAACAAAAATTTCAGCTGCTGTTTAGTTAGTCTTCAAAAGTCTGATTCTTTAAATGGTCAGAAGATAAATTATTATCCATTAATTTATTATAGTGTTAGAAAACTTGTTTAGTTAAAGCAACAACTGTTCTTAAAGGCATAACAGCTTTGAATGTTACAAACAACAGATGAAAAAAATCTGCTGTTTGTAACATTCAAAGCTGGGCCCTCCTCCCTGGATTGAAGTACACATACTTCTGCTGATTTTATGTGCTTATGATCTGGTAAGTGATGTGTTCAGCCCCTTACACCCAGCACGCTGTCATTGGGTATACACCACTTTCTAAAGGTTGACACCCAGAAATGTCCCGGAGCACAGCAAAATAATAAAATACAATACAGGCAGAGGGCAAGAGCCTCTCTCTGCAGATACAGACACCACCACACATTTCCAATAGGTCATAAGTGATGATTAATTTTGTTTGAGTTTCTACATTGTTTTTTTTTTTTTTTAAGAAAATCCTACTCATTATACCTTTAAAGTGCCATGTCTGTTAAAAGAAACTTGTTTGCTAATGTAGAACATGTGATTAGATCATGCTTCCTGTAGCATGGCATTACAATGACGTTCACATCTGTCAGCCTGTCAATGATGGAGAGCACCAAATGCTAAACAGGCCTTGTTAATGGTGACAACCAGCATGCACAGAGGTGTTATATATGTACGTGATCATGTGCACATGTATGTACAGACACACACACTTTCATACAATGTAAATAGACGCTTGCACACACACACACACACACACACACACACACTCCAATTGTCCAGAGCTGGCAAGCTTTCGTGGAATTCCCTTGTTGGTGGAGAGAGGGAGAGCTGAGGAAAGAAGATAGTAGAGCAGCGATGTATAGAGGAGGGAGGGGGAGGCATTGGGCTGAGGACATTGGGGACCCCATCTGGTATGTGGAGGACTGTGTTTATATAGTGTGAGAGTGTGTATGCTTGTGCACAAGTGTGCATTATAATGAGTGTAATTACCTCACTGTCGGTCGAGCTGCTCGCCGTTCATGGATAGGTGATGAGGAGGCAAGGGCCATCGCTCTCCCCTTTTCCCTCACCATCCATCACAATAACAAGGGGAGCCCCAGCAGACGGAGGGAGCTGTAAACGTATGCTTCCCTGTCTTTGTGGTGAACCCAGGAAAGCCCCACATTTTTTCCCCCAAGACTCCAGATGCAGGGGAAGGGGACGGAGAGGTGGCCAGAGGACGGCAGCTTGCTCGGGGTGTTTGTGTTATGCAACATTAGAGGCGCTTAAGCTTCGTCTTTAGGCTGCTGGGACACGTGGCAGAAGGTGGAATCTCACCCAAACTGTATGGAAAGCAGACCAGGCAGTAGCCACACTCTACAGCAACACAAACACACGACACAGAGCATAATTTATTCAACAGCGGAGAATAAGGCAGATATTTTTGGATGCTGTTTTATTACTTCTGTCTCATGACTTTCCCCCAAAGTCTCTGGATGTGTGAAAAGGCCGGAAAAAGGTGCACATTCATCTGTTGTCATAAAGCATGCAGGATGCCAAAGAGCCATAAAGCTTTACTTCCACCCCAATGAGCCCAAGCCTACCCCCATTTCTAAAAAGAAAACACCAGGCTAAAGTTGTTAAATGCATGATAAAGCATGCAGCTGCAAGTTCCACCAAGTTACACATCGCTTTATGGCTCCAACTTTGTACCTCATCATTTTATATGGGTCAAATATTTCACTGAATATCAAATTGCACTTGATGTGTGTTTGATTAGCCAATAGTATATCCGATTTTTTAGAGGAAATACACAGGTCTCTGTCATCTACAGTGTGACTGGAGCAAACAATTAGACTTGTTAGTCCTAACCAATCACGTTGTCTTGGAGAGGTGCCCCACTCATGATGGCAGGCTGCTCTTTAATTAAAATAGGAGGCGGGGGCAGGGGGCAAAACAAGATAAGGAAACTTACCCTGGGGCTTGTTCAACATCATCCCATGATGCTTTCTCAAGAATACCTGACTAAATCTGGCCTCAGCTGAAGAAGAGAAGTCACAGAGGAAGAAAAAAAACAATTATCCATCTGTGAATGAGCAGCAGACACTTAATTCAGGACTGCTGGGGACAGAGCCCCTTGTTTAGAGACAATAATTAGGCAAAAACAGGGCGAGGAGGTTGGGAAGAGTTGGAGGCAGGGTGGAGTACACCTCTGGTCATCCAAGGAGAGAGAAAAATGGAGGGATGGAGATGAAGGGAGAGTAGACAAGGAGGGAAAGAATGAGAGAGCAGACATGAGAAAGAAGGGAGTGTGTGTGTGTGTGTGTGTGCGTGCGCGTTAGGCAGCATTCTGATGAGTGCAGGATCTCTGCCGACTCCCACCACCATTACAGCAGCGCAGAACATCGCCCCAGGGCTTTGGAATCAAACCCATTACATCTGATACTGGATTTCTCTCTGCTCAGAAGTAATGCAATGTGGACTCGCCTTCTCTAAAGCTGGCCAGTGTCGCATAGCATCGCTGCGCAAAGAGCTGCACCACAAGGAAAAAGAGGACAGGGGAGGAGGAGAGCGAGGGCCTGAGAGGGATTCTGGAGAGGGAGGCTTGCTGCAGCCGGAGGGGTCATTTCATATTTCAATTTTTTTTTATTATATTGAAACAAGGGCTGGCTGTCTCTAATAACTCGCAGGATATATGGGACTATGTGCACATAAAGGGGCCTACATATATGTTTATACAGGGGCCTTGTAGTCCATTTGCATAATTAACAGACTGGCATTTGAAAAGCAGAATGTCAGCACAAACAGCCTTGGACACCAAACTACCCCGGGTCATTTTTTTCAGCCGTGTAATTGGCTCCTAATGCAGAGGAGTTAAACATAGAGATTTTCTGCCCTTAAAGCAAAAAAAATCTCCTCTTGTTAATGGGCTCAGCACTCCTGGATTCCTGCCGGTGATTATCAGTCAGCTTGGACTTTCGGAAGTTTAGGAGTGCCGCTAAATTATGGATCTCAAAAACATCTCTATCCACCTTTGAATTCATTAAATTTCTCTTATCTGTGTACCTGCAGTGTAACACTTCCTTCACATTTCACTGAGGCCGCTTACTGGTTTTGGATGATTGAAATAACAGCGTCTCATTTTGTGCAGCGTGTCTGGTGAGCCCGGCCTTCATTTTGCCTGAGCCTGAGCACTGTGGTGGAGTGAAGGTAACATGTCCATCCAACTCTGCCTCCCTGCCTACTCGTAGTGACATGTCTGATGTAATGTTTGTGTAAGCGACCATACTCTCTGTGGCTACATAGCTGGCTTTGCAGATCATGTCTGTGCTACGTTCTGAATCTCACTTGACAGCTACATGCAATCTCAAGCAAATTGGCAGTATATATATAGAATGAAACTTTATGTAGGGCAGCACCAGAGCTGATAGTCCGCCTGTGAGGGTTTTGTTTGGTTTGTGCAATAGCGTAACCTTTTTCTTTTGGCACCATAAAAGCACTTTTAGAGAGTTTTTTTATTGAGCCATACGGGGAAATGGTTATAAATAAAAGTCTTTTTCAACCAATCATTGAAATTAGATCCGTCTTTAGCACGGTACAGAAGAATTTTGCTTAATTGCCTGATTTAGTTTTATATACAGACTATTCCAGTCCAACCAGAGTTCAAACTTTATTCATTTGCTTGCTAATGAGGTTCAACCAACATATTGCTTTGCCAATTCATCAGACCTGCACTGATTTTTTTATTACATACTGAATGCCAGCCAGTTATGTTATTCTCTGCCAATATATGGATGGAGATTCCACCATAACCAAAACTACATAAAAACTGTAAAAACTGCTATAAAATTAAATTTGCACATATATGTTCACAGATGATACAATAAATGCTTCACTGAAAACAAGGTGCTGTGCCCCATTTTTAAGAACTGCTAACCTCTTTTATATGTTATTTGTCTTTATGGTCTGTATAAAAGGCTTTTCCACCCTGACAAGATACACTAAATAATAATGTTACATGACACTGGCCAAATATAAAGACATAATGATCTGCACTAAATAGCAGCCATTGCCTACTGTAAAAATAGAAACACATTACTGTACATTACTGTACATGTGTGAAACCTTTTTGCTTGACTTCATAGGTACAGGTGTAGATTTTTTGCAGCACAGAGAAACATTATTGTGCTGAAATCAGATGAATCTGATTCTATATGGAACCAATAACAAATTTTCAAATAGAGGTAACAAGCAGTTCAAGGCCTTTTAAGGTGTAGTGCATAAAAAAACATCTCCTCCAGGAATGGAGGTGCATTGTTGATGCGTTTATGCCTTCAGATGCACAGAAATGTTCCAGACACTTGTGGCTGTCTCGTGGCATCAAATGTGACATGCGGGTCAGGAAGCGTGAACAGGATTAAAAGGGGGTGGAGTAGGGGGGAAACACCCTTTGGCACCTGTCCTTCCACGCTGTTCCCAGGGAAGAATTGAATTTCGGGATTTGCCGGACAACAAGTAGCCTTTGGGATGTAATCTCACATCCACACACCTATTAACCTCTACCAGCAGAGAAGTTGGAATGACTTTCAAGCTCCAGCGCGCCCAGTGCAGGATAATGACTGTGGTGAGTTCAGGTAATGTGGTTAGCGCGCTGTTGGGGCCAAGCTGTCAGCTCCGTGGCAGAGTTAGTGGAGGTGGGGGGTAAGGAACTCGGAGAGAGAGAGAGAGGGAGAGAGTGAAGCTGGACCTGACAGGGCCTGGGAGCAGAGTCAGCGGCCTGGGATCAGTGGCATAGCCTGACTGGATCGGACATCTTCCTGCAGAGAGCTCTCTCCCAGTGTCTCGACACACAATACACACACTCCTGCATGTACATATGTATACATGCATGTGCACATTCATACATACTCAAGTGTGCATGCACCCAAACAGATGCAAAATCTATTTTTTGCAGCTTAGATCCCCCCCTACATACACTATACAGTACCTTGTCTTCTATTCTCTCTCTTCCCCTCTCCTATCGTCACCCTCCCTTTCTTCAGCCTCTCTCCATCCTCTAAGCGAAGGTGCTGTGGGGGGAGGGGGTTGTCCAGAGCAGCCGGCGCTACATGACTTATTACTCATCCAGGCCTTTGGTGGACCTCAGAGCCGCATCAATGCCTGCTGGCAGTGGAGCTATGAACCCACACTCTCCTTGTTCTGCCTGTTAGCTTGTCAATCAGCCAGCCAGCCAGCCAGTCTGTCAGTCACCAAATCAGCCATGCATTTACTCCTGCTCCCACCTTTCATCCTCTGCCCCTGTAACTACATCACCTGAGGGTCCGCTCTTCACCCAGCTCCTCTCCTCCTGTCCAGCTCGCATGCAGTCCCCTGGCCGTCACCCCTGGTGCCCCCTCACGGTGCCCCTCCCTTTTCACCGCAGGAGCCCTGACTCACACCCAGGCCAGTCGGAAAAATGAGCCAGCCATGCAGAAGAGATAAGATGCAGTGAGGGAAGGCACACAACCAATAAAAACACATCGTTCAAAGTAAGGCGATAAAGAGGTACTGTTAGAGGTAGAAGAAGATGTGGGGCAACATGAGAGGTGAGAGGAAGGCAAAAATGTATTTAGTGAACACTTGGCCAGGCGGGAAAGGCATTTAACACAATCAAAACACAATCAATATTTGTCTAACCCTATACTCACAGTTTAAAGGTGCAATCTGCCCATTTTTTGACCACATAAATTTGAGGTCACACATATATAACGTACTGTAGATGGAAAATCAACATGTGCATGTTTTTCAGTTAAGGAGAATGTAGTCCAGGTTAATACACTAACACTGCTGATTTAAACAAACCTTTTACAGCACTTTGGATTAATATCAGGTTACAGTCCTGTGTCTTACATTCTGATAATGATGTGATGCTTTTGTAAACATTTGGTCACAGATTGTGCCTTTATCCTCTGTTGGATCCCTTATGTGTGACATTTGAGAAATCAAATGTTCTTGAGATCAATTATCCCTCACGCGCTTTGACATTAAAATATTTTTTAATCTGGGTGAAATGCTAACATGTTGAGCATCAAAGAGTTGACACAACAGCTGGCAAGCATCATCTTTTTAAAGATCTAATCCTAAAGGGGTCAGCTTTCGCAAACAACATCATGCAAGAATAAATGCTGTCTGGAATATGAAAGATCACACCGATACTGGATACCAACCAAAGTCCAAATCCAATAATATCAAGCTTGTGGTTTACAGATATAGCTGTTTTGATTTGACAAGAAAGAGAAGAAGCTAGAATAATTAGAGGCTTCGCCCTTCCCTTGCTTTCTAAACCCTGAACCTTTCTCCGTCTGGCCCATTTGCGTTGGTGTGTCGTCACAGGGCCAGGGGATTTAAGCTAAGCCATATCAGCAGCTGAAAAGGACTCCTCTGAGAAAATACACTGGCCTGGATGTGGCAAATATATTGCTGTAATGTGTTTGCATTTGCAGGGGCCAGAGATCAACAATGGAGCCAGCTGAGGCAGAAGCAGAGAGCTTCGCCTCTGGTAGATTGCTCCTCAAGGACCCAGGAAGCATATGTATGAGTTTAGCACAGACATGTTATATTCCCAACAAGTACATGCTCCATTCAACCTTGAGCTGCATCGAAGGAAAGAGCAATGTTGATTGCTAAGATCTAAAGTGTGTCTATTATAGGCAACGGTTTTGAACCTGAATCCGCAAAGTGCAAGTCCACTCAGTCATGAAGAGAGACCCCAGGGACGGGTCACAGAATTCCTCCTGATCTGGTCTCATCCTCTTATGCCAATACATCAAACACTGCAACACACGCATTCACACATTACCACAAAAACACACACAGTCACACAAACACACATGGGCAAACATGCATGAGTGCACACAGAGACACATTTTGACAGAAAGGAATGATGTGAACCGAAAGCATGTTTTTTGTGTGGATCTTCAGCATTTGGTGAAACCACACAGCAATATTACTTTACGTTGTTTGCATTGGTTCACAGAATGGGGGTTGGGTCCATCCAAGGGGTTGCAAGATAAACCTAAGAGGTCAAAAGATGATTAAAAAGTTAAAACTCAAAGTACATAAAGCTGTCCATTGTGAATCTGGTAATGCTATACCTTAGGAGTGCAAAGCTAAATTGATCGAGTACTCTTTAAGAAAGAAGACACTGCTCAAAATTTTTTATACAGTAATGCGAAATCCAGGATAGCTTTACCTCTTAAGGTATCTAAAAATATATAGGGATGAAACAGTCTGAGAGTGCTCACACAGAAACCTGTAACCTGTGATGACTGCGTGCATAGTTCTATCTCTCTCTTTTGTGCTAAAACACGCTTTACTGAGGTCAAAACAGAAACGGAACTAATTGTACATTCAGCAGAAGTCGCACAATCTCCACCGTGCAATTACGTGATCCTCCTTCTGCACGCAACTCGCAGTCTAAACTCTGACCTCTGCACGACACTGCGTTATTGGATAATGACGACAGCGACGTATATGACAATAGTGTTGCTGCCATGCTGTGACAACTGGAGAGGATTGTGACAAAGATGTTAAGGAGGAAGGCTCGTTTAGTGCGTGGCGCATGTCGGAGATGTATGGGCCCAGCATGCAGTGCAGCCTTTAGCAGAGCACGACCTCCCAAGGACACACATAGGCCAGAATCCTTAACTTACACCAGGCAGGCAGGCAGGGACACCAGATATTAAATGGGGGCTGGCGGCAACACAGAGAGTCACCCCCCTGGCTAGAACGCCTAATACCCTGCAGTGCAAGCTTTTATCTGGCAGACCTTAGTGGCCCACCTGAGAGCAGAGCCAGCTGGGGAACAGAGTGTTAAGCTGTTGGCTGTCGCTGTGTCATGTCTGTGTGTTAACAGGAGGCCCAGGCTCTACTGGTGCTGCTGCTGCTGCTGCTGTATCTGAGAGCTTCTGTGAGATGCGTGTTGCAGTTTGATGAGTGTTTCTTGCTGCAGTAAGAGAGAGAGAGAGAGAGAGAGAGAGAGAATACCTCCCCATCAGAGTTCTACATTTCCCGCCGTTGCCAGCACAGATGCAAGCACACGTGCACATATTTACATGCAAGCACGTGCACATGCGCACACACTCTCAAATGCAGGCATGCATGCAGGAGCACACTTGCACAGCAGTATACAAACTGTGCACACACAGGCACACACGCAGTGAGAAAGGAAGTGCTTCAGTGACCCAGCATGGCGAGATAAGGCTGCTCTGCAATTCAGAAATATGCAACCTGCATGTTAACAACCCTGGAGCGCAGCTTCCCCGGGGTGCTCTGCCTCCTCTCTCAGCCTCCCCACCTCCACACTCACCGTGTATCCATCCTCTCCCTTGCTCCGTAGACCTCCTCTCCACCTACCCCTCCATCACACACCTCCACCTCACTTCACCTGACTGCGAACACAGAAGGAGGACAGAGGGGAGAGGAAAATGGAGGAGGGATGTTTTCAGAGAGGGAGAGGGGAAAGGGAAATGGAAGGAGACAGAGAGAGATGTGTGTGACTGCAGAGAGCGCGGATTTCTGCTGCGTTTCTCTGTTGGTCTGCAAGCATGTGCAGAGTCCCAGTGAGCTGCTTAGTGCAGAGCAGGGGCAAGAGGGCTTGGGGAGATGAAACACAACATATGGAGGACTAATGAGGTTCTATTTGGAGGGATTCTCGAAGAAAGGTTAGACGGGGCCAAATATGAGGGGATGCGGGAGGGCGGAGTTAAGGGAAAACAGAGGGATCAAAGTGGTCAGAAAAGGGAAGATGTTAGCTAGAGAGAGTGCTGCTGAAAGAGAATGCGAGAGAGAGAGAGAGGAAGAAGACAGAGGGCAAGAGAGATAAAAGAAGCACAAACAGAGAGAAAGGTGAAAAATGAGAGAGAAAGCTCAGATCCATTCTCAATAGTGGAGGGAGATTGGCAGGTTTGCGCACTGGAGATGCTATTGAGAGTGACACGTCCACACGACACAGCCGTAACACATTGGCTTTGATACTAATATCAGTCTTTTTAGTGGGAGGTTCATGAAATTTGCATTTAGATTGAAATGACTTGGGGACGGTCAGGAGACCACAGAGGGCCGCAGAAAGGAAGAGAGAGGCAAGGGGAGAGGGGCGGGGGTGTGTCTCTGCCTCACTCACAGCTATGGGATGCTCTGGCTTTGCCTGCCCTCCCTAAAACAAAAAATAAATTAAAAAAACACACACACTGACACACACACACTCACAGACACACCCCGTCCACTTGACAACATGTCTCCTCCTCACGCCCCTCTACATACCAACACGCCCTTGCTGAGTAATACACATATAGCGTGACTATTCTCTGCAGATTTGATGTATCCTGAGTTCCCACCAGACTGGGTCAAGGATGCAGGGGGAGCTCTGCAGAGCATCCACAGCTCCCCTCCAACTACACATGTCTGACATTTGCATCGTCCAGAGACAAGAGGAGGCATGAGGAGGAGGTGGGCAGTGTACTCAATTTTCTCTCTTAATCACATTAAAATGGCCCTGTGCAATTTTCTAAACAATTTAACGAGGGCTGCGCCGACTGAGACAGATCACGCTCTGTGCCCAGTCCGCCTAATGGAAGGGAAAGCAAACGCTTTACTTCTCATCACGCAATATTGGCACTGTAGTGTTTAGCTAATATTATCATAGCCCATCTTGGGGCTTTGAAAACATGTTTTTATCTGCCATAATTACTAAATTTGTGTTCACTTTTGTTATTGAAATGACTTTACCAAACGCGATACTGTCAAGTCAGTGTGGAAGTTACACATTTTCAGAGTCACCAAACACAAATCACGATTCTTTAATAGCTTTACAGCTCTTTCATTGTAAGTTACCACGTTACAATCAATATCTGCAATGACATAATACCTAGATTTTTTATCTAAAGGTCTTAAAACCAATTTCAGAGTCCTACTATAAATGCTGGGGTGCTTCATTCATACCTTTGGTTACTTCACATAAGAGATTTCTGTCTGTTTTTTTCTTACTAGTTTCAATGGGATTAATTCACTGAAGAAATGCTTTTTCATCACTGTAAATTTGATTATTTCATCGTCATTTCTATTAATGTTACAGAAAAATACTTGAGAAATCAAGTTTAAATCCTCTTTAAGAGCAATTTAGTTTAGCATTATAGTGTCATGCTCTCAGGAGAATATTACACCTAAGTCATTACTGGAGGTATATTGTTTGTCATGTGATCATAGAAGTCGATTTTATCTTGTTATTCTGTGACACTTGAAATGGAATATCATAATATTTGTATCATCAAATATGATTTAAAGATTATTTTGGTCAAACTGGGGGCATTCAGTTATTGACTACTCCATCCATCCATGCATTTTCTGTACTGCTTATCCTGTCTCACAGGGTCGCGAGGTGCTGGAGCCTGTCCCGAAAGGCGGGGCACACCCCTGGACTGGTCGCCAGTCAGTCACAGGGAGAAGGGATGAGGGGATGATATGCAGCAAAGAGCCCTGGGTTGGGAAATCAAAATTTGGTTTGTCCCTACATCCATAGGCGTGCGCTCATCTAGTTAAGCTATCTAGCCACCCTATTGACTACTCAACATGCAATATTTAAATGAAACTTGCATTTTTTCATTATCATCTGATCATCTTGATACAAAAGAATTAAAGCAAATGTTTTCACAGCTATGAAGATGGTTAGGATGGAAATTTCCTATTTATTTGAAATAAATAACACACATTCCTCTCTACATTTTCCCTGCCATCCCCTTGGTGCTGCTTTTCATGTCTGTCAAAGACAAACACTTTGACCAACAGTTGAAAAAAGACACCAAACAGCCAGTTATTGCTCACTAGTCTTAGATGCTCCTACAGTATCCCATATGTTCAGCACCAGCATCAGGTTGGAGAGGGGCTCTTACAGAGGACAAGAGCACCACCTTGTGTTAATATTTCATAAAGGCACCAGGGTAAGGTTTCACTTGCATTCTGATCACACATTGCCGGTGCACCCAATACAGCTGGCTGAGGGATGACTTCTGAGACAACTTCCTTACTGTAACAATTATGTGGAAATGAATTGTCTGCCAGTATCCTGTTATGTCTTTATAAACCTCAAACCGCAAAAGCTGCATCTGCAGAAAAAGTGGCAAAGCTCTTTAAAGACATTCTTCTGAGAAAGACATTTTCTTCCTGATGAATCTACATGAAGTCTTCTTTATGGAGAATGTAAAAATCTGCCTATGGAATTAGATCGTCTCAGCAGAATAGATGTAGGTGTTGCTATTTTGATGAATAAGTACTATATTAATCATTTATATTCTGCAGTGTAACTGAGGCGATCCATCCACAGACAGAAGTGACTATTAAGCAATAAATGAATAGGATGCAGTCAATACCATTGTAAATTGAGCATATGCAATTAATTATCAATAAGTGCACTGAATGTAATCTGTGCATTAACGCCTGAACCAGTGCTCATATTACCAAACCACTAATGTGGGTCACCGTGGCCTATGGAGGGATCTATACAGCATGTTTATTAAGTGATGTCCTATTGAAATAGTGGCAATAGTGGATCTCCAACTGCTAACCATTACAGTATATTAATGCCTGCTGAGGAGACAGTTATATGCATTAAGGGTAGATGGAATTGCGTTAAATGTTAATAGCAATTTACAATGCCACATCCCCTCCGAGGATTTATAATCTTCAGTGTAAAACAATTTAATCCTCTCTGTCAATATAATCCTGCTGATGTTATTACAAACACCCATGATGACATGTTGATATTACTATTTTGCCTTAGAGCCATCAGCTTTAATTTACCTGGTGGGAGGGAGTGCGTATGAGCATATGTGCCGGTGTAAGGCAGAGAAAATGAGTGCACAGAGAGATGATGGGGGAGTGCAAAAGACATTTTAGTGATGAAGAGGCCCCAGGGGGGAAATAGCTCTGAACTACCTGGGTACTTACATTACAAGTTAGGGAATCAAACAGATATCACACGCGCAAAGACACACACACACTCATGCACATGCACACACAAGATATGCATTGATATCACAGCTTCTCGCTCGTCATTTTTTATATACCTGGTGTTGGTGACGAGTAGGGAAGGGGTGTAAGAGCAGGGGGGCAGGAGAAGAAGGGTGAGAGAAAGCAACTCAGTCCTGATACATTTCTTCATATCTAAACAGTGAGTGATTACCCAGCCCCCATTTAAAAAAGGAGAGAGAGCGAGCAAGACGTATTATAACTAGAGTAGGACACCACTCTGTGGACTGACTCTGTCTTGTAATTCATGAAAGGCAATGATGCTTTTCCCCCCCCAAAAAAGAGAGAGAAAGTAGGACGTGATTTAATATCTTCGGGGAGATTTTAAGCCACTCTTAAAGGCTTAGCTCTCCCCCATCACACCTTCATAATGGGCTGCCATTTGCCCAAAGTCATAGGCTAATAGTCAAATCACCATATGAATGCAGCCGCTGCGGTGTGAGCCTTTAGCTGTGTAACATTTCTATCATCACTCCAGTGCCACGATCACTGCATGGGTTAATGGGGATGGAGGTGGTTTCAAATTAAAGTACTACTGGTGACCAGCAGGTGTCAGTGTAGCCTTCAACCCCGACTGTGGCCGCCTGAGATGGGGATTGAACCTTGAGTGGAGTACAGAGGGGAGCGGCCTGCAGTGGACTGGCCAGCCAGAGCCGCACTGCATCAAACACAAGGTGGGTAAATTGCTGTTAATAAGCAAGAGCAGGCTTAGGCGGGCAGCATGACATGGCCTGGTCCAGGATTTATGGATCCTCTGGCCCGCAAGCATCTTATAACTCATTCAGTATAACTCATTTTTAACCATCAGCAAGTGCCGGATACTCAGCACATAAATTTGTCCCACACGCCGTGCCAAGTAAGTGAGACTGTCAGCTCGTGCGTGTATGTGTGTGTGTGTGTGTGTGTGTGTGAGGGAGACAAAGAAAGCCCTATCTGGACTTTAAAGTCATAAAACACTCCATCCCCCGCCCTCCTCCCACCTCCAAACGCACACCCAGTGCAGATATACAGTGCACAAAGAGCCAAGCAGCACGGGGAGAATGGTGATGACTCTGTGGGTTCATCCACCTGATTTGAGTTTTATTTTTATTATTCTGTTAAGGTCCTGTTTCCTGCTGCAGGTTATACTGCACATGCAAACATTTAACGGCTCCTATGTGGACTTTGTCCTTTTATTACTAGTGACTACACAAAGAGAGATGGTCATGAGTAATTTGGTTACAATGATAAGACTCCGTGCTCATAAAAGCCACACCTTGGTTTGTATATATAGCTTAGACCTATGAGGAAACCCTGAAATGATGACTGACTTTCTCCACTGTTAGAGTTACAGTTCCAAAATTTAACCTATAACCTATAAACCCCCCCCCAAGACCAAAGATCAGTTAAAAAATCTAAAACAATATTGTTTGATATTTTGGTAAACATGCATTAGAGATGATGCCATCGTCATATTTGGACCAGCACCCAATTAGCGTAGCTTGTACGTGTAGCTTATCTTATCTATTCACTAGATGTACTTTTTTCTTTTCTGATTTTGTACAGATAGAAAACTAAAAGGGATCTATATGACGTGTTAATGAATGGATGCTTTTTCACCTGCCTCACTGCTTCCTGTCTAAGCCAAGCTGACCAATTAATGGCATGACAGTCGTCTTCTCATCTTACTCTCAGCAAGCGAGCAAGTTTCCCAAATTATTGAAGTATTTCTTGAGCAGGAGCTAGAGACCTAATGGCATTTTTGCTTGGAAAACTATTTGAATCATTTTTGGGATTTTGTAAATCAAATTATAGGTTTCAGCATCAAGGAGTAACCTCGGGTGTCACTAAAAAAACACATGCACACATTTATTACAAATCCAGAATATTGCTAATGCAGCTCATTCTAACTATGTGCAAAACATCTTCTGATGAAAAATAATATTTCAGCAGTTACTTAGAATAACCACAGAAATACACAGTGCTGGATATTTAACATTCATGTAACTAGCTTATAATATACACCACAACCCCAATATGGCCAACAGCTGGTTCTCTGCACATGTAAACTAGTGACAAGAAAATGCCACTGTCAAACACTGATTCACACATCCATGCATTTACCATGGCAACAAGTTTCTTCCCATCCTGTGGATCAACATATGGGTGTGTGCGTGTTGTTTTGGCTCATCCATGAGTCTATCTCATTTGCGTGCGCTGTAGAATATGTGCCGGCATGTGAGGCTGGGCTTTTCTGTCTCATTCGGCATGTCCACACATCATATGGGATTGTGTTAACACACTTCCACGAAAGCTAACCGTGCACAAAACTGGAAGAGCAAAATGAGAGCAGCACTCTGCACAGGAAGTGAGATAAGCACCTCTTTTGAATACCAGTGTGTGAAAAGCATAGTTTCCACCATGAAATGAGCAGTCATTCAGGAGCAAACAATGGCCAGACAGAGTAGTTAAAAAAAAAGAAAAAGAAAACAGATAGAGGGAAGACAAAGAGATAGGATCGTTTGTGTAAAAGGTTGACAGAGGAAGTGGAAGAAAAGGGAGAGAAGAGACACCGAGCGCAAATATTGTCTGGAGGTAGAGAGACAGAGGGAGGCAGGGAAGGAGAGAGCAATTAGTGAGAGATAAAAAGCATGGCAGGGAGGGTAAGACAACCTCCTATTACTCCAATTAATCCAATTTGAAAAAAAAAAAACAAAACAAAAAAAAATGAAAGAAAGAACTTAGCGCACCAGAAAGACAGATCCATTTCCCTGACAACAGCAAGTGTTTGAGGGTCATGAGTGGGCAGCCAGAGCAGGCCTCCTGCCAGGCTGAGCAGAAAACAGCATGCTGGCATTTCAGCCGGGCGGAGGGGAGCGCACGCCCTGTGTCAGCGGGCACATTAACACTAATTCAACATGACTTGTTGATATATTTCCATGGCGGTAATGATGTTAATGGCAGTATTTTAATGCCCGTGTGCATGGAAATCAGAGGGAATATTAATGCCGCCGGCCGCTGATCGTACTGAGGGTGGAGCACATTAATATGTATTTTGCAGGCCCATGTGCATATGTGTATGGGTGTGCGTGTGTGTGTGTGAGTGAGTGACTACTCCAGTTTACTTGTCTGCTGCTAAATTAAACAAGTCCCTCCCATGAAATAGTCATCACTTATCTGGCTGTCAGACTGTTAAGTGGACTGGAAGCATATATGTCAGTGACCGCTGATAAAGTGCAAGTTCGAACCTGCGGGTGATAGCCTCAGTCTGGGTGCCCGTAGAGGTGAATGTGTGGCGCCAGTGCTGTGAAGAGACTCCATTTTGAGAGAGTTCAGTATTTGATGGACATGAATGCGTTTGCTGTGGCACCCTGCCACGGCAAGTCTTTGCTGACCCAATTAATGTGTCGCCTCAGCCACAAGTAGGTGGAGTAATGTCCATTACTGAGGTGAGATCTGAGCCACTAATTAACTCTAGAACTCTGACATGTCTGTGATCTGCCTCATGGTCCCCTCTCTTTTGAAAGCTCTTGTCATAATGGGATGCAACCAAGAATAATGACTAATATTACCTGCAGAAAACTGTAATTACTTATGCGCAAACTTGCAGGCGGAATTTGTTTTTTCTCTTTGGGTTTTTTTTGCCTCAGACTCAAGCAGAAAAGCAATTTATTTCAGTTTTCAAGCTGCAACTTCATTAGTCTTATCTGCACCAATTGTTTCAAGATGTGTAAGATTATGTTTGAGTCCAAATGCTGGCAATCAAAATACCATTTTCTCCACTAAACATGGTCTGAGTAATCCCACAAATAATCAGCTCCATTTGCGATCAGATTACTTCTTTATTTCTTCCAGTGGCAGTAATGGATTAGACCTGCATGCGATAGCACAGTGGAACAGATTGCTGCCCTCCTGTGTGATCTACTGAGTCTTCATCCAGACCATTTGACAGCTGTATTGTTTGAAAAATAGCTAGAAGGGAGACTGCTGTGAAATCCCACCCTGTGGGGGCTCTTTAAGCTGTTCACCGCCTTCACGGCTGCACCAGTCTCAGCGATGGGAGTGTGGCTCTCACTCCTCTCCCCAACATCAACAATGAGCTATTTATTGTTGTTGACATTTGGGGCCACGTTGTTGTTTTGGCACCCCATTATCAAGTCCCCTCCTTCATGAAGCACCCTCACTGCTGTCACATATCAAGCTGGGCATGCGACCACAAACTGTATCTTACAGCACAAAACATAGATATTACACATTGCACATTTGATTTCACACTCTGGTACAATATATTAGACATCTACAAAAAAAGGTTGTTTTTTATTTAGGCATTTTGTAGCATTACTAGCTTTACTAGACTAGAAAGCAGAAAAGTGGACAAAACTGACAGTAATAAAAATGACCAACAATAACGTCTATAAACACAGTGGTGGGTGCAACGTGAAATGAGCGACTTAGATTCAATAATCTGCCACTTCTCACAGAAATAGCTGCAGAATAAAGCAACCAACGAGGCAGAATATACAGAGATGTATAAGAACTATATAAAGACTGCAGCCAATAAACACACATATGAGAGCGCACAATACACACATACAAAGTGCTGCTAGGCAACACAGCAGTTGTTGGCCTCATATGGCCATAGACAGTTACTTCCATCAGAGAGTTTGTCGTTCACCAGTCTGAGCGGCATTCTGCGCGTCTTTTGCACTGGAAGCTCTGGGTTCAGCTTCACTCTCAATGCATAATGTAGCTGGGCCACTCTGCCCATGTTGTTAAATGAATAGACTCCCTCTCTCTTTCTCTGTAACTAAGGGTATTGTTATTTGTCTACCAGACATGTTTTTAAATGAGTGTGTTTCGGACCGGTCATTAGGTGTGTTCGGATCAATATGAGTGTATAACCTGTTTGTTCTCACGTCAGTCTTTCACCCCTGAGTCAGTGTTTTCATGCCAATGTTACATTCATTTGCAGATGGACAGGTATTCTCTGGTGCTTTCCGTGGATACTTCCTGTTCCTCCCGTACAGTCGCCCGTCTGGTGTGCGAACCACAGAAGACTGCGGTTGCTCGTGCGTGTGTGCAGGGCCATACCTGGCTTCCATATGTCACCTCTTTGTCCTTCACATTCCAGTGGTGTTTTGCAATACCCTCCCCTGAACATTAGGCTAGAGGTGATGTGCCAATTCCCAGATTTTTGCTGAATCTTTGAACTGAGCATTGGTATATCAAGGGCCATTATCTGAGATGATAACATGAGGAATGTTGTGCCTTTCAAACATCGATGTCATTGCAATAATGACACTACAGCTGGTAGTGTGCCTCAACTTTAGTATCTCTGGGAACTTTGAAAAGTAGTTCAAGCATACCAGAAACTCAGATCCTTTGCAGTGACAGAGATCAGAACCTATTTTCTCCCCTTATGGCCTTCCTAGTATATAGCAACAGTATCAGCTCACTAGGATTGCTGTTCCTTTTCCAGTTGGCACACTGTTTGGCCAATAAAGGATGCCTTTGGCTCTTTCATAACACTGAACAATTCCTAAGTGTGATTCGTGGGCTTTGTTAAGCATTTCTTGTCTCAGCTGATGTGGAACAGTGAGCTCAAGGCTTTGAAGATCAGCTCAGATGTGTGATGTGATTTCATCCCCGAATGTCCAATATGGATGAATTTTTCTCCTCTCATTCGGCAACCCATTCAGTGTAATGTCTTTCAGTGGCTGCGTTTTCAGGGTCCCCTGCTGTTGCCCAGCTCATCTATACGGTTTTTCTTCTGAAATGGGCAGGAGAGGTGTAATCCAGTTCATCTTCTGTTCATTCTCCAGCAGATCATCATTCTGCTCTTGATGTAAAGCCACTGCAATGTGAAGCTCCTCACCAGGCTGATAGTGAGGCTTGGTGACCTGCTGTTTAAACCATTCAAAACGTATCTTTTGTGCTTCCTCCCAGTGCCACTCTGTGTCACCTTCTCGGAGCTTCCTTAATGGGGTGCTGATGTCAGACAGGTTAGGTACTTAGGCAAGATACTGGATCATACCCTTGAACTGTCAGAGTTCCCGCTTGTCCTGCGGCGGTTGTAGCTGGGTCACTGCTCTCACTTTTTCCTCATCTGGTTTCGGTCCACTGGTACTGTGTTCGGTGAGTGAGTGTATCCAATGTATTTGATTTCTGTTGTCCTGATTTTGCTCTTGTTTAGTTTCAGGTTATACTCCCTTGCTCAGCCTGAGGTTATGCTCTTTCACACAGTCTCCTCAGACAAGTAAGTCATCGATGAGGTTAACAACACCATCCAGACCTTCAATAATCAGTGCGATGGCCCTCTGAAACACCTCCGGTGCCGATGAAATCGAAAACAGCAAGCACAGGAATCTCTATCCTCCTATTGTGCCCTAAACATGCACAGCTTTAAGCTTTCATTGCCAAGTTTTATTGGCTAGAAGTCCTGATTAGAATCTAGCACAGAAATGTACTTTTCATTTGGCATACAGGAAACTACTCCCTCCACAGTGAACAATGCATAGTGCTCTCAGGCTGCCTCTAAAGTAATTCAGATCTATGCAGATTTTCTTAAGTGTGACTACAGACAGCATACTTAGTTGGCTCAATCTACATTTATGTGCAAAAGCTCCTCAACTATTCTGTCCATGAGAGTTACTGGGATCCTCGCGGGTGTAACAGTGGGATAAATGTGTATATGGTGCTGACCAGGTAAGGTTAATTAAAGGGTTCATTGTAGTATTTAAGAATGTTCTTTTCCTTCAACATCATGTAGTCATTTCACTAAAAATAGTAGCTTCTCCCAGTATAGCTGGAACATCCTTAGTGATTTAAAACTCACTCTTTTTTGCCCCTTGTATCCACATTTAAAAATAACAATACTCTTATTAATTCTAAAACTTCCAGTCCATCTTTCTTCCTCAGATTTGGTCTCTGCAGACTCGATCATCCTGAGGCATTTATCATGTTGAATGTTCCACTTTAACTGTCCCAATGAACACGTTGTCTCTCATTCTGCTACCGCATGCACTTTCATTCCATGCTGATGCCAACGCTTTGATCCACAGATCTACAGTACATAAATTCAAGTGGCCACAACCTTACTGACCGTGCTTTACAGCCAGCAGCAACATGTCAGTCCATGTCTGGGCTTCTGCACGATATCTTCATTACTAGATACTTCATTTTACATAAAAAGAACACGATCGATTTAAAAAAAGAAAAAAACAATGCACTTGCTGTAGGCCCTGCATGCCTACACAGCTGTTTTCAGTTAGACTACAGTATGTGGCTGATTAAACCTATTCAGGATGAAGTCGTGCAAATCTATGCTGGGCTTAATATCAGGTGGCTATTACAATTGATAAAGTTGAAAGTTGCCCCGCATAGAGCTTACAGGAGAGCATGTTTTTTTTTAAATCTTGTTTCACGTGACAACAACCTGTATGCACACGTGATATTTTTGTGGACAGAAGATGAATGAAAATGTATGTTTTATCTTTCGGGTTCTCTGGTGCTTTATTGTATTTCCATTCTACATAATGTGTATTTTTATGTTTTACACTCACATTTTACACAATACATTTAGCATTTTTCATACTATTTTTTTGAATGCAGGACGTATTTTTACATTATGGTTGTGGTAATTTTGTTTAAGTAAAAGGATCTGAATAAAAAAAAATTGAATTTCCCTTTCAAACTCATTCATTTGAGATTCTGCTGCCTTGGTCCCTATCCAGTGATACTTAATTATGTAACACTATATTGTCTTCCAGCAGTAAAGTACAATCATTTTAAGCACCTAATCAGAAATCATTGTGACAATCCAGTGTGGACAGCCAGAGGGAGATTACAAGACATGGAGGCTGGGCTCTGAAACAGTGCAGAGGACTCGGCAGAGAGCCAGAGCATGTTAAGGTTTGAGCTCTAGCTGAGGAGGAAGAGGGGATGCTCAGGCCTTGAGAGGGCTTACAGACAAGAGTGTGGATAAAAGCCCGGCAAAAGAGACCCGCTCGCAGGTGGGACATGTAAAACAGGCTGGACTCTACAACCAAGGACACAGCCTAATAACATCAGAAGTGTCTTTACCCACAAGCCCTTTTCATTCCAGGTGTGTGTGTCAGCTTCCACGACAGAGCCGCAGCTTGACGCACACAATTGCTTTTTGCCAAGTGAAGCAGCAAAATCCCCAGGCCCTGCTGACATGTAATGACAAATGTGTGAACACTGGCTGGGAAACCGGCTGTGATTTCTAAAACATTGTCTGAAATAATGGTGGCAGAGGGAGGGGAGAACGCTAGAGAGTGCAAATTACAGCAAAGGCAATGGGCTGGAAAAAAGAACAGCCTTGTTGATGACAACACTGTGTGCTTTTTTGACAGAGGCCCTCACTTTAGTATCCATCTCTCAACTTATTCCATAAAACACGTCGTCAGCTCTAAGGGGAAATGGGCCGCTGAATGGCATTACACCATAACAATTCCTGACCGAGATCTGAGGAGATACGTCTTCTAAGTGTGTTTTGTAAATGTGTAAAAAGGGGCGCAATTGTTCACTCCAAACAATCTGACGTGCCACCGAATTGGAATTCATGTAAATATTATCTCAAGGTTAACTGCGAGCTGTTAAGTGTGCAGTGTAACTACCCTGCCCGGCGAAGCTTCCCTGAACTTCCTCAATGAGTGCCGCTCTTGTGCCATATGTTTCTGCACACGATAAATAAGAAATGAATTCCTGATGAGTTTAAGTTGCTCCCTGGCATTTCTCACAAAACTAATGGGCCATGAGTGAATTATTGATGAGTGTTGATCAAGGAGAGAGCAGAAAATAGGTTACCTATAAGCTCATGCTCAAACACAGTGACAAGCCTGAATATTTCATCAAAAGGGGTAAATAGGCATGTGATAGGATGATAATATTCCAATGCTCGCCCTCTAATCGCTAATTTGAGAAATAAAATGAACCCCGGCATTGCTATTGACTTGTGTTTTCTCCAATTCACGAGACCTCATTCGACTGCGAAGCCCTGCTCAGCGGCAGTCTTATCTCTCCGTCTCTTAACTCCTGCATCCCTCGCTCTCTCCCGCTCCCTGTTTGCTGTTGGAAGCGGTAGCGCAAAAGTGATGTGAGTGACCTTGGCCTGGTTCTGCGGGCTCCAGAGGACGGTCGTGTCTCACAGCGATCTGTTCCTCCCCACCAATCCCGATTAGCGGGCAGGCAGCAGGCAACGGACGGGAACGAAGTGTCGCAGTGCAGGGAGGGCTGTCGAGGAGCGGGGGCCAAATCTCTGGCCCAGAAGAGGCGCGAGTAGGGGCGGTGGCGTGGGGCTGGGACAGGGGAGCAACAGCCAGTGGGGGGGGTGGAGCATGTGTGTGTGTGCAAGGGGAGGGTTCTGTAGGACGAGGACAATGGACGGATAGTTCAGCAGCAGGTCAAGAAGGACAAAAGAGCCAGAACTGATCGCAGCGGGGAAGGAGATGAGAAGGCATAAAGGCCTGGAAGGAGACCGCAATCTGGGCTGTGCCGCTGACCATTTTCAGAGCCACCGCCACACACTGGGACATCACACAAATAGACCCAGATGTGCACACAAACACTGTTAGCAAGCGCCAACTCCCTAACTAACTATTGCGTATATTGAACCTATTTTGGTTTTTTCCACATGCTAAAGGCTGGGGCATTCGAGAAATGAACAAATTGTGAACCGGTGGCATGGGGAAAAGAAAAAGGGATTGGTTTCAAGAAGAGCGCTGGCAGTGGTTCGAGTAATTTCTTATCCGTTTAAAAAAATTGTGCTGAAACTTTGTTTTAACCTCCAAGTTTTTCTCTGGAGACTGCAACTAAATGACTGCCTGTTTTCCGAAAGCCTTGAGGCCAAGATTATGATTTGTCCCTCTCAACCTTCTCTATGCAACCTTTCATCAGAACACACACACACGCACACACACATACAGTACATGCCTGATGTATACACACACATACCCAGCAGATGGGCTCATGCTATGACAGCCACCTTTCCAGTGTCCTTGGCTCCCTTCTCATATTCTCCCCCTCCCCCCGCCGGGTAATTCTGCTGTCTGCTGTAACTCTTTCCTCTTGATTCAAATCAATTTCAGGGCATTTCACTTGCAAGACACGCGACAGGGTTTACCATGCAGAAGCACTGGAAGTTTTCTATCCCCCACGCCCCCGTCCCACAGCCACGTCCATTTCGTTCTCCCTCCTTGTGACTCCCCCTCCCATTATACACTTTTCTTACATGAAGCCCGGGCAATCGACCCCAGTGATAATCCAGTCTTTCATATTGGCAGATTAATATTGACTCAGAGCCCTGGAGCTGATGCTCGGCCCATCCTCCAGGTGCTGGAGCATGCAGAGTATGAGAGATGGAGCTTAATATACATTCTGCTAGTGCCTCTCACCCCAGAAGAGCTGCATGAGAAACAATGTTAAGAGTGAGGAAGTGATTGTGGTTTGCCAGCTTTTCAGCTACACACGCGGCCACGCTTGCCTTAAAATAAAACGCACTCTCTGCCATACGTGTGTGCTGATATGCATGGATGTGCACACAGCTGGACATACTTATGTTTTAAACCGCAAGGCGGTATTGAGGCCAGGGGGGGAAAAAAACATACCATGAATGACTAATAAAGGATATGCCACAAGGTTTATTCAAATTTTCTTATCCATTTGCTCAGTCGACCAAAATGTGTTGAGGCTGCGACTGCTTTCCAGTGGAGTAACCATGATGAACAAACACTGAGACAGTTTCATGGTGATTAATGAAGATTTGATGAGGGCAAATCAGTGGCATTCACTGAATAGAAATCAGTCAGAGACATGAAATCGAATGCTCCCCAACATGAGATAAAAAATAACAAGTGAATATGAAATAAATGAAGAGTAAATGGAGTCCATGGCAGGGTGACATTTGAATCCATAGCCATAGATTTATTGACAAACTCGCTAATATAAATGTGCTGATAAGAAAAAGAAACAATGGTGTGTCAAGATTAACGGTTGGAGAATATTCTGAAAGGGTAAGCTCATGACAAAAGGCTTTTAATTCTCCAATATGACTCACAAGTAGACAATGACCTACTCTTTTTTCCAGCAAACTCTTTTCAGGCAGTAAGGCTGTTAGATAAGCCCCGCCATCCTTACTCACTGTTGCTTTACACATGTCAGGCGTCACATTTAGAACATATCCGGTTTCCAGTGACAACTGTGGCAGATTTGCAATTTGGTTTCTCCCCAAATTCAGTGAAGACCTGAATAAACTGCTGTCTTGTCCCAGCTCCAAACCAGTGGATGTTTACATACTGAATTTTCTGATGTAATCTGTCCAAAACATTATCTACTAGCGAATGAAATGTTCATCTTTGGCAATGGAAATAACACTTGGCTGGTACTGTGGGTGGTAAGCTAGTTAGTCAGATAAGTTAATATTAGCAGCATAACGTACATAAAGGGTGCAGTGTAAAAGATTTAAGGGGATCTACTGGTGAAGACAGAATGAATTTTAATAACTATGTCTTCATTAGTGTATAATCACATAATTTTCCTTAGCTAAGAATGAGTCCTTTATATCTACACAGGGGAAGGGTCTTCTTCACCGGAGTCCGCCATGTTGCACCACCATGTTTCTACAGTAGCCCAGAATGAACAAACTGGCCACAAAGAGGACCTTTCATGTTTTTATGTGGGAGTTGCACCTTGAATTTGGTGGTGACTCTTTATATTTTTTATATAATTTATACAGCTGAGCAAAGATTTATTTAAAATATTCAAACATAAAAAAAATCTTATGGTAACATTACCTCTCAACTCATATTGACCATATCTGTAACTACTCTAATGGACTACAGAGCAGAGAGATGCTTGGTGTCTGGATCATAGAAGGAGGGGGTATTCAGTTAGTTGCAATTTGCAGCCTCACATCAGCTTCCACTTGTTGTTGAGAAGACAGCAAAGCGTGACGTATCTGATATGTGTATTCATGGTCTCTGAGCAATGACTGGACAATCGGTGTATAGGGGAGGGGTTTACCGCAGTTAACAGATTGGACTCCTCTGATGTCTCAATCGTTAACCACACCCAGTGTTATACAGGCTTCATAAAGATATTAACAAGCAACCGAGGCCAATACATTACATTCATTACAGGTATTAAATGTCTTGTACTTATGCACCTATGTAATTCGTAAGTGATGTATTGCACTTGCGCCCTATCCCCCTCTACCTGACCCTTCATCAACTACCCGATAAGCAAAGCAAGCAAAAGCACAGTGTCCAGTGTTTTACAACCTGGCGATCACGTTTCTGCCCTTGTCCTAGGAATTTATCACATACAACCTGAAGTGCGGAGCAATATAAAGCTGACAGCGCTGCGAGCATAAAACAGGACCAGATTACAGAGTTAACAACCTCCTGGTCATTACACCTCTGTCACCCAGAAATAACAACAACAATAACAACTTGACAAAGCAAATGAGGAGGGGCTGGGTGTGATGTGTGACTAATGTTCGCACTCTGTTATTTTACCACTGAACATACAGTTTAAGTTCAAGTCGGGGCTTATCCAGTGTTTGGGCACTGCTTTGGAATTTTACAATGAATAATGCACTCAATGGGCGCAGTCATGTTGACGTGAAGACACGTACGTGGCTGCATGGGGACACTTTATGTCCAGGCCTTCAATTTATTATTTGAAATTGTGACACAGATCTGCAGGGATGATTCATAGCTGAAAGAAAAATAGCTTTCAGTTTTGACAGGAGAGATGCGATCAGGAAGGGGAGACAACGAAAACAAAATGTTTGGCCGTTTTTGAGAAATGGCTGACAGCGGAGGACCAGTCAAGTTGACAGCCAAAGTGTTCTCATCCTCGCTGACTTTTTGCCTCCTTGCTGATGCACAGTTTGACTTTTAGCACAACTTTGAGTACTGCAGACTGTCATGAAATTATAAGCTTGGGACCATACAGTTCCATCTGTGTTTGGAGTAGATTTTAAGTATCGAGCATTTCGGTTTATGCCATTTATCATTTTACCTGAGCAATGAGCCATGAGAGTGTGTTTT
Source organism: Scortum barcoo (assembly GCA_023238725.1). NCBI lineage: Eukaryota > Metazoa > Chordata > Actinopteri > Centrarchiformes > Terapontidae > Scortum > Scortum barcoo. The sequence goes on along the minus strand of CM041543.1, from coordinate 8,264,358 downwards.
ATGGCAACTTAAGAACAGCTGAGGTTGAATTAGGTATCACATAAAGTGAGAGGGGAAAAAAAGCCTTTGAGCAGCAACTAAATAACACAGTTGCCACAAAACATTTGCACCATAATGTGGGGATTTTCAGCACTTGTGTTATTTGTTAAAATGAACAGTTGTAGCCATTTATTGCATTTTAAAGCTTTGAATTCAGCTCATCAAATAAAATCCTAGGATTTAAACCATCACATTAATAGAGGCATTTTTATAGAAATGAACTATTTCCAAAAACAAAACAAACCTTAGCCAAATTAAAAGACCAATTTTACTAACTGCTATTAAATCTTAATTGTGAAATGGATCTTTACACTCTAAAAGTTAAAAAACCTTCTGTCTCTGCACCACAGACTACAGCTCCTACTTTTATATCTGACCAAAGACCTAACCCAAGGGCCGTTTCTTTTTTTTAATGGGAGGACTCGAACTTGAACTTGAACTTTGCATAGCACTGCACCACTCAGGGATCGTTGTTGTTCAAGGTTCAGGCTTGACAGAGAACATACTCAGTGTAATGATCCATTGGCTGTGTGTGTCTAATGAAGAAATAGATTATATGTGGATGTTCGCCCACTTCATTGGCTTGTTAATGAGCATATTTGTTTGCATGTATGTGGGAGTCTGCGTGCATGTGGGAGTCTGCGTGGTTGTGTGTGTGTGTGTGTAAAAGTGTGCACGTGCTGCGCATGTGTGTTGTTATATATATAGCAGGGGAGCTTGCAGTATGGCCAGCCTGAAGAGGAGGGGTTAATGAGCCAATCACAGTCCATCAGGGAAGCTATCAAGTGCCCAGACTGAGTCCACTGGTCATTCACTCTGTCTGGTTCTTCCTTTTACTCTTTTCCCCAAACTACTTTTCCCTCTCCAACCATACCTCTCTTCTCTTTCTCTTGAACAGCCTTCCTCCTTTCTCCTGCACTCCCCACAGATTAGTGTTAACGAGGATATTAGCCATGGCAGTAAACACAGTCCCTTTCTCCGATCCATTTGGCAGCGAAGAGGTGAAGGGAGGATGGGTCTCACTTTTTGCTCTTATTTCTAGCCCCCCGGCTGCCAAGGCAAGCACTACTGAAAAGTAATACAAAGTGCGTGTGTGTGTGGGTTTGGGTTTGGATGAAGGGGTGGCGAGCTGGAAAAGACAAAGGCAGAAGAGACAGTGCCACTCGGCGGGGTCAGACCACACTGGCACTGGTTCACATTAGAGAGGTCATGTAATTTCAGCCATCTGACTGGAGGAAAGTAAAAACCTTTTATCAAAGCCGGCACTCGCCAGGCCAAAATACTCAGGATGCGTGCCTGTGGGGAAACCCACTCCCCAGCCATTTGGTGTTCTTTCAGTGCACACTACCTGCCGCTGCAATATTTTGTGCCCTGAAACGTGAACCTCATCCCAATTTTGTTTATTTATAAGGTTTGCTTACTCGGGGGAGGAATCGACCACTTCCATCTGTAGAGAGCTATACATCTCCCCTGTGAGCGCTGGAGTGGTTTAACGAGTACCTTGGGTTCACCTTTGTACCAACCAAAAAAAAAAAAACACACGCACATGCTCTTAACACACACAAATGGATGCAGTGTGTTAACATAGTGCAAACCCTATGGGGAGGTCGCTTTGATAGGAGGGGTTTATGTCCCTCCCAAAGGGGCCGGAGCAGTGCTCAGAAAACAGCCACAAATCAATACCACGCACATCTGTCAGGGTGTGATTAAATTCTCCCACTCCCTTGACATCACCCACCCCACACACACGCAAATATATATGAATGTACACATGTTCACTCACACAGAAATGTACTTAAACACACTCATTGTGCTTGGAAGGGGACAGATGAGAAAAAAAAGAAATGTGAGAGGGAGTTCAAGGCCTGGGAAAAGGTTAGCATGATGTGTTGCAATTACCCCAAGGTACAAAGTCTGTGTGTGTGACCTCAAAAGCCTAACTTCACATCAAGACAGAAACTTACAGGCTATTTTCTCTTGTCAAGGCCCTGGTGTAGGGCTTCAAGTGACACGTTGACATTTGCCCTCAGGGTACGTGGCACAAAGAGACAAAGGCTGACCTAAATAGATGGATGTGTGCAATGCTCCTTTTGGACACAATAAGCTGCCACAGCTGAAGTACCTAAGGACATGGAGGAAAGAAATTCATCAAAAAGCAATCATCAGTGCTAGGTGGTGACTGATCTAGCGTGGCATCCATTCATTATGTAAATCTCACAACCTAGCTTTCTTTATCATCAAAGACCCTCATTCTAAAAAATTAGCCACTCTCCGTCTGTGGAAAAACAACAGAACACTAAAACTGGACTGTTGCTATGGAAACTATGTGGGAGAAACCATTTTAGGGAGAGCAGGCGGCAGGGGCGTGTGTGTGTGTGTGCGTGCGTGAGTGCGTGTGTGTGTGTGTGTGTGCCGTGAGGCAGGTGCACAAGGAGAGCAGTGTTAGCAATCAACAGGTGTACTGGCAACAGTAATATCTGGGCCCCAAATGGAATGGTAAATTAGATTTAGGATGCCGTGACATCGGACAGTGGATTAGTCTGGCAATATGATGCCGTCTGTGTCAACCAAGATTGAGTATTAAAGTGAAGGTGCTGTACTTATTGTCACTGCCACAGATGGACCTTATTATTAGGAGATTAGTCCACGGCTGCACAGAAAATAATCCGATTCATTGATGTCTATCAACATTGCAGAGCTGCAAGCTCACACGGCCATTTAAAGCAAATGTGGAATTCCTATTGAGATGTGGGATGGGAAAAAAAGCTAAAATAATACAGCAGGGTATGAATATTGCAGGATATGAAGAATACCCCCCCAACCCTCAGCATCACGCTTACTTTTTTAACCAACTGCAGCTAACATGGGCTTGATAAAAGATTCAAAGGAGAGAGAGAGTGCAAGAGAGAGCGCGAGAGAGAAAGAGAGAGAGAGACTACCTTCAAGGGCACATCAAACCCTGAATGATCATTTACATTCATGAATCAATAATCCTTGTCGGATGAAAGCAGGAGATAAAGGGTTGTCTCATCTTTGGGGTCATTTCTGTGTTGAGGGACCTAATTTTCATTACTCGAGATGAAACGCACCAAAGCGCAGGAAACCTCCATTCACCCAAGCATCGGTCATCTCTGATGGCGCCCTACCTTTTCATTTTGGAATTTATGAGGGCTTTTTATTCTCCCCCCTTAGCCATAACTTAGCACGGTTTGACAGCAAACAATGTTCTTCATGCCGGCATCCAGGATGTCTGTGTCTGGAATATAAAATGTGATGTGTAGCTCCGGCCCCTGTGTTCAAAATCTGATTGGAAACCGTTTAACACATCAACATCGAATGAGAGGATCAAAGTCTGGCCAAGCAGTTTGTCTTTCTCTGTACCTTTGGTTAATGTAGGCTGGGGGTTAGAGCCAGCTTCATCCAGGATTTGTTCTCAGACCATGAGGGATTATCAGCATGGTGAGTTCCTCTGAAGTACCGCACTGCTGTTGTTGACTAACAAGAACGCACACACAAGCATGCAAATAAATGCCAGATGTAAGAAATATACACATAGAATATCTGATTCCTCCACAAAGAATTACACTTCCACTTCAGACAAGAGGAACAAATTGTTTTAATGGAGAGCTATGAAGAATATGAAATGTCAGCAAATTGGTAATCGTGTAAATTTGTAAGTTAATTTATTTTACCACTCAGTGCCTCTTGTTTATTTGCATTTAACTGCACATTGTAGAGCTCTTAAATGTTAATCTTGATACAACAGATGGAAACATTATATTTATATCTTAAGAATTTAGATCTGACATTGTCCCACAATGAAGGATACCCATTCTGTTGATTGAATATTATTTGTGATAAATACCCATATACTAATCAATTTTCTAATCAGTTCTCTATTAGCTGCAGTACCAGCAGTGTAAAACAGACTTTGCAGACCGAGCATAAGAACATAATTCAAAGTGGCATATATTTGCTGTGCCCTCATCATTCTTGTTGAGTTTGAATGACATATAAACGATGTGGACAATAGCTGATTTCAATATGAAACCCGGACCATGATGTAGTAGGAGTTACCATGGTGATCTAGCCATTACATTCGTAATATTTAAAAATCCGGCTTTATACTCAACAGACCTTGCTAACCCCTTGCTAATCTCAGTTTGTAGTACACTCGTCAAGGTCTTGCACCCATTCTTGCTAACACTGGTTGGAGAAACAGTCAATCAAACAAAACTTAGTAGGCAAGATTAGAAATGGAGACCTCATCTTTTTTCTAGATAGGACGCTAGCTACATCCATGAAAAACAGCATCAGAATTATGCCGACAAGCGTAGATGAGACTCATGCAGAAGGTTGTAAGTCCGTGTACAGAAAAAAAAAGGGATCTTTCAAATGCTAATTTATGGTGGGGAAGCGTGCTTCTGGGACGAGCGCTTCCTCCCACTTAGCTATTCTGTATTAGTACACATGTACAGCACACCAGGACAACCTTTGTGGCAATCCTCCAGGTATCTGCCTCAATCCACCGCTGTGTTATAAATCACTGTGATGTGAAATTACTTACGAGAATCTACAGATTCCATTGTAATATTCCTCCTGATTGATGTGCCATAAAGCAACACCATGAGCCCAATCCAGCACAGCCACCTGGGAGCCTGGTTGGTTGTGGCAGGATAAGGAGGAGGAGGAGGAGGAGGCATCATTTGGGGACAAAATATGAGTTCACGGCGTACTCCAGATGATTGGGCGAGGAAGATAATGAAGAGGACATGCGTGCATGCGTTAGTGTGTATGTGGGGGGGTAACAGATGAGCGATAGATTGGGCGTTGTGCTCTGTCACCTGCTCAGGCCCCCCCAACAATGTCATCATAAGCCCATGCCTGAGCACCTGTCACACGCGATAGATGGAAGGCAGCCGAGTGGAAATACCTGTGTGTACACCTGAGAAGTGAACATTGCAGTCCATTCAGATAAGTGTGGGAGTTAACAGCTCACTCCTGGCGTGTGCTGCTGCAGCTGGAGCCTCTTCCATCCGCAACCACCTCCACGGGAGGAGACTGGCATGCAGTGAGTTCACATCCATACCTGTATGGTGAGGAAGTATTCCAATCCTTAACTTGAGTTAAAGTAGAAATACCCCATTGTGAGAAAAGGCCTTGCTTTCAGTGATGTATTTGCAGCTACTGAAGTATTACACTTAAAGTGTTCCTCATGAAGAATGGCTCTCGTCACAGTGTTAAATAATTAATGCTTTAGCGGGTAAACAGCAGCTTAATTTTGCAGCTGGTCCAGGTGGAATGAAGCTTAAAGGCCCAGAAACCCATTTTCTTAATCAGCTTTATAGCATAAGCAATGCAGTCCTCTTACATGATAACACCAATATCAGCTAAAGTACAAACTATATTGGTAATTTCATGTGAAAGATTTCCTTACATGTGTGCTTTCCTCACTGGTTTGACGATGTCACGCACAAGTCAGAATTAAAAAATAATTAAAGGCAGAAACTTTCACTTTCATTGTTGCTTAGTTATTTATTGCTTGGGAAATAATTATTATTTATTTATAACAAGATTTTCATGTGTTTGTTAAAAAAGCCTAATCCTTAACTCAACTTCTCCTTACTTAACAGTTTTCGACAGCTCCTTTCACTCTGAGAGCTGATTGGAAGAAAAAGCTGAAACTGGACCTTCCTGAACATATAGGGGTTTGAGGAATACCATGACATGCAGTTGAAAGCTCTGTAAAAAGATAATGGGCCTTGAGTTAAACTGCTGTTTTGAAGGATAATGAGAAACCTTTATACTTGTGAGGAGGTCTTACCAGAGGGTCTAGGAAGGTGAGAGGAGGAAGACAAAAAAAAACAAACAAGGGGTGATTGATTTACACAGTTCAGCCAAAGTACATGTGTGACAAAATTAAAAAAGAAAAAGTACAAAGAAGTGGTCTACTAATTCATGAACATGGCTTTAATAACAAAAACCCAGCTCAGCAGCAACATGCATGCAACTACACAGACATCTTTCTCTCCCTACTGCTAAATCGCATCTCCATTAAACAGGCCCTAAACCTGCCACATAATCAATGTAGTCAGGACTGTATCTCTCTCAGGGGTGTCTTCGCCTCCCATGGGTAAATTTACAACAGGTAAATGACAAAATATTATCTGTACAAATAAGTCGTCAACACTCCTCGCCATTATGGAAAGAAAACTCTTACAATAATTATCAAACTGTTACCAACATAACATTTTACTCACCACAGTCCCCCAGTACTTGGTTTAACCCCTGACATAAGGAGCAGCAGGAAGTATTTGGATGGTTCCCCCTTTTACCTCCAGCATGGTGAGTGTGTTGTTAGAACAAAAGCGGCTAATGTTTAAACACTGCATATTTAGTGCTCGCAATGGTGGAAAATGGTATGGTTTTAACTTTAACTACTGTCCTCTGATTTTGGATGTTACTCTATAAAATAAAGATTATGTTTTGTTTATCTACAAGCTGTCAGATAAAAAGTAAAATGTGTCATTTTCCCTTTTGGACAGTGGTGAAGTAGAAGCATAATGGAGCATAAAATGGAAATAAGTACCACTAAACTGTACTTAACCGAGCCTAAATGTACTGTTAAATGTACACAGTTATTCTCATTGGCTCCATGTTGTGTTTGTTATCGGCCTGTCTGTTAGCGTTCATCACAGGTTAGCTTCAGGTCTTCCCCTATTTCTTTGATAGATTTTGATTCTGGTCTATACTCAGAATGTGTCCTAGCCAGCACAGCGAGAGTGTGATCACACGGAGGATATTACCGCTTTGAGTCTGAGCTCAGAGCTCCTGGTTGGATAGGTTGTTGAGCCAGAGCACAAGGCAAATGTTTCTTAGGGATCTGTTGTGGAAAGACCCCAGCTTTTTTCACATTAGCCTTGACAGCTCTCCAACTTTCAGATTCACACAAGAAAAAACTGATTTCACATTTCTGACTGCAGGAAAGAATCTCAAAACAACTATTTCTGGGTATAGTAATAATCTAAAGGTAAACCAAGAGCATAATAGTCTCATATCAGGTTCCTTTGATTTAATATATTGTGTATAAGTCTTCGTACATTTAGCTTAAAATCCATTTTGCAATGCATTGCATTTTTATTGCATTTCTATTTTTATGCTTTTTAAAATGCAGACTTTACGCTGTCAAACATATCTTGAAGTTTACTGCTGTCTCAGCTACAAAGATGCCCTAAATATAAAATATGCCTGTGACAAGTTTGTGGCAACATGTTTTTGAGGGATTATTTCCTGGTGGAGATTTGTGACAGTATAAGGAGCATGAGATGATGTGTATACTGATAGAAACACACTCTGTATGGACCCAGAAATGCTGGCGAGGCCAAATGAAGGCTTCCAGTTTAATTTAATGAATTATTCCACTCTGTGACACTTGATTTTAATCCTGCAAAAGAATATATGGAAGCACATTTTTTCTTCTGAGGGGAAAACCTTGTTATATTCAATGCTTGACTGCGTGCAAACATAAGCACAGATAATGTCATTTAAGTTTTTTGGTGGAGCCCTTAATCATATGGATGACATCTCTAGGGAATTCACAAAGCCCAAAAACTATTATTAAAAGTGACCCTCAGTGTAAGGAGAAGAGAAATGTAAACAAATGGAATGAACATAAAAAGTTTAGATTTTTACTGAGACTAATGGAGGCACTGAGGGACTGAATTAAGGCAGAGAACCTTCCTCACACTTTAGTCAAGACACCATCATCAATTTTTTTTGCAACAATAACATTTGTGCGTCCATATGGCTCTTCTCTTATGTTACTTCTGCACAAGTCTGCACACTTTCCTCTGAGTTCACAATCCCCCTAGCAGAGATACACAACAGTTAAATGGATATAAACTCATATTGAATAGACAAACATGCTGAATTCACATAAATCTAAATCCTAATACAGGAGGAGGTTGAGGAGGTGATGGGACTTAGACTGCTGGAAAGCAGGCAGTGGCTGAAGCAAAAAAGGATGCAGGGCTGAGCTGAGGAGTATGCATGGAAAAAAAATCAAATCTATTTATATGGATCGCCTTGCTGTTTGAGTTAGGTCATAGTTATTGAAGGAGCATGGAAGCATGCAACTTCTGTGCCAGGAGGCTCCACGGATTACTGCACTAAAATGCATATCTGGTGCATTCCAGGCAAGAAGTGCAGCTGCAAGCTTGTGTGATTTTAGTGTTAACTATCACCTGAACTTTAACTTTGACATCATGATTGTGTTTTTTGCCTCGCACTGAGGAAAATATCTCAAAGACTCTATAAAAATAAACCATATGCCTCAAAACATCAGTTCATGGTTGTCCTTTTACCAGTGGCTCCACTTAAAGTTACACAGTCTATTTGCGATTCCTTGTCTCAGCTTGTGTATGTCTCTGAGTTGTAAATAGACAAACAACAAAGACTGATTTTCACTTATCAGATTATTTTATTTGAATTGATTGTGGAGGCAATGAAAAAACTATTTAATATTCCACAACATAAAGGCAAAGATTAGAGAAAAGTCAGAAAAACTTTTTTCTTAACTCTTGTTTTGTTAATCATCTCCTTAGATTTATCTTGCGATCCCTTTTTTTTTTAGAATTAAATAACATTTGTGATTTCTTGTCACAGGTCATATATGTTGCCAAGCTATCTAAACCAAATACTTTTTACTTAAGATTTACCATTCTCAGTTTTTTGGCAAGGGGGTCCCAAACCATAGGTTGAGAACCACTGCCTTAAAGGGGGAAATGGCTGGGTCCATGTGCTCTGTTCCAGCTGGCTCTGCAGGACACATGTAAGACTCCTGGCCATTATAATTGAATGCTTCTCTTTAGTTTTTAGGATACCTTCGTAAAATTATGACCAAGAATCTCCTCTGCCTGCTAGACTGCCACTGGTGCTCAGGCTCTGACACAGACCTTCATTTGTCATCATCAGTGGAAACATGAGGGACCCCCCCCCCAACCTCCCTCTCAAACGAAACTGTGCATCTTTCTCCAACCACTCTCCTCTGGTTTATCAGCTCACCATTTACCTCATCACTGACACTCATACAATGCTGCCATCTCTGCAGTCCTATGTGACAAAAAAGCTCTCTGACAGTCTACCAGCAGTCCATTTCTTACTTCACCTTTTGGTGCGACACCAACTTCCCAAGAGCTTAATTGCTCTGAGACAAGTGAACCATTCATCAGGCTCTTCCACCATGTCTGACAGATCCACTCATCAACTGTCATCAGCCATCATTAACAGAGAGACAGAGGAGCCGCCAGAGGCTTAAAAAAATCTTGTATCATGCTGGTCAGTGATTTGGACTTTTACCATTGTTCTGCCAACATCCACACACAACAACGGCACATGCTGTCAGGAAAGAAACAAGCTGCATGCACATCCACTGATGGAGAAAGCATGAACGCTAACACATGACATGCTGCACCAATAAATATACTGTATGTTATAAAGGAGGCAGACCGTAGACACATACCATGTAATAGTTTGACTGTCCATCTCTCTTTAACTTACCTGCCGTCAACTCTCCAGCTATCCAGTGTTAAATAAAGGCACAAAAATGTGCCTCAAAATCAACAATGAAAAGCAATGACAAAAGTAGAAGAGAAACATTCCAATAATACCAACCATAATCTGCATTTTAACACACTAAGTGGTCTTAATTAAACCCTAATAATTGGATGATAAAAAGGAATATAAATGAGGCAAAAGACTAAATTAATTTCATTTATTAAGCTGTGCTGTTTTTAGATATGATTTAAAAGTGAAGCATTTTCAAAATGAAAATGAGTTTCTTAATGGAAAAACAGAGACAAAATAATTGTAAAAATCAAACTTTATATTTTTTTATTTCATCTTCTTGTGTGTTACAAGAAGTGTTACTGTACCAAACCAAACAAACCCCAAAGGTAGAGGCCCTCCAGCAGAGGCTAGTCGAAAAACCTGTCCAGAGTGCTGTCCCACCCATACACCCTTCGAGCTGCAAAAAGGATGTTCATACTGTCTCTATTACCCTTTCACAGTGGCTTTTCCTGTGTTGAAATAGATTTTTCCATTACTAAGTGACCTCCATCTCTGCCACTACCACTCTTTGTTGTTCTCTTCTTGTTTTGTGCCATACCGCAATCCACTGAAGTGCAGTTGGCGGAGTACAAAGTCAAATGCAGTGTGACATCCAATATTGTGGTGTATTAAGTCCTCACTATGGTACCCCCACACAATAAATGATCTAATGTACTGCTAAAAAGCAATTCATAACCCCTTTAAAGGCCCTGAACACCCACACAGGTGTTTTCACTTATTCATGCTGATTCTTGCTTTGCTTGATTTGAAGTTTGGTAGATCAATTAAGGATCAATTAATATCATCAATCAAGTCAGATCAGATTTTTGTGCAGTGAAATTTACTTGTGTGATGTGGAAAAAGCAGGATAGGAAATGATGTGGTTTGGGTTTAAGCACAAATCTTGGGGGCTAGCGTAGCAGGGTAACAACAGTAGTAGTTGTAAATTACAACATTGGGTCACACACACAACTTCAACAACACTTCATTGTCACTCTTGGACATGCTGAAACCAAGCAGCATCCCTTCTCCTCTGCAGCTTATAAAATATTGTCGTGCAGCTTAAAACTAGAATGTGAACAAGATTTCCTTCCCCCCGATCAGATTGGATGTGGGGTCAAATTAGTACTGGAAAGAATGCCATAACATTGTGGCAGCCCACTTTTCTCAGGAGGGTTTGAAGTTTAGGGACCTGACTGAGGAACACTTTATCATCCTCAGTTATCACAGACGTAAGAATTGCCAGGAAAGCCCTGTCTGTGCTCTTTGGCTTGCACGCAGCTTATCGTTCTATTAGATATGGTCAGACAAAGTCAAACACTTTCATAACACAAAAGAAAAATGACAGAAATGAGAGGAAATGTAAGAGCCCGGGCAGGGAAACGCTGATGATTTAAGTCTAGTTACAGTAAAAACTCAAGAACTGGAAGGACAGGTAGATAAAAGCAGCCCAATGAGGAGATGGTGTCTTTCATATATGCCTCTGCAGATTAGTATTGATAATACATGTTCTGGAAAATAACTTTTCATTAAATCATAACCACAAGGATTTAACTTCAGCCCAAGTGTAATATGTGAACACTTGTGTGGGGTTATTAACAGGCAGATGGCTAATAATACCATAACCTATGCAGTAACCTTCACGATGATCTATGATTCATACTACACTGTAGCGCATTATTACACCTGTTCACATATGGGTGCTGTAATTGCTCTAAGAAGTATGGGTTTCATCAATTTTCTATTCATTCAACACTATTCAGTATTGACTTTTGCAGGTTGGATTTAATATACTGTACCAGCCCTATTTCATGGGTTCCATCTGTGGCTCCAGACCTTTACTCAGAAAAACCCACACACATATCAGTATTACTGTACATGTGAGGATGCTTCCTGATTCTTCTAACTTTAAACTAAAGTCTAGCCAACACACAATCCCTTGAACACCTGAGTAATGGTCCTTTAAATGTCCTCACTCTGAAGGTCTAAAACTGCCAACTCTCCCACAGACACACATTAAATGCTTTATCTGAATACACCAATTGCATTCAAGTATATAGAATTTAAATATTTAAATATGTTATGTTCATACATGTACACGCAACTTTGCAAGAACAAGGTATTGACTTGGTTACCCCTCAGTTAAATATGCTCTAGTCATTATTTTTAAATGAACAATGAGGTAAGGTGCAGTGTTCAGCATTGTTACCTCACAGCATGAGCATTCAAGGTTTCTTTCTGGAGTTTGCATGTTCTCTCCATTCGTCTTTTGGGTTTACTCTGGGTCCCTCCCACAGTCCAAAGACCTTCAGGTAAGCTTAACTGGCAAATTTTGCTTGAATGGTTGCATTTTTATGTGTCAGCTCTGTGATTGACAGTCAAGGGGTACTCCGCTTTTCACACAGTATTGGCTGGGATTGGCTCCAGCCATCCTCATGACCGGACAGGATAAGCAGGTATAACCAATGGATGGATGGATGGATGAAATGACCATGTGTGACATGAAAGAGGTTGCCTGTTGTTACAAGATGTGTCACCAGATTCAATAATTTATTGCTCTTTGGAGTGTGTTAGGGTCTTTCAGGTCATAATTTTCTTTTTCTGGCCTGCAGCTTTACTGTTTTGACTCATCATCTTTGTTTCTGGATGCAGCAGCAGTTAAAGAGCCAGATATTTCCCCCAGGAGTTAGTAGAGACCAAAGCAAAGCTACTGCATAGGGTGGCAAGAGACATGCCACCATATAGTAAATGCAAATGTTGCTCCATGTCGGCTGAATGTATAGATAAGCAACTTTGTTTGTTAACATATTTACCATATAAATTCAATACGATGGCAATATATCAAGCTTTGGCTTGCTTCCCCCAAGTGCACAAATGAAATAAATACGTTGATGAATATTTAAAATTGGGGAGATATTGTGGCCATGGATAAAAAGAAACTATTCTGACTAGATAAAAAAAAAAAGATCTGACTGGAGACAGCAAGGTGACATTGGTTCACCTCTGCTTTTTTGTAGCACTTTAACTAAAGCACACTATTTCCATCTTTGCATCTAAAAGAGGACAGAAATTACAACAAGATACAAGGATATTTGTAAAGAAAATGTAAATGGAGGCTGTTTTAAGAGTCTGAATAAAAGACAGATGGTGTTGTTTTTCTTGTGAGGACAACCTCCATGAATTAATTAATTAATTAATTAATTAATCAATCAACCTTAAAGCGTTTTGTCCCCACACTGGAGTTGAGTCCCCTTAAAGTGATTGTGTAACAGAATACTGTCCCCACAACGTCATTAATACAGGTATACTCATTTACATACACACATGCCTCAGGGCCATGCCCTCAGCAGACGGACTCCTCTGTGTCCTCAGGCCCGGGGTTCCAGGATACGACCAGCCTCTCTGTGTCTCTGTGAAGTCAGCACTTTACTGTCAGATCAAATAATTGGATTCCCATTTGTCAGCAGAATACACATGTACCCTCTCACTCAGCAGATCCCAGCAGGAGTGAGGAGGGGGTGAGGGGATGGAGGGGGTGTTATTAATTATTTTAGCTCTTGTGTGATTGGCCAAACAGGGATATGTTATCACTTTCATTGTAATACCTCATTCACAGTGACAGAACAGACTTCTCAAGCAGTTTCAAAAATGGGACTGAAACACCAGATTTGAAGACACTCTTAAAATAGACCCCTGCAGTGCTGTCAGGAGCGTTCAGGCCCTCACTGAGACACTTACCCTGGTACAGTTTCAGACAACACTGGTAGAGGCAGCAGTTTAAACCCTCAATGTAATAAATGATTAGTTTGCATTCCCCTTGGGGAAAAAATCCAATATTGAAAATCTGAAAATTTAAATAAATCAGTGACCCCTTAAGGCTAAAGGGGAGAATGTAGTCTAATGTGATATTGATACTGCAAAGAGGACAAAGCCAGCACAAGACACGTGGGAAAACTACGTCTGATTACTGTTTGTATCCATAGTTCAAAGGATATCACTAAAAACTGGTTTCATGATTTGTCTGATAATCAGGTTTGTCTGAAAGCCTACAGGGAACATTTTCAAGTCTCAGAGTAAGAGAAGGAAAATAGAATTACTTCACAGTTGTTTATTGGTTTTCATGTTCTTGAATTTGTTCTAATTTCCCACCACCTCTAACCATCTGATGTTTTTTTTTTTGGAAAGAAATGTGACTTGCCTCTTATTTGCTCTGCGACTTCTCCAGCGAATGTGCCAAATTAAGAAGATTAAAACAAATCTAATGTAGAAATTTTATAGTGACTTAGAAGATTGTTGACTATTTAGCAATATAAATCATTCTACTTGTTTGCTGGTTGTAACTGAATTATTAGTGAATTTTCCCATAATGTTGCCACTGAGATAAACCTGGCTGTCTATAGCTCTCTGTTTCCTCTCAGAGGAGACCTTCTTGAAGCCAGCCATTAAAAGGAGTAGCTTAAAAGAGCAGCATTTCTCCATTAGTTCAGCACTCAGCAGGTAAAATGCTGGGTCAAAAGTCATGTCAATTTGGACTCTGACCCAGTGTGTCAAAGTGGAACTAGTGATGTGAGTGAGATACAAAGATAGAGAAATATCAGCTTATATGTGGTAGAAACAAGGTTCACTGCCTGTCTCAGTTCTTCTCAGATCTAATAATTTTACCTGGATCTTGTAAAAAGAGTGATAGTAATGATATTGTTACAGGGCCGTCAGGTTTGTGGATTCTGAGGCAAAATAATTTGGAAATTTTACCATCCCGTTAACAAGAGTAGCAGTTCTTCTATATTCTACCATGTTATCCTCTCATTAGTTGTTGTAATTCCGTCTGGACTAGCACTCATCTAAATTACAACTTATCTTCAGGCTGCAGAAACATGCAGTAAAGTATAATAAATCTGCAAAACCAAGATACGCACATTACCTCTGTTCCATAAAAATGGTTTATTAAATGTTTACCAAGTCAGCCACATGCGAGTAGCTCAATTTGTCCATGGCTCACTCAATAAAAACTTTCCTCTTTTCACCCCTGATAAGCTTGCTCATAAATATACCATCAGATATGGTTTTCAGTCCAGATTTCCTTAAACATACATCCACAGTCGAGTTCAGCTTGGAGGCCCTACGATGTGTGCATTTTGACCAGTTATGCTGAGCGTAGGTACAGCTGATGCTGCTTACTGTACAGAGGACAAAGCCTTTTTCATGGCCTTTCCTATATACATACATACATACATACATACATACATACATACATACATTACATACAGACAACACACACACACATATATTTATATACATATTAGTGTGTATGTGTATATATAAGTGTATATATATATATATATATATATATATATATATATATATATATATATATATACATACATATATACATATACACACACACACATATATGTATTACATAGATTTATATGTATTTGCTGCGCTGCTGCTGGTGGTAAAGATCAAGAGATCATCGTGGACTTCAGGAAGATCCAGCCCAGCCACGCTCAAATTCAAATTCAAATTTATTTATTTAAAGCCCAAAATCACAAACATCGTTTGCCTCGGAGGGCGCCTCCTCTCCTCATCAACAACACAGCCATGGAGGTGGTCAGCAGCAACAAGTTTTTGGGGGTCATCGACCTCACCTGGTCTGTGGACACTGCATCTCTGGTTAAGAGGAGCGCCTGCACTTCCTGAGGCGGATGAAGAGAGCCCACCTGCACCCGCCCATTCTCACTACGTTCTACAGGAAACTGTAGAGAGCATCCTCACCAACTGCATCTCTGTGTGGTGGTGCGGAGGATGCACTGCTGCTGACTGGAGGAATGTGAGGAGAGTGGTGAGGAACAGCTGAGAAAATCATCGAGGAGCTCCCTTCCTTCTGTGCAGGACATTGCCCCTCAGCGCTGTGTGTCCCAGGGCCAGAAACATCATCATCATCAGGACGCCTTTCACACCCCCACCATAGACTTTTTTCACTTCTGCCCTCCGGAACAAGATTCTGCAGCATCCGGTGCAGAACCACCAGGTTCCGGAATAGTTTTTTCCCCAGCCACCAGACTCTTAAATCCATAGACTGTACTATTCTACTGCACTACTGACACTTTTTAAACCGTACCTTATTGCATTTTGCACTGTTTTATTGAATTTAGCACTGTTTTTTGACTGGTTACTGTTTGCAATTCTGCCATTTGACTGTCTATATTCTATATACTGTCTATATTTATATTTTTTTATACTGATTTTTTATACTGTAGCAAGCAAATGCAACGACATTTTGTTCTGTATACACTTATATATCTGAATGACAATAAAGTCTGTCTAAGTCTTAGTCTAAGTCTAAAATCCAATTTTTCATCCACATAAAATTTTGATTTGCATGGTGTGGAATGAGCAGTGCAGCCTCATGGGACCACTAACAAGGCGAGAGACTTGTTTTTTTTGCACTACTTTTGCTTTGACTGCTACATTTTATGGTCTGCTTACTTTTGTTTACCTTCATCTGTATGTGTCAAATGTGTGGCAGACTGGGGTGGTGGGTAGGGGCATTGATGTGATATGTTTTGGCACAATTAAGGATCTGGTATTTGAACCTTTTGTTAACTTTTCTCATCATTTCTCCTGCCCATCGCTCTGTGCTTTTTTCTAGTCTGTTTTAGATGTGCAGATAAAGCAACCCAAGAATGTTCTCCACAAACTTGAATCCCGGCAAGATTTGGTTGTGAGGATTAGCTTCTGCAGAGTTCAAACACTGCACTGGCATTAGCATTATATTTGAATGATCATTTTTCATGTGCATGGGGAAAAAAATACTGTAATATAGTGGTTAGGATTAGATGGGGCTCTTTTTTTGGGAGCTAAATTGTTGCCTTATGGCAACACTGCATGAATATTGACGATGTAACCAAATCCTGTTTTACACTAATGTTGCTTTGGCTCATAAATATTTGTACTTGATATATTTCTGAGTTATCATTCATTATAAAAGAGTAGTTCTCTGAAATATGCTGCCTTACCACTGAACTCTCATCCATATTTCTTAACTAGACTTAACATAAATAACACAAATTACTGTAACATTTATATTATATTTAAACATTTTGAAATTAATAGTGACTGAACAACATACATTTCTCTAAAGCTCTAAAAAAAAGACGATTACAGTGAATAAAGACACCAACTCTACGTTCCAGACATGCAGTATGGAAACCATTACATGTTATACATTAAAGAAACAGTAGAATGACCTGAGCTTTGCTGAAAAATGCATCTTAACTAATGCCAGATTGTGTTTACAATGTTTCACATAAATTTCTATGTTTGAAGCTAGATTGTAACAGAAAAGCAGGGTCTTTTGAATGTAAGGATGCAGGTGACAGGAAAAAAATGGAAAGTTAAATTCAAAATGTGAATGACTAAGTTTTTCCAACATAAATCTCATAAACCCCAGAAGAAATATGGTTTTGTTACCCACTAATGTCAGCGAGCCAGGGGGAAGAGGAAGCCCATTCACTTTACATTAAGTGTAAAAAAACGTGGTTGGACACCACAGGATGTCCAACTCTGCGGGTAAAACTTACAGTGAAAGATGATCCATCAGATTGTCAGGAAAGTTTCACTGTGTGTAAGCGAGTGTCGGGTTGAGACATATTTTTAGCGTTCTCACAGCACACTGACTGTAGAGCTGGCTGTGACACTTAGCAGTTGTTCTGTGCAGGCCCTTTTGTGACCTGAGAATCTGAACAGAGTGACTAAGAGGCACAATGTGAAATCCTGAGGCTGGATGGCAGGACTTCTGTGTTGTCAGGGGACAATCCCTGGATTTGGCACTTCCTCAGCTGAGGATCTAGCTATCATTTTTCTAACCCTTGTCTGTTTCACTGGTTTTCAGTACCTAGAGAAAACTGGGATTCTTTGAGTTCACCGATTGGGATTACTTCTGCCTGTAGTGCCACTCCCCAAGAAATGTTTGTTAAAAACAGTTTCACTTGCAAGAAGTTATATTATGATACCACTCCTATGTCTCTTTGCCTAATATGTAGCTACAGCCAGAAGAAGGTTAGCTTAGTTTAGCATAAAGACTGAAAAAGAGGGAACCAGCTTGCCTTTTTCTGACCAAAATGAATAAAATCTGCCTCACAACACATATAAAGATTACTGATTGTATGTACACAAACAGAAATGTGAAAACAGCGGTTTGTGGTTGTACATGTTACATGCTGTATTTCTTGCACTGCCTTTCTGATCTTTCAAGGCACTGCCAGGCAGAATTTTCACCTTTGGATGGATGGAGGCTAGCTGCAGCCCGCTGCTTCCTGTCTTTACTGTATGCTAAGCTAAATCTAGTGTGGTGGTACGTGACGTTATGTTTTTGATACAGAAGGGAAAACAAACACAAAGAAATGTCAAATATTAAAACAGAACAGTAACAAAACAGTGATTCAGTGATTATTGTTCTCTTATTATTGCCAACAGTGATTGGCAATAATTACTGTAAGAGTTAAGGCACTCAAATACTGGCATATATATAGCATTAACTATAAAAAAAAATAATTTTGGGTCATGGGTAAAGAAAAGAACGGGAACAACCTCTTTTTTTTTTTTTTTTTTTTTTAACTTGGTCCACTTTACTCTCTAGTTTCAACCGCAGGACAACCAAATTCACAGAATAGGCAATGTGACGGAACATATCACTTCACCAATCTTAACTATCAAACTTGACAGGTTCACCATATTATATAGTTCCCTATATGATACAGCTGTGTGTGTGTGTGTTTAGATGACTCAAAACAATAAACCCAAAAGGGCCATTTCCAAAATAAATTTCCACAAAATAAATCTCTCACTGGCATATTGTCTATAAGAAAATTAAGTAACTAAAATAAATCAGGCAAATGTGAGTAATGCTCCTGTAATTCTGTCCTCTATCCTCTGTGAGTATGGTCAGAAAACTGCGGCAATAAACACCCATATAACAAAAGATATTCATTTGGTCTGAATCTGCAGTGGGATGAATCTGAAAGCTGAAGGTAGATGGAGTAACCCTCCAGTATGCTTTTGTCTCTTTCAGCTAATCCACACATTCAGGTGATGCCACTGTAAATGACATGTTTAAAGTGTGTCCACAGACCGACCTGACTTAAGTCGAACGATGTTGACATTCAGTTTGACACTAATCATTGTTCATTTTCATCAACTAATCAGGGAACTGCGACGCTCCCATACAGTGGATGTAAATGTCACGGGAGAATCCTCCAGCTCTGGTCTCTCATTTGTGTTTGTCATTCGGAGGCAGCGACACTGCATGAGCTTAAATAACCTGGCTAACTGTACTAAGATGACTAGCATGTTACCGCTAATAGAAAGCAAAAGCTTCCAAAACTTTGCATACATCCGTACCAAATGGACCAAACTGAAATGGCTCAGGTTGATATGTTTTTATCCCTTTACAAGGTCAGACACATATCTCTCTGGATGTGTGGAAGAATCATGGCACTCTGATCCATTTCTTGTGGGCATGCCATAAAGGTCAGAACCTGTGGTTAGAAATTCATGAGACTATCAAGCTTGTTGTTGGTCAAGACATCCCATTTACACCTAGCTGATATGTGTCTGGCGACCCGCAGTTGCCTGAGGGCCTCCTTGTGTCTTGAGTGCACTGGACATCTATATTACATGGGGTTTTCTTTCCCAAAGTCTGGAAGTCTGTGGAATGAACCCCAGCAAGTGTAAAGTTCATACAAAGTATAGAGGAAATATATTAATCTTTGCAAATACATACAGACACAACATGCATTTTTAATGATTTAAAAATGTTAGTTATTGTGGCTGGCCAATTCCACATAAAGCTTTAATTAAGTTTTATTTGATTTTCCTTTGTTTGCTTTATTTATCATGCAGATATTTTATATTTATATGCTTTGTACTTAAAATGCAATAACTCTTTGATAACATAATGTAGCCTATTTTCAAATTAGAGCACCCTTTACCACTCTGTGCTGCTTGCGTTGTGCTCCGTCTACATTTGGACTAAATAATGTAAAAGAAATAGAAGTATACACAACTGACTGCTGTTGAAGGATGCTGAAATACATGTTTGTTATCATAGACTTTCTGAAGTAATTACCAGTTTTATACAAACTACTGTTCCTGACATTTAGAGCTGGTAACTACATCCTTGTTTCAGGGCTGAGAGATTGAAAGCACTTGTCATTCCACACGCACAGTCAATACAGGTGATGCAGGGCTTCTGCAGGTCACCCGAGCACAAACTGTAAATTATGCTCATGCATGATCTCCCCTCCATTATTCAATTCCAAATCCATACCAGTTAGGTCAAATGAACCAAGATGAATTCCACCATGAAATATAACTGTTCATTAACCAGTTATGAATCATGCACTAATGGCGGCTGGATGAAACAGAAGACCTGCATGGTGCCGTGTCCCAGCTCAGTCTCTCTCCCGCGCTACTTTGTCTGCAAGTCTCCCGGGATCCCAGAGAACTCATCTATCTGTAAGGAGCGAGAACAAGGTTTTTGATTTTATTTTTGGCGTGTATAAATTATTCAGAGTGCATCCCCCTACATTTATCTCAGATGGAGCCTGGCTGTTCAGTCGGTGTCGAACTCTCTCCATCTAACTCTTACTCCATCTGTCTTTCTCTTGCTCACTCGCTCCGTCTCACAACCCCCACTCTTTTTTTTTTTTCAAACCTGCACGCACACACACACACACACACACACAGCAGATAAGATCTGTCTTTACCTCATCTCAGAGGGGCCTTGGCAGGCACTCTCAGGAATATTGATCATGACACCCTTGTGTGGCAGGCCTTCTTTGCAGCTGCGGCACACAGCAGATAGAGCGGGAACTCTTTTGGGACAGCCAGCCTGGGATTCAGCTCCATGTTATGAGGTCTGAGCGAGCTTGGTGGCCCACAAGGCACAGCAGGAAAAGCCTTTACATGGAGGAACCAACATACTGTGGGGCTCTCAGGGGCTCAGATTAGTCGTGGAGACTCTGAATAGTGTCACTGCATTATTAATCTAGAAGGAGGCTGAGGCTTACTTTCTGTCTTGTCCTACCCCACAGGCTAGACAAACCATTCTTGGCTCCCTCAGACCAGCTGGGAAAAACCTGTCAGAGAACGAATAAGACTCCTCGCTGCACTAAGTACTGCTGAGGTGCTTTTGAGCAACACACGCGACACTGAAATGCCCATGTGAAACTGCTCAGCACTGGTTGCACTGAGCAGCTCCCAGGTGGCAATCTACTGTATATAAGAACTAGACTGTGAAGTGGAGCAGAGCTAAAAGAGAACAAGTATGCAAAAGAACATGCCCGCTCAGCAAAAACATTCCCTGGATGAATAGAGGCTCAACTAAGTTCATCCTGTGACAATCTGAAGACACAGCTCTGCACATTACTGCTTTGCATCTCATTATTCAAGATGAACTTTCACATAGAGTACGCAGCCGAAGCAGAAGGGTCACACTATATTTATGTTGATCTGCAAAAGCCAAAGTGAAGCCGGTGCACACCGTCCTGTTTTTGAAGAAACATGTCGCAAACATAAAATTATACACAGTTGTGGTGACCTGAACCCTTTAAACCTTCACAAACTCATACTGTACAGCCACACATTCATCGGATCCACAGAAACATCCTAAAGTTGCTAAATGTGTGTAAATAAGTGTGTATAAAATGATGCACAAAACTAAAATATTTGAGTCTTGGGGTTGAATATTTCGCTCAGTAAACATCTCATACTGTGGATTAGATGACAAGCTGGAACAAGCCAATACACATTATATAAGAAACTGCCAGTCAGTGTGGAACAACATGGTTTTTCTAACCTTGAAGCTAAGGGGCTGTTAACGGGCTTAAGTGTCACTTCACTTGAATAACAACAAAACCTTTTTTTTTTCTCACTTACCACCAGTGATGTCCAACCAGCCATGGAGTTTGCTGTCAGCTGTTTTCTGTTCACAGGTGTATTATCCAGGGACCTTTTTTTATATTCTTATCCCAAGCCTTTTTTACTTTTGCTTCGAGTGCTTCAAGTAAAATTCACAAAACCCTCTTAACAGCATAAACTTGTAAATCGCCCACTTCAGCTCGTTGAACGCCACCTGTTCATGAGAAAGTGCCCATTTCTGAGTTTTAGTCAGCAGCATAATCAACCCACCCCCCCCCAATAGGTATATAAGGCTACCTGTCCTGCTCCATTGGTGAGCAATTGTCATTCACAAAAATGTCTCCCAAGAGTGCAAAGAATGGCTTAACACGGTGGGGTTGAAGTGCTGGTATCCTGAATCAGGAGACCAAAAACAAACCAAAACAAATTTAACATTTAATAAAAGAACATATTATGTAAGCTGTCAGCACTGTGTCATTGCGGAGCTGTGTGGTGACAGAAATAGAAGGAAGAAGTAGGAATGGTTTGACATTAACTCAGATGCCAAAAACGTCTTGCTAAAACAAAGTGGTTCGTAACTTGGGAGGTGGCCAATGGGACGTGACAGCGCTCAGTTCCTTGACTTGCATGCAGACCCTGAGGCAGCTATTGGAGCGTGAGAACGTTCCAAGCTACAGTAGTATTGAATTGTTGTAGCTGTAATGGCAAGATACTTATTCCAATACAAGCCAAGAGCAATAACTCTGCTGCAAACTGGCAGGCAACAGTGCACATCACACTGATAGAGCAAATAGGATGTTAATATTAGAGGTTTCATTTCATTTTAGTTGATTTTAGTAACACACAAGATAACATAGACAATATAGAAGCTCTAAATTTATTAAAACTCCAAATTCATTCAAAATGAATGAATTGTTTCTGGAAAGACACGTTAGTGCTGAATTTTTCAGTGCTGTGAGTGCCACAATCAAAATTGCATTGTGTCAGTGTGGACGCAGAAATTGCAGTGACAGATATCTCAGGACAAAGAAAACTATCTGAAATGCTGGATACCACCGGAGGTAGTTGTGAAAATGTGCCTCAATTCTTTTTTTTTTTTTTTTTTACAACCATCCCTTTGAAGAGCTTTGACTCAAATGGTGTTTGCAGTATGCAGTTTGTTACACTCCGATTCATTACTGAACCTCCGCTGTGTGCCCCTTTGGCTGGGTGACATTAGAATTATGTCATATTGCATGGAAAGTGACAGAGCTAGAATCAGCCTCTCAGTGAGTAACCTGTGATTAGCCGGGGAGCTTGTTTGCTTTGGGGTATTGCATATGTTATGGGTGTTAAGTAAATTGGCAAACATCTGGGATGATATGAATAACCTGAATTTTCCACTAAACTTGGGAAATGAAATAACCCCCACTGTGCGGCTGATGAACAGCGTGCTCAGGCATCCTAATAAATACTCGCTCATAATTTCAACTCGCTCCCATGCTGAGAGAGGGCGAAAGGGGTGGCTGGCGGGGTCTCGCTGCTTTGAATGGGGGGCATTTGAAAAAAAACCCATCATGAACACCATGAGTGAGAGTTGGCTTAATTTACTGTGTGTGTTCTCAGTTCATAACGCTAACTGAAACTGCAGTTAATGAAGTAATATTGCTTATTATTTAATTGACTGATGGAGAATTTTGCTTTAGATTTAAAAGCAACACACTCAAATGTGATATGACCCCAGCTGTAATGTGTGTCAAGACTGAAATTACACCACGGTGAGAATAAAATAGAGAGTTATGTACTGTGTGTTCTTTCAGCAACATCTACAAAGGCAGCAAAAGTGCCTATTGATCTCGAAAACACTGTCACCAAGGCCACAGGGAAATACAACCCAGTGCACAATCTGCAGGGCTAACAATAGACAACTCGGAGGGATCAGGCCGGTGGGATGAAAGACAGCGATAAAAGAAGGCAATATGACATTTTTCCAGGTCATCAAAAAAGAAAAACACACACAATTGTACAAGAGCTCATCCATGTGTTAACATGCGCAGAAGCGTTCTGCCCCGCAGACGTGTCCATCCTCACACGTGTGTACACAAACACGCTCACAGTCCACAGCCGGCAACTATATAAGAGATGACAGTGGCTGGGATCACAGAGAAGCAGGTAAGTGTCGGGTCAAGGGCGAGGCTGTCATCACAGGGAGGCTGGAGCTCGAGGCAGTAATCTAACAGCATGTCTAATCGAAGCTTCAGACTCCATGACTTCACCCATCTGCATGGGCGAGGAAAAAAAAAATCACTCCACTCCGAATTATAAAACCTTCACTGGGCAAAGCTTCAAAAGCCAGACCTACATGCTCATGTCTTACAGGAGAACATTCCCCACAAAACTGACTTTAAAGGGGATGGAGAGACTGGAGACAAGACAGAATATCGGCTTTGAAAGATAACAAAACACAGGCTCAGGTATCAGGTTTTCAGTTATCTGCTAAAATCAAAGCGTTTTACCCTGTAAATAGCTAAAAGCACTCTCCTTTAATCCCCCCAAAAAGAGAAACAAAACTAAATGACAGAGAAAATATCCTCTGTAGAATTACTCTGATGACTAACGTAGATGGGAACATTAGGGCTTATTCATAATAAGGCTTATAGGTAATACCTTTCATCCAAGGCTCCTTTAAACACCTGCTTCCTTTAATATTAACTGGATAATTGTGGGGTGATGTCAGATGCATGTGCTTGAATTAACATATGATTAAACTATGCATAATCAAACTGACATTGAAACCTTTTTTTGGAATTCAGGCCAGTTAAGATTTTTTTTTGGGGGGGGGGGGTTTATTAAAAAAGCCTGGCAGTGAATTTATCATAGTCGGAGAAATTTATGAATAAGTCTCCAGCTGGTTGGGTGCCAACTGGCAAAAGTGACTACTTCTCCATTGAAATGCCACAAGCACAGTCCATCACTTCCCTGGTGTTAATGGGAAACATTTTTTTAGAGCACTTCAATGATCATACTCCATGCTGTGCAATTAGAATTTTGCTTTACTGCATTATTCGCTTGAGACAGAGACAAATGTACAGTAGATGTGTGAGGGGAGGCGGCCAAAATAAGCACAGGCATGGATGGACACGCTAGATTGGCAGGGAGTGGTGCTTTTAGCCATTCGTTGGCCATGGCTTTAGAGATGTCAGTGTCAGTCGGCCAGTCAGTGAGTCAGTCGGGCCTCCATTTAGAAACTACTAAAATATTACAGCAATAACTGGAAGGACATTAAGAGCATGAGACTGATTTTGGAGTGCCACCATGGAGTTGACAACTGGATTGCCATGAAGTTTGATGCAAATATCCATTGTGCCCAAGGAAAGAATCATAGTGACTTTGGTGATCCTCTGTCTCTTCTCATAGTGAAACCACACCTAATGAAAGCACATTTTCCATATCTAGGAGTGTATCCAAAGCTATTCTTTGAGGAAGACTATGAGATGACAGACAAAACACCTTCAAGAACCTAAAGCAAGTCCAGCTGTTCATGACTTCACACTTCTGTGAGTATCTTCACAATCAAGGTCTCTACTCATCCAGTGAATTATCTAGACATCTACTAGATGGACTGGCACAAAGATTGGTGCAGACATTCGTGGACATCGGCATTATCCTAATAGGTTTGATGATGCCATGACTTTTCCTGGACCTCCACTATGAAGATTATGTTTGTGGTTTCAGTGTCTTAAAATAATGCATAAATTGCTGTGAAATCTGAAACAGACATTATTATTCTTCTCAGGATGATTTGTAATTTTGATGAGGATTACATTTTCATTTGGCTACAACATGGGGTCAACATCTCCATATGCCCATAAGCACTTTAGTTTATGACCAGTACTTACAGCCTCAGCTGTAATTTGTTTTGTGTCAATTAGCAAATGTTTACATGCTAACACAGCAAACTAACATGGTGAGCATCATAAACATTATACTTGCTAAACACCATTGTTAGTATGCTGACTTTAGCATTTAGCTCAGAGTAACACTGTTACTCTGTACAGCCTCACAAAGCCACCAGCAGGGCTGTAGACTTTCAGTCTTGTTGTTACTCGATGGGTTTTCTAACTTCTAAGCCAACCCTGGCACCAGTCCAGCCTGATGACCAGAGTGCAGGGGTCAAACGGACTTCAACTAGGCCCTTCAATTCCTCGGATTTACTCCTCACAGGGATGAAAGCATATTCCTCACCTCACCCCTGCCAATGGCAACATGCACTCAAGATCTGGGCCATAATCTGCCATCAGAGGGGAAACATATTAGCCTGTGCAATTCAGCTAATTGCATAGGCGGTTTTCACTTGTGCTTGGTCATCAGGTTTTGAGGGGACAAAAGATAAAGGGACTGAGGGGAGATGGAGGACTGAGAGGTCGAAGACAGAGAAAGGGAAGAGATGGACGTTGAGAGGAGAACCAGATGGATTGGACCGAGAGAAAGAGAGCTCACTCTTCTTTGAGCGTATGTCCAGACACCAGGGAACCTTTTGTCCTTTAGCTGCTGCCGAGGCTATTCTGCTGTCACACAATGATGCCATAATTACAGAGCAGGGACCAAGGGAAGACAGCCACTGCCCACTTAGCCTCCACAGTGGGAAAAGCGGGGGCAATTATACAACTCCTGCTCCGCGTCTGAATTTAACCATCTCTGTCTTTGTGTCCAATCTCTTTTGGATCTCCGGCATGCTTTCCTTAAGATAACAGGCATTTTCCTCTCTTGCCCTGCAGACAGTGGATATATCCTTGCATATGCACATCCAAGAAGGATGAAGTAATCCCTCTTCCTGCTGGAGGCTGCCAAATATGTTATGGCATTAAGATTTAATCACCAGTCTATAGACATGCCAAAGCTTTCAAAGCAATCTGTAAGGAATGATATTTCTGCCATTGTCGCTGTCCTGCTCAGAGGTAGAAAACCCTCAGCGACATGTAATGCTTTCATCTGTTGAGGAATGATAATATCTCCCGAGCTTTTATTGGTGCACCTACTGTGATTAGTGTTTGGCACTGTGCATGAATGGTTGATGTAAGGCAGCCCTAGGCGATTATTATCCCCACCGCATTCATCTCACCAAGACCATTGATTTGCAATTAGTCCAGGGGTGATGTTACACACTCAGGTCTCTCTTTTACAACCAGGTACAGTATCTTTTGTGTGCTGCACTCAGTTGTTGAGTCCCACTGTGTCGCCCCGGGCTCTAAGTCAGCGTGGATTAAGTATTCAGCGAGTGCGGTGTTGTCTACTTCCACCGTGATCCCCTGAATTGCCGCATGTATAAGTATGCAGGCGGAGTGGCAGCGTGTGTCTCCTCAGTCTCCCGCTCCTCCCCTTTCATGATGTATGCAGGCGGTTTTATCAAACCCTGACTGGGAAGACAGATGGCTTTGAATAGGGGAGCCTAATGTAAAAGTGTGTGGAGTATGGCGGAGTGTGAGATAAGCAGCAGCCGGCCATTTCTCTCTGGCTGTGTTGAGGTACAGGGCCTTAAATCACCTGTTATCTCCTGCAGCCTCAGCCAGACGCTAATGGTCATCACAGCGGGCTGAACCCCGCAGGCAGCAGCAGGGGGAGGCGGGGCGGGGGCTGGAGCTGCTCTCCGCTGCCGTTGCAGCAGGCTCCATGTGGACACACAGAGGGATGGTGGATGTTTCAGCAGCAACATTAGTCTTGTTGCTGTACGGTGGAGGAGATGTCCCATCGACACAAAGCCCATTAGGTTACTGTAAAGTGTGACATCCCTATCCAGGCTGAATTACGGTAAAAAAGACAGCATTTTAGAGGAATATTCCAACAAGCTGGGTCTTATGGTCTGAGCTTTGCACATCATTTTGATTGGTTAACAAATATAATGTCAAGTAATTGCCATGATCTGGGGAAACAGCAGCCTCATGACCGCAAAGTCCAGCAAGGGCAAAGAAACACGACACTTTCTGACAAATTGTGAATATAACCCAGAGTTTAGCCAGATTATCTAGACCAGCCGCAGCAGTGATGGTGGCTAATTACAGAGACTAATTGTTCACACCAGAAGACAAAGTCAGACATTGTAGGTGGGTGGGGGCCTCTCATTAGTTTGTTTGTGGCTTCATACATGTTCACCAATCAGTTTTAGCGAAGGTGTGATCTCTTTTTGTTTATACTCCCACACAGCCCTGGTTATCAAGTTAGAAAATTACAGAAAGAGACAAAGAGAAAAGAGACCACATAAGAGAAAGAGTTTCTGAGTATAAAAATGAAACAAAACAAAACAAAAACAAAAAAAAAACGTTTATCTGGTCTGTATCTCACTGTGGTTCATTACGGGATAAAAACATGCAGGTGGACCTCTCAGCAGCAGTGTCCTCTCGCAGATTACATCTGCTAAATGCTGAAAGGGGGTGGTGAAAAGGCTGGTTACCTTGCATGCTGATGACCCGCTGTGGTTAAAAACACGTATATTGTTGTTGGAGGCGTAACAGGGAGTGATGAGCAAAAGTGCAGTGCAGACAGACTGCCTCAAATTCAAGTTAATTACATTGCCCTTAATAGCACATGCAGTTAAATAATTAGTACTCTGTTTCTTTCACCCAATCATATTGCTTCTTTGTGGCTCAGTAGCATGTGATCCATAGCGCTGTGTTACTTGTCTGTGGCCTGGGGATTGATGACCTCTTATCTAAACCACTTTATGTAATAGTAAAACCAAATATTAACGGTAATGATGCCTCATGGCACAGGAAAGCCACGTGTGTGTAAGTACAGCTGGTCTAAACTGTGATGGATGTTTACTACGTACAGTTTAGGGAGTAATTTCACAGTTTGCCTTGTTCAAATAAGTCTGAACTAGGGGTTTGTTTACAGCAGGCCTTGACAGCTTTTAGGTTTTTTTTTTTTTTTTTTTTAGTGAGCTTTTAGTGAGAGTCTGAGATGAATACACTCTTTTCTGCTTCCAGTTTTTTTCTTTCTTTCTTTTTTCTCCTCCTGTGCTTTTCCCTCCGGTTTGAAGAGGGCGGGGCTTTGTTTCAAAAATCTGACCAATCAGATTTCAACAACTTTTGAATCAGAATCCGATGACAATTAGCAGTGGGTTGTTTGGAAAATCTGGTCAAACCTGGTAATTTTTGTTCTTTTTAAAAATGGATTATTGTTTAGTCATGAATATTTAAGATTATAGAGAAATATTTCGGGAGCTTTAAAACCCTGATAATTGTTATCATTTCTGCTCTTGTCTCTTGCCCCATTGGATGCATTCCCGGATCTCAACAATTACTGAGAGGAATGACGGCCAAAGCTATGAAAATAAGACTTGGGTTTTGTAATAAGCCACAATTATCCTTTAAAACATCACCATATGCTATCACAACGTTACATTCACTGCCATCATTACCATGCATTAATATGCACTATTATGACACCATTGTCACAGTGCTAATAACACACTTGGTCTTCATCAGGCTGGCAATACAAAGCGCTTTGTCTGTTTTACAACAAAGGAAGTTACAGAGAGCCGCTCCATTATCTGTGTGATGTCACAAAGCTCTCAGAGCGGCTGAAACCGTCAACACCTCCACTAAAACAAAAATCAACTCTTAAACTGAGCTGAGTGTTAACAGTGATACTTCATTAGTTACTTAAGATGTGTTTTAACTTTTTAATCAACTCCTATTATGGTTGCAGGATAAAAGCAATGTGGACACACACATGAGATAGATCCATACATTAGACTCTCATCTTGAGATAATGTAGAGACAGTGCATGGAGATGTATACATCTGAAAGCTTCAAATTACAGTCAGTCAATCAGACCAGTCTGCCAGTCCAACAATATAATAAATCCTTGAAAATGTTGTGTTTAAATTCACTGCAGGGATCTAAAAATCACAAAGACTGAGAGGAGTTGAAGTGTTAAACCCACTGTATCAAGCAATACAAAATATATACATCGATGCACAGAAAATACACGTTCCTTATTCCATTCATAAGGATAGGTGATGTGTCAGCAATGTGTTTGAAGAACTGTCTGTTTTCCAAATAACAGTATAGTCCTCCAGTGTGTCAGCACTCCAAGAAAAACACTGATTTACCGGATTCACAGCAGGGATCACAGTTAAGTACAGTACGTGTGCCAAACAAAACGCCTTTGTTCCTCCGAGTGATGATGTACTTCTCGCCGGCTTTAGTTGGCCCTGCTCTGTGCCAAGAATCAGGTTTACAGTGAGTCAAGATAACAGGTGGGATTAAAAATAGCTAATAAAAAGCGAACTGCGGCCGATTGCGGAGTTGATTCAAGGTGAGGAGGAGAAAGATCGACACCCCGCAATCTCCTTTGCCTTGTGAAAACCTGACGGTCCCTTGTTCCAGTTCCTCCCCTAAGCTTTGATGTGGGCCAGGTACCGTAGGGCAGACTTCACTTGTTACTGCTGCGCCAACAGTGCTGATTGGAGCTGGCCAGGACTACAATAATCATTTCCATTTCCTCTCCCTTTTTCATGAGTCAGTCAGAATTAATTCAGCTGCCCTTTACAAGATTAGAATTCCACAAGGCGATGGCGGACCCACTTATCTCTATATAATATAAAATTCCAGCAGAGTTACACGGCCACATTGAAATCTTGGTCCGTGTTCTTGCAGGCATAAAAGGACAGGATCACAACTTCTCAAGTTTGTCTTGTCATGCGTACGCTGGAAGAGTTACTGGTCACTGCAATTGTTCCTCCTCACCACACTGGCTGTGAGGTGGATGTCACTGACAGTCTGTACACCGCTTTGATCCAGCAACAACTATGAGATGAACTGCCATCAAATTACGTACAGATGTTCACAGAAGAATCCTAATGATTATGGGATCCAGGAGTATTTTTTTTTTAACATTATGGTAGGTATAGGCACTATTTTTTAAGCCTTTTCAGATAATAGAGTGGCTAGAAGTCGTAGTAGTTTCATAGTTAAGCAGGAAAAAAACTATCCTGTAGAGCTTACATTTTATTTAGTATGTAATTATTCTCCAAGTGTCTTCATCATTCTGAAACCTTGACTCAACAAATGTCAAGGATGACTAGTTTTCGCTTACTACACCTACACACCTAAAAAGAATCTGATGTTCCTCTATGGCGTAAACAGCATCACTCATCTGTTTTGTTAGAGGATCGGAGCCCCACCAGCCACGTCCCCTGCTCCGCCCTTGTATTCACGGTCCCTAGAGGATGGCCTCTAATGACTGGTGATCCCCATAGTTTTGATCTAGTGGCACCATCAGAACTGAAAAATTAATGACATTCCCCTCAGCCTCAGTTGTACCTTGTCGTACGGCTACTTGAGTATTGCTTTGAGGCAGGCATGAACAAATGTGAACGTACCCTTTCAAGCGAGCAGTGGGAAAATCTAAACTGTTGACACATAAAGGTGGACGTGGATGAGGCCTTCAGATGAGACAGTTTCCCTTCAAAGGCAACAACTTGTGGGAGGCCCAATGGACGGCCTCGACTCGCTCGCCCGAGCTCCGCGGCAATTAGACCAAGAATGCGGAGAAAGAAACCCGCCCGCTAAAAACCTGACTGCTTTCTATCAGGAGCGGAGTCCAATTAACAGAATAATTAACTGAACTAACGTCTCTCTTAAGCGACTGTTACAGGCCACTGTGACAGCGACGAGTGTATTTTAATTAAAGTGCCCTCCAGTTAGCGTGTGCGTTTATAAAGCCCACGAGGGACTCTTTCCCAGCGAAAAGATGTTCAATGAACTGCTGTACGCTGCATGTGCATTATGAACACTTTGTCAACATGGGCTAAATTGGTTGTGGATTGTTGTCAGGCAAGGGAGGAGGGAAAAAAAAAAAGCAATAAAACTATTACTCTCCCTCGCGCACACGCCGAAAAGCTCATCTCCGCGCTACCAGTGCTGCGGCTTTCCTTATGGGTGTCCAATGAAGCATGCAGATCAGCGTCGAAATTAAAGAGGGATCTGTAATGAAACTCCCAGAGCCCCCTCAGTAAGAAAGTAACAAGACAGCCCATAAATAAGACACGGGGAATGAGATCATAAACGATTCAGACACGCAGGAAGTAGGAAGTGGGACGCGAGACAAGAGCAGGAAGTCTTGTGGTGCTTTAATGGCGTACCTGCGTCGTGGCTCCGCGAGGAGAAATGTTTGGTATTTGGGGCAGACACGACATGTAGCTGTCACAAGGCATATTCAAATGAAGGATGGTAACGTCTCTGTTGAAGGCACTGATCTCGCTCTCCAGTTTGAAATGTAAATCAAAGGCAGATTTAAGAGTTTGCGGTCTGAAATGAGTCGAGGGTGGATTCACACTCATGCTGAATAATTTATAAAACAAACTACTGGTGCTTTTTGAAGGTAGGGCGGTAGCTATAATGCCGGGATGCCAAAATGATATCAATTTGAGAAGCAGGGTCCTCCGTTTTATGGAGATATCAAAAGATGAACTTCAGGTAATGACTTTTACTCTTAAAAAATAGATGGCTACCCTTCAGAAAATGAACTCTTCAAATATATATATAAAAAAAAAAAAAGCCTTGATTCTCAGTTTGGAATGTGTGTAATGCGGCTGAAGCATGTGCAGCCTAATTGAACGAGCAGGTGTCGCCCGTTAAGAGACGGAGGAGCAGATGGCGAACAGAATCAGACCGAAAGGGGGAGAAAAAAAAAATGCAGCGTTGGTTTCTCAAGTTTATTCGATCTGTGGTTATCAAAGACAATGCCCAAGAACATAAGTTATGAAAAAAAAAGCCTTCATGATAGGGACTCTGAGTTTGATATGACATAGCATTATCATTTTTAAACATAGGCATATTTTTCCTCATTTATTTTAAAACAGCAATGTTAAAAGTAAAAAAAACCAAACAAACAAACAGATGGACAGAAGAGACAGTAGATGCCAAAAAAGGACATTATCTCAGTGGAGTGCTTCTTTTGGTGGGCCTGGGGACGGCTCCTGTGCCTGCGTGTGTGCGTGCACCATGAGTTCACCGTACTCCACACTTGTTCACTAGAGGTCACCAGCGGAGTGATTGGGAGTTCACCATTGTTCCAAGTGCTGGGGGTTGTGGGGTGGGGTGGGGTGGGGCTTGCGTGCTGTGTGTGTGTGTGTGTGTGTGGGTGTGGGCCTCCCCCGCACCCCACTGTCACCGCCAGTCTCCCGCCGGGCCGCACAAACACAATTCAGTCAGGAGGAAAGCCGGAAATAAAAACACACACTGCTCACCAATAACCAGGCATCAGGTCGTGACATGGCCCCCGTAGACTTAAACAGCACACATCAGGTACACCTGATCTCTCACACACGCACACACACACTCATCCTTCCATCCATACACACACGCACACACACTGTACAGTATACAATGCACAAGCCCCATACACACAAAATTAAGACCGTTAAAAACACTTGATAAAAGCACAATATGGTATCATAAAATTAATTGCACGTGTAGAGACGAGATGGAGGAAGCACAGTGAGTGGAGCAGGGAGAGGAGGAGGAGGGGGAGGAGGTGTGAGGGTTGGGGACGGGGGGCAGCGGTGAGCATGGGAAGAAGAGGATACAGTACATTCAGTAAACAAAAATAAAAAACAGGAGAGAAAGGAAAAAAGGCAAAAACCACTGAAAAGAATTAAATAAAAATCAAAACACTTTTTTCCAGTTGTCTTTTTTCTTTTTTTTTTCTTCAGTCATTGATTCGGAGTTAACTCTGGGGTGTGCCAGTCTTACAGTAGTCCCAGTCCTGTCTCAGGAGATCGAGCTCAGTCAGTTGTGTAGATTTTAATTGTTTTCTTGCTTTATTTAAAATCAATGTTCAACGTCTACATCTCTACAGACCCAACAGAGCGCCAGGCGGGGGAGTAGTGGTAGGGTGCAAGTCTTCCATGACCTGACATATGCACAGGCATTTACACAAGTGCGTGCACATGTTCGCAAGCACACACGCACACACACGCGCACACACACGCTCTCACATAAACACACAGAGTGCATTCTCATTCCCATCACCCCTAGGTACAGGCTTTTTTTCTTTTCTTCTCAGCTTAGCGCACTGGCAAGTACACCTCTCTCTTCTGTACAAAAGCAGCCTCCTTCCCTGGAATCGGAGTCTGCGTGTTTCTCCTCACTCCTTCTCTTCTTTTATTTTTTTCATTACTTCTTTTACTTCTTTTGAGAGTTGAGCAGTTTGTCTGCCTCGGGGTACGTCGGGTACTTCACCGTCTCGATTTTCTCTTTGACCTTGTAGGAAGGGTAGAGGCCGGTGCGGCCCAGTTTGCGGTTGATGCCTTTGGAGTGTCCGTCCCAGTGGTTGCCGGCCACGCCGATCACGTCGCCGGGCTCCAGGGGAATGTCCTCGCTGTTGCGTGGCTGGTGGGGGTAAATGGCGATCTGGTTGTGGGCGTTTTGACCTCCAAAGTAGTAGATGTCGTCTAGGGAGTAGAAGAAGGAGGAGGCATCTGGATGGAGCATCTGCATAATCTCGTAGGCCACGCGGCAGACCTGAGATGAACCAGAACCAGGGATTATTTTCATACTTTGCTCTATGAATGTACATATTTGCCTTGACATTGAAGCCGTTAAAGGAAAGAGAACACACTGGAGGAGGGACAAAAGGACTTTTCACTCTAAGATATCTACATTTCATTTCAGTCCTGGTAAAAGAGGGATAAAATGTGCTAAGCAACTCACTCCAGTTGGATCCTTGAAGTAGACTAATAAGCCCAGAGTGTGAATAGGAATTATGTGGCTCACACATTACTTTAAGGGTTGGCAGGAAGCCCGTCCACGCTGTGTTATAGATGATCACAATATGCAAGACAAACACCACTGTAATGTCGAAGTTGTGATAAATGAGCTGTGTTTCTATGCTTTGAAAGATGTGAGTTAAAAGGGGACAATGAGGTTGTTGACAATCACACGATTGTGATTATCAGCATGGTTCTTGTTTGCCTTGTGACAAACTGATAATTGTCTTTTTCCAACGCTCTGACACAAAAGCTTTCATCAGTTTGACCTCATTTTGTTTTTCCAAAGCCCCGGTCAGGGTTCATCATAGAATCGAGGTATTTTCGTTATTTTTTTCTTATTCATTAACTGTAATTTGGATCTTTGACTTGTAATTGTTGATCCAGCAAAACAAACAAATAATAGCTTTGAGCGTGGAGGTCCATTACTGATCTCTGAAACATTAGTTTGGCCCCCTGCCCCAGAAAAAAGTCCCCCCAAAAAAAAGTGAAGAAAAAAAAATTAAGCATACTGTCTACTTACTCCCATGTGACAACTGAATCATCCCCATGATAACTGAACAAACTCTATCCGCTGATGAAGGTCATGTGATAATTTAATCTTAACTGTGTTCAATAGCATGTTCAGGATGTCTTATGGGAATCATTTTATACTAATTTAAATCTAAAAAAACAACAACAAAAACTTCTTTTTTTTTTTTTTTTACTATATATCCAAAAAATTATTCATTTCATTCCACATCTAGTGGCACCATCAGAACTGAAAAATTAATGACATTCCCCTCAGCCTCAGTTGTACCTTGTCTTTAGTGCTAACTTGCAAATGGAGCATGCAATCGCGCCAAAGTAAGTTAGTAATTACTAGTTACCTACTAGACATCTGCATGTTGGAAGTGTCAGTGTTAATGTACTGTTTTTACCACATGTAGCTCTTTGTCATCTGCTGTTTGGGTCACTATCCCTCTGCTTTAGCTCAGCCGTCAAAAAGAAGCATTTTCAACTCATGCTTCCTTGTTTTCTACCGAGCACACATCAAAATTCCTGTCAGCTCTCCCTGTTAGTCTGGATTGCTTTCATCCCAACATCAATTCTGTCTCCTTTGCTTTCATACGAAAACACATCAAAAACACATTTCGTGCCGTCTCTAAACTGAGGAGGTGAGGTGACTGACCTGTGAGGAGAAGGTGCAGACCAGGAAGTCAGTCTGAGACAGGAAGTGGATGTCCAGGATGACTCCTCTCAGTGAGTTCTCGGTGTAGCGGTTGTGAAGGCCTGCCGACCACGAGATGGAGTTATCACTGATGAACTCGTAGTCTGGATACCTGGAGGGGACAAAAAGGCGGGACACAGAGATATAAAACCATGATACCAGAGAAGGTTTAACTAAATATACACACACGCGCGCACACACACGCTCCGGGACACTGACTTGGTCTTGGCTTCCTGCAGCAGGGAGGGATCGTCGGTGGCCAGGTAAACTCGCTTCTTGTCCACGTGGACGCGTCTGGCCAGATGTTGGAACTGCTCCTCCACATGCAGCATGTACTCCTCTATGGGGTGGAAGGCTGCCTCCGTCCCAACTTTGTCCGTCCTCCTCACATGGACTCTACAGACGGACAAACAAAGCCACAGACGGGGTTCCAGAGGAGCATCTTTACAACTAGTGTGAATAAGATTTTCACTGATTGTTTGTTTGGTATCACATGATGTTTGATGAAGCTGATGTTGAATTTTGGACATCTGCACTTGTGTTGTGAGGAGTATTAACACAGTCATGGTAGTGCCCCTCACCCCTTCACAATCACATATGAAATATACCTTGCCTGTGCACTTAGTGTGTTTGAATGGTAGAAGAATGATAAGTCTTACAAACCTGAACACAATTTCAAAGTCATTAAAAAACCTCAAAGTTCAAGATGTCTGTGGCAGTTGGCTAGCTGAGCTGCCAAATCTTTTGACAATTTCTTAACAATTAAGCACCATAAAACAACATTATTCTCACAATGATACCTCAGATAAGTTAACATCAACAGAACCGGTGGTTTCAGTCTTACACCAGCAGTACTGTTAGTGCTAGCACACAAATGGACAGAAGCTTTCCACTGTGTGTTTTCCACTTGGGGTGCAAGAACGTTCTGTTTTACACCATGAAGCCGTGCGTGTTTGTGTTGTAAAGCTAGACAGCTTTAGAGCCACCAGTGCACTTTTAAGTATAAGCCGCTTTAATGCTTTAATGCTGAGCCATGCAAAATGTTTTTTTTTTTTTTTTTGCAGATACCCATTCTAAGTCTGAATCACAAAGTGTGATCTTGTCTGCTTTCTCTTAACAGATCTCTGTGTTTAGACAGTCAGGAAAGAACACAACATTGAAAACTTTTGGATTTATGCTTGCATTGTTCTATTGTATATCTCATTATATAGTTACATGAGGATATGTTCTGTAGGCTATCCTACAGCACTGTATTAGAGCTGATGATCTACAAATGAATTATAATTAGGGAAACAAGGTGAAGGCAAATCACTGGATACTGGTAAATCAATAACAACCTTGACGACCGCATTTCTGAAAAACCTACAGTGGTGGAGCTAAAAGGGACTTGACGTTCACCTGAATGTATACAGCTGAGTACATTTTATATTCTTACTGAGAAAACCTTGTGTTAACTCTATAGGTGTTTTTTTCATTGACATGTATTCATGTGTTGTAACATTTTGGAATACTTATTCACAATGGAGATTCGTTTGCTGTCAAAACATAAACTCGGCAAAAGAGACGCCACTTCCACTTGAATGGCATATTTTGGGAATCTTTCCATTGTTGGTGTAAACCCAAACAAAAAATGGCACAAAAGGCAACAAAGAAAAGAAAAACAGCGACAGAGAGAGGACGTTTTAAGAAATGGAGCGAGACAGAGGGACACACAGACAGAGAAATAATCAACACAACTGTTCTTTTTTTTAAAGTGTCCTTGTCATCGCTTCTAGTAAGCAAGGACGCAGAGAGAGTGCTGTCACCAGCTGTGCATGTGAGAAAAAGAGCACCGCTTGTAAACATAAAGGATGGGCGAGAGCGGAAATATTCCCTCTCCTGACACAGAAGCATCCCTCAGACTGATGGACGCTGAAACACAATTTTAATTCTTCCAGAACTATTCAATTACAAAAACTGCCCGGCCACATCTGCATTGTGACTTCTGGCCTTCAGGAGCAAATGAAATTTCAAAATCTGAGACGAAAAAAGTACATTTTTCAACCTCCACTTATTGAAGGGAAAATTGAGTGAACATGTACACTTTCACCTCCTTTCTCTCTCCCCATTCTTGTGTTTTCATCTGGGAGCTGCCCCAGAACAACCGGGCGTCTGCTGCTGACCGAGGAGCAGCTCCACTGAAACATTTAGGGGTCAGGGGGCTTTTTCAGGACACTTTGTTGAAGAATATTAGTCTTTTACTTCCCCCATTCAGGATTTCCCAGTTGCATTAGAGATTCAAACAGCTTCTCTACCCTCAAGGACGCCTCAAACTCTTTTGTGCGAATGAGTCAGAGGTAGAAAACGTAAAAAAAAAAAAAAAAAAAAAAAAAAAGGGTTCTACCTAATTTCTACCGCTTGCCAGTGATCAATCAGCGACTACTGGGGACACTAGCCGGAGAAAGAGACCCTTTATTTACGTGGCAAATAAAGCCCAAAGAATGGAGTGGGTGAGTGGGTGAGTGGGTGGCAGGGGTGTCAGGAGTCTTTCATTTGCCTCCATCTCTCTGATCAGACAGAGGCCTTGACTCCAGGCTTTTCCATCCTTTGTCAGGGTCCCTCTCTCCTGCTCCCTTCGCGTCTTTCATGTCTACTGTTTTTTGTTCCCGTGAACCTTCTTTTTGTCTTGCCCTTTTCTCTCTCCGTCGGAGCAGGAGAGGCCGCGCTGAGGCATTGCTTAGCTTGGCCATCTCCCTCCCCCCTCACCTCCCCCCCTCCAGCACTCTCCCACACTACCGTTACAATAATTCAATTCACTTCTGCCTATTCATACAGTACTGGCAAGGCAGGGCAATCCTCATGGTGGGCGTAAAAGCATACATTAAAGACATCAAACACACCCACACAGGACACAGTGAGTGCTGATTCTGTCAGATTGTGACAACAACATATAGGCAGAATCTTTTTTTTTTTGTTTGTTTGACAGTGACCTCAGTGCACTGGATGCCCATAGGCTGTCTACGAAGAAGAAAACAGCAGCTCTGGACTACTTGGCTCTTGAACCGTAGCTGCCATTAGCATTTAAATCTTTAGAAAACAGCATACCATATTACATCAATACTTGCTTGCAGAATCACCGCGGATGAATCACCGCGGATGTGAATCATGTGCTTCGAGATCGTCACATTAAAACAATGTTTCATCTGCAAGTTTTTGTGCCCCTCCCCCCATGCAGCCGTATTTGTTCAGTTCCTGCTGCAAGAAAATGTCAACTATTGGAGTTTATTGTAAATTACACTCTCTTGCAATGAGCAAAAGTTCAGAGTAGTGAGTTGAAAAATGCAAACTGGTTGGTGATTATGCAAAAAAAAGAAGCGATGGAACAGAGTTTTGTATTTTTAAAACCCTAATATAACATTTTTGTATCATTATTATATTTTTTTGTATCACTGATTGGTTAAATGTATTTATTAATGCGTTTTACTCTGTGATAAAATGAATATATTGTAAGCCTTATTCACGTAGAATACCCCTGACACAAGATTTTATCAGAGGTAACAACACTGCCATGTTGATAACGCTGCTCTTGAACCTGTAATAGAAGCCCTGCTTTCTCTCGTACTACTATTAGGAAGCATTAATGGCGGCAGGATGGAGCTTGTGCTGATAGCTTCTTTTAGCCGGTGGCTTCCAGCCTTCCTGCAGCTCACGTCTTAAGGGAGCAGAAGGGAGAGAGCGGTAGTGGTGACTGAGGCATGTAGGGGTCGGCTGGCGGGTGTTGGGTGCTCTGGGGACAAGCTGCCTTATTCCTATCACATATATCAGTGTAGAGTAGAGTGGATGTATCAAGAGCTGAAGAGGGAGAGGGGGGTAAAAAAGGGAAAAAAAAAAAACTTTGTTCTACCCAGCACTTCATTACATATCACTTTCCACAGTGATATGTAGGGAGAAAAGGGTGGGATGTGTGAGTGTATAGAGAGAGAGGGGGGAGAAACACAAAGAGCAGTGATAGGGATGTGTGTAAAATTATAAGAGCAAGAGAGCTGTGGGTAGGGATGTGAGCCAGGGGAACGTGAGGGAGAGGTGAGTGAGAAATATAAAAATATGAAAAATCTCGGAGCAGGATGAACAAATAAAGACGGAGCAACGATCACAAATGAGAGGATGATTGAAAAAGTTGGGATGAGTCACAGAAAAAAAATAAAATAAAAAAAAAGAGAAATAAAGGGGGAGGAGAGTCAAAGAAGGCTGGGAGAAAGAGGTGGCAGCTGCCGGGGTGATGAAAGGCAGAGAGGTAAAAACCAAAGAGAGGAGCAAAGAAAAGAGAAAGAGAGAGAGCGTAACAAGAGGGAGTGAGAGGTACGCAGAGCAGGACAGGAGAAGTGGGGGAGAGCGGCGATGATCGCTCGCAGCAAAACGTTAAGAAGAAGGTGAGAAAAAGAGGAGTTATGAAGGGCGAGAGGCTGGCACGGAGACTGTGAACGTATGGATGTGAGAGATGTGAAGCAGATGACAGAACTAAACCAGGCTGACTTCACAAACTGTTCGAATATAACTCTTAGCATTTGTTTTAAACTATTTTCATTACCAGGCGGCTGGAGTCATCCTCATGGGACGGCGCAGAAACTTTAGACAATATCAGCAAAGTAGCTGAAAGTCATCTAATAAACTTTCCCTTGACTGACAGCTTACCAGTCATTACGTGCTTTGTCCTAATATGGCAAATCCCCTCCCAGCTGCTACACCAAGTAGGTTAAAACAACTGAGG
This sequence comes from Scortum barcoo, assembly GCA_023238725.1. Taxonomy (NCBI): domain Eukaryota; kingdom Metazoa; phylum Chordata; class Actinopteri; order Centrarchiformes; family Terapontidae; genus Scortum; species Scortum barcoo. Next base: position 8,224,080 of record CM041543.1, on the reverse strand, counting down.
CAAATTATTTGCAGTCTTATTTGAACCAGGTTTGAAATGCTGCTCAAAGACGAGTGGAATTATTATGAGTCAAGAGAGGCTGGCAGACAGCACACGAATGTTCGTTGACTGAGCGCCTGACAGGGATGCAGAGAAAAATAAACGAGTAAATAAACAGCTAAACGTGTCCAACCCATTTCTTAGAAGCTGCAATCAAAAGTGGCTTACAGAGTTGTGACTGCGTACATTCCCACAAGGGGCGGTCCCCGTGGGAACCTCACACCTTGCGCTGATGAATATTTTCTGATTACACCGCACTGGACCATGAGAAGTCCCAAGTCAGTTTCAAACTGCGAGAGCTGAATCTCTGGAGACGGCACAATGCTGAGTCGCCACGATCAAAGCTGAGATAATATCAAGGACTGAAATCAGACCCAGTAATGGCTTATTTGGAACGCTTGGTATCGTCTCATTTGCAACATTTATGCCAAGTTTCATGAAAAATAATATCTAGGTGGTGTACTCAGATATTAGAACACTGTGCATGTGAACGTGAAGATCATCCTGCCTGCAGTGTGGAATTGCACTTCCATGTGCATCGTTAAAAGATAAGGCTGTTATGCTTTATTTTTAGACACACTGACAGTGCTCTGGGAATGACAATGCTGGTTGGTCAATTGGTCTGACACGTTGGTCCGGACTGAAATATCTAACTGGATGTATTTTGTACAGTTATGTTCCCCAGAGGATGCCAGAGGAAGCCTACTGACTTTTTATCTAGGGCCACCAGCAAATTGACATTTGTGGATCCGAGTGAAACGTCTAAACAACTATTGGATGTACTGGCAGACTTATGACACACATTCATGCCCTCATCGGGATGAATTATAAAAACTTTGATGATCCCTTCATTTTTCATTTAGCACCATGAAATTTGAATGATACAAGTTCTTTCTGGTTTATGTTTATACCTGCAAAACGTATCGTGTTCCTATCCTCTTCTTAATGCTGTTTGTGTTTAGTGTTGTCATGCTAACACATTTAATTAAGGTGCTGAACATGGAAAACATAGCTGCTAAACATCTGCACGTTGGCATTGTCTTTAAGAACATGGCAGCATGCTCACTTAGCTCAAAGCTGTGTTTTAGTGTCACAGAGCCACTACAACTGCTGTAGTATTGTTCTTATTGACTGAAAATGTCTCAATACTTATCGACACCTCTACCATGTTTGTAGCACTCAGCCTCGGGCCTGTTCGGTCACACTGACAAAGTAAATCTCAAATATATATAGTTTCATCTAAAAAAAGGCTGAGTCATTTACTGAAACAGCTGGGCATTGTAGATTTTAGCAAACATTATTCAAACAGGACTTAATAGTGCTGTTTCCAATGGAAGTCTAATACTGGTGAGTATTTACGGCCCCAGCATGGTGTATGTGGGGTCAACTCTATTAACTATTAAAGTCATCGTCATCATCATCACCATCCAGTGCAACAGTGTGGCTCATTTATGTGTTTTTAATAGTTTTTAAACAACAATTGAGCTCTATAGCACAGAGCAATACGCTGTATCAGGCTTCGGCCAAAACAGACATTAACTGTTAGAAGCGTATATCCATTGTTGTTTTTGGTCTTTTTGTGAGATTTGTTGACAATAGACAAAGAAAAATATAGAATATAGCCAGCCTTATCCTTTAATTAACAAAGGCTATTGAAAAAAAAAGAAAAGCTGCCAGCCGATTCATTTTTAATGTATTCATGAACTGTGTTATAAGCTTCTCCTTCCTTGTCCTGTTCAATTTGACAGATTTTAAAATCAGTCAGCTATTTATTCAGTGTTCATCTCTTAAACTGATCCAACAACAACATCAGACCAGGATTTGGTATCAGCAGATGCTCACTATAAAATGACTTGGGTAGGTTTGGAGACCATAAAACCTCATGGGAACATTAATGTGTAAAAAGAGGCAGACTCAGACATACAATGCCTCCACAATTAGAAACAACAGAGTGATGAGTACAGAATGATTACATTTCTTTACACAAGTTGATTTGCATGAATATGAGCTGGATGAGTGTAAAGCAGTTAAGTAATGAAAAAACAAAAGCCTTCCAAGAATAAATAAAGGTAGAAAATTAACCAAGCAAAGTACAACCATCAAATTAAGTTACTTTTAATATTATTGTATTAACCTCGTATTAACCTCACCCAAAGCGCTGTTTGTATTCCACCACAGCCCTTACGGCTACGTCTTTGTTTTCTTCTTCCTATGCCTTCTTTTTGCTTTGATTGTGAAGCACTTTGTAAACTTAATTGTAGAGATATGCTATAGAAACACAGTAATTATTATTCAAGTGTTTATAACCACAGAAAAAGGAGAACGCTGAGGACTGATATCTGAGTTTGCCTTACCCGATGATGGGGTGTTTGAAGCCCAGCTTGGCGGTGCTCTGCTGGATCTCCTTCTCCAGCCATGCCTGTGGGCGCACCAGGTACTTAACAAACTGGGACACCCACCAGACGGACGGGTCGCCGTGCAGACGTTGCAGGCGCGGGGCCAGGTCCTCGGGGATCGCCAGGGGCAGGTAGGGGGGCCGAGGGTGGAGACTGTCCACTATAGGCAACTCCACAACCTGGACGTCCTTATCGTGGGCTTCTCCTGGAAGGTTCAGAGAAGAGCATTTCTGAGTATAAGACGCTTTAGATTCAGTACTTATTTTTCACTTATTTTTGTTGATGCAAAAATGATATGTTTAGTGTAATGTTTAATTGTTTAGTCTATAAAATTTCAGAAATGTGCATTGCAGTTTCCCAAAGCCAAAAGTAATGACCTCAAAATGCTCGTTTTATCTGACGAAAAAGTCCAAAACCAAAAAAATATTCCATTTACAATGGCACAGTACAGAAAAATGCTCACATTTCCATCCATCAGCTATACCAGCTTAAGTGCTGGTGAGACATGAAATATGATGCAAGGAGGCCGATGTGAGTAAGATATCTGTGATTTTGAATGCTTATCAGATGCCAAAACGCATGACAGTGGCAAGGTAAAAAGAAACACGCTGTTCACAGGCCAGCTTGTCATGCCTCACAAGATGACGCCGCACTCTGGTCTGGCAAAATTTGACTCAGGTTCGACATTTCTGCTGAAGCTCTTTATACAGAGCTAAAGTCGGTATGAATGTGGTCTTTTGTAAATTTTGTTTAGCTTATCTTACTTCGACTGTCTCAAACCACGTGTCAGTGAAAGGTTGTCTGTAGGATCAAGGAAGCCTCATTTGACTCAGTGTTTTACTTCTGAAGGAAATCAGATGAACCTGTTCAGGAAAGACAACTGGCACATTTTATTCCTTTTGTTTCTAAAGAACATGGAGTTTGGAGACATCAGTGAGTTGTCAACGTAGCTTTCTGTCAAATCTGTCAGATCTGCCGAGTAACTGACACAACTGACTAACATCTGTAGGTTTACTGGGCCTTTCAATGTTCAGTTTTTTTTTTGCATTGTTAGTCTGTCAAGGGACATATTATGTTGTGATGCAGTGAGATATTTCAGCATTATTCCTGATCCACATTATATTAACTCCTGTTCTGTTTCCAGCAGGAATCCAAATCCCCCCAACCTCTGCAAGTCCAGCTTTTGTGATTGACAGCTGCTCTTTGGCGTCCTTGCTTAAAGGCCAAGGTAAGCTCCTTTCTATCAAGGCTGTGTAGGGCCAGGGGCTGATGCAAGGACCTGGAATGGAGGGGTTGGGATGGGGCTGCTGGTCTGGCATTGGCCCCTCCAGGCTGAGTCCTGCTTGGCAGAGGCCCCCGGCAGAGGGATGAGCACGACTGATAACGAAGGTCACCTCTCTGGGCAGTAGAAAGCCCCCCCGTGAACTGCCAGACCTCAATACACATCAAGGCCAACTATCCATACACAAAGATGCATGATGCACACCTGCACGTGCAAACAAAGGTGGAAAATATATCCACAACAACCATGTACCCACCCACATAAACCATGAATGTACACGGGGGTACACATACACAGCAGGGTGCACATGTATGGGGTCTTTTGAACAGTTGGAAAAAGGGGATCTTACACTGACAAATAATGAGAATTAAAAAAAAAAAAAACAATAAAAAGAAATGCGCATTCACACACACACATAGACACGCAAACACAGACACACACAAAAAGAACCCCAGCTAATCTCATCTCTCCAGAAGGGATATGCCTTGCAGACAAAACCTTCACTCTCTTTCAGTCTTAAAACCTGAGGAGAGTTTTTTTTTTTTTTGTCCGTGTACGTGTGTGTGTGTAAACCCCCGATTTACGTAAAAACAAGTTTGAGGCGCGTGTTCTGTCAGACAAAAGTGGCTTCCCTAACTGTCACAGACAGCACCTAATACAGCTGCAAACACATCCACAACGCACTTCCAAATAAATGGCATAATGAGTCATTAAAAATGGCCTTTCATAGAAAGGGTACATAAAAAAACATGTTAAAAACAAGGACAGAAACAGAGGCTTCAATTTGTGTGTGTGTTTGCCTGAGCATGAACTGAATATAAATTGGTAGAAGCATTAAATATTGAACAGAAAAAATATTCCCAGGCCTGTCTTTGCTTATATAACAGCACTGGCATGATTCACGTAAGGGGGAATGGGCATATTTGAGGCCTGCTCTTCTTCGCAGTATGTCTTCCTCCCACAGCTACTTAATTAGATCACAAAGCTCCTCTAAATTTCATCTGAACTCCAAAGCTTCTGCATACATTTCCTATATGCGTCATGACATAAAGCACATAGGTCTGAGCTGAGGCAGAATTCCTACACTGTATTGAAGCCTATGATGTATACTGAGCCTGATAAATATTTTACAAGATTAACACAGCTATGAAACTGGAGAACCGACAGTGACACCATCCAGACACAAAACACGGAGCCTCTCCATTAATAATACATTTGAGACTGAGTTTATGAACTTGGAGAACTCTTGTTCCAGTCTTTACATGGCAGGGAACATTATGTTTCTCCTGCTGCTCTCAGACTCACTCATAAGGCAGTAATATCTCCATGGAGAACCTCAAAGGAATAGACTCTCTTTGGCAAATTAGCTCTTTGATCAACGAACCATTGTTCCACTGAAGACTGGTTTCCCCTTTGTGTTTTCAGAATTTAGTCCGTTCTACCGGGGCTGTGAAATGGTGCTAAGCTCCCTCACGCCGTCCATTGAACATAAAAGTTGTAGTAAAACAGCAGCATGTGCCAGAGGTTTAAACATACAGTAGGGCTGAGTACTGAATGTCTGTTCACATTTGTAGTTATATTTCCGAACAAAACCACTTTTGCCTATTTTAGACAGTTTTTGTACAGCTTCTTGTGTTTAGACAATGTATAACATTTAAGAACTTAAAGTACTGTTTATGTGTTGGAACGAAAAGGTGGGTATTGTATCAGCACTGGAATCAAAAACTTCAAACAATATCCATCTCCAAAGAGAGTGACAGGTCATTGGGTGATCATTTAACAAAACATTTCTTTTCCCTCTTTCTGTAACATTAAAACTTTTTTTCTCATTTATTTTATTTTTATTGAATTTTTCTAACACAAAGCAAATCATAGAGCGGTACCCTGTATGCTATGATTTTTTTTAATGTGGATTTTCTCGTAATGTTTTGTTCCCCCCCTCCGCCCCTCATTTCCCATTTGCAAGAAGAAAATCAGCAGGTCCCATAATGACTTTATCGCTATCTTTGATTTCCCCCCTAGGCTATATGTTTTCCTGACAGAAATACCCTGTCACAGATGCAAATACCATGCATCCTCTCTCTGTCTATAAATGCTTCACATCCTAGGGGAAACACACAAGGGAAAGTGGGCTAACTATGGAAGGATAAATGAAGAAAAGGTAGAATATCGTAGGGCTGCTAGTCTATTTCTCACATAACATACACTGGTAAAATACTGCAGACAGAAAGCAGAAGGCACATTTCAATGTGAAGGTGACCAGACTTAGTGGCATTTACTACAAAATAATATGGCACAGACAAGATGATAAAGGCTCAGGAGTGACAAAATGTGTGCGCCGAGCCAGGAATGACATATGCAAAACCCTTCACCATCTGAAGTTATTAGGACCGTTGTAAAGACTGGTTGATCATGAAATAAAGGGCCCGTATAACATAAGACTTTAGGAGCTTGTGTACTGGCACCACTGCAAGTTTTCAAGACATCAGCATTCAGTACATTCAGACTCTGTAACTGTACTGGCATGGGCAAACAGTCCACTTAATTAATGAGATATTCAATGTATATCTACTGATTAATCCAAGGCTTTAGCATCCTTTTGTGGTCCAGAGCCCCAAGGACCGCTGCTCACTGTTAACAAAACAGGCAGGACCGCAGGCGTAGCCTATAGCCTAGCTAGTTAGCTGGTCAACAAAAGATACTGCCTTTGCAAATTGCAAAACGTTATAAGGATGAGAATTGAGAATGCTAGAGGGCCCTATGAGAGGAGTGGCATTTGTGGTGAGCTGGCGGCAGGCAGCCAGATGGCATGTATGGATCTATAGGAGGCTGTTTGTGAGACAGACACCAGAGACAGACATTAGATAGTGGGAAAGGACACATGAAAGGCAGGAGAATAAGAGAAGGAAGGCGCTGGGAGAGCAGGAGATAAGAAGGAAGAGCCCAGGAGAGCACGAGTCAAATGAAGCGATAGTAGAAAAATGAAGAGCTGAAAGGATGCGGTGATGAGAACAAGACAGCAATGAGAAAGAAAGTGATGGAGAGGGAGAGAGGCAGACGCAGTCTCATAGTAAAACCTACAAATCATCCCTGATCTTCATTTACAAAAGCTTTAGTTTAGTCAGCTTAGCAGAGGCAAACACACTTACACTGCGCAACTATCCATTAATCATATTAAAATCACAATTTCAATTCATGCCGCTATGCAATCTCATTCATAAATGAATCTGCTTCCTTTGCATTAATAGGGGAGCTCCATTTCCCCAAAACAAGCACATCGACCTTAAGTATACGGTATTCTGGTACTGGTACACGTACGTACTACCTTATGACTGGATATGGTGTTCATTATGGAGCAGAGACCTAATACCGCATATATATAATAAGAAATGTATGTCCAGGCCAGAGGCTCTGTGAGGCTGTACTCCAGCATTTACCTCTGTCAGGACCAGCTTAGTTTAAAGCATGTGTGTCATTGTGTGGCACTAACATTAACTCAGCTAAGGTCGATGGGAAGGACGTTTGTTTTGCAGGTATTTCGTTGTAGACTTCATGAGCGCTAGATGAATGTTTCAGGGGCTCACAAAAGTTATAACTTTTTATAACTACACAAATATGAAGGAGGTGTTAGTGGAAATTTAATAGACCTTAAAATAAGGAGTCATAGTCTGGGAACTATGAATGTCTACCACAATTAGTGCCAATCCATCCAGAAGATGTTGAGATATTTCACAGGACAGGTGAAAACCTTGGAAACGGGAACTTGAGTGTCTGTACAAAATTTCATGGCAATCAGTTTCATAATTGTTAAGACTCTTCAGTCTGGACTAAAGTGGTGGGCTGACTCATCATCAGACTGATGTTGCCATCTCTAGCTAGAGGGGCTAAAAATAAATAGCATTCTGTTTCAGATCAGGTAGGCCACTCCTCCCACTCGTCTCCCTCCAGGTTTCTCCATCATTACTCCTGCAAATATTGAAATCCCCCAGAACTATGAAGTCCCCAGGCAGCTCCTTCTCCATGCGGACCCCACCCAGACACTCAAATCGGGCTCTGAACTGCTGGTTGGCCCCGTGGGTACAGGCTCAGCCAGCAGGCGATAATCTGCAAAATCCCTTCCCTAGCCAGCCTCAACAAGAGGTCCCCTGTTACAGTATCAGTCTTAACAAACCATTAAGGCTGCACTCAGACCATCAATGACCCTCTGGTATTCACTACAAGGCTGTGTTGGTGTAGCGGTGGTGCTTTCGGTGAATGCCAAGACCCTGCATATATGTTTACACTCATCTAAGGCCACCGCTGACAGAAAATTTTAATAAAGTAAAAAATAGATATTCAGGGCAGAATACTAGATGCACAATATTTGACTGATTCATACACAGCACTTACTTCACCAGGGGGTTGTCAGATTGAAGTAGATTTTCACCACATGTGTTAAGAAAAGTACAGTTTTCACATTCAACACAAGGTTCAATATTGATGTCAAAGTGGATATCTGTCAGGGACGAGCCTTCAGTGTGAAAATATAAGACTCTTTAGTTAGTCTATGCAACAACCCGGGGCTGCAACAGAGAAACACATGCAGCGTTCCTCAGTTCATACTGCGTACATGTGCTATAATGCACACTAACAGATGACCCAAAACTTTGCAAGCGACCTGCGTTAACAAATGATGGACAACTTCTCCGAAAATGATCCCCTACAATCTCTGTCTCTGTTGGTGGAAACTTACTGTAGGTCAGAGGAGCTGGTTTTTTACTGAAATCAAGTCACAGGATTTCTTGGCAATGAAACCTTTGAACAATAACCTGCTGCTGCTACATTAGCTGCCAGAGTGCTTTAACAGGAATTGCATTGTCCTGCTTAGCCAGGGAATTCACACTTTGTTTTTGCTGTAGCAGCACAAAAGAAGAGGTCTGGCAGACCCATTTTTTAGCTGGGATAGTCAAAATAACGAGTGAGGGTTATTTGATTATTAAGCAACCAATCACCATTGTTGCAGGCAGCACTGAGGCTATGACTGTGTGTACCTTATGATGCTGGAGAGTGTGTGTGTGTACCTACCTGACCAGTGTCCAGTGGTGGCCCCAGAGCGGTCGGTGCAGGTGTTACTGACGGGCAGGAAGACAGTCTCCCAGCCGCCGGGGGCGTAGCGCCAGTTGTGAGACTCCAGGATGAGCGTGCGCTGAGTGCCATAAGCGATCATGAAGCAGTAGACAACATGGTGGAGCTGGCAGCCATAACCACAGCCCTTATTGATGTTACACACCAGCTTCCTCGCCTTACTGCAGTCTGGGGGGTTCTGGGGAGGAGGTGGAGAGGAAGGAATGTTTCAACATTTTTTTATTGCTTGACCTTCATCTTGTATCTCTCAAAGCCCTGCTCTCTGACTTGTAATAACACATGGCTGATATTGTTTTCTTTGTTCCCTTTGCCTGTCTGTCTCATACTCCACTTCGCTCTAATTTTACACCTGTTCACTCCATTTCTCGGTTTGCCTCTCTCTCTTTACCTGGTATCTTTTTCTCTTCTTCTATATCTGCGATAACCTTGCAAATTCCTGTTTTATCCATCTTTTTTGTTCGACCTCTTTCCTTGTTATTATTAAAGGATAAAACTGAGTATTATAAGCATCGTCTATTGTGTACTCAAAGCCTAAAATAGCTTCTTTTTGCAATGGGTGACATGTTTCCTCAGTATTATGAACATGGGCAGTGGAGTTCATTATGAGTGCATCCCACATACACTGTGCTGGGGTTGTAAATATTCACTGGCACACATTAATATGTGGCCGAATATAGTTCCGAGCAAAAACATTATTCACTCCACTCCTAAATTTTGCTAAAAATTACAGTGGCCAGCTGTTTTAGGAAATTACTGTATATCTCTGAGCTTTTACAGATTTCATTCTTTGGTATAGGAACCAATGGGCTCGAGGCTGAATGCAAAATAAAGGGGAGGAGAAGGAAAATATTGAGAAATGGACTAACTAACATCAGCAGCCTTATCCTTTAGTATCTCTTACTCCTTAATCTCTTTTTTGTCACTCTTGCTCTCTCTCATTCCTTTCTCTCTCTGATACTGTCCCTCCTTCTCTACCCACTCTCCACTATGCCGCCCTCCCCCCCATGTCATTCTTATTCCTCATCTCATAAATTACCTTCAGTATCATACAAAGTCTGAGGGGAAGAATACCAAATGAGAGTTTCTGGGGGAAGAAACAAGGATTTCTCTTTTCTGTGCGAGGAAAAAAAAAAAAGTGGAAACCAACAGAGTGACACATGCTGCGTTGTCGATGAGTCGCCGGGCGGGTTGTGATTCGCTCGGCAGCCGGTCTGAGCGACTCCGCAACGCTCGTGCCAACCGGCTTCCTAAACAGCAATTACCGGCTGATGGGAGTGTTTTCCTCATTAGGCTGCTGCAGCTGTGGATGGTTCACAGTAATCAGGCCGCGCGGCACCCACCGGCTAACGCTGCCTATCACACACTAGCAGGAGAGGAAGAGGAAGAGAGGGAGGCGGTGGAGGAGGGAAGAGGGAAGAGGAAAAGAGATGAGAGGATAAAAAAAAAAAAAGTGGAGATAAAATGAGAGAGAGGACAGGAGGCAATAGAACAGAGGGGAAATAAAGAAAGAGGAGAGGGTAGGACGGGAGGGGATCCTTTAGGTGCTGAAAACTGATTACCACCACTGCTGTTCAATAACATGAACAGAGCGCAACAGCCATCAAGCTGACAGAAGAAGCTGCAAAGGTATTTCCTCAGAGTTGCAGGCAGCCGGTTCCCCACTAGCTCCCATAGATGTAAGCTAACCTACTGTAATAATGCGGCAGCGCCCTGACTAAAGACCCCGCGTGAAGCCCCTCTTTCGCCAGAGCTCGGCATTCGAGCCACAGCGTCCGCATGAGCTCAATGCGTGGCATGAGCCATGTGTCGCGGAGGCCACCATCGGATGCCGGGTTGATAATGACGAGGCTGGAATGACTCTGAGCCGCTGAGAGACTCGGTTCAAGGATAATGACGGCAGATGCGTGTACAAAGGCAGCCTCTGAGTACCGCTCTGTACTGTAAGGTTAAGTGCCTGTTTAAATGGTGTGCTTTTTGAGTGTGAAACATAGAGGCAGTTGCAGAACGATCAGTTCACAGAGACCACAGCGATATTATTTACGAAGGAGAGATGGTGGAGGAAAGCTGAATATGAGAAATGGTGTGTCAAGCTCAGGTGATTATTCACAGAGATGCCCGCACTTGCACTCAAAAAACACAGTAGAAGATGAAAGAAAGCTAAAAAAGAAAGTCTAAAGTAAGACACCACTACATTTTATATGGATAAACATATGTTTTGCTGCTCTCTGTTGCCAGCAGATTTACATTCTATCCAGCTCATTGAAGTTTTTGCATGTGGATGCCTTTAGAGGAAAACCACCTGTAGTGCACAGGCTGTGATGCTTGAAGAGGCAACCGTGTGCTTCTTAGAGGGAAGTTGGCACCAGCACTGACATCCACAGAAGAGCACCTCTTAGAAAAAACTCAACTATCATTATCAAAGCAAGATTGCGTTAAAGTTTTTTATTGTTTCATCAAGATTTTTTACTGGTTACTGGTGGCAATATTCCATTTTGCGTTCTGCATCCTGTAAATGCCTCTTTGCATGGTGGATTTCATTGTTACTTGTTAGCGTTTGCCTTTCCCTCAGCTGGATTCAAAGTGTGAACGTGGGCACGAACATTTGCAGAAAAGAATGCATGCATTCACTTGACAGGACGTGGGGAACAACAGCCAGGGCAGGGCGTGGATCTCACACAACAGAACACAAGGCCGTCTGTCTTCTTCAGTCTTCAGTATCAAGACAATGACATGTGATAAATGCTCTGATACACATTCTCCTTTTGACAAATTAAAGGTGCTGCGAGCGGGTGATACTTCTGTCATTCCAGAAATCGGTGTCATTTCAAATGAAACTGTGTACTGTTAAACTAACTTCCCATCAGTAACCTCGGATGTCGCCAGTTCAACCAGGACTAAAACTGTAAAGCTGCAATAACTGATTTTAACAAGCGGTGCACCTAACATATCACCTTTTAAAGCTGATAAGGCAAACCTGATAGCAAACAGCAGATGTGGTGACACAGTGGTAGTCATTTGGGTGTGTCCACCTCAGTAATGTCAATCAACTAACTCACTCTCCTTTTAATGCTGTTTTACTTTTCAGCAGCTTCTGAGGGAAATGTCTGGCTCATTAACCCCTTAATGCTCCATCAAAGTCGTTAACTTTGACAGTCTGCTTGCTGCTTTGCAGGTGAATATATTGATTATTGTTGCTTTAACCCTCCTGTTGTGTTCATTTGTGACAGCAATAATGTTTCCTGGTTCAATGTGACCCGCTGGAGGGTTAATCATCCAAAACAGAAACCAAAAAATCCCCAAAAACATTGTTTGTATCTCATTACCAACACCATTACTAACAATTCAATGAATATTTAGTGTAATGGTGTAATTCACATCTCATAGATCATGGTTCCAGTGGGATAATATACTAGTTTTTCATAAAAATACACATTTTTCAATGTATATTGGAAAACCTAGCTATAAAAGACATTAGTTTTACATGACATTTTTTGTTTTGTTTTACATTTTTAAACTTTTTATTTATATGGGATGATGGTGATAAGTAGAGATGAGACACCTCTTTGGTCAAGTGGACACATTTACTTAGAATCAAGCTAAATCTATCAAAAGGATTTGTACCGAATAATGGTACCACCGATTAAAGCCAGCAGAAGAAGTTTCATATTGAAAAACAAAGTACTTCAAAATATTTTTTCTAGATTATCAAACTTTAAAATAGGTCAATTTGACTGACAACATAACAGGAGGGTTAAGGATTAGAGCTTTACAGCACATTACTGGCGGTGAGTGACAAGTGATCTCTGGGAAATGCAGTGCATAAACGGCAAAGATCAAAAACATGATCTCGCTCATCACCAATTAATGAGCACTTTATAAAGGCATTCATCACAGAGCAAAAATAGATGAAAAGCATGTCCAACAGAAATCCATCTGAAGAAGCCAGCCATGTTCACTGAGCGTTGCGCGTGGACAGATGGAGCGGACGCAGAGATGGAGTTAGTTAAACCAGGAATGAAGAGAGAGGCTGGTGCGGGTGGCAGACACAGCAGGGGAAGAGGGAGGAGTCTGCCGGTGTGTGTACATATAGATGTGCGAGAGTGTGTGAGAGAAAGATAGCGAGAGACACACACGGAGCATCTCTTTGCGTACGAGCATGTGCATCAATCTTGTGGCTGAGCGCGTGTGCGTCTATTGCTCGCGAAGGTGTGGGTGAATCCATCTGCACACGACTCGCTGTGCCCGTGTGTGTGTGTTGTGTGTGTGTGATGAATTAGTGATGGCAGCTGGTGGAGCGGTGTGATCCCTCAGCGGTGGTGACAGCAGCTGTTAGTGGTGCAAAGTGCTGTCTCCGCCCAGGCAGACTGACTGGGTCCTCTTCATCAAACACACCGGCTCATTAATGCTGCAGGGCCCGGTGCCGCGGCGCACTGCCCCACCCGGGAACCCGGCAGCACTAGAGTTGGGGAAGGGGAGTGGGGCTGCTGGGGGTGAGCGGATATGTCATGGGTCTCAGGTTGTGCACGTCTATGCACGTCTATCTAACCCTGAGTAAATACATGTATTTGTGCCTGTCTTTGTACTGTATAGACGCTTTTTTGCATCTCTGCATGTGTGACTTCCAATCTGTTGTTTCGCGAGTCTGCATGCGTGTCTATGTGTTTTGGCACATGCACGTGTGTGTGTCACTAAACCACTGACAAGCAACAAGAATCTTGCTTGTCAAAGCCAACTGCTGAAACAGTCTGCTATCACACCCCCTCCCCTGCTCCTCGTCTAAATTGATGCTGACAGTTATGGATGGTGCAGATGAGACAAGCAAGTGTGAAAGATGTCTTAAAAAATGCATATGTGCATTTGTACGTGTGAGGGAAGCGTTCGCGCGAATGCTTACCGTGTCTTTCTTTGTGTCTGCAGGTGGGTGTGTATATGACTGTGCGTGTGTGTGTCTGTGTGTGAAACCAGTTGGCAAAGCAGCAGGTAAGTCTGTAGATACCTGTAGGTAGGTGATTCTGTTCTGGACCAGGTCCGACAGGTCTTTAGCTTCCTTCATTCGCCACTCGCCCACTCCATCCGCCTGGCTGAGGTAGTACAAGTCTGTCATGATGGACCTGCGGCAACATGCACATTTTAAACCTTCAATTATTCAAATAACAAGCTGAATAGACACTGATTGCTCCAAATATTGGGCACTTTTGTGTGTGTGTGTGTGTGTGTGTGTTTTTATGTTTGTACTACAGTGTACAAATAGCAGCACATTCTCATGTGTAGTTACTTCAGACAAAGAAATACTTCAGAATTGGTACCAGTATTATCTGCAAACCACCTCTAGGTTCATATTCAAAGAGCACAACTACATCTCTTAGAGGCTGGTGCTTAATAACCTTTGCAAAGAACCTTTGTTACACACTGTAATTAAACACAACACCCCATTTTCACGACAGGCACTCCTTTTCTCATTAACGATGACAATATCAGGCTGTCGTCATTAAGCTATTATAGGTTTTAAATTACATAAGAACTGTGCTACACAATATAAATATATGGAGGGGCAACTTGACTAGATTATGAACCGTGACCTCATGTCCTTAAGTAACACATCGACAAAGTCTATCATGCGTTGTTTTGTAAAGTGCTTCATTTCCATGACAATCATTCAGAACTGTGACAAGTTCAAGGTCACGGTGCAATTAAAACAGGACAACTTGTTGGGAAACTAGAGAGAGAGACAAACCAAACATTGTTTGCATTTATGATCCTGTCAGTTACAAGTTACAAGTTCTTAGATCATGAAAAACAGAAACACACACACACACACACACACACACACACACACACACATATATATATATATATATATATATATATATATATATATATATATATATATATATATACATATATATATATATATATACATATATATATATATATATATATACATATACATACATACACATCTACAGGTTTTCAGACATACACATACAGCTTACACACACAGTTAAACACAAAAATGATTATCTACACATTTCAATGCTGTGTTCAGTCAATTGAAACTCAGAGTGGAAGAGAGAAATGTTTCCTTGAGCACAGAGCACAGGGTTGGGAGATATAAATCCTGTGATATGAAATGGTGTAGGATTTTCTACAGATCCACTTCATTCCTGGCAAACAAGACCTGTACAGAGACAGAGTTGGGCTGGGTCCAAATTATATTCCCTCTAATTGGGTCATGGAGGGCACCACTGAATTGCTGCAGGTCTTGGGTCTGTGTGTCAATATGTTGAGCGGATCAGAGTGGACTATGATCACACGGGGCATCAAAATAATAACATAGTATGACTGTGATGAGCGGAGAAAAAGTGAATGTGCTGATCTGTGGTTGTACTAGACCACTGACACCACTGCCAATCAGTGAGTAGAGCTGCTTTATGGCAGCATTGAATTTGCATCAACGTGATGAAGTATAGTACCATGATTTTTCTAATCCACCTGGTTATTTTATTCATGAACAGTTTCTAAATAAAAAAAAACTAAAAAGAAAATATGCAATATTATATAACATCTAAAAATATGAACATACATTAAACAGTCTATATAAATATTTCCTACAGATTCTTACCTACCCAACATAAACTTGACTAAGTAAAATAGCATATTTTAGATATGTCATCCTTCATCTTGAAGCCGGCCCACTCGCCCCCAAAAGTTCCCACATTATGTGGCACTCTGGACAAGACCATCCAGCAGACAGCATATGTTAACAGTATATTGTGTGTCAGACACTACCAAGGCTCAACATGCTTGCAGCAGGTATTTATAGAAAAAGTGTCATTTGTGTCACGCTGACTGAGGACAACAGTGTCTTTCGGTTGTTTACATCTTTTTTTGGATTAAGTCTACCGGCTGCAAGCCTCTGACAGTGAATTTGTGTCCATGTCACACACTGCCAAATATTGTGACCATCCACTTAAAACATGCTCAAGAGCTATGATATATGCAGCTAAGGGCACATGCAAACACACACACACACACACACACACACACACTTATGCAAGTTAATTTATTACTCACTTCTTTGACCCAAATCAGTCACATCCTGTGTGACTGAGAGTTCTTATGCATATATTCAGTAGTGCATGCAAAGGCACACAAACACACACGCACACACAAAGCAGATAAATGTACCATGTCCCACTTCAACAGTGTGGCAGGGTGAATAGTGCCTTTCTCTACAACCAAGACAGTATCATTACTCATTGTCCCATTTTGAAGACTGGAACCACAGCATGTGAGCAGATGTCAAACTCTCTTCTAGAAGCACACAGGGGAGCCATCACCGACTCTCTGCAGGGAGGAAAAGCAAACCTTGCTGGCCGCAAAACTTAACAAGGAGGTATCAACAGACAAGCCCTGAGGGATCTGGCAGCAATACAAGAGGAATGCCGCACAGCTACAAAGTCCTGCAGTCCTGCAGTCCCTATGCACTGTGTGTTTGCTCCTCCATATACGTAATTGTGTGTGGTCTTGGACATATCTGAAGCTGGTGGGCTTCCCCAGTGCTTCTGACAGGCTCAAACTACGGATACTGAAGCTGCCGCCGCTGGGCTTGGCAAGAAAGCACAGCTTTTACTGAGTACTGATGCTGCACCAATTGGAGAGCAATTACAAGGTTTAAGGTTTTACATTACAGAGGGAGAATTGTCAGGTAAGACCGAAGCTGGGCAAGAGGTAGTCTTTCACTGGCCTAAAGGCCTACTGGGACTGACTGAGACTTGGGACTGACTGAGACTTGATATGAAGATACAGTGGTATTTTACTGCAGTATATATTGCTCGTATTTTGAGAAACTCATGAAGATGCCGGGGTGTTGAGGTGTTTATTTCCTGTTTCAGACATTTGAACTTTGAACCACTGTGCTTTCTGGCAGATATTTGTGAACTTCCACACCGTTCCATTTCAGCTCTCCATAATGCAGTGATGATTTTCACTGAAAGAGCAGGTAAGTAATTGCTTTTTTTTTAATGTGCTACATTTTTATTTTACTTGGGAAAATTTTCAAGACAAGAACCTTCCTGAGCAGAATTTAAATGAGGGAGCGGTGCATTTATTCGAGTCAAACATTTCATTGCTCTTTCCACCTCTGCCCCTATCTTTGCTGGCTCTCTCAGCTTTTGCCTGCAGCACATACAAAGAAAGCTGGGGGGGCGGAGATGGAAAGTGAATGCATGTGAAAATCAGTGACTGTGACTTGTGTGCGCACATGGGCGTGTGTGTGGTGTGGACAGGGTGAGAAATCAGTCTTTGGAAAGCTGCTTAGACAGCAATGACTAAGACAATAGGCCCTATAAGCCACCTCGGCAGGATTACAATGAACCATTTGGCTAAGCGACACCAGGCCTTTCTTCATCCATCAGTGTGGAAGTCAGCCACCCAGATGACAGCGAGTGTGACCTTTGTCCTTTGTTCCTTCGCCTTCACTGCAGGAACTGCTTTCAAGGTCCCTTAAAATATCTTAGTTTCATCTTTTGGCATCATCAATAGGTGGTGGTGACACACAGAGCAGCCAGTGAGTCTTTAATCTTGACTGAATGCATCTACAAAGTAGACTTACTATCAGGATTCAGAGCCATTTCTTATTCAGAAAACCATTGGCATTACTAATATCCATCCACCTGGAGCTTCTGCTAATGATTATTTTCATCATCAATCCATTTGTTGACTATTTTGTTTAAATAACTGAATAACTGCATTTAAGATGAAAATTAATGTATATTTATAATATAATAAACAATAAACAATAATAATAATTAAATCAGTCACTGAAAGTGTTTATTTATTCCCCATCAATTCTATCTGTTTTGTCTTTAGGTTCTGACACACACATAAGACAGGAACTTTACTTTGGAACAACCATCAATACCTTAGTTTCTATACTAACTAATAAGAAATCTAAACACATTTGTGATATAATAAAAAGTGAAATTTAAATAAAGCTTAAATGCTGGTTTTTGTCCATATAAAATGGATACTGATCGCAGTCTGATCTAAGATCAATCTAACCAAGCATTCAAAGCTGACTTTTAATGACGATGATAATCTGTGCTGTAAATACATTTTGCTTAACAGATATAAAGTACTGAGTTTACATCTCCAGGCCCTTTTCCCACAAGGTTATCAGCACTTACCAATCACAGCATAAAAGAAATAAAACGAGTTGTTCAGAAGCTTTATATTTAAGCTTTAAGGTTTATATGGACTAAGAGGAGAGACATATCTTAAAGGAGTACGTGTTCCAATACTTGGTGGCATGTATAATTTCAGTGATATTTTACATAAATGAATGTCATTTCATAAGGTGTCCCTAATTTTGTTCCACAAGCTAAGTCAAAGGAAAAAACTCACACTCACGTTTCAAAATCATCTTGTGTGCATGTCTCTGCTCTGAGGGAGGAAACCTTGGCAGACAGATGAAGAGGATGCAAACTCTGCACAGCAAGGCTCTGTCAGCCTGATCTGTTCGACCTTCTCTCTGGAGGTGACACTGCCCCAATAACAATAGTCTATCTGTTTCATTTCAGTGTCAGCTTTGCCATGGATTTAATGGTTTCCTTCGAATCCCTGTGGCACATCTTGACATTTCCACCAGTGACTACTTCCCACATGGTTTAGTGACTATATGCCCACCTCTCCTGGTGTCCCAGGTCCTGCAGGAGCGTGTCGGCGTACTTCTGCCTTTCGCTGGGCTCGACGTTGGCCAGTTTCTTCACCTCGCTGCGAACAAAATACCAGAACTCCTTGACACCGTTCTCCACCCTCCTCCGCAGCTCCTCCTGAGTGGGCCCTGGGCCTGTGGGGGGTGGGGAATGGGGGGGAAGGGAGGAAAGGGGGGAGGGATGAGAGAGAAGAGAGAACAAAACATGACAAAAGATACTCAGCTGACATGACATCTGAGGCACAGGCATGATCTAAAACAATGAATCGATGACGTTCAAAGGGAATACAGCAGGTAG
Organism: Scortum barcoo; assembly: GCA_023238725.1. Classification (NCBI taxonomy): domain Eukaryota; kingdom Metazoa; phylum Chordata; class Actinopteri; order Centrarchiformes; family Terapontidae; genus Scortum; species Scortum barcoo. The sequence continues at coordinate 8,205,226 of CM041543.1, read as the reverse complement.
GAAAGGATGCCAAGAGATATTCAGGAATGTCGGCGGATTAGATTATGCGAGCCTAAATGAGCTAATGGCACAAAGTGAGGTTTTGGAATATAATCATTAAAATGTTCCTCTTTCATACTTTGTCCCTGGGTGCTGCTTTGACCTCATTAAGGAGCACTTGATCACTGCTTTTGTGCCCCGTGGCTCTCTCTCGTGTGTTTTCTCACACAGCTCTAACAACAGGAAGGAACTCTATACCCCATCCGAGCCAAACAATGTGGAGTAACCCACATGGATAACACAGCTGCCTGCTCTGGTTTCTGCAAAGAAACAACAACAAAAAAGAAAAAAAAATTGAGGAAAGGGAAGGACAGCCTCAAGCAGGAGAAGGAGGTGGTGGAGAGGGAAAAGCTCTTTTTTTCTACGTTCCTATCTTGCACTCTCTTCTCTCCTCCGCTCCCTTCCTTGGTGGAAAAAAGCTGGAGGGTATTTTTAGCTTTTTCTTCCCCTGCGGCAAGATGGAAAGGCTGACCCCATGCTGCCCTCCACGCTCACATGTCCTTTTTTATTTTCTCTCTGTCTGTCTCTTTTCTCTCTCTCCCTCTCCCATTCTGCCATTCGGGCATTCACACTGCTTTCACTTCATTCACACATTTCCCCGCTCACCTGACAGTTTTCCTGCCCCTCTGACCACTGCTTAGAGTGGCAAATACACACATAACCCTGCACGTCCCACAGCGCGGCCCTGCCATCATCGCTGCTGAGCTGCAGCAGATTTAATGCTGGACTAGACTGAGATTCTCGCTGCAGGCAAAAGCTTGCAGGAGCCTTTGACTGGTCTCATACCATATATAGTCAACCCCCACACCTTCAAAAATCAGTCCTTTCATATTTCCAAGCTCTGTGCCAAATCCTTCCCTGCAACCTCTCAGATGGCCCTGCCTTGCTTACCATCTCCAGTGAGTTTCTGGAAGCTGTGGATCTTCTGTTTGGCTCTGGTTAGCTGGTCCTCCAGGGAGCGCAGCCTCCCTGCAGCCAGGGACCCGGCCTCTGCCTGACCCTCTGGTATCCTGGGGGAGAGAGACACAAGGAGCAGATGCGGTGGGTTAGAACGGGGGCATGTGCACATCGATAGGAAGATGCGAGGGAAAAATGTGCAACTCTGCAGAAATACGCCGCTGAAATGCCCAATAGGAAAAAAAAAAAATCTAATGTGAAAAATAATTCTGTCAAATTACACTAGTGCTGCAAGTAATAATTACTTTCATTATCAAAGTTTTTTTTTCCTTTTGTGTGTGTGTGTGTGTGTGTGTGTGTGTGTGTGCATGCTACACAGCATTTTGACTTTCATTATTACAGCTGTTTGTTCGGCAACACCTCAATAAGTTTGTAACATCATGTGCAAGTATGTGTGTGTCTGTCACATATGTGAATTCCGACTTATGGCGAAAATCACGTTACGTCGCGTCCGTAGGAACGGAACTCTGACATAAGTCGAGGACTCCCTGTATAAAACAGAGTAAGAAGTAAATCCTATCATTTGAACAGCCCTTTTTATCAGCTTTACTTGCTAAATTTCTTAAACTTAACTAAAGAACCATTAAACTTGTTGTCAATCACTGACTAAGCAACTGGTTCAGCACTAACTGTGTTACGGGGTTATTACGCATGACCTCCCCACTGCAATACAAACTAGACAAGAGGACAAAGTTCAGACTGGAGCAATCCTACAGTTTTTGATTCACTCATTTTGTTCTGGCACACACTATGGATGAGTCAGCTGGAGGCAAGAAACTTTAAGTAGGCTGTGCAATGGATGACTGACAGTTTTCTCCTTCACTTAGACTGGATGTACACACCACTTGCATGGCTATAATTAGTCTTTTCTTACAATTTGAGATGTTCTGCAAATATTGTGAAACCCCTCTTACACCATCAACCAAATCCAGTCTCTGAAAAAGAAACACTGCAGGCCGCACACACGCACAAATTCTGCTTCATTTTATGTCTACAATGCCTGGTTTTAATAGTCATAATTGGGGGCGCAGGAATTTGAAGAAACAGTGTGAATGCTTATCATCCCGACATCCACTGCTTTAGTCTGATACGTGCTGCGTCTTACTGGGCTGACTCGAGTCTCATTTGGATGTTTCTGGACTTAAAACTGAGCTGCGACGGCTGACATCTTTTAGTGTTCACCAGTGAAAATTCCATTTCATTTGCTGAGACACGACAGCGGAGCCTCTCGGAGCCCTGTCCCAGCTCATTTATTTTAAGCTCAAGATAATGTACAAAGTGGTGAATCGCTCTCCATGTTTGTTAGGTCCGGCCTGCCTACTTCTGAACAATACACCCCTGAATTATACCGTTTCAATATCTTTGAGTGACTACTCAAATGTCCCATTTATGGAGGCAAATGGCAGTTAAATGCAATTTCTGATTTAGAGGCTATACAAAAAAGAAGATATTACTATTCTCCCATGACTTTGGTTGATGGTTCTGAGACTTCCTGTCTGCTGTAATGTAATGGACCAACATTTTAACTCAATAGTGGATGCAGATTTAATTTAGTGGGAGGGTAATACACCAGTCAAAACATACTCTGATAAAATTAACTTACCAATCTAAAAAAAAAAACCAAAAAAAACCCACATAACTACATTAGAGTTATACATGTGCAGTACACAGATTCAATATAATTTGTTACTGTACATGGATGATTTCTCTGTGGCCGCACTGGAAGTCACCTTTCATTATTCATTAGTGGTCATAGCCGTCCATTCTTTCGTATACTGTGTGTGTGAAGTTCGACTGAAAAGATCTATTGTCAGGCAAAACATGTGCATAGCTGGCAAACACATAAGTTCCTTGCACTGTTTCTGCCACTGAAGCACGACTCCAGGCTATACGGTTTCTGGAGCTCTTTGTGGCTTTTTCTTGATAAAATGTGAGCACGCATGACTGAGATCTGTGCTTAAAAGCATCAAACCTAAAAGATAATCTTGGAAAGCCTAATTGCTCATTATAGTTGAAATGATGTTTGGGCAGCCTCTCAAGTCCATTTAATGTATTCCACATTAATGTAATTAGCTATTTTTACAGGCACATATGTAAACTGATCTGTGTTAAAACTGTATGTTTTCAGCATTTTGTCAGTTATGGGTGCCTAATAAATAAAGATCTAAATAAGACATCAACGAACATGTGTGCAGCTCTGTGTAGTGAACTATAAGGAACTGCTGCATGCATGTAATGAAAATACCAATGAGCACTCTGACATGCCCAGAACACAGAGTTTGAAATCAACCAAGGAGAAAAAATGCTGACATTATACCAAATTAATTTCTCTACACAGAACTATCAAAAGATGGAATATGTTCGAATGCACAGAGGAGTTGGTGAAGAGCTGCAAAGGCCATGTTAATGAGTCATCAAGGCATGCAAACTCAATTTGCTCCATGAGTGAGGAACATCAGTTGCTGGCAGGCATAAAGATGAGACTTTTAAAGTTGCAACAGCCCTCCTGGCTGCGCAACTCCCCCTTCACTGTTCAAGGCTCGGCTCCTGAGAAACCACGGCCTCCCACTTCACTGAGCACTAACTGAGCATTGTGCTTCAAAGCCGTGGAAATAACTGCGGAGAAAAGGGAGGATATTAATGCCTGTATTATGTAACCATATAACGGACAACCTTTTCATACCTTTGTGCCACCACAGGTATTCATACATATGTCTTAAACACACGCCTCTTTTCTCCGTAGTGTGCCCGTTTCAGCTGCCTGACACAGATCTTTAGAAAGAAGACCCAGGTGTATTTAATTTCCAAGTATGATATCTATTCTCACAGCCAAGAGTGTTCAAACAATATTCAACAGGATCTCCCAAAAGCCACACCCTAACCTACTAGTTACACCATTGTACAGGAAGTAGGACTACTTCCTAAGTGACATCATTTCCCAGGGGTTTTATGTGCTGCTAAAACTGTAACATAAAGCACTGTTATATCTCCTCGAACAAGGTAGAGGAACTAGGCCAGACCAGCGTAGGCTAATGAGTAGAGACGTGGTACAGAGGTAAGCTAACATGCTCCAAAGAAGCATAAACTGCTGAGATGCAATGCTTGTGCCAGCAAAACACAAGCATCCCCAACCAAGATATGTGGATATAAAATATATCCAAACACTCTGCGGTATCAAAACCCACAGATGCACGCACAGGAAGGAACACCGTACACAAATACACAAATGATCCCTGGTGGTATCTCTAGAGGACCTGAAGCAGAGACTAGACGAGGCAGCTGGATTCGACGGTGTCTTAATCAAACGATACAGGAGAGGTAACAGATGAGAAAAACTCTGACTCTGGGGAGGCGGGGCAGAAAGGTGGGGGGAAATACTGCGGAGTGAAAGAGCTATGAAAGCAGGGGGTGATGAGCCCCACCGGCACAAAGCAGCGAGCTGGAAAGCAGGTGAGGTTCAGCATGCAGCCCGGTTTCCTCTCAAATGCTGCCCCAGCTGTTGCTCCACTGTCTCCTGCCCCTGCACCCGGAGTTCACAGCGTGATCAGAGCCGGGCGGAGCGGCTTGAATGGTGGGGGCATGGGCGGCACATACATATTTCCATGTTACGATTTAATATACTCCGGTTGACATCAAAAGAAAAACCTATGTGCTGACCTGGGAAGGCATACATATGAATGCAGATGTAAAGTGTTCTGGGAGGTGTAGATGAAAGCAGGCTACATGAAGGCAATTTGCCTTTACATTAAGGAGGAACTTTGATTCACTGTTCCTACACTGTGTGTGTGTACAGATGTGTGCACTTTACTATACTGCGATGCGTCAAACACTAGAGCGACGAGTTCCTGGCTTTCCTGGGAACTGACTATGTGATGCACGAAACCACTTGACTCTAATGAGTCAAGCTAATAAACCACGGGAATGTTCTAGTGGGAAAAACAAGTAAACACTACAAATGGATGGAAAAGTCTGTTATTACTATAAAAGAAACTGTCACGCCTGCTCAGAATCAGGCTGAAAGATGTCAACAATGCATACAACCTGTCTGCTTTATATATAAACTAGTATGTGTGTATCTGATGTGTTCGTGCAAATATTTTTGCATTGTGTCGAATCTGCTGATCTTGTCTCTACGTCACCTTGCCTTGCCTTATCCATGTCAAGTCCACTGGCTCAAAATGGGATAATTCAGAGCAAACTGATTCTGAATGGTGCATTCTTGCTTCGCATGCTTCAGCGCCTCAGTACATCCAGAGCGAGCCGGCTCCAGTCCGAGCACGGCTTGACAGAGACGTCCTGATCGCAGACAGCTCCCACAATGGGGCTTGTGTGTGTGTGTGTGTGTGTGTGTGTGTGTGTGTGTGTGTGTGTGTGTGTGTGTGGTAGTAGACCCTCCCCTGCAGGACGTGAGCGACGGCCGGGTCGATGGTGAGTTGAGGTTGGGAAGCGGCAGCGGCATCTGTTAGGTGGGGCCATGCTGGGTAAGAACCATTACAGGATAGCAACAGTGGCTCTACCACACCAAGCTACTTGTTTTTACAGTTTACATTTTTATTGTATTTGAAAAATAAGGACCCAAATGAGGCAGACATGTGCAAAGAGTACCACGTGAGGACAAGATTTCGGTGCAATGACTGTGGTCTCTCCTCATCCCCTCGGCCCTGATTTTCCATTTCCTCCTTGCTGCTCTTTACTTAGCACAGTCCTCACGCCATCCATCATGCTCTCCTCCTCTTTGCCTCCTCTGCATCGCCCCTCCCTCCCTCCTTCCTTCTCTCTGTTGGCATGCCTAGGGGATCGATCAGGTCCTCATCGCTCAGCCCAGCTGTCACTCTCACCCCTCGCTCCCTCCGATGTCACACCATCAGGCTGGCGCGTGTCATTGTCTCCACAGGGGCCGTGGCTTCGTGCCCGAGGTGACTGACAGCTGTGGAGAGGGAGGAGCCAGACAGACTGAGCAACTCGACCTCGTGCTCACCTCTCATTAATGCTGCTGGGTGATTGGTAGGTTGGCACGCTGCCTGTCACTCAAACCGCTCAGCGATGGCCTGAATACCCAAATCACTGGCCTGAATCTGTAGGCCATCCAGGTGATACTAATTTGAATCTGAGTGTTGATTGATGATTGATGAATTTCACATGACAACTCCTTTCTAAAAATAAATAAAAAAGACTTCCGAAAACAAAAAAAAAGTAAGACATGATTGGCAGTGAGTACGCAATCGACTGAGCAGGCTGAATAACTAACTATCTTCATCTTCTCAGTGATGCCACGCAAACTCACAATTTGTGATCAAGAAAATCAATATCCCGTGCAAACTGCTTCAGCATGGCTATCACTCTCTATCATAAAGCGAATGAACGTTGTAAACAAGATCCCTTCAGGTACATAATGAATGCACAACATTGCCCAATAATGCAATACCCATCCATCTAGTGCTGCTGTGGTGTGATGGCACTAACCAAGTTAAATCCTACTCTGAGCTATAAATCAATCGCAATGCAGTGGGTTTCTACTGCGCAACAACTCAACACAAAGGTGTAATAATGTCAGTTTTATGGGTCTGAATCTCTCTGAGGCCGCTCATAAAAAAGGAATGCACTAATGCGAAGGTTAGACGTATCGGAGGAAACCTTCTCTGGTATCTCGTGTCAGCGGGACGCCTGCAAAGAGTCTGGTTCTGCTCCTTGTACTACATTCAGAGATTCGTGTTCTCACTCCGCATTCGCAGAACATGCGCGAGTCGGTGGATTAAGTAAGGTGTGCGACATGCGAGTCGATCAGCGAGCTAGTGAGTTGTTACATAGTCAGTCAGTTTGTGACAATCTGGCGGCCGGAGAGGCAGGAGAGGGAGGAGGAGGAGGATTTGGCTCTGTGCCATGCTTCTGTCAGCAGTTTGGTAGTGGAATGAGGCAGAGGCAGAGGCAGAGGAGGAGGAGGAGGAGGAGGAGGAGGAGGAGGTGGTGAGGAAGGAGCAATACGAGGAACAGGAGGACGTCTTGAACGACGAAGACAGAGGGGGCTGTGGCAGGAATGATGGGCAGCTCACTAACAGCATGTAGCCTCTTTGTGTCCATTAGGGCTCTAATATAAGGATAAGAGACACTACAGGATGAGGCGGTGGTGGAGTTCTCTCCTGGGCTCGTATCTGACCACCGACGCACGCACACACACACACACACACACACACAACACATGCATGCACAAAATTGAACACAGGACAAACCCCCCCTTGTCTCTGTCGATAGCTCATAAAGCTTAACCTCAGCAAGCCAGTTGCCTGATTTTGGCTTGCTGTGCCGGATACTTAGCAGAAGCTTAGGGGGACTTGAGAAGGCACTGTAGCGCTGCCCCAGTAAACAACTGTGGAGGCCTCGGTCCCAGATCAACAACCAAACTCAATAACAAGCAACAAGCGTGCAGTGTGTCGGGGACCCATCTGGACACTGGTCGACTGAAAGCTGCACTTGTTTTTTTATGCCATGAATTCCACCTTTGTTTTTGAGCCAATTTTGAATAATTACAAAAGCAAGGGATTTAATCAAGGACCAGCTGTCTGAAGCAACATGTGCTCGTGTGTTTTTATGTTTGTGTGCACTGATGAGGGCCCCGCATCAAAGTGAATCGGAATATCACAAGAGGAGCAGCAATGGCAACATCTGAGGCTCGGGTTCCCTGTTAATATGGCGCACACCAGGACACACTACTGCATCCCCCGCACGCGCATGAGCCCTCGCAGACGTACAAACCCATGAGCAGACCCAGTGTTTATGTGTACTGAGAAACGCTGTCAGCATGCGGAGATAAGAGCAGAACCATCTGCCTCTCTATTACACATAGCCTGAACGTGTGAATGGTGGTGTGTGGTTAATGGACTCGTACAATGTGCTATTGTCTGCCACAACAACACAATGAAATCTGGTGAGGTGTGCAAGAGTCCATCCATCTGTCTGTCATACACAGCCTCCCCGACACCACTGATCACTGTTTGATGAGAGTCTGCAGCAACATTTCTTTAACTGTATGAGGCACAAGATGCTGATTTAATCAGATGCTGATTAAATTTTCACAAAAACTAAAGAAACAATCATCTAATTGCCACATTTTGGCATTTGTAAAATTAGTCTGATTGGACTACCAGGAAGCTAAGCTTTGTTTAATTGCAGGGCTTTGCACAAACTTAAGGGAATGATGCATTGCACCAGGTTTTTTTTTTTTTTACTTCAAAAACAAAAGTATACTGACCAGGCAAGAAAAGTGGTACATTAGATTTGTTTGTTTACTAAACTGTGTGGAAAATATCAGATCTACCGACCCAGTAATTACTCTGGGAACTAGTGCATTGTACCAGAGCACTCAAAATTTGATGCAACATTGCCTGGTACAAACAGGACCTGCAAATACAGATCAAAATGGCAAAAACATCTCTAATTTGCCATTCATGCAGATATTCACAGAAGCTCCTGCTTTATTGCCACCAACTAAGGACATGGTGAGCTGTAGATTATAAGATGATGCTGAGTTAACCGTTCCTGTTGACCGTTAACCGTTTTATCACTAAAATATCCTTCTTAATAACCTTTCATTAGCCATCTTTATTTGAACACTAGTATCCCAACTTATTTGACAGTATCCAAAACCCTGGGTACTGTTAAAATCATAAATACAAGATAAATATTATATCACAAATATGATTAAAACTAAGATAAGGCAAAAAAATGGGATGTTAATCAGTACCCAGGTTTCTGGATAATGTTAAAATCATACTATTACTGCATGCAGGAACAGTATGGTCTAAGCCACACTGTATTATTTCTGTACCAACTGAGTCACATAAGTGGTTAATGATGAACCCCACTTTGGTTTCTGGCTGCCTGGACTCTGTTGCATTTACCTCTCTGCTGGATTTGCCTCTATTTAATCATCAGTAATGGAAACTGAGAGCACTTATACAGTTTATCCTCTGTATTACCAGTGTTGTGTCAAGACTTCCATTATTCGTTATTATATTGTTTATCATCATTTTTTCTGCTTTACTGACTCACTACTACATTACTCAAGTTGAGGACGCACGTGGCAGGAAATATCAGAAATGGTTTCGATCACAGTAAACCAGCTAGCATATTCAAGTTTTCTTCAACTTCAACTTCATTCAAGGTTTCTGCAACTAGGATATGATTGTACATGTGCAATGATATCAGAGGCTACTAGTGTAGATGTAAACACACCAATTGGAAAAAAAAAAAGTTTGGTCTTGTTACAATCAAACGACTTGGTTCTAAAAGCATCCAGCTCATGCTTACCTGAGCGATTCGGCCATGCGCCGCAGGTCTTCATTCTGCTGCTTGAGCCGCTCAAGCTTGGCCAGGATTTTGGAAAGCTCCCGGCTGGACCGCTCCGGGTGCTCGCTGTCCCTCACCAAGTGACCACCGATGTAGAAGAGGAGCGTGCCCCAGGCCAACAGCACCAGGGTAATCCAACGCCATGAACCCGCCCAGGGTCGCATGGTTCAACCTCGCCCACCCAAAAATGCCTCTTGGTGTGCCTGGAGACCCACCGACCCGCCGGCCTGCCTGCCGGATGTGCACACACACTCTGTGCCCCGTCACCACAAGTGCCGCAGCGCCAGTCTTGGCATCGGCATCTCTGCAGGGATGGTGTACAGTAAATGACAGGTAAGAGGGAGATGCGTGTGTTTGTAGTTCAGGAGTGTGTAAGAAAAGGCAAAGGCGTTTCTCCAGCTGTGTGGGCTAAAGCATGGCTAGCATGCTCATAGGTCTGTGTTTGGATGGCCCGATAGGTATCTTCTCCTCTCCACCCAGCTCCGTGTTGACCACCTTGTCCCACACCGTCTCGCTGTCTCCTTCCTGTCCCACGGGATTCTTTTATTCGAGTTGTGTCCTGTAGAAACACAGAAAGACACGGCAATGAGTTGGGCTTAGTGCATAAACTTTTGTCTTGCAAACATTTTATGTGCTTGCAGATCAAACAGAGGCAAATTAAACTCTTTGACGAGATAGGCCAACGAGCCAGCTTGACAGAAAAAAAATACTCCTGAAGAGAAGAGCAAGAGCATGAGACACAACTCATGTAGTGGCATACAGAGACAGAGAGCACCGAGCGGGGCAGACAGACCGACAGATACAGCTGAGACGCTGCAGACTGGTCCCGACATAACCCTGTCTCAGCAGCCTACAGGACTGATCAGCATGACACTGCAATTTGCATTTACATAGTGATGTGCAGTCCCTGAGCTATGCTGCATTGCTGTCGAAGCAGGACAGGGATGTTTCACTTTCCACGTCCCGTCTGCTCGTACATTATAAACACACACACACACGCTTGTCCTTGTGTACGCTTTACTCTCTCAAAAGCAAACATGCAGAAGGCATCACACAAGCAAAAATACATCTTTTATTTTGCTCAACACCCCATACCGGATCCTCAACCGCAGCCTACCACAACCCACTTCCAACACTTTTTCCCTCCCTCCTAGTTAAAGCCTGCCTAAGCCCGACAGTTAATGGATTTGTTTGGAGGTGGCTAAATCCCTCAGACTTCTCCCAGGTGCCTCGTCCTCCCTCGCAGTGCCCGCTACCGTCCCCTTAGCCTCGGTGACAGAATGCAACATTGTCAAGGTGATGCGGTGGGTTCGGTGGAGTAGAGGGAACCAAAAAAAAAAAAATCCCTGGATCATCACTCCCCTTCATCCCAAAGCAGCGGGGGAGACTCAGATGGACGCGTGCCGGGTTTATGAAGCAACCTTCGCTGTCAACTCCCCAACAAAGCCCTGCCACGCAACTGTGCTAGTCGTGTGATGGGATGAAGACTGGCAGATGTGTGCGTGCATGTGCGTGTGTGTGCGTACGTGTGCTATCATCTCAGGAGTGTGTACCACGGCTTGCTGGAATAATGCCAAACATCTTAGACTTTGGAGTGGTGGCGGTTGCGGGGTGGGGTGGGGTTGATTGACATGTTGCAGTGTCTCTGGCGCTTGTGCCTGTGAGCGTTCAAGACGGAGGAAAGTGTTCCTGCTGGGGTTCGCCTGGCAGCACAGAAGTAGGTTAACAGTAGCTCACCATGTTTGCCATGGTAGCATAGTTGATATGTAGGACATAAATTGTGCCGTGCTGCAATACCATAGAGACTGTTCATGCTTCACTAGTGCAAACTGCCCGGAACGTAGCAGCTGAGATCCCTTAGACAATGAGGGGCAAACTATTCTCCTTCATTTCTTATTGAATGGTGTGGGATTATTGAAATCTGTGCAGACGTTCCCTTCTTGCTGGTGCTCCTGTTGTGACTAACCTGGTCTGACACAAGGGTGGCTCCTCTTTATGTATGCAGCGCAGGGATGTGCTGAGCTGTGTTTTATTATGGAAAATAAGAGCTGCGAGAGGGTAGCACTCCACCAGCTAATGCACGACTAGGACTTTACTAAAAGGCAGGCTGCAAAAACCCTTGTCACTGTGTTTGAGGAGCCATAATGAGGTTTGTGTTCAGTAGACTAAAATTGATAAATATAAAACTGTTGGATGAGGCAGGCAACTGCTGCCAAATAGGATATGGGACATTTCTGAGATAACACTTCTAGCTAGTTATTCTGCTTATACTTGAAAATCAAGCTAGACTAGTAATATATTACTGGCATATTAACAGAACTTTGGGGAAATTAATGTGAACTCTTTGCAGTTAATGGCCAACCTGGGGCATTGGCTAGTCAGCGATATGGAACCAGATAACACAGAGACGTAAAAAGGTAAAACAATGATCAAATGAGCTGTACAGCATATAGTCACACTCGAGCAAGTTTATCCTTTCTTCTGTGTCCTTAGAAGAACCTTTCTCAAGTGTGACTAAATAACCCTGAAGATGTCATCAGGGTTGTTTTCAGTTTAGCTTGAGGTTGAGACTTTACAGATATAATCTTTACTAATGTAATAATAAATAAATGTCTGATAAGTCACCGACCGAATGAGGCAACACAATGGTAACTGATCCTCTTGCCCACTGATCAAAGTTCTTATATTTTCAGTATTACCGCACATATGCACATGAATTATCGTTATAAGGTGCCGTGAAAGGCAATGAAATAAAAAACTTTGAGATTATAACATAATTATTAGACAGAAAAATCTGAGTCAAAACTCAAGGCATGTAATTTAAAAGATGACAACATTTTGACAAGCATGGATGGTATAATGAAAAACAACGTGAAGTTGCATTATGGGAATTGTAGGATCCAGTTTTCCTGAAGGTTCTGTCATACTAAGGATTAAAAGTCAGGCTTTCTCACCATCTGCTGTCTTCCACCTTTATGGAAGTGCAATACTAAATTGCCACTTTAATAGCCTTAAAATACAAAGAAGAAATCATTTTACAAGGTCAAAAGAAAAACCATCAGCATAATCATTTCTAAGCGAGACCAAGCACATTCAAAAACACATTCATCACACTAAAGGTCATGAATGTGGGGTTTTTGATTGTTGAAAATGGCAGTAAAGTCTGCTGATCTCACACTTTTGGTGAAACTGTTACAAAGTCTGGCTCCATTAATAGCAATAGCAAATTCATCCTAATGTTTGAGTCTAGCATGTGGAGCAGTGCTAGCTTATCTGTGCTCACATTACTGGGAGCACACAGTGTGCAGAGGGTAGGTAACAGAACCTGAGGCCGCTTGCAATTAAATAATAAAGAACCCAATAATCATTATTAAAGAGACGTACTCTTCTTCAGAGGGTAAAAAAACCTGCAGGATTATTGGTTAATTGCGTTTTAAAATGAAAGCCATCTTTACTAACTGCACATTTTAACAATGATCTAATCCAGTCAATGGCCTCAGAAAGTGAGTGAAGAAGGCTTTATGGTTTCTTTTCATGCCTTTCAGCTTAGCCTTGGCTGTGATGGAGTGGCAAAGGAGAGGAGAAACACATTCACGATCCCTCATTCAATAGTTTCAGATCGCTGTGTTTTATAACTAAAAGAATGGGGAGACATCTATTGAGTTCTGTGTCAGCAGAATGTGGCCTGATTAAAGAGAAAATGATACTCTCCTACAAGTTATTCCGCTGATGAAGATCTGGCAGTGTAATATTCCACCAGAGATATGGCAGAGTGCGGGCAGGGCGGTGAAGAGTTTTGCATTTCCTCAAACCTCTCACATCTGCCCTCGAGTCGCCACGAAGTGGGGGCTACATAAATAATAGAAATTATAATAATGTCAGTTAAATAAATAAATAAAGGCTCTCCACTGTGGCACAATCATTTCTAAGTTGGAGTCTGTGGCAGATATGCTGACAGTGGGAATTTAGACAAGTTGGCCATATAGTGCCTCTTTTTTCAATTCCGCTCTCTTCCGCCAAGCCCCTCCTCCCTCATCCTTCGAGTGGGGTGGAGACATGAATACGAGATCTTAGCTACTGTGGACAAAATTAAATATATCACTGCTTCCTTCATATGAGTCCTTCTATCCAGTCATCCTGCTTTATAGGTGGAAGGAGTAAGTGGATCTATACTGTTCATAAATGTGACCTCATCTGCTCCACCTACACCCTCCCTGCACAAATCTTCCATTCAACCTTGCATTTCAAACGCCACCATTCTCCCACAATGCCCTTCACCTTGTTGTCACGGAAACTGAGGGGGCTACTCAGACGGTAAAAGGCTGGTGTGGTACATGTGGCACTGCAGGACGGACCATCAGCGCTGTCACAAAATGCCCTGGTGCAGCAGGAAAAACATGCAGGAGCCTAAGGGGTCAGCAGATATGACCCGTTTTCAGTCCGTCTGGTGAATCTTCACTGTGACTCAAGCCGCAGCAGAGGTCATCTATCAACGCGCTCCAGTCTCCAGGCAATAAGCACTGCGATGAGGTCCACCACTGAATTATGCATAGAGCTCGGATGAGGACGGCTTCTATTACACCAACACGACCACTCCAGCTTGGGGACGACTGGAAAGGAGTGTCATCTATACTATCTGTGTGTGTGTGTGTGTGTGTGTGAATATTATATAACATTATATATAATACACACAAACACACATACACACATACACACGTAGATGATGTATGTCGCTTCTCATCTCTCTTAGTGCAGGAGAATGTATTTGTGTGTGTTGCTAGGGGCAACCCTAAGGGAGATATGCAGCGAGATGTGATGTACGGTATAGCATGTAGCATGGTGGCAGAGATATGATGTGTGCGTCTGGAAAACAGACAGGTAGGAGGAGACTAAGAAAAAATGCACAGCAGCAATGAAAGGATGCCAGTGGGGAAAAGGTGATATAGTGAAAAATCTGTTTCCACATCAATAGCTATGATGCAGAAATACCTATCTGACAGATGAAGCTGAATATGACCTACAGTGTGTACAGGAGCTGGACCTTTTTCTGCTTATATTGTCCAAGTGTTTGAAATAAATACAGGATTTTCCATCATTTCCCAGCACGATGGGTTTGATTTGAGACGTCTGATTCTCAATATCAGTTTATGAGCACGACGGAGGGGGCAGCTTGCAGGTGGCGGAACTATAGAACTGCAGCAAGAGAAACATCAACTTCAACTCTGGCAAATTTTAACCATTATTTATCTAGGGTTTGCTGAGCAAGCTGTTCTTGGGAAACAGCCTTCTTTATAGCCATAAAGCTACACTCATTTCTACCTGATAGCTGCCTGGTGCAGCCACAGTTTCCTACAAATGGCCACTGAGAAGCTTTTCTATCTATTTTCTCAGCTGGCCTGGAGGTTCAACCCGGTGATCTTCCAACCTCTACCCCAGTTCTCAGGGGATGGATCACACAAGTGATAAGACATTTCAGACATAAGTACCAAAACCAAAGACACTACGTAGGAAAGGATCCAACAAAGACAGGGAGAAAAAAGAGTCAGTGGATTGTAATGTATTCATTCCAAAACGCAGCAGCAACAGGGGAAAACAACACAAATGTTTCAGGCAGGATTGTAACCTCAAATGTTTGCTTCCCTCTTTCCTGCCATCTGCAACAAAAACATTACGATTACATTTTGAGTGTGGCTCTTTTTTTCTCCCTCCATCAATATGAATATCAGCAAACGTCTGACTCATCCAGCAGCAGAGCGCTCCTACTCCCAGTGCTCCTTTTCGCTCCTCGGCTGGCTCAGAGCCGAGATGCGGAGACACCCTTAGCTTTTTGGGGCGCCCTGGCATTTTCTATGGATGTGTAGCCCACGAGTGGGTGTGCGGGAGTCACCCAGCTCTGTCAGGTGTGCCTGACTGCACACATATATACAGACACGCATCCTCACACACACATACAGGAGAGCGGTGAATATTTCATGAGCTGCTGTTTACTTCACAGCATTTCTAAAAGCTGAACGTGGAGGAGTCCATTAGCTTAGGCTAAATGGCAGAGAGAGAGGCTGGCGTGGGGACAAGCGTGGAGAAAGAGCAGGAAACAGATAGATGGCATTGGAGAGTAAAGGGCACCCAAAGTAACTCCTGAGGGTTTTAATACATGGAAAAGCTGACAGCTGACACAGACTACACTGAGGTCATGTTCTCAGCATTGTTCATAGGAATCTGGATGTTTAGGTTTTACAGTGACAGACAAATTACACATGGTGTTTTTTTAAAAGGATGATTCTAATATGATTTTTTTGGAGTCAATATCTTTACATATCAGTACTTGAGGAATGAATGTGATTAAGGATTTTTTATGACCAATATAGTTAGATATTAATAATCTGTGTGCAGGATAGTTTGCAGTTGGACAAGTAAAATATAAAGAATAAATTACATCAAACATCACAGGAGGATTTTTTTACACTACATCCACAAATATATCCATAAAATGCACAGCGGCTGTGAGAACAATGTTGTTTCTCTTTGGCCATGATTAAATAGCTCCATGAAAAACATTGAAACTGGGTTGCATTTTCAATTCAGTTCCATAATTTTTATATATTTAATAAAACCCAGCATTCCAGCATTTAACCAGTTTGATTTAAACTGTTTGATTTTTAACACGATAGTTTATGAGCACAATTGGGCATGCAGATGTTTTGTTTTTTTTGGGCCACAAATGCAGCATTAGAAACATCACGTCTAAAACTGTATTAAACCTTAAGTGAGAAATGTCAAGAACACATAAAAATGGACCAATAAAATCATTTATTGCTGCTGTTTAGCGCTCTGCAATTTGTTATTGCGTCTGCCAACATACACAAACAGATCCATTACAAACCGGGTAAAGCAGGCAACTGCTCCCCGGCCCCAGATTTTGAGGGGTCCCCAATGCCCCACGTTCACTGCATGTCACGTGATTTTGTTAAATTGATTAATTCCACATTTTGATGAGGAAATTTGACTGACTAAAATATAATACCAATGCAGAATATCAAGATCGGTCACGTCAGTCTGTGAATGTAACAGCAGAACATTAATGGAGACATGGGATAATTTGGACGGGGTTTCCAAAAATCCAATATTTGTCAGCTCTTTTCAAAGAGGGCTGTGCATTCACTGAGTGACACGCTTTCATCACAGAGCAGCGGCTATCTGAGCAGGCCCGCCTTTTGAGCGCTGGAGGCAGCCCACCTCATCGCAACTTTGGGATTAAGTCTCGCAGAAGTGGCTAAAGGTCTCAGAGAAGTTCGAGCCACGCAGCCGCTGAGCCCCGCTGCAGCTTGGCATTCAGTATCAGAGCTAAGCACACAGCCTCTCCTTCAAGGTTATCTCTGTGGAGAATTCGCTGACAGCAGGATACACGTGCACACGCATTCACACACGCACAGGCACTCACACGGTGACACAAAGATAGGTACCGACACACACACTTATTACAGCAGCACACACACACACACACGCCTCACTGGGCCGGTGGTAGTGGCAGTGGTGGTGGCAGTGTGGTGACGGCGCGGGGGTGTGTGTGGCCTGTTTGTGCTGGTGGTTTATGCAAACAAGTTTTTAATTGGGATGGAAGGACATATGATTAGCAGTAAAAAGCACCAATCATTCCTGTGTTTTATGACTTTTTATGTCCAAATAAAAAAAAAAAATGTGGACGTGGGCGGGGACCCCACCTGCCAACCCAATCTGTCTCCTGACGAGTGAAGGTGGATCTCGGGGCTCAGACGTGGTCAAGGACAACATTGTAAATTCACCGTGTCAGTGAGGGTGATGAACTGGCTCTGCAACGGTGTGTGTGTGTGTGTGAAGGGAAAAGAGCAGGAGTCAATGCCACTCAAGCAGCTGCATGTATCACGCCTGGAAAGGAGAGGACATTAAGTGTCAGAGTATGTGTGTGTGAGTCTGAGTGAGTGTTCATTTGCGGGTGGGAGGGTTGCGGAGAAATTGTGGAACTAAGCATCATTGATCATTTACTTTATGCACAGCAGCGTTGAGAAACACACTCTTCTGCGAAAGCCACAGAGCACGCTGCAAGGAACCTTGACCATTATTATTTGCAAGAAACAGAGAAAGGCGAAGCTCAGGGTCTGCGTTATCCATCTACCTTGAGCCAGATTGCTGCTTGGATCCACACATACAGACGCACGCACACACACTTCCTGTCTGTTCCAGTTTCGGTTCCTCGTAATGAGTCCCGATGACGGCTGACCTTTCGCGGCCTGGGGTGCCGGGGACGAGCTGGAGAGGTGGGGGCAGTGAGGGAGGTGCGGAGGGGCCTGTGGTGACCCCATACAGAGGGTGCCAACCTTCATTCAGTCACTTTAAAGGGGCCTAATGACTGACTGAATACACGAGGGAAAAGAGGGAGCGAAAAGAAGCGACAATAGGAGAAAATCAGCGGCTGGCGAGGGAGAGAAGAGGAGGAGAATTAAAGAGGACAGGGAGAGAGAGCAGCTACTGTTACACTGTGCTAAACTGTGTGATTTTTATCGTCTGTATAGTGACGCATAATATGATACGCCTGGATCCACTGAATATGGATTTTGCTCAGATTACAATCAGACCTTTGAAACAGGACTTGGAAGTGGTCGGGCTCACATTGTGATTACAAGTCTTTGTAATTTGGCTGCAGCCCACAATGAGGGCTTCAACAAAAAGGTGTTGAAAACATCAAGTATTTCAGTTAATACACCCATAGGAGGTATCATAAGCATTTGGTGGTTAAGTGTAAATGCGCCGCTATGTGTGACCAAGGATCAACGTAAATGGCCTAAGCGTAACCACAGACTGAGTGACTGGCAGGAGAGTAAAGGGAGAAAATCCAAAATGGCAGCGCAGTGACAACAGACAGAGAGGGAGTGTGTCTGAAGCTGAAGTCAGCGGTTAGGGGACACAAGCAAAGGAGGAAGACAGTGAGGAAAAATTGTCCAGATATCCTGTCGCAATCTCCCAATAAAAGCCAAGATTGACGAGAACAGGGGGCTCGGCGGTCTCCTGTGCAATAAGTTACGTTTCCAACACAATAAGCCGCGCATCCCACCACGAACACTCCCTACCTCACTCATCTTCTGCGACAGAATTTACGGTCAGCGGTTAACTCCCATTATACCCCGGCTGAGGGCAAGAGTAGCGCCCCCACCCACACAGACCCGACGCCGCGAGTCAAAGTGTCCTCTCTGAGGCCGAGCCTTGAACGATAAAGCAACGACTGGGGGAAAGGGAAGATGGAGAGGAGAGCTGTGGCAGAGGAGGCAGGAGGGGAGGAAGAGGAGGAAGGCCGAGAACAAGGAAGGGTGAGGAAAGTAAACAGCACGAGAACACCCGGACAGAAAGAATGGATAGAAAACAGCCACCGAGAAAGACAGAGGGGAAGAACACAAAAAAGAGGAATGTCATAAGAAAAGTACGAGCCAGGGAGGTGGTAATCAGAAGAAAGATGGCGGCCGTAGACACAGACAGAGGGGGAGATGAAGAGTGTTCCCTGAGGGGGCCCGAGTCCTGACTAATACAGAGAAGGAGTTCTATAAACAGCAGTAACACACAGCTCCCACCGATTCATTGCTCTCTGCTACATTACCTCCACTCTCTTGTCTCCAACCCTTAGCTCCTTTGCTCGGTGACCTTAAATACACACACTGAGAAAACACGTCAGCAGTAACAAGTGACATATTTATTTATCTGTCCCCTGCTCGGCCTTAAAATCTTTGCTTTTTCCGAGAGGAGAGAGGTAAAAAATGTCTGGCAGAGACAGTCGATCGCGAAAAAACATATCGTCATCCGTTCCACATATCTGCAAATGTCACCCATTTTAACAAAATTCATTTTTGAGACAATTCCGCAGATACTGTAAATGGTTCGATGATAAGTCGGGATACCACTTCAAGCAAGACTCTCAGCTGAGGTCTTTGCTGCGTCGTCTTCACCCCCTGTGTTTGCTCGCTTTTGAGTTTCCTCCAGGTGCTCCGGTTTCTTCTCCACACTCCAAAGATGTGTGTGTGAGATGAAATGAAAACTCGAAAATTGCCCACAGCTGCATGCATTGGTCCCTCTGTACTGGCCCCCGTGATGGACTAGCGGCTGGCATGAATAAATGTTAAAGCGGACTACGAAATTAATAATTGACAAGTCGAGATGGGTGCTTTTGTGCAGTGCTCCTGCCCGACTGCTGTCCTCCTCTCAACTTTGCTGCTCCACTCCCTATTGCTTTATTCTGGTCGCTGGCTTCCTCTTAACTCCGTTTCCTCTTCCTCATCTCTACAGATTTTTGTTCGAGCTTGACATTAAAAAGCCAAACCTACTGGGACCTGCCTAGAACAGACTTGGGTAAGCCTGCACTGAATTTTCCATTTAATTGCTTCGCTTTGGGTCAGGATTGTTTGAAAATGTTAAAATACTCTTGCCCTCACTTAATGATGAGAAATTACTTAGCAATGTTGGGATTCACGGGGCTTAGATATATAACCGGGTTTGGTTGTAGATTAGACGGAAATTACTAGAGTTTGGACGCAATTTAAACATTTTTGCCCCTCACAACCTTCGCTTACCCTGTTTTTTTCCTTCATCTTTTTTTAAAGAACCTCGCCTCTCCCCTGTCCCCACGCCACAGCGGCCTGCGTGCGTCACAACACGAGCCATATTGACAGAACTCCTCGTCCCCGTCAGGTTGTGTTTTCTGCTTCGGGTCCGCACTCGTTCGTTTGTCTGACTTCTCCTCCGTCTCCTCCACTCTGCGTCTGGCACTGTGTGGTCGTGTGTGTTTGTGTGTGCCTACTCAGCCTGTCTGCTTCCACTCGGATGCTCCTTCCACTCGATGTGGCCTGTTTGTAAGTCTTTTGTAGTTAATGTATGGATTGTGTAACAGTTTCATGTGCAGACCTTAATGTGGAAGGAGCTTTCTCTCTGTCTGACATGTGGCGGCGGCCGGCGTGATTTTGTTTGACCAGTTCAACAAGGCTTTATTTGAGTGTTGTAGGGAAAACAACCCTGTCATCAGGCTGAAGGTTTTCTGCTTTGCTGGAGACACTAATCACATTCACTACATTCAGCCTTGACTCCATATACCATTGGTTGTTACTGTAATGAAACTGACAATTACAGGCTACAGTGCAAACATTCCCTCTGTGGCTTTTCATAACCAGAGGCTTTTTTAGTGTAGCCAGTCAGGCTTGGCCCTAAATGCTTCAACTCTGCATTCCTCCGGAGGACAATAAAAAAGACACAAGACTCGTTGAAAAAAAAAAAAAAAAAAAAAACCTGCTTCACCTCTGGGCGATGAAGTTTCCTAAATGCGATTAAAGAGAAATACTGGCATGCTGTCTACCCTGACCCCTATTAACGGAGCCTGAAAAAATAACAGCCACGTCTCTCCTCTCCTCACACCCTGCCACTAAGCAGGACCTGTTGCTCAAATCACATTGACTAACGGCAGATGAAGAAATGCAATACACAGCGTGCCAGGCTCTGCTGATACAATCACACCTCCAAACACATTACTGACAGCAACCCACTCTTACTACTACATCTCTCCCAGAAGAAAAATAGAGAATAGAGAATCACACGCTGCCCCAAAAGGGAGTATTTCTTACCCAGTCCCTCCTTCTATCCAGTGCAGGCACCGCCGAGGTCTTATTAATACTCAGCAAAGCTGGTGCAGGGGTTTACACAACATGACTTTGTAAAAGCTGAAAGTGAAGCGTGAGACTAAACACTTCAACTGCTGCCGGAACATTGTGATCCAACTGGGAGCAGCTGCATCCTTGTTCCAGCGACACAACCAACAACACACTGCCCCTTTCCACTCGCGACAATCCCGCAGGGGGGACTCTGTTGCTCTCCTTCGCCGTGCTCTAGGATGCCGCTGCACATCAGATAGCAATGTTACATACATGTAACGTTTTCATGTGCGCCTTGTCAGCTGCCTTGAACATCGGTCCTGACACTAGTGCAGACAGCACGGGGAACTCCATCAATCTTCCTCTGGGGAGGGAGCCGGTTTGTTGCTTATTCAGTTCCCTAGTGCAATGATTGGGCTCTTTCACCCCCTCACTCGCTCGCAGCTCCTATTCTCCGAGTGTGTAACCAGCCACTGCGCACAGCTGTCATGTGTCTGGTGAAAGCGGTGTGACTGACACTCATTGTTCAAGATTGAATATGCATTTCTCCCTCCAGGACTGACGCATGCCAAATGAAGGACATTCCCCTGATTGATGGCTTCTATTTATAATAGAGCTCTCTCTTTTCGCTCTTGTGCAGTCTTTCCATTTCTCTCAGTCTGCCCGTGCTGACCTTTGACAGGCCCAGAACTGGAAACCACCGCTGGGTAAACAGAGGGAGCTGAAGTTGAATGCCGAATCCACAGTTATTGGAAATCTCTCTTCTTTCACCCGACTTTGCATTACGGAGTGGGGAAAAAAAACAACACCCTTTTCAAAATTATGCATGGGCACAGGTAAGGGAGGGAGGGGTATTCCTGAGCACCAAGGTTAGATCACAAACATAATCAATAATGCACTGCCTATTGTGTTTTGGCACTGCAGTGAGCTGAACTCGGTTCCATTCAAGTGAATCCACAGTCCAGATAGGAGACGGGGCTTCTGGAAGACAACGACAGCGGAAAACAGCAAGGAAGGAGAAAGCAGGGATGATGGCCTGAGCAGATCAGAAGGGGAACGTGGGTGGACTTGGCAGGAGAACGAGGCACAGAGGGAGTGCCTGGTTGCTACTGCTGCAGATGTTGTTTGTGAGTTTTCACACAACGTTGCACTCAATCCGCAATCCACCAAAAAAGGATGGCAACTGTGGCCCTGGGCTGTGGCACTAGATAGTGAAATTATAATAATAGTAATAATCTCTAGTACACTTGCAGTGTGACAAATACTTCTGATATGTTTAATTTAATGTGAACTGCTAAAATAAGTCTTGCTTGTGCACTCCAGCTCTCTCACCCTGCCTCAAAACAACTTCCCTGATGCAACGTATCGATACTAGCCGAGCCAAGCAACGAGATGCTTCCTCAACAGCTAATCCACCCCTCAGGCAGCATCGATGGTTTCATCTTTCTGCAAAAAATGCAGTTTACTGCATTTGTGTCCTTGGGATTTTGTCCCTCATACTGATCACTGTTTATGGGCCCCTGGAGTGCATTATAATGCATATTACTATCCATACAACATCCTTATCCACGCATTTATTAGTACATGACATGCTAAAGACTCATTCCCATTGCTTTTCCTGGGGATTGTGCAATGGACATGGTGACAAACGGGCCATTCTTTGTTATTGCCTTGTAATGCAGATGGCTCGCATGTCTCCCTCTGAATTATTGACCTGCTCATGTGTAACACATGATGAGTTCGAGCGTAGATCACTAATCATAGAATAACACAGACCAACTGGAAGCTACTAAACACATGAGATCATGCAAACTTCTCAGTCGGGAAATGCATTCCCAAATTTTTTTTTTTAATTTTTAAAAAAAAAACTAAACTGGGTTTAGTCTTATTTTGTATCTTGAGGTAAAAGCGAGTCTTATTCAAGTGTGTTAGAAGATCCTGAGCTAAGACGTTGCCTATTACAAAAGTTCTCCAATACAGACTGCCGTTTGGCTTAGAAATTCTTCTCTCTGTGAATACATGATCCTTGGGAGAAACACATAAACCTACAAGGCACATTTTGTACAAAGTATGCATTGATCTTAGTGCCGCTCAGCTAGCATTGATCTAGCGCCAGGTCTGTGAACAGGCGGGGTGCTAGCTTGATCCCGTGTGCATGTGAGTTGGTAATGGTCTAGTTTGGTCTCAGTCTGTCCGGAGGTAGAAATCTCCTCCCCCCACTAAGCTCCCATCTTGCCTCCACAGTCTGTCGGATCTGATCCTCCCAGTGTGTCCTCTGTGGTGTCTGCTTCTGTTCCCCTTCCTGTCGGTGAGCTGAGGGCCAGCAGAGGGGAACGGGCTCCCAGTGCCTTGGCCTGGTAGCCTGGCTCCCCACAGCCTAGTCATTACTGCTGGCTAACAAGCAGAGAGCAAGGGACGTCTGCGACTGCTCTTCCCCTTAACAAACAAAGAGAAAGACCTCACGGGTAACTGTGGTAGCAGCGGCAGCAGAGAAGCACAGGCTCCTGCCGGACCCATAATGGTGCTTTCTCATTATATGCTGCCTCCAGGGGAAAAAGCTATACATGCTGGGCTACAGGTCCTTTCAACTAGGCATTGTGGGACTACAGGGGTAGAGAGGAAGGAACATTATGGCACGACCTGTCACATGCCACTGCTTTGAATTATCTTTACGTAAGGATGCTTGGGTGTCTGTGTGTGTGTGTGTGTGTGTGTGTGTGTGTGTGTGTGTCTGTGTGTGTGTGTGTGCAGGCATGTGTTCTATGTCGCCCTCACATGCACCCAGCTGGATGTTTACACGCTTCCTTAATGTCATCTTATATTTTTGTTGGTGCCAGGGATGTCAGCGGAATTCCTTGGAGGTGGTGAGAGGGGTTTGGTGGGGGGGGGGCATGAAATGAGTTTGACTTGATTTGATTTGATTCCAGTGGCTCCATTAGAGCCGGGGGCGACACGGGGGAAAGCAGGACTCACAGAGCCTATGCGTACTCAGGCGTACATGGCTCAAACCAAAGCACAGGCGCACATGCTCACAAAAACATATATCATCCCAAAACACACACAGAGGCAAATTCTGCTTTCTTTAAAAAGCCCCATAAACAAAGCGTTTCCCAATAGTTAGCTGACAGTTTCAGTGATGGGGGTCGGAGGTGTGGGATATGTTTATTAATGACTTGTAAAATACTCTTAAATCCTCGGCCCACCACTTGTTTGACAGTTGTTTTCATCAATTTTCAGTAGTGTGTCCATATTGAAGTGGGCTGTATTTTGGCAGCGTTTTTGTTGACATTTCATTTAGTCAGCTCAATATCTCATCTTTGCTCAAGCACGAAAGCTTCTCATTCTATTATAAGCTAATGAGGCTAGCGTTACCTAACTTGCTCGCGCAAATCCACTGAACTATAATACACTTGGCCAATCATTGGCAATTTTGTGAAACAAGTACACAGTCAATTATCTCCATGGCATCTTGCACAGGCTGGGGTTCAAACATCGTTCCTGTACTGAATATATGGCACAGGGACGGCTGTTTCCGTACAGCAAGTGGACAACACTTCATGAGTTCTGTAAATTCTAATGCAACCCAATGCAATACCCCTGCAACATGTCTAGTTTTATGAGGGCTGTAAATACATTTTTCGTTGACACTGTGTCAGAGACGTGTTGACTCAACTCATTTTTGAGGCTGTGGTTTGTGGTGGTGTTGTAATGGATTACATTATGGTGTCAGCGTATTTATTATTTTTCAATATATAACAGAGACAGCATAGTCCTATACTGCAATATGCTGAGAGATGGGGTTTTTTTCCGGTGGGCAAAATAACAGAAGCGCTGTACATTATACCCAACTATGACCTCAAAACTGAATGCAGTTGGATCAACATCTCAGAAATCCTCAAAAACAATCAAACACTATAATTTTCACAAAAAGTACAGTATTTATTTCAAGGCTACTGCATTATATTGCCTTACAGTTTAGAAGTATGAATGCAACTCTGTCCACCCTCCTACATCTTGCATCGTAAGTGCAATGTATTATGATCACTGTAGTTCAGTACTGTTAAGTAACTTTTCCTGCATCTTGGCTTTGAATCTGCACGGGCTTTCACATAGGAACACAGCATATGCTGCTGCCTAAAAGCTGCATGAAAAGGCAGATCTGATTCCCCCTACTTGAGATGCATTAGATTTTGCCTGTTTGTTAAAAAAATAATAATAATTTGATGCTGAGCTTTGGTTATTGGTTCTGAAAAAGAGGCGATGATTGAAAAATTACAAACATACAAAACACAGTCGCCAGTTAAAACTCTTTCGAGACACAATATGACCAAACCACTTACACACTTCTACTTGCACTAACCATCACGACAAAGGCAGTTGCTTAGGATCATTTTACTTCGCACTGTGCTGATTGTGAGCACACTACATTCAGCATTTTCTCTGTCACGAAGCCATCAACACGCAAGGCTGCCAAATAAAGCCTGAAATCTGTGTTTGGAAATATCAGCCATAGATACCACTTTACTGCATCGCAGCAACCAAACTCAATATACAAGAGAAATTAACTTAAGGGGCCATTAATTTACCTGGAGCAGCTGCCCAGCTCAAATCAATATGTGTAGAAATGCAGAATCCGCAAGCAGCTGTTCCCCTCCTTGTTCCTCCAGTAGCTCAAACACCAGTGACACCAGTTACCTCCACATGATCCAGGCGTGCCCAACATGTATGTACTCAGGTCACGCAGCTGATCTTTGAAAGGCTGCACACGGAGGCCTGCGCAGAGCTGCCCCGAGACCAGAGCTCTGACCCCTGGTAATGGGTCTCTGGGGTGGTGGGGGGTTTGGGGGAGCCGAGCCTATTCTGCTCCGTACAGTTGTAAACTGCCTGGGTCCTCCCCTGGGACTAACTCCCCCACACTGCAACCTCTCTTCACCTTGCCTCCCTCCTCCACCGCAATGAAGCAAAGTGACGCTGTTGCCTAGGTTACTTGGGGATGGGAGGGGCCGGGGTTAGGAGATACAGATGAGGTGGTTTGTTGTCTGCCTATATAGCTGATGTGAGGCGAAGTATGATTATGTCCCAGTGGCACAGGTAGCAATGGACTGACGGGGGCATATGAATTTTGTGCTGGTGGGGGTATACAGAGAGAGTATGTTTGTATGTTTCTGAGAAATTGCAAATATATCAGCATATATATATATGTGTATGTGTGTATGTGTGTGTTATGTGTGCAGAGCACAGCTTGGTGAAGCTTAGCCGACTCTGTGGAATGTAAACTAGCCACTGCAGCACTCCTTCCTGGCCTCAGTCAGACGCTGCCCAACCGGGGATCAGGCGTATTGTTCCCCCAACCCCCGCTCCCCCCTCATATAGGCCAGCATCCAGCACACCAGGCCTCCGTCCGTGTTAAAAACTCCTACCTAGCATCCACCTTGTCTTCTAGTTGCCACGGTGACTCACTTGCCTTGTCTCTATTTTCAAGCATGTGCAGATAAGCAGAGTTTGAACAAAAGCAAGCAGTCACTTACCATGCATTATCATTTCACAGCTATTTGATACCTGTGCCTCGCACAGCCGCAGCTCCCTAGATGATTGCCCAAGGGAAGGTTCAATGCTTTAATCTAATCTGATGACAAATGATTCGATTAGCTTGGCCACTGATTAACCTCTTCCTCTGTGTTTTGTGCACCTATAGATGAGCAAGTCTAATTTCATACCTGCCCTCCCTTCCTCCTTTCCTCTCTCCCTCCCTGGATGTGGCTCTAGAAATGTCAGTGCTGGCTGCATGTGTCACTGACTTGATGCATTGTGTTGTGCTCTGTGTGTAACGGCGGCTCCGCTGCACCCATGGCTCACCAGCCATCTGCAGCCCACTGAGGGACACACGATGATGACGGCTGAGTCACCCATTAGCCCAAATTAGAGCCATCCTTCCACCATTCAAGACAGGGCCGCTGGCAATGCCACGCAGTCAAGGCCATTATAGAAAACACGCACTAAACTGATTTTGCTCTGCAAATACCATTAGCTGGTGCCCCAAGATTATAAATATCCAAACTTGCAATCTGACGAAGAAAATGGCCTCGGATGGGGAACCGCGTTACGAAAATCCTGCATCAATGTCATGGACTTCTTCACTAGCTGCCAGAGGGCAGAGAGAGGAGGGTAATGGCTACGACAAGCCAAAGATGAAGGAACAAAGAACAACAGCGGTGGAGAGAGTGAGAGAGCTTACATGGACAGCTACAGTTGCTGCAAGGTGAGTTTTGTGAGGATGCTGTGTTCAGGATACACAGTGTGAATATAAAAAATTACAGCTTTGTGTTTAGCAGAGACCCCCCCCTCATTTTCTTGCAGGCAAATTAGAGTTAAATGCTCAGCAGCCTTACATCACTTGAAAAATTGAAAAAAAAAAAAGATTTGAAAGTTTGGAGTTTGAAATAAGTGCTCTCTAAAATGGCTGCAATAATGGTGGGCCACACTGTTCAAATGGCCTTGGTTTGGTAATCAACTGTCCTGCATGTGGGCCAATTTGTCAAAACAATATAGCCACTTCAGGCCTGGGGAAATTGCCATTTTGTCCATACAACCTATTTCAATCCACTCATGTTTCCATTTTACCACAAACGCACCCCCACCCTACCCGCCTTTTTCACCATTTCCTTAACTTGAGGGTTTCTGTCGAATGCCAACAACTGTTGCCTAGCAACTAAATATTCACCCTGCAGAAATCCGCTAAATTATTATTTCTTTCCAAGTTTCACATTTCTGAGAGAGAGAGCGAAAGAGAGAGAGAAAGAGAGAGAGAGAAAATAAAGAAGAGATCTTTGTGATTTCAAGTTTACAAATCCCAGCGGTGCACGAGCAGTGGTATGCTCTTCAAATGAAATGCACAATCCCCCATCACATCTATAGAGGGTATCTGTCGCAGAGACACCACGGGTATTTCAGGGCAGATTTAGGAATTAGAAGAGTGTTATCAACCACTGAAACCAACCACTGGAACCTCTGAATAACACTGGCTGTAAAACACCACATTACAGATGATCTGCATCCATAAATGCCTGCATGTCCAAGAAAGAGTTAAAAATTACTCTCAGTTGATTTAACTTCTTGTTAGCCTTTGGTGGTGTCTTTATTGAAACACACAACAATTCAATTAGGAAACCCTTCATTTCTGCTGTGTTTCTGGCTTTTATATTTCAACTGGCTTGTGTTGCTCCCGTCTAAATGCTCGAGCAGCGAAAATATTTTTCCTTTGAAGACTGAGAGTGTGGCTGTGGCTAGCTGGCAGTGTGGGCTGAACTCTGGACTCCCAGTAATATGTCTATTTATTCAAGACAACAAAGGCCCTCTGTGATAAATACCACTGGGTGGAAACTTACAATGCGCACAGTCAACATTGAGGTAGTGTAGTCACAATTTGTATCCGACGGCTGAAGAATGGGTCTCATGCCACAGATAGCTATGTTACAAATTTATTTGTGGAAATACACTTTTTATGTTCATCGTTAACTCTGAGATTTTTTTTTTTTTTTTTTAAGAAAACCAGCGATGCATTCATGTGTAATTTTTTACTCTTCCGAACAGCATGTTTCTTTGTCACATTATAATTCAACTGTTAATAACAGCTGCAGGGGCATTATTTACTTTAATCATGGGTGCAACAGTGATGCGGCTTCATACGAATTACAGATACACTATTGAACACACAATGTACTGTCAGAGATAATTAAGCATAATCACAGTTCTCATGTGTATTTTAGCTTCATTCAGTCACAGATGCACATGTAATGGAAGATTTTCTTTCCATGTGTTTAACGTAACAAAAGCGAAGGAAACAACAAAGACCAACAATTTGAGGCTACAAATGATAGATTCAAGGAATTAATCACTAGTTGAAACAAATTATTAATTTTAGGTTTTAAAATTGCCAATTTGGGCGCACAAATTATCGATAATTTTAGCAATTGCTGCTGGGCTCTAAAATAACATGTATTCCGGTGAACTGCATGTGTTGTTTGAAGATCTTAATAAGGGCAAATGGGCACTTTTAACTATTAACTTGTCCATTCCTCAGATTTAGCGGAAAAAGGTGGCAAATCACCGACATTTTTTGGGAATCAATCTTTTTCTGTATGCCAGTGGGGATTTACTTGAATCTGTTTTTTCAGTAAAATTGATTGGGCAACTTTTATAAAAGGATTAAACGATGCAAAAGACGATCTGCACATTTGCTGTCATGACTGTACACTCAAGGAAGTGTACAGACACTTCCTTGACAACTACAGAGGCCTGTTCTCTTTTCTTTTTTTTTTAAATGATTAATTCTGTTCTTCTGAGACCTAAATGAGTCTGCTTATCTGATGTCAGCTCTATGCGTGGCTGCTTATTAGGATCATGCCATATCAATTTCATGCAGAAATATGAAAATGACCCTATGCAAGGGCAGGTTTGGAGCTAGACAGCAGACTGGCATGAAAGGAAGGGTGTCACAAGTTCACATAAGGCCTCTCAGTGCTTTTCTCATCATGGGATCCTGAACCTGGAGACATGCCTGGTGCTCCTCTGCCCCTGCACGTATGTGGATATCAGCAAACCACCACCACCTTCACCACCACCTTCACCACCACTGACTGTGTGAAAGAAATCCAACATGGCCACACCAATCTCTGGCTGTCACAGAGGCTCACCTTGCATGTTTGAGGTTATGCAAATATTTATCTGAATTCACACTTGGCTTAATTTGACAAGAGCAACCCCAGTCTTGAACGGCTTTGGATGCAAAATGGTAATTACTCCTAAGCCAAGCCGGAATAATGAACTTGTTAGCATGCTCAGCCTCCTGGAATTCATTACCCCGCTCGACACCGCTCTCCTGATGGAGCAAAACCTGATCTGCTTTCGTTGCCGACCGCTCAGTGGCGGTTCAGAGGGGAGCTCTGAGTCAAACAGACGTGTCGGTTGTGACGTGTCCAGCGGCCTCTCGAAACCGCTCGCGTACATACAGTTGACACATGCATCAAATGAGACTCATCTGCCTCGTCTCCACTTCCTGCCGTCTCATGTGATTGCACACACAGTCTTCAGAGAAAAGCATGATCCGTGCAAATCAGAGGGAGGTGGAGCAAAACAGTCTAAACTGGTAAATTTCACTTTGAAAGAATGCGAGTGCTAGACAGTTTCAAGGCAACAAACAGGACTCCACCAAAGCTGTTAATATCAATGTCACCTATCAGACATCTGAAAATATTTTCTGCTTTGTGTTAAATGGAGGGTAGGCAGCGGTTTGACTGGTGTGAGAGCTATTTCTGAAACAGTTAAGTGCTCTCTGGGGGAAATCACACTTGCCTCAAAGGACATTTCAAGCATAATTTGAGAGTCAGCTCATATTTTGCATTTCCTGTCAAAGTAAAATGAAGTTTCAAACCTTTACATTGCACAAACTCTGATTAAAGATATTTTCAGTTATAACAAATCCTCTCATGGCCATTTCATTCCAAATGTCAAAGAAAACAACACTTGAGACTTTAAATTTCAGTAATCCATTTTGTTAAATTGCATCAGGTTATAAACTTACACATTTTGAGAGAGGCCACGGCTTCTGTTTCACATTAATGCAAAAATTTGAGAAGAACTAAAGAGCTGGAATGAGATAGGAGGAAGTGCCTTCCTTCCTGTTTCTACTTCTTTATTTCAAAGAAAACCTTTTGTGGTTATCTCTGGAGCCAACAGACAAACCAAAGAGGCCCTTACGGACTTCAGCTTATAAGAGTAACGTTTGATTCTACATCATTAAAGCCTGAAATTGCCACCCACAGTGGCATTACACTGTGATAATTACTCAGAATTTGATGCTACATATCGACAGTGAAAAACAACTATGTAAAGTAAGTGGAAAATATCTCATTAAATAATACAAAATGCAAAGAAAATGACTTGCAGTGATTAACAACAGTACAGGAATACAGAAAATAATCACCTGAGTTGGAATCATCTTTAAAGAATTCATCCTGGCTCTTATTACCTGGATGAGGCTCTCACACCCCCCGTGCATTCACTGTCTGCTTTGCACAGGCTCATTTTCTCAGCATCTCCCCTACCAGCTGGGTCAAGGACAGATCGGGGGCGACACGCCTCCAGTCAGCATTTGTCCTTTTTATCTAAGGAAAATGCTCGCAGGCGCTGTGCCTGTTTGTCCACCAAACAGGCTTACAATCAATGCACACAGTGCTGATTACATTTCAGATGGGTATTTGGGAGGTAAACATTTGAATGACAGTACAAACAGACACGGTACTGTGACAGACACTGCTTTGTGCCTTGCCAAGTCTGTCATGCGGTGGGATCTGTAGATTCACGACCACATTCTGCCACAACGCGGCTATGCCAGTTCCTTGTAGAGACTGATATTTATGCAATATTGGTTCCCTCTAATGTTGGAAATTTACAACTGTAAACTAATTCTATTGCTGCCCTCCCTGTGACTCACTCTGGATACGAGCATTGGCTAAACGCCTAATATCTGTAAAATATCACAGCGCTTTATTTTCGCAGTGTAAATTCCACACCTGGAAGTGAGGAAGTTTTATTGGGGTTGTAGTGTATCTGGTGACAGCTAAAGAGATTTTCAGGACCGACGCGTTTAATGGAAACAGCTGGGCAGCATGTGGGTTAATGTAATGGCTTTGCATGTTGAGCAGAAGTGGTGCTAAGCTCAGGCTATCAGAGAGCCATCGACAGAGCAGACCCACCACTCCATCTCACTCGCGCTCAGTCTCACTGGCCCCGTATCTCCAGCTCTCCTTTTTCACTCCCCTCTAAGCACCCATCAATTGAGGCAGTGAAGCCATCAGTGCCCACGCTTAGCCCGCCTGTCTCATTGCTTGGATAGACGCGTGTGTGTGTGTGTGTGTGTCTGTGTGTGTGAGAGCTTTAGTGTTTGAGGGTGCTTGTGTGTGGAGCCCCTTGATTGGACTCTACAGCAGAGGCTGGAGCATTAATGAACACTGCCTGTCACAGTCCCAGTCCTCTTTGCAGATCTCTCACCCATCACTCGGGGCCATGGATCAGCAAGGCCTCATCTAAATGGGCTACTCTTTTACTTTTCTCTCCCCGCGGCCCGCTCCGCTGGCCGGGGATCACAGAGATCAGTGGAGGCATCTAATCCCGGCCCCTCACTGGCACCTCCGCCCACCTCCTTCAAGTGTTTGTTACGACTACCTTGGTGGAGTTCAAGTCAAAATCGGGACCAAAGTGAACTGACACTCTTTACTCCAAACTACTTTCATACATACGTTCATACTTTCTGTGAGATTTTGACAAAACTTCTAAGAAGGATAAGTATGCTTTTCAAGTCAAGTTTTTCCATGCCAAATTCTCCAATGTGTACTCAAGTAACCTAACTGGGCTGTCTCTGCCTAAGAACTTACACAGTCAAATTTGATTAGTCAGGTCTCACCTGTTATCAGCTAATCGTGAATTGTGTCAGACAAAGAGCGGAAACACATTTGTCTTCTTGACCGAATAATTATTTGAAACGTCTGCATTACAGCGACCTTCTAATGATGATAAAATGAACAGCAACAAACAAATGCCATTTTTGGGCCTTCAAAGCTTGTGTGAGAATTACTGAGGAATTATTTAATTAACTCAAAGGCTACTGGAATGTTTTTATTTTTTTTTGTGTAACCTTTCCAGCTTCAGCGCTCTGAACTGTAACTGGGAGGGTTCTGGTTTCCTTAAGCTAATTTAAGTGGTTTTAGTCTGGCTCATCAGTTAGCTGGCAACTAGCCTCTGCAGTCCGGCCAATCTCTGCTTTCAAGAACAGTCAGAAGACATCATGATAACATTACAAAAATTCTTTCAGCAATACTTCATGTGAAAAAAAAAAAGCAATGTATGTACTGATACAATAAACCGTTGATTAAACGGACCAGATGTGACAGACCCATATCAAGTACAGTTTTGTTAGTGTGATTAAAAAACTGAATGCTTCCATTATTAGTGACCTTCATCGAGTCACAGCCTACTCCGTTTCTGCATCCACAATCTGATAAACTATAAAATACTTGAAATACACCCAGACCCCAAAAAGACAATATCATCTCTGGTAATAGTTAAGAAGTTACTTTCTTGTGATACTTGCAGTATGAGCACAAACTAATTCTAAAACATTTTCCTGAAGAGATGAAATTACTGCTGTCCAGAAGTACCAGGCAAACCCCAGCTGGCTGCAACTAAAATGGGTCAGTTTTTGTTAGTACAGAGTGTAGCATTGAACACCCTAATACACACTGACGTCCACTATAAGTGCATTCAAAAAATGGTAATGGGATTCTCCATTGCATTTAAATTCCTTATTACAGTGACGTGCATGTATCCTGACTGTAGGGCAGCAACCACAAATATATTTTAGTTTCACAACAAAGCAAGTTTTTGTTAGTGAAAGACGAAAATGACCCCGGTTTGTCACTTAGAACAACAGAGGAACACCTCAGGACCATTTAGGGTCAAAACGAGAAAGACAACAGTCCTCCATTGTTGTCATAGAAATCCGAACCACCTCGTAGAGTCCGCAGAACTACAGCGCACCCTCAAAGAAGGGCCCAGACGCAAAATGTCAACTTGCGTAACATCCCTCCACTCTGCATTAGTAAAGAGCGCTCATTATGAATATGCAAGGTTACAGTAGAAGCAGGCTTTTGTCCTTACGCCCATGTTTTATTTAATGAGCCTGGGGTTGGTTTGGCTTGATTTGCATGTGCTTGTCATAGAATCAGACAGTGCTACTGCTCATGCCCACACAGTCCCCAATATAGGGACATTTTGATTCCATTTTTCGCCTGGCTTGTCTGTCAGTTTACACGAGCAGAAGGACCATGACTCAATTTTCCACCGAGGAGGATGCAGGGGCCTTTCATTTGTGCGTACTTTTGCATCAATGATGGAGGTTCTGCTGTTTCCAAGTGTACGCGAGCATATGCATGAGTGTGATCTGAGGTGTGTCGTTTGAAGCGGCACGCATGGAGGGGGGGGTGGGGGGTGCGGTGGCTCCCCTGTGATGGAAAGCTCTGAAGGAAATAGTGCTGATGTGGCCCATCTCTCCGACAACAGCCAGATAATACCAGGTGAGGAGACGGCAGGATACAAACTCATGAAAAGGCCTAAAAATCTGCAGCTTGCTAGAATATGACTTTGATAACAAAAAAACAAAAAAAACCCAGACGAAATAAGAGAAAAATGTAAAACTCCCTTGTCTGCTTCCCATTCTAATCTGGAAATGGCATGGATGATGCGGTTCATGCCATACTTGGCAATTAATAGCCTCCAAGGCAGAAATGTGTCCCACTTTGATGATGTCAGTGATTTGAGGAGTGAGGGACAGGTCAGCGCTAGCGTCATGGACATCAGAGGCCCTTAGCGCTGTGGCGAGATGTCAGCCCAGCTAGCGCCATCGCCTTGTGATGAGGCCTGGACAGACGTGCGGGGGGGGGAGGGGGCAAACGTGACAAGGCAAGCAGAAACGAGGATGATTCAACCCTGCAGTAAGGATGGAGGCAGGCAGGGAGAGCCAGAAATGCAAGGGGGGGGTAAAGGGAGCGCATGGCAAAGAGAAGAAAGATTGAAAGGGAGAGGAATAAGGAGGAGAGGGCGGCGGGAGAAATGATCGTGATAGGGACAACAAATGGGGAGTTTATGTACGACACAGAGGAATTCACCAGGGGGGTGAAAGGAGGAATGTATTAACAGAGAGCAGCATGGAGTGAATGAAGCACGTTAATGAAAAAGGTGGGGGGGTGCAGCCGAGTGCCAAGAGCGGCTGGGAAAACAGCTTTTGAATAGGAGAACCTGGCAGTGATTAAAAAAAAAAAAAAAAAGGTGTGGCGATGGATAAAACAATAAAAAGACGAACAAGTGGACTGAATCAAACTTGGACAACAGAGATCACCAACAAGTTAAAGAGATGACATTGTGACACCCCCCGCCCCAACACCCACCAGCAAAGCACACGCTGTTTAATCAGCTCCAGTGTAGCTGAAGAAGAAAAGAACAAACGTGCGGTTCTCCTGCAGAACTCCCCGAGCGCATTCGAGCTGCAGCATGAATGTGAAACAGGGCATTGCAGAACAAGAGCGCACATCCTCAGCAAACTTTCACTGAATAATTTAATGATCTGTGTTTTAAGAAATAAAAGACTGTTTTTCTATTTTCTCTTGCTGACTGATCCAACGCTACGGCAATTCAATCTATGGCCAGTTTGTGAAAGCTTTTTGATTTAGTCTTAGAAAACAAATAAGTGTCTGGTAGGTCCTTCACACAAAGAAAAAAAAAAAAAACTCCTGCACACGAAACTCCTGGTGATCATTCCTTAACTTAAATAGTCTCTGAAG
This sequence comes from Scortum barcoo, assembly GCA_023238725.1. Taxonomy (NCBI): domain Eukaryota; kingdom Metazoa; phylum Chordata; class Actinopteri; order Centrarchiformes; family Terapontidae; genus Scortum; species Scortum barcoo. The sequence continues at coordinate 8,169,837 of CM041543.1, read as the reverse complement.
TTGGTTATGGATTCATATAAAAAAATAAGACACCAACAACTTTGCGCTTTGTTCAGATTTATACTTGACTGCCATGCTTTTAAGTTCTTTAAATAAAAATCACAATACAAAACAATGCAGCTAAGACAGACACATTCTCTAAAAGCACAAAGGGTATATGATTAAACTGCAAACACAGTGCTCGGTGGAAATTGGCCGACCACCTCAGTTTTTGTGATCTTCATAATCATTTCTTCGTATTTGCTCTTAGTACGTTTAGAAGTCCATTAAGGCATCAAAAGGTTAAAAGAGGACACCGTGTTTTTGAGGGACTAAATTATTACTTCACTTCAGCATATGACACTATTAGTAACTAGTAATATGCTAATAGTAATATGCTAATATGTAATATGTGTTTTGGCTTGTGGCATGCTAGTCTCACAATAAAGTCGTTCTTTATGTTACAAGTGTATTTTTTTTTTTTGCATGTGGGTGAAGCTGTGCCAGAAATCCCTAAACTGTAATCACTGCCAGATTAATGCCAATGAGGACTTTTGTATGAGGCATCTTTCACTTCGTTTGTAACCGCGCGCTGTGTTAGTGGGAGTCGCGGGGGTGTGGACGGGGGTTGGGAGGATGCAGGGAGGGTCGTGTCGGCAAAAGGTTTGGTGCTGACACCGCGGCCATCTGGAAGGCCGGTGGGAGCTGAGGAGCTAACAGAGAGAGCAGGCTGCCACCTCATACACACACCTGATCTCGGGCCAGTATCTCTGTGTGTGTGTGTGTGTGTGTGTGTGTGTGTGTGGTGTGTGTGTGTAGAGACAGAGAGAGAGAGAGAGAGAGACCGAGCCAAGCAAGGAACATTACAGCTATCACAAGGGGATGTTTGTATGGCATGGCATTTAACACATCTCCACATATCCGTCAGCCGCCTGTGTTTGCACAACAACAGGCCGAGTGAAAGGAAAACGGGCCGAGAGAGCTCGAGCAATGGTGACAGATGGAGAGAAAATGAGATATCATAAGTGTGTCAGATCATATTGACGGGGGTGTCTCCAGACAGAAGTAGTGTTCCTTTGATATTAATCACATGACCCGGGCCATTTGTGCTCACGTGCTGCAGAAACCCCAGAACGAATGACAAATACGATTAGCGAGAATGATATATTAGTGGAGCAGGCGAGGGGAAGTTCCAGGAAGGTTATATCTTTAGAACTCATCGACGTGGAAGTTATAAAGGAGATGCTAGACAGAGAAGTAGCGAGAATGTTTCACCACATTTAATTTAGAGGGGTCCCTCTCTGACGGAGTTTCACTCATACTAAAGCCAATGGGAAACTTACTGTAAACAATTAATTTCAGTGGTGTCTTGCGGACAGAAGGAGACATTTGGGTTAGGGTTAGTGGAGGAAAACAAGGCCCTGTATCGGGGCTGCACAGTGTGGACAGGCGGGAAGGTGGCTGGCGAGAGAAGTCAAATCCTCTGCAAACAGGTCCCTGAAGCAAGCCAGAGACTAGATGGACTAAAACATCCGCGGCGCAGCGACAGTATCTGTGATATCTGTATACTGGTGCACCTTCATGCTCATAATTTTTCTTCTCAGATACTTTTTATGACTTTTAGAGTCACCTTGTGTGGTTTAATTTCTTTGAGGCGCACTTTCATTTAACTGGTTGATCTATTTAATAAAATATTCAGATTGTTTGTGTGATTTATATATGCAGCTTCAGTGCTTTTTTTTTTCTCCCCCAGTCTCTTTGGTCGCCATCCTGTAGTCAGCTTTTTAAAAATGAATTATTTTGAGACATTATTTGCTTAGGTTGTTAAGAGAATATCTTCATTTTATGGCAAATAAGCTCTTCATTCTTGTATTGCCTCAACTGCCCATGTTAGTCTTTCAAAAGAGCCTCTCTTTTTTTTAAAGTTTTCGTGCAACAACATAGCAATAAAAGACTGAAAAACCAGAGCTCTTTTTGGTGGCACTGCTTCTACCGATCATTATTATAATCAGTTATTTTCTTGATCATTCATTTTAACATTTGGTCTCTGAAATGTCACAAAATGGTGAAAAATCTAAATTTTCCAAAGCCTACAGTGTCTTTAAATAGCTTAAATAGTCACCCCAGAATTCTAAAACGCAAAGATATTAAAGTGAAGGCTAAAACAATTGTTTTCATTACTGGTTTCAGATGATTATTCTCACTTAATTGTTTAATCAATAAAAAGTTAGCAAATAGTGAGAAATGTCCTTCAGGATTCCCAAATAATCAGTTTACAGATCATTTATCATTTGTCTCTTATTGTTGATAACTGTTGCCGGATTTTTCCTCTATCGACTACTCGATTAACTAATAATTTCAGCTCTATTTCCTGGATTCAGTGGGCTGTGGTAATCTCTTTAGTCCTGTATCGCCACGGCCATGGAGCGCACAGGAGCCAGCAATGCAAAGCCGCAGTACATATACATATACCAATATGCACGCTGTGCTGCTGTTTGACTGTTTCTACTTATGGCAAGTTATTACACCACTGCCTAAAGCCCGGTTAGAGCAGGTCTGGCACAGTCTGGGTCTGCTACCTCTTGCAGTGTAGCCTACGTTGTAGGTCAGTGCGCACACTAACACAATCATGTACGAAAACACACTAGTATGCATAAAAAACACATACACGGTGAGGCCCCTTGGCTATATAACCACTGTCCTTGCCCCCAATATAATATATGTTGTTTGTTTGCTGGATCTGAGCTAGCCAGCAGCATTACCCTGATGCAGCCAAGCGTAGCCTGCACTGGACACACACTCTGTCTACGGCAGTAAGCAAGCAGAGCGCCGCACTGCCAGAGATATGGAGCAACAAATCTATACCTCTCACAGAATGAGAGGGTGTACGGGAGGTGGCGAATGGGTGGGGGGTGGGGGTATCTAGCTACAGTATATGATAGAATTTGATAAACAGCGAGGGTCAGGAGGCAGGTCAGCACACCATTAAGTTATTATGACAATTTTGATCCATTGCACGCAATACTGGGACGAGGCACTGGGCGTCACCTAAGAGGGGTGAGGGGAAGGAGAGAAAATGGAAAGAGGAAAAAACTGGCAGGAAGCATAAAACAAACAGAGACCGTCTTTACTGCAGGAGATGAGGAGAGATAAGAGACATCAGAGGGAGAGTCTGCTTTATCAGAATGCAACGAGGATCCAGGAGGAGAAACGCACTCCCTCCAGGGAGAGGGGAGGAGAAGGGATGGGCATTGGAGGAGGTGATATAAAACTGTATTATAAATCATAAAGTGCTGCATTAAAATAAAATAATATAAAATAATTAAACAATAATACATTTTGTCTTGCTGCAAGATTTGAATACTTTTAATTAGAAAAACCTGTGAGTGGATTCTTTTGGATATCTGAAAAAACTGCATACTGGACAATCCTAGGGAATGGGAACAGAGAGGAAATGGATCGTATCCTGTCTTACAGTACATTTCTGCTTTTTACTGTATATAATGGTCTTCGGCTCAGTGAGGGGACTTTGGGACTTGATAGGGGGAAACTAAGGCCTTTGTTTTAATTAACAGTCCAATTATCAAGCAGCTAATGGCTTGGTAAATGTAATGGGTTAATAATTCTGCAAGCAAGATCAATCATCTGATTGTCACTTTATGAAGCGGGAGAAAGTTCCAATTTTAAGGCATGCACACTGCAGCCCTGCTGAGCAGTGGCCGTTCCTGAGTTAGGTTTTCCATTAGAATTTGGTGTGGAGTAGAAAAACTGACCTAGTATCAGCTCTTAGCCGCGCATATCAGGGGGTTATTTTCTGTAATCCGATGATCCTGATGTTTGGCAGTCTGTCATGTTCACAAAGTAGCTGTTAGCAGCTTGCAGATTGTAGGTCAGCGGTCTAAAATTAAAGACAAAAAGAAAAACTCCCTCTGGTCACTATAATAGAAAAAAAAAAGACTATGTGGAGGGAAACTTGCTTTAGACTTCTGTACCCTAAAAAGTATGCTGAATCACGGTAGTTTCAACACAACCATATGTACAGTGGATTCATTCAGAGGAAGTATTTCCAATGTATGTGTGTGTATGGGCACGGGCCCAATGAGGCAGAAAGGGTGCCAGTAGCCTTTGAGGAAGGAGCATGTGTCCGGCATCCACCACTGTTGCGCTGGGTCACAGATGTCACCTGCTCCAGCAGCCTGCCTCGCACCACTCACCACCCCCCAGCCACTCGCCCACTTGTAAACAGCGCTACACTGGAGGTGGACACAAGTAGCTCACAGTGCTGTTAGTGACTTAGACTCTGAATTATTATTGACAAAAAAAAATATCAGATTCAAACGTGGCTCAGAGAGCGATCACTAGTGTTCATGGCCATAGCACAGATTAAATGAGAGAAATGTTATCCACAGCTAGTGGCTATGCTGTACGGCCGTGGCTTTGCCAAGTACTGACACTGCAAGTTCAACTGAATTAAGCACTGCTGGCTGGTGGGTTTGGTAGCATTAAACACAGCAAATTAGCCTGGAAAGGAGCCTGGCGAAAGAAAACATGCTTAGATAATGTCAGCCACGAGAAAAAAGTGTGAAACCACCATCCCACAAAATAAATCAACTATGAGACAAAGAAGTGTGTGTGTGTGTGTGTGTGTGTGTGTGTGTGTATACATGTTTGTGTCTGAGTCTGTGTGTGGTGAGAGCATATAGACTGTGCTAATCTTTCAAAGGAGCTCCCTTGTAATGGTGTGGTCATCTTTTGAAAGGGCTTGAAATTCCTTTTGCACGCCTCGCCACTTGTTTGCTTGGGAAGACGAGAATGCTTTACCACAGGAATCCTCCATGAAGATTGTTGAAGTGTATCTTTCTCTTTCTGTCTCTCTCTCACACACGCACGCACAGACAGACAGACACACACACTAAATGTACCCACCCACACATCGCTGACATTTCTTTTTGGAACATCTTTAAATGTGAAGACCCCTTTTTAATATTACTCTTAATCTTGTGTGTTTACGCGGTCAGCGGCTGCCACCACTCCACCCTGCGCTCTTCAGCACCCCTCTGCCCGCGGGAACACACAAGTGGTTACACCCGCTCTCCCACAGAGCCCCTCCTGCGCCGTGCAGACAGATCCGGACAGGACAGCGTGGCGGGCTCCTGCTGCACGCCTGCCTCCTCTCCCCGCGCTCGCCGCCAACCAAACCCACTTGCTACCAACTGTGACTTGGTTTCTCATAAAAATCAGCCAAGGAGTTCTGCATGCCAGTTCAATGTGTCATTTTTAATTAATAATCTGGGGTATTTTTCAAGTTGTTTTGAGGGTTCCAGTTGGGTGTCTAATAGTCTGTGATTTCCAACGAAGATTAAAGCGTCAGCGCGCCTTGAACAAAGTGCTTGACGGATCATCAAACAGCCGGCGATATCTCCTCCCTCATGCCTTCCCAGTGTCTGAATTTAAGGGACTGCATCCGACAATTTTTTTTTTACACTTTTTTAAAACTTTTTTTTTTTTAACAAAACTGACAATCCGAATAACATGCCCACTTCAAGCAGCGATTGGTCAAGTGTGTGGAACTGAGAGAGTGTGCAGGACTTAGACTTCTCTCTCAAGCTCTCTTTTTTTTTCATCCCTAACACAACTGCTCCTGTCACTTTTCGTGTATACAACAGAGTGCAACACCATGAAGGCCTCGGCAGAGAGACTGTCTGAGAGCGTGCGCCTCCATTTGAACCATCCGTCATCACGTCCCTCTCTATGACAGCAGGCTGTCCGCCCCATCTTTGACTGTGGCCATTTGGGACAGGGAAAAACACTTTGCTCTACACGTTAGGATGACACTTTGTACAACTTAGTTTGCCTGAGGAAAACCAAAGCCTGCGCTTGCACACGCAATTTACTTCAGATGGACCGAGGGTTCATGCACACATTCGGAGACAATGAAACTTCCTGGTAAGGGAAACAATCAATCAAATGGAACAGAGCTTGCTGTACAAGCTGCTTGGACAATGTTGGCAAATGCTTTAACCTTTATTATAGCTATAAAAGGAATAATTTCCTTTGAGCGAAGGCCAGGAGAAACCTAGGGAGCAACTCTCATTCTGTTGGCTTTCAGTCAATGGACAGAAGTAGTTAATGGTGATCTACTCTTCTCAAGTTTTTGAGCACAGCGCTAAAGTTTAACATTCAGGTAGCTCTCATGACACAACAGTGAATCGCGATTTTCAAATTCTGCCTGTAAGAGACATTCAAGTGCGCTATGAGGGTTCTCTTGAGTATGGAGGCAGTGACATGAGCACAATGTGGGGGCCTGGTGGGCGCTAGCAGCCCGTGCTTCTAATCCCAGTTAAGACAAGCCCGGCAGGCAAGCCGACACAAAGGAGCTTGGTCCAGTGTTAGCGGAATTAAAGCAAAGCCTCTCCTCTGTTGTTATGCTAATCCACAAGACAATGATTATCTGCGGGGCAACGTTGCCACGGTGATAAACATGGCTCAAGAGTGCCTCAATTAGGGCGCCAATTGTCAGAGGAGAGCAGAGACTGAAGCCAGGGCTGACGGCGCCACCATGAACAGAGAAGAGTGTGGAAGGCGTTTTGTTATTTCAGCCGAGTGGATGGGCGAGCTTTCGAAACAGAGGGGCAAACTTGCAGACAGAGCTTGACCCTCGCAGCTTAACCATGGCCAGGCTTGACCCTATAGACTTGTTTCATCATGTAATTAGCTCTCAAATGTAGACAAGTGAGTGTTATTCTTCAATGACAACAGGCCTCCGTCGTGACTGTTGATGTTGTGTTCTCTGTGACGTGTGTGCAGAATAACCACGAGCGAGTGCGCCGCGCGGTGTTGCGGCTCACCACATTCAATCCTCTAATGTGACAGCGCAGCAGCTAAGGTGGTTGCACTGTTTTAGTTTTTGTTTAAACATCAAGAGTTGGAGGACAACCATAACACTGGATTCATCTATAATAATCCTTCATTTACTCCACAAATCAAAGTGAGGAGGCAAAGCCCTCGCCGGTTGTTTAAAGCTCCTCGCCGAGTTGATGTGCCAACTTCGATTCTTTGCTGTTGTCACAAGATCAAAGAAAAGTAAAAAAAAATCAGGCTAGGGGAGGCTGTTTTCTGCTTCTGGAGCAGCTTGTCTATTTTACAGATGCATATTTGAAAACCTGGTACTATGGCTGGCATTACACAAGTGTCTCCTCGATCCTCGTCAAAACTAGCTCTGGGTCACAGACAGACACGACAATGTAGCACATCCCACCGGTTCGGGCTGCCTCCGTGCTCTCCATCCAGTCCTCTGTCGCACTTTCTTGCTGTTTCCATAAGGAATGTTTCATCTTTTTTTCGGGAAATGGTCAGTCACTCAGTCTGTCTCACAGCACCAGCCGCATAATGGACCTCGGACTGCTGAGTCTCATTGAGTCCTATTAAGGGCTCTTATATCTGACTGGCATGTTGTTATTGCTCTCCCAGACCACAGCTAAAACTGAGCAATGGGTTCTGCCAAGTGGGAGTCCCTTCTGCATAGATGGCGTTGGCAATGAGGAGCAGGGGAGGCTGTGGTGGAGGGCGGTGCCATGACAGCATGAAAAGAGAGGAAGGTGTGAGGCTGTGGGGCAACACCCCCGGGGCTACATGACAGAAACGTCAGATGCAAATGGCCCCACGCTGGCTCGCTATGGGCTTTGCCATAGGTGAATGCCAGGGCTGCCACTCTCACGAATGCTGAAGGAGGGATCAGGGGCGTCAACGAGCTTTCACGAGCAGCGGGAGGCGTAACAGAAAAGCACTGATTAGGGCTGGTTTGAAAAGACGCAACGCTCTGTAAGATCACTCTACTGCCAGTGAACTTTTTATTTATTTTTTGTGTGGTGACATCTAGACAAATTATGTAACTGATGGCAGCACATTAAATGTTAACCTTTTATGCGTACCAAATCAATACTTTGACCTGCCCGTTCTGAATTAGGACCTCCAATATTTCTCAGGTGTCAAAATCGGGTGTAAAAGTCAGAAAGTTACAGCTGTTATGTCAGTGTGTCAGAACAATCAATATCAATCAACAGCCAACATTTCACATCTTCTGTTGCTCACCTCATTTTCAAAAGAAAATTATTTAGAGCTTGCTTGATTAATGTTAATGTTGATTTCTTTGTTGGGTAAGATGTAGTATTTCTGGCTTTTCACCCAACAATAGGCGGCCCAAGCACAAGATCTAAAGTGAGACTGTGAGTTGTAGTTATTTATAACTTTAGTTACTTGCAAATGATGAAGGCTGAACTTAATGAGATACGGGATTTGAAGGGATTCGGATTTAATAAGTGGATCTGATGCAGGATTCTGATTCGATAAAATCCTATCAAACCCCAGCCCCCGGTGCTGATGTGGTAAAGCAAAGAGGGACTATAAATCTAGAGGGGTGTAGGGGGGGACTAAGCACAGGTGCGGTCTCTTACAGGGCTCACAATCTCGCCCAGCCGAACTAACAGAGATAGCTCTTCAGTTGCCATGTTTTTTTTTAAAAAAGAAATCAGAAATTAAGAAACAGCAAGGAGGGAGCAGAAAAGGAACAGACAAAGAGGAAGGAGGAGTGGAAAAAGGAAACAGCATAAAAAGTATTAGAGGGGGTTTTGTTCTTTTCCCCTTTCAGGGGATCATGGCGCCTCAAGAAGCATCAAAGAGAAGCAGCAACTGTACTTCCCAAACCCCAAACTGATAAAAGACCACACTATCCCCCTCCTGCCCCTCAAACTCACAAAATCTTGAGGCTCAAGTTCATGCTGCTAAAATGACACTCTTCCCCACATGCAACCAACTAAACTACAGACACACTATGTCTGACTGATGCTTCAGAGACACCAGAGAGCACTTAACCCTGCGACTGTATCAGCCACTAGCTCTGTGTTGAGAGAGATTACATCCTGTAGACGGATGGTTTAAGTTGTACCACTGTAATAGGGACGGTACTACTCTCTGGTATTGCAGATTTCCACACGGCACTCAAAAGCAAATATAACACAGGAAGGAGTCTGTCTCTCAGACGTTATTTTGTGAAGCAATTGTTTTGCAAGGCAGTACAGGAAAGATGGAGTAGGCCGGTGGGTGACATGTGACAAAGATAATGAGTCAGACTTACGTGCAGCTTTCTGGCAAATGCACAGCTCAATTTACTCTCAATATTATAGTTGTTGTTTATGCAAGAATGCACAACCCTTTTTCACTTCTTCAATTATTTATTTTAGAAGTGATGTGGAACTGAAAAATCAATTTGCTTCTTTTTTGATGGAAAACCCCTGGCAGCCAATGAGGTCTCTGCTGTCTTGAGAGTAATACATGTTACTTTTCACAAGCCACGCACATCACTTATATGAACTGCCCCTGCAACCAAACAAACACCTGCTGTCTGCACTGTGGGGTTGAAAAGTTGTATTGACGTTGCAGTATAGAAGAATGCAATATCTATAATGCAAAGCCTGCAACATGAGCATTATGAATTCATTTTATAACTCAATCGATAACTGAAACATTGGCACGCAGGACTTAATGCCCAGAAATATCATTAGGCAACAAGAGATTGGACATCGCTGAGAGGTCCGATGGGAGAAATACCCACAATCATCCGAAAGGGAAACTCCTGGAATGTTTCTTTCAGTTTATTAAGTTAATAAAGACTTAAATCTATTCTCAAATGCCTTGCAACTGCAGCGTGTGTCAAAATAATGCTGACGTGATGTTTTGTCCACATTTTGCAGATCTAGCTCTGTGGTACTCTCTTCTGTCTTTGGGTGAGCAAATTAAAACAGGTATGATATAATGTCAAATCTCCGCGAGGATCGTGGTGTACGCCTCAATTCTGCAACGAACATGAAACATTACAGCGTATTTTCATGGCCGTTCCAATGACTAGGCGTATCGAAGCCAGCAAAGCAACTGCTGCTACATCTGATAAAACCGATTTAAATCTGCGGCGAAAAACCTAAAGTGTTAAAAAAGAATTCAGTCATGTGAGTTGATGCTTACAAATGAACACACCATTCACAGCTATCTGGCTAAAATTCTCGTCCTTCTTTGTAAAATACCACCCTGATCCTTTGCTGATGTCCTCAATTAAATCGACCTCAGCCCTGAAGGAGAGTGGTGAGACAAGAAGTAAAATGAATAATGCACCCTCAGATTCTCTTACACCGTTGAAAATCATCAATATTTGATGAACAATGCATTCCAGGAGTTATTCTGTGATTGTTATAATTACTATTTTGTTGTACCCACTTTCTCCCAGCTTTCCTCTTCCAATTTGACTTCAGTTAGTGATTTTCTATATTTCACAGAGTGCCTTTCAACAGCCTCCAGAGAAAAGGCCTTACAAGCTCAATGGAACAAGCAAGTGGGTTATAGACCTATATGTAGGGAGAGGCAAAAGGATAGTAAGCATAGCAGAGCTTTTTATAGTCAACAATGTGCCAGGGTTATCAGTGATCAGTATTTAAAGAGTTCAAATAAGGCCTTTTTTATACTCTTAGAGGTAGATACAAAAACAATAATATTTATAGTCAGGGTTGTTGAAAAAAGGAAAATATGACATGACACCCACTAGATTTGGTCAATTTCATAGAGAGTAGGAAAAATATCAGAAATATATCATCGAGCAATGAAATGGTTCTGTTTATTTAAAAAAATTTGTATTGTTTTAAGGTGAACTTTTCCATAAAAGGGGAATATTGAACTGAACTGAAGCAGAGCGGACGTCTGTGCTGCACAGATTGTAAAGCCCCTTGAGGCAAATTTGTCATATTGGTCAATGGAAATAAAAACTGACTTGACTATGAGGAGGTTTGTCTTGATATTCTGTACAGTGAATGTTTGTGTCTGCGGTGCATAAATGCAGATTTCGCTGTATGTTCTGCTGTCTGATTGCTACCCTGCTGTCTTCCAGAGCGTCACGCTGAGCCAGGTGACAAGACTCCTGCTACGGAAATCCAATCAGGCCAATCCTCTGCGATCCTTCACAATCCTCTCAGCCGCCGCCCTACACCACCAGTCGTCTGTAACACACACTGCCCATGCCACACACACTTATGAAATGAAATCTTTGATAGATATGGAGAAGGACACATGCACATTAACCACCTCACCTCCTGTGAACTTGGCACACACATTGGAGAGGGGGGGGGCTTAACGCTAAGCAAAACACTGAATCCCTAGCAGCTACGGGGACCATGCTGTGCAGCTGACCCATCTCTGTGACCTCTCAGTGGAGGTCACAAAGATGAATTTATCCCTTAGGGATCAATAGTGTAAGCAAAAATCACAAACACTCCCTTCCCCCTCCACCATGGCAAACAAACCCTCCAGGAAGCGGGACTGGCACCAGTGACATAAATAGCCCCCCGCCTGTTTGAAAGATAATGCGGGCCTTTCATCATGGTCCAGGTCCCACTTTACAGGGGCCTGAGGTTGAACCCTCTCTGGGCCTGTGTGGAGGTCATACATGGGCCACCCAATACTAGCCAGTACTGGATCAGATACCACAGGCTAAATGGAGGCCATTCAATCGTCCTCGTCTGTGTGCGTAGAGGTGGAGTGGCTGCTGGGAATTTGGGCTTCCTGTTGAAAACAGAATAATATCCACAAACCCCCGTGCAGAGGCAGGCCTGTCACACAACCTTTCTACCCGAGTGTGGGAAATGCACCCATTCTGTCAGATGAGCTCATAGTCTTGTTCTTTTCTATTCCTGTGTGTGTGTGTGTGTGTGTCTTTGTGGGCCTGCACGTTCTGCGCTTTGGCTGCTGAATGAATTTGGACTATTGTCACTGTGATCCTAATGGCCAGCATCTGGCTCTCTGGCACTCTTTTATTTTTTGCGGGGGGTGGGGAGAGTCTGGGGGTGGAGGGGGGGGCGGCAGTGAGGTGGGTGAGCTGACTGCTTACGCCTCAAGCTGCGCAGCTGTCCCAATTACTACCTCTCTCTTCTCCCCTAATTTCCCCACCGTACCCATCTGCCTCTTCTACACTCCAAATCTCTGTCCCATCCATCCGTAGATGCCACTAGTGTGGGTTTGTGCTTTCAGGAGGCTCCCAAGCTAGAGAGAGTCCTTTAGAGACTGAAGAAGGTTTGAATCCTGTTTCAAGTTAGACGCTGAGGGGTGCATAAGACCCAGACTGTGCAGTATCTTGTCAGGCGGCAGAGAATTTTTAGCAGCATCCCTGAATCCCTCCAGCCCTCCATGCCTGCTCTGATCCTGGCCTGAGCTGTGGACTCAGAGGGGCTGACAAGGCTGTTTGATGGGCCATGGGCACTGAGCATCAGGGGGATTTTGTGGGTAGGTGGGTGGATGGGTGTTTGGCAGAGAGGGGGAGAGCGAGGGGGGGTTGTTTGTGTCCCACAGTGAGTCCCTCAGCAACTTCTGACGAGCTAAAAATTCTCAGTGTGTGTCATACCCATGTGAATCCACTTCCTCTGGCAGAGGATGCGCTACAAACTTCACTGACCTCTTCTTAACCTGATGCAAAGCATTCACAGACATAAGATAAAAAACTATATGACATACACAGACATATAGATATGAAAATATGTATGTGCATATACATTGATACGAATGGATGCAAAAGCATACTGCAGGCAGCAATAAGGGGCAGTTAAGTGCTTCCTACTAAAAAGGAGGGAAAAAAGGGGGAAGGAGAGAACTTAAGTGCTGCATGTGGATGGGTACATGCCCATTTCTGGACAGCTCCAATGAGCTGAGAAGAAATGTCATAAGACCCACTTCCTAGCTCAGGCTGCAGCAGCAATAACTCCCCAAGATACAGCACAAGCAAGCACACATAACTGAATACACATCCTTTCTGATGTAAGTGCACTGCAGGCTGGACAGCCTCCCTGCAGGGCCAAACAGAGCTGGAGCAACACACTCTTTGAGGGCGAGTCCAGGTCAGGATCTCTGACTGGTCCACCCTTCAACCCAAACCCAACAAATACACACATCCTCCAGAGCCACCCAAGACAGCTGTGGCTCCGGCATTATGTGGTCTAGATGCAGCCCCTACACAAATCCAATCTGATGCCACATGGCTATCGGGGCGAGCTCCTATTGTGCCTGTCTGACTGGATTCCTATTCAGAGCTCCCCTCCTTCCACCCTGTCTTTAAACATTCAGCTGAGTAAGACAGGTAGACAAGCAGCAAGACATTCAGATGGGCAGACAGTAAGGCAGGCCTGCTGGGGCCTTTTCTTTTTCTGATGCTGGAGAATGCTATCTGGCTGGATCAGGCTAGGCTGCTCAAACTGAGCTTCAGCAGCCTAGCGGCCCGGCCTGCTTTTCTCCATGGAAACCTGCCCCGCACTCGCCCTGTGATTGGCTCGTACGATCACTAGACAGACACTCTGTCTTACAATACAGATAATAATGGCCCTGTGATAGGATGAGAGCAGGAGAAGAGTGATGGCAGAAAGGCATTTTTCCAACAGATCTTACCCTTTAGAAAGGCTGCATTCAGCAAGCTTACAAGAAACTGGGGACCGCAGGTACGTTCCCACACATGGCGTGCAGTTGGTTAGCTCTACAGTACCCACTCTAATGCATGAGACATCACTGAGATTCTCCACAAAGTCATTAACATCTTTATCTCTTTACTGTCGTCTTCAAAAGCCTTGGAGGGTAGAGGAGACAGGAAACTGACTTTATACACCAGTCTCACAAGAAAAATGCCAGCCAAATGCCAGCACTGGACATAAAATGATTGCTCACTGAACCATATGCATGAACCAGCTAGTCTTTATCTCCCTCGTCCTGACAGACCAAATCTTTAATAATAAGGCTCAGAAATGGGTGTGTGTCCATGTATCCACATGTAATAATTTCACTATTTCCCTTCCTCAAAACAGGAACAACAAAGGCAAAGGCTCCTTTTCAGCAGCTTCTGCTCTATTTACAGTACATTGTCTGGAATTGGGGAGCAGAAATACCCTGCACAGAGATTATCAATACCAAGAAAACAATGCTTCCAGATGAGCCTTCCTCTTTTGGTAGCATTGTTGCTGCAGCTCTCTACAAGCATTGCCGTGTCTTGCATAGCCTCTTCACTTCAATGCTCTTTGTGTTTGTAACGTGAGGGCCCCAAACTGGGAACATGTTTTCAAAATGTGTTGTTTGTTTCCTCCATAGCTCAATTCTGGTCTTCTCTTCTCATCCATCTGAGGTTTTCAGAAAAGAAAAAAAAAGGATATATCTGGGACAACAGTGTATGCGAAAAGGGGATGTATAAACAGCACACTGAAGCCAATATCAAGCATTATACACATGCTGTACAGTGCGCCAAAACACTGTGGTGCTTGAAATTAGAATGGCTTTTCATGCAAACAGATCCACTTGCTGTGCAGGTGACATGCTGGTATTGCAAATCCAAGCGCTATTTTAAATAAAACTCCACTTGGCAGTGGCTTGCTGCGCTAAACCAAACAGAGAAATGGAGCTTGCCACGTGACAAATGTGCACTGTGTTAAATACAGATAAAACTATGAAATGAGTCACCACCCATTTTTGCTCACCACACCGCATCTAACCTCTTTGGCAGAGCAACACTAATATGTTTAATGAACTCATTAGTCAAAAATGAAGACAGACAGTGGCATGAGGCATGGAAGGTGGAAGCACAAAGGGCAAGAGAGAGAGAGAGAGGGAGGGTAATGCAGGAAGGAGAAACAGAGAAAATAGACCAGCTGTAGTGCAGGTGGGGGTGGGTGGGGGTACTTCTCTAGAAAGCACAGACTCTTGTATTATAGATGCAGTATTATGTGTTACAGTGGCTACATGGCAACAAATGCATTGTTTGTCCAATACAATCAATTCAACAAGGAGAAACAACACAATCTGGGAGGCATTCTGCTAAAAAAAAAAAAAGAAACTTCAAACCTGCCAAGCAAATTTCAAGGGTGAGTTTGAGTGTTATCACTACTATTTAATTTAAGTGCTTCATCAAAAATTACACAGCCTGGGATGAACTCCTCTAATGTAATTATTTGCACTTGGTTGCTATAAATGGGTCCACCCATGGCTATGCCTATTCGTTCCAAAAATGGCAAAGCCTGGATCGCTGCAATTTGTCGCCAAAGCATGAGTCACTTTGCCTTATGTAAAATAATTGGCCCCTCGCAGTTTTAAAACAGTTCAAATTCAAGCAGGCGTCTTTCAAGCAGCAGCACGCTCCTCATCGTTGGAATCCGAGACGGACCCCCCCCCTCCCCATGCCATGGCCATGGGCTACTGTCACTGCAATATATATGGCTGTTTACTTATTCATGAATGGGTTAGGGCTACTAACTCAATCAATCTGCTTCCAGTTACCATGGCTGACTTTATTAGATAATATTAATGATGCATTAGTTGTCCACGTAGGTGTTGAGTTTCCCCCTCGTCAGCAACTCCAATTCAAATGAGAACACAATGGATATCGGCTGCAAATGGATCGAAAACTTGAGAATAATTGTGGCGCGACACAACGCCATGAGATAATTTATTGTCAGACAATACACTGCCAAAGGAGGAGGAAAAAAAAAATCACAGTGTGCTTCACAGAGTTGAAAAACGCCTTGTAATATCAGCTGCAGACATAACGTGATATGAAATACGACAGTTAAGGGAAGGAGGGAAAAAAAGGCACACGTCACCCACATCGCAAATCGATTTCATGCAATAGCAATAAGATACTGCACTTATTTTTCATTGAATCTGTCATAATAAATTAGATTTTTTTTTCTTAAAAAATGGAGCTTGGCAGTGTGCTTCTGAGATCATAATAATGTTACACCCATTCGTACGCTGAGAATCTGCAACGTGAGCTGTGCATCCGTCACACAGGGCCATTTGGAGGCACTTTTACATCACCGCCCCTGCTGGGAACTGAACCTCTGGCCTCACCAGCACGGCACTGCCAGACTCCATCAGATGAGCCGCCCTGAACACTACAAACCACTTACTGCTACCACCACAGCGTCTGGGTCCGTGGATGCTGCCACCCATGTTAGCATCATCCTCGGGAAGTGTTCTTGTGTGAGGAAGGGGACAGGGAGCAGAAAATCACCCCCCCAACACACACACACACACACACACACACACACAACCCTGCCGACTGCCTCTGGTGATGCTGTTGTGAGCAAGGAGCTGCTTTCACACACACAAACACACACACACACACCAAGAAGGCCTTATTACACGTTAACCACACCTCCAGATACTGAAAACAAACGCACGCCTGGCTGTGGCTGATGGGTACAAAGACATCCCTGATGCTGGCAGCGGTGCACTGAGCCTGACAACACACAGGCAGCTGCTTTGTCTGTCCCTGCAAGCATCACAAAAAATACTGAAAACACACACACACACACACACACACACTGAAGGGGTACACACGGCTGTCAAACAGCGCGTCAGTGTCATGTGTCTGTTACCTCCGCGTCGTGTGTGCCGGAGCGGAGGTCAAACGCGTCTCGCTCTTTTAATTAAACGGCGGCGGCTCACACGCAGCAGACGAGCCGAAAAACAAACGCACACAGGCGGGTCGGCTAGCTCGCAGGCTACCCGCTCCGGGCACCGCCGGAGCCTTTAGCCGTTAACGAGGCGGCCAGCATTAAAGCGCCCCGACAGCCGCCCGCCCGCTCCGGGTAAACGCCGCCCGCCCGCCCGCTCCGGGTAAACGCCGCCGTCTTTAACGGGAGGCTGCCGGAGGGTTGCGCGGATACGCTGTAAATAGTGTTCGCTTCTCTCACCGCGAGTGAGCGGCAGGAGGAAAACACGGAGGGCGGACGGGCGACAGCCGGTGGCTATAAGGCAGCCGAGTACCAGCGGAACATCCCCCGGAAACATCCGAGCGACGGCGCCGGTGTAACGGGACCAGAAATCCCTGCCTGCCGTGACCGCTATCTTGCAGTCAACAGGCCGGGATGTAGCGGGAGGAGGGGAGGGGAGGGGAGGGGAGGGGGAGTCTGCGGGCTGCCTCCGCCGCTCCGACGTTTCCGCCATGCAGCGGGGTTGTTGTCGCCTACCTTGGCGCGGTGCACCGACTTCCAGCGGCATCCGACCGGGGGGCTGCGGAGGCCGGGGCTGATGCGGCAGCGAGCCCAGGTCTGTGGCTCCGGGAGACTGAGGGAAAGGCTGCGGCGGAAACAGGAACTGGGAGAGCTGGGGGTCTGAGTACGGCAGGCGAGGCTGCTCTGTGCTGGACGGCCGGTGTCAACGCAGCCCAGAGAGGGGGGGGCACCACATCCGGACATAGAGTTTCAAATTAAGAGACTGTACTGCGTCCCGGACCGACACAGTGTGTTGTTATGTAGTAAGCTACACTTACTGTGGTCAGACATTTGTATGTGTTAAAGTAATGCAAATTAATACAAAAGGTTGTACTCTCAGTTAAATGTTTAATATTTGTATTCCACACTGTATTCCGGCTTGTGTGTTTCATACTTGACCACTTCAGCCCTTTGTGTTTGTTGACCAATTCATTTCATATAAGCTATGACCATACTATAATATCACCTATATCGTTTCTCTATTAATCTCTCCACAAAGCCTTTCATTTCCTTTTTTAAAATTAGGATTGTTTTACTGCACTAAAAAAGTATCAGAACTGTCTATTTTATAAATAAATGGATTATTTGGATATATTTGTTACTATGAACATATATGCACTTTATATAAGGTAATTTAATTTTCATCTACGTTTAAAAGTGGAATAAAAATAAACCCGCCTTTCCTTTCCTGTGTCCACGTTTTGACTATTTAAAGAGGACCTATTAAGTCTATTATTTAAATAAAGTGGCTGTTATACCTCAAATACCTACTTTTTGTTCAGTGGTTAATCATGGGGTTGTTTATTTTGAAGGCTCGGAGATCTCACTTCCTGATTGTGTCTCGCTCTGGCCGGCTGACTTGACTCTGGCTGGTGCAGACCCTGATGGGAGCAGGATGTAGTGGAAGCTGCAGTGCGCACACCAGTGTCAGCTTGTTGTACTGCAGGCGGGCTCACAGACTGACAGACCTGGTGACACCGGGGCGATAGAGGGTACAACCCCCACCCCGATCCCTCCAAACCCCTCCTAGACCTCCAGACTGGCACAGCACCGGTGTAGGGCAGAGCCTCTCGGACACCATCCTACACACTGAAATATGATAATCCTCACTCATATTGAAAGTGATCATGTTACTCATCACTCATCTGTTATAGACTACACAATTACTTCCTGCATGTTGTCTTTCTTCAACACAGTCAGTTTGATTCTTTCTCATTTGAGTGACAAGGGCATTTCATTTCCATTTTTTAATCTTGCGTGATAAACTCAGTGCAGGTGTGAATGTGTGTAGACAGAAGAAACCAACCTTTCTACAGTTTTGTCTGCAGGTGGAGGAGACTGGGGGATTCACATCAGGCGGTGTCATCGCTCAGAAGCTCAGCTCAGATAGATTTTACCAAATGACGAAGTTAGCATTTTATATTTTTCTGTCAGCCAGAAGGGAGTGGTTTCAGTATCTACACGGGACACCGAAAATGACTTGCTTTGTCTTGGGGAGCATTGATTTAGTTGTAACAGTGTGAAGACTTATAGTGTTTATTTATTCATGCTGAGTGGATGTGTGTAGTAATCACATTTCCTCACTCACTTGAGCGCACTCAGAGAAAAAGCATATGAAAACCATGGCGGTTGAGACTTGGTTTGTGGTTAGGGTGAGTTTAAGGTAAAGGCTTATAGTGATTATGGTCATGGACATAGTACAGGGAGGGGCAAAGGGTAATAATTTACTGGGTCCAGAGGTGTGGTGGGGCCCACAAAGATTGTTTGTAATACTAATTATACACAAAAAGTGAAAGTGAAAGTGTTTTCATGATGACTAATACTAGTTAAAAAAAAAAAACATTTCCTCAAACTAGTTTTCTCGACACGTCAGACAAGTAAAACCAAGATACTTGTTTCAAAAGAAAAATTACACAATTAAACATTAAAAAATGGAGAAAACAAATTGGACAACATTAACATATTGGACATCAACTATATTTGGTTTCACTGACAATTTGCAAATTAAAATGTAACATAGGAGCAGCAAGTTGTCGTTCCCAGCGTAAGTATAACCTACAGGATAAGTTTTACAACTCTGCGTGTCAGCTTTTTGAGAAGTTGATGATGTGTATAGTGTAAAAATGACATTATTCTGGTGCAAAGCTAATACATTTACATTAAATAGCATACCTGAATGGACAGGGCTTCAGGATAAGTCCTCAGTTACACATCTATAAACTACTGCCATAAAGGCTGGACATAATCACAGTCAGCAGTCTTTCTGTGGAGACCTGCTTATTCAGTAATTCACAGTCATGGTTTAGATTTATTATATATAGATTTATTTTGTTCTGAGCTCGTCAGTTCTACACGTAGGAAATGTCTGTTAATTTGAAACCAACATAACAACAACATGTTCCTTGTACACTTTTTCATGTCACAGCTCTTTTACAACAACAAGAGGAGAATATCAGTGCATTAGCTTTCATTTGGTATCGAAAAACATCCATGTAATCCTCATAAATTGAGCCCAGTTGGGGTCAAGTATGTTTCCAAGCATAAAGAAAGCAAAGAGAAGCCAAGGGCTGTTTGTGTCAGCCTGTGTGAATGGGTGCTGTGAAACAGTAAACAGGCTTTCAGGTTGCCCTTGAACATGAAATTTACTGTACTGCTCTCTGCATATGGATGTTTATCTACTCCCCTTTTCAGTCTCACTTGAGAATTAAGCCAGTCTCTCAAATTCATAATACCCAGCGGCTTTGCATTTGTTGTTGCGTCTCCATCCATCTTTGAAAAATATCCAGCATGCCTCTGAGAGGTCTCACTCCGGTGGCGAGGAGCTGAATCACAATAATAACCCCCACCTACACATGGTAGACACATATTTTCCATCTTACCAATCTTGCTCCCAAAGCTGATGCAGCAGCGCCATCATGTGGTGCACAGGCCACAATGCACTGCCCCCGAGAGCGGAGGAGATGAAGTCAAACATTTTCTCTGCAGTGGAGACATTAGCTCAAGAGAAAATATGACTCAGAGGACCTTTCAGATTTGTGTCATCAAGCAAGCTAATCCCATACCCAGGAAAATGAGTCACAGTTCAGAGGGTCAACTATAATTGTGGCTGCCACACATGCAGGAGAAGCACCAACTGTACATTCACTGATGCAAAGAAACACCTGCCCCCCCCCTACACCCCTCTCCCCACATGCCAACACCACCCTCTCAGCAGAATTTTGTCAGTCAGCTGTGATATCATCATCAGTGTTGTCCTCTGCGGTGTGGAGGGGGGTCGATCGCTTGTGACCTTTATGTCTCTGCTGACCTTTTCAGATTGAGACGCCGAAGAAGAGTTTCCAAAGCAGAACATGTGAACTTTATTTACCTGAAGGAATAGCTGGGGTGGAATGGAGCAGAACCAGTATGGAGGGTAGGAAGCACCAAGTGTCTGATGCTATATGTATGGAAATGTGGCCTGATAATCAGACTGCTTTTTTGTTTGGAAAAGGAATCAGTGTTGAGGGCAGTGATTCAGAGCTCTGCAAACAGGCCTGCACAAATGCATGTTGGGGTGAGTGTCACTTTTCATGGCACGATGTGCATCTCATGGTATGAAACAGAAACAAAACGGAGAAGAATAATTAAAATGCCATTAGAGTCTCATTAGAATATCATTACCATATTAATTTGTAACACTAGGGAAGGAATACATCATTGCGGCACATACACAAAATGTATTCGGTGCTGCGATACATTTCACGAAATGTGTGACACATTTTAATGAGTAAAACGTATTAAAGGCAGTCTGAAATCTCTGATTCATAACACGCAACCGCAGCACCACTGCTTAAATTCTGACAGGGTAGCTTTGTGGTTCAACAGCGTTTTGGAGATGGTAACATCAGCATTCAAGCTACATGGTTAGCAAAGCAAGAGCTTGAACTCTTTACACATAGCAGTTCCTGGAGTTGGGGAATTAGTCCAAGGTTTAATCCTCTGAGGAGTGGCGATAGATTGGAATATTGAGTATGATCCAAGTGTCCACTGGTGGCATTAGAAAATGTAGTGTTTTTAAAATCTACACAAAATTTGTAGCTTTTCAAAATGAGGATGAATTACCACATCTCTAAATTATTCCACTGAGTAAACAACACAGCCTCTGTTAATTTAATGGCGGGTATGCAAAAACCTCAGATCATCATTTGTTGTTTTTTTTAGTAAAATTAAATTATTACCTGTTAACAGTTTTACAAAGTGCCTCAGCATCATGGCCTGACTTATAGCCATCACAGGGTGTTACAAGAGATGCCCTTATGACTGTTGCTATGACAGTCAATGGTGAGAGCTTAATTGCATTATTATTGAACAATAGCAACAGTGGAAGGCTTGACTGGTCTGGCCTTGGTAAAAACAATGCAATTTAAGCACGCCAGGCAAATTGATCTACTCTTGAATAGCACGCTTGTAACTGAGCTGTGATAAATGTAAAAATAATGGAAGTGGAATAAACTTTTCTCAAGTACTGCGCTCTATGTGCCAGATCCAAAGTGAAAACAAATGAGAATATAGCAGGGGCTGATTTATTTGCACGCACGTTGCTAATTAAAAGTTATAATGAATTTTGGAATGAGGTCAGAACCAATAAAACCTTTTAACCTCTAAAACTGATGGAGTGACTGGCACAGATGAAATTGGTAATCTGAGCCAGGAGCATTGTTATGACTTGTTTGATCCTGCGCATGGCAAGAAGTCGAGCGTGCTGTTAATGATGTTGACTTCACTGAGGGTTTGATATGGAGGTCTGATGAGGTATCTGAGGCGTGGGGGTCAAGGGTGGCTACCCACAGAGACCTATGTTCATTTTGCAGAATCTAGCATTCAGTAGAGGGTGTGGGCTTTTTGGCAATTTGTAAAAAGGTTTATGGTCTGTTTTAACACATAATATAATTTCATGTCTACATGTGTACACTAGAGGGAAGAAAATAAGTATAAGTGACTTTTGAACACCTTTCTGTACTATGCCTTTACCTCACCTATGTAATATTCAATATTGTTGTTTTGTTTTGTTTTTTTCATTTTGTTTTGTTGTCCTTGACTGTACAGTTATTAACTTGAATTCATTAAATCAACTGCCTGTTTTGAATAATATAAATATTATTATCATTATTACTGTGACATAAATTATATAGGTGAAAATCTTTCTGCTGTCCTTTTCTGCTTTTGAATAGCAACTACTTTGGTACTTTACATGATAATCTCTCTCTCTCTCTCTCTCTCTCTCTCTCTCTATCTATCTCTCTCTCTCTCTCTCTCTCTCTCTTTCTCTCTCTCTCTCTTCTTTCTCAATAATAAGACAGTTAGTCTTACTCTAGTTTGTCTCTATATGTCAGCCCTGTGATTGATTGGGGTCCAGTCTAGGGTGTGCCCCGCCTCTAGCCCAGTGACAACTGGGATAGGCTCCAGCACTCCCTGTGACCCTATGAGTCAGGATAAGTGGTATACATAATGGATGGATCATTGTTTCACCTTACTGCTTTACTGCTGTGACTCCTGTGTCTGGCTCTTGTCAATAGTCTGTTTCTCCTATTTCATCCCAATCTCCATTCCCCCCGTCTGTCAGTTTTTCAAAAGTTAATATATGTAGTAGTGCAGTGCTCATGGTGCATAAACAGTGCATTGAATGTACATAGGGTGAATACAAGTTGGATCATCATAAACTTAATATACATGCAAAACAGGATGGAATTATTTGAACTGAAAAGGGCATTGTATGTCTATCAATATCAACTAACCATCTCCATGTGTTGACTCTTGCTGCCATGTGGGGGCGGGGGGGTAGGGAGGAGGAGGATTTGCAGGCTGAACAAGCCAGGAAATTATTATACAGTATGAACTAATCTCAAGTTGGGGGAAACTCAACTGACACATTTGGTGGTGAAAGCTTTTTGTTTTGAAGTTGAGAGATTTGGCCTAAAGAGTGAGCTATTACTAAGATAAATCTGCTCAGTGCCTCGGAGTTTAATGTCTGCCTCTGCTCATGAAGGCAAAGAACAAACACCTGCTTCAGGGTGAGACAGCTCGCTCTGTTATCACCTCTTTAATGTTTATTGCTGGTTTAATGAGCAGAGCAACAGTTTGTGATTCTGTATCATCAGTGCTTTGCTAATCAGTCAGAAAGCGGATGTCTGTATTTAGTCGCAGTGGGTGAAACGAAGCTGCCAGGTGGTGTATAATTCAGGTTTTATATCAGTGTGAAACTCACGGAAAATAGAACATTAGATGTATGGTGATTGATACACTGGTGTGCACTGAGTAACGCTGTTTCTACTTTGATGTTTTCCTGCAGATGATTAAATCCTGTATTGACATTCAGTTGCTTGTGAGTGATAGTTCACATCTAGAGCAGGGCCATAACTCAGTGTTATGTATATTAACTTTTGGTGGAACTGTATTATGATGAAGTGATTATATAAATATATTATAATTTGTCTTTCACAAAATGATGTTGTCAGTTTAATGATTCCATGTAAAATTATTATTTAAAATGGAGAAATTGGTCATTAAAATTTGTTTGATGGTTACAGTGGCACTGGAGCAGAGTTCACTGCATTATTTCATCCCTGATGTATGCATGCATTTGCCATATCAGGTATGCACACCTCTCAGCTACCAACTAGATAATATGTGTGTGGCAAGATTTTATGCAGCCAGCCATAAATAGGTCAACACGGGTACACCACATGTCAGGCAGTGATAAGAAATGTTATGTATATGGACTGGAGATATAGGAGAAGTATCCACAGATACTGGAGACTCTTGCAGGAGTCTATTTGTGCATTCTGGGAAAAGTGATGCTGATAAGTCTAAAATGCTTTTTTTGCAGAACTTTTATTTTTTGTTTTTGTGAGTGTTTTTGGTTCAAAATGTACTGTGTATAAAACTGATGTTAGAGCATTTAATGCTGCTAAAATGCAATTTGTGTGATTTTTGGATGATAAGATGATATTTAAAATGAGAGGATATAAATTTGATACACCATGCTGTTTACACTGAGTGTATTAGCCAATGTTACAAATCAATGAGCTACTGAGTGAATCAGTGAGATCAGACATTCTGGTCTGATTATTTGATCCATTAAGTTAATGCTTCTCCACATATATATAGCAACATCATGATATAATATTATATATACTGTGATGTCATCAATTACATTTAATCCACAGTAGTCTCCTTAGTGCCTCAAAGGTGCATTTTTCCCAAGCATTGCAAAATTACTTGGGTATTGATATTCCAATTATGTTTTATTATTTCTTACATTTTATTTACTTTGTGCATTCCAAGGCATTTCAGACCCCAAGGTACATTTTATGCATGTCAAGAATTTCATGCCACATATCATGGTATGAATGCATTTAAATGCAGCATGTGATCCTTGGGGGGCTAGCAATGTAGGGAGGCAGTTTGTTTGTCTAAGCATAATGCTAGTTTAAGCAGAGTTTCCATTAAAATACAAAGCTGATTATTTGTAAAATATTACCGCATAAATTCAAATCATGTAAAAAAACAGTCTGAAATGATAACCCAGCACTTTGCTGTTTAATGTGCCAGTTTGCTTAAAGTATGTCCTGCAAAATGTTTGAAATGAAAACATCTCACTCTGAGCAAATATTGCCTAATTTTCAGTCGCGCTGCACCAATACAACCAGACCCTGTGTTTAATTAGAAACGAAAGGCCAACTGTGAACGACCCAATGTAACAGTGCCTGTTTTTACAGAGAGATGGGGTTAAAAGTGCTTGAAATTAAGGTTAATGCGAGTATGGAAAAAGCAATTAAAAACAAAAAAGTATGAATAAATGAAAGTAGTTCAGAAAGGGTATTATCCAACAATTTATCAGATAACAACAGATAACTAGAGGATAAAACAGAGGCTGATGATAAACTGAAATAGATGACATGTATTCAACATATTTTCATTAAGCCAAAGAAAAGAAGTCTCAGGCATTTTATCCCCTGGGGGTGGCCCTCATATGTCACATGGAAGTTGTTTCATGGCCGTCTTTTTAGAGTCATTAAAGTCTCATGAGTAAAGGTGTGAATTGGCCATGAAGATCACATCAGGACTGCACAGTAAGTAGCCACTAATCAGGGTCACAGTTTGGCACACTGTTCAGGGACGGTTGTTCTAGATTGAGACAGAGAGCCCCCTTGTCTTTTCTAAAGATAACATTGCTGATTGCATCCACGGCCTTGTTAATCTGAGGAGGAAGCCCCGTGAAGTCATGAGTTATCCAACAGTGTTTATTAATCCTCTTGATGTATGAGTCTGAGCATTCCTTGTTGTGGGTAGCACATAAATGAAGATGGAAGAGAGCATATTTTGTTACCATATTGATGTGACACATCAAGGCAGGTCCCACATCTATACTGACCTTTAACTCTGTTGTATACCCATGAGCCAGTCTACTCCGTCTTGATTAGAGCAGATCTTTTCATATTGGTCTGGTGTAGTAAACACTTGAACTTCTGCTGTGATAAATATCTTCAGTCCCTGTAATGTTGCAGGGGCCCTTGTCCAACCCTGGGCCATGTGAATTAGTTTTCCCCCCACATAATGGTGCCACAGCCACCTCGCATGCCCAATCAAATTACTTTAGGTCACAGTCCCCATTTATTCTTATTACAGCTGTAAAATAGTTGTCACATAAAGTATCAGGATCTGCACCAAATGCGCTTCATGTACAAAAAAAACTTTGGATACAGAAGAGAGTAAATATATATTTATTCTAGCTTTGAAGCACTAGATGGCAGTGTTACGTCATGTCTGCACTTTGTCAGTCCGCTCACAAGCCTGCATAACACTGTAAACCCAGCCGGCCACAGCAGCATCTGTACACGCTGGTCATTATGTTTAATTTGTATGCTGAGCTGGACTGTGTGCATGGATTATACTCTGTGAAATCCTTTGTTATATTATGTGCACTCTGTAATCACTGTTTACCTCGCCGTTTCATGTCATGTGCACTTTCGCTCACCATCACTGTGCACATTTGCATTTCTACAGCGCTTAAATGGACTCTAAGAAAGAAGTGACATGTTTCCATTGGTCAAATGTAGATGCATGTTGCAGTTACAGGAGTCCCTCACGCTTGCCGTGCATCCAGCAGATGTCACTGAAACCTCAATGTAGCTTTCACTGCAGTCTCAACCATACCTCTCTGGCCATGCCTTTATCTCTGTCCACTCTCACCACTCCCCATCATGACTATCATCATCATCACCACTATTACCGTGACTGTCATCATCAACACTATAATCATCCTGTACATACAGATGGTACAAAGATGGCAGGATAACCAAGCTACAAAGATGTAAAGTAGGTAGAGTGGTAATAAGCATAGAGAATGTCACTATCAATATACATTCAGTGTTTAAAATTATTACATAACGCCTCACACAATGCAAGGGTAATGCTACAACTGTCTGTTTAACTGTGTAGGAGTGCAGCTAACAACTTTTCATTGCCAATTAATCTCCTGATGTCTGTCCATGAAATGTGGAAAAATACTGAAAAATGGCCATTACTTTCACTCCAAGAGTCTAAGATGATACACTCATTTTTTTTTCTCTGCCCAGCAGACCAAAACCAAAGATATTTACTTTACTCTAAATGAACCCTATCTTCTAAACTAAATAGCTTCTCAAACTATCACACCTGAGAAGCTGGATCTCAAGAACGTTTGGCATTTTGGCTTGAAAAATGCTTGAGATGAATAAATGATTGTCCAAACAGATGCAGATTAATTTTCTGCCAGTCAAATTATTGATGAGCAGACAAATTGTTTCAGCTCATATTTTTCCTGGAATGAGTTCTATTTGTTCCTCCAGTAAGATAACTTTTAACTAATGCAAGCAAAACTTGTTTCGGGAACATTTTGGGCAATTAAAATAACTGAATACATGAAACTGCGTTGGATATAGGGCCTACATGACTAGACCGTTAATTGATGAATAGATGAATACAAATTTTTAACATAACTGCTCCATTGGTTGAGGCGCTTCATTATTTTTCTGCTTTATTTTCTGTTTTTCCTAATTGTATCAGTAGATTTTGGATTGTTGGTTGAAGAAAACAACTTAGATGACACCCGTCTCAAGGAGATTGTGACAGGCATTTTGAAAGATTTGCTGACAATTTGCTGAACAAAAAGTGATCAATAGAACGTACTAATTGATCATTTCAGCTGCAGCCTTAATTGGAAACAATCAAAATTCTCTCATCCCTCTCTATTAAGTAAGTGGCCTGCCCGACACTTCCCCTCTCATTCACAAGGATTTATTAATTCTACTGCCTTGTGTTGAGTACCCAGCATTTGTTCATTTTCAATGCAGACTTCCCAGCATTTCCAATTTCATCTCTGTTGTGTGATTCACACCTTTTTATTTCTCATAAAAGCTGCTGAGTCACATGGCCACTCTTCCACTGCAGAGTAAATATAGTGAATGACTGTGTTGCACACTGCTCCACAATACCTCAAGGTCAACAACCTTGGGTTTTTTAAACCAAGTTGAGAGAGTTCAAGATTTATGATATGTGATTTTAAGAGCTCTCCATCGGCGGTGCAGCTGACATCTGCTCCCAAATCTACCTGTACCGCTTCATGGTTGATGACGGTACCTGTGTTTACTGTCACAAGCTAGGTTAAATGACTCTAGCTCCTCCATCTGTGGCAGTGTCTGACATTTAGACTTAATGAGGAAGTAAAGCTGTGCAACTATGAAACTCATCAGCAGCTACTCTGAGTTTGAAAATGCCACCAATTTGACGGCATTGTAAAACAAGCGTGCAAGGTCAAGCTCTGCACATAAGGGCGTTTCCAAATCAGCTACTGTACTCAGCAACGAGACTCGCCCTGGTGTAAAATCCTTGTCACCTCCGCAAGAAAGATTGTGCTAAAGCACCATCTCATACTCAGCATGTCAAGTGGAGATTTAAATTGAATCCTGGTGGTTGAGACTGTCACAAATCTGCAGCCGTTAAAGAATGTGCTGAAGAGGAGCTGGCTGAGTGACTATTCTAATTTGTGAGATAGTGGGTTATCTGAGAGATCTCTTGCTGTAAATGGGAGGTGCAGCGGCAGTGAATGGTTGGAGAGATATCGTTTATATTGTGTGCACTGTGTGCGGCAGGTATCAGCGTTTACTGCATGCCTGTGCAGGTTGCAGACTGTATGAGCAAATTCTAAGACTCACAGAAAGTATTGAGTGTGAGTTTATTTGTAAGAACTTCAGAATGCTCTGTATTTAGTAAAGACGGTGTGGAAGACTTAACTGGAGTGACTTTGACATTTAATCATCTTTACAGTAGTTCAAACTACTGTGTAATAACATGAACAGAAGCAAACATCCAGGAAAATACAAGCCAAAAGCACTTTTTGACCAACGAGTTCAAGGTACTGTGGAGCCCCAGGAACTAAACCAAGAAACAGTGAAGTATGGGTGTTTTTTACCTGCTTGGAGGGACTGAGACAAAGACTCTGGTGCAGTTTGTTTGTGTTGTAAAAGCAAATGGACCAAGCTCAGGATTATTTCTTGTGAAACTTCTCACATTCAAGATATGTGATTTTAGCATGAATTTAAAAGATCAGTCACTAATAAATTTACTAGTTGAGCAAGCCATGTTATAATTGATCTTTTTAAATAAGTCATATAGTATATCTATGCAAATCATTTGACAACCATGGTTCAGCTGAGTGGTGAGATTTTCTTTGATCAAAATCAGAATCAAATCAGATCAAAAACAGTTCAAACTTTGGTCTGTCTGTTTGGTCAGCTGATTGTATCCTATCCTCTTTGTCCTGAGATGTTATTCAAAACTATTCTAATAATACTTGCTTAATGCTTATAATCAGTAATTTCATTGTGGACTCTTTGTGATACATATTAGAAACATCACAATGCTGCATGACCTGCTTTCAGTAACTAGAATTTGATTTCCCCATTGATTTCTGCCTGTCCTGCGACGCACTGATGATGCAGGATGACATCACCACAAGTGTTCAATCAATGCACGTGTACAACTTCAGTGTGTCAGTGTGAACATGAACCCAAACCAGAACTGGAATACAATCGATCAAATGAGCCACACTGTGGGTGAAAAAGCACAATAAAAGTCTGTTTTGCACTTGCTTACTGTGCCAGTGAGACTGGTGTTTGATCAACCAGTGACCCTTGGAAAGTACTATTCCTGGAACTAAGGACTTTTGTATTACCAGGAACCACAGCAGAGGAACTGAATTTAGATCCTGGCTCCTTTTCTAAACACAGGTAAAGCTTAAAATGTTTCCTGGGTCTCTGGAAAAGATCCTGTGGTTAAGTGGGGTGGTAATTTTGAAAAACCAACTTCACAAACCATACGTGGCATACAAGCTGTAGAGAACACAACAGAGACAACAGCACGAGGATGTCACAATCGTGGGATCACAATATCAGAACAAAGTAGACATAGACACTTCCTTGGTTTCACGCTACACCACTGATTGGCAGTTACTGGCTGTAATGTGCCAAGAGTGCCAGCAGTGCACCACCAAAACGAAGGCTGCTTGCCAGATGTTGGCGGGATATACACAGTGCAAGCTTCCAAAAATTTAAGAAAAATCAGTTTTGCAAGTGTGTTACGATGAAGACAAAATGCATCCACCATGCTCCTTGTTAGGCCACAAAGATCCACACAGTGCATTTTGATGAGAAACACTGAATGCATATGGAAAAGCGTTTGTTTACAAGAAAACTTCACAGGGTGCATTAAAAGGTACCATCTGCTCCCACAGCGAGAAAACTCTATTAAAACCCCACGCTTTTACTCAAGTAACATAGTTTTTACATCCATTATGTAGTCTAGACGAGACAAGGAGAAACCATTCTTTTAAACCTGGACACAGAATTCATTGTCCCAAACACCCTTACCTTATTACACGAGTTAGCCACACGGCCAGCTGAGCCTGAGCGAACAGCAAATTCACTAAAACTGCATTTGATTGTCTCCTAGCAGAGTACACAGACCCAAGGCTAAACCCACTCACAAATAAATCCTCCCCCAGCTTATCACACGGACCATTCAGCCACCTTCAAGCATGCTGAACTCCGCAACACTAAAGAACAACACACCTAACTGTTTCAGAGCGACAGAGAGGGAGAGGAAGACACAGCCGCTAAATTGACGGCCGAGTCGTCACGTGTTTTGTCTCTCGCAGCTATCTGCCTTCCATTAATGATAACACACCCAGCGTGACGAGCATGGATGCAACAGTGGCCACGCTGACTTCAGTCTGCTAACCAGCACGTCTGGAGACAGAGCTCCCCTCTCGCTGATAAACGTGCTAAAGAGGACGCAAAGCCAAATAATGACAAGCCACCCACGGAAATGCAACACGGAAATAGAGAGGTGGTTGTTTGTGTGTCCGCGCTTTGATTTTAATGTAGGGGGGGAGGAAAAAAAAGGGAGCAACAGTTAAAACCATCAAAGCGAACCTGGCCGACTGTCTTTTCGTTTCAGAGCCAAAAACAGAGCGTGCCTTCGCGAAGCGTGACTTCACATGATAAATGGACGTACTTTGGGCAAACACACGCAGCGACACAAACGTGCACACCGCACCACCTCCCCGCAGGAAAACAAATCACGGGGACCAAATCACTGTGACTCAGCACAATGTGAGACTGTGTGGTGTAAGCGTATGCAAAGTCAGTGGAGGATGAAGCTGTAAAGATGTCGATGGCGGCCGTCATCGCGCCAGCCTCGTTTGGCAAGGGCGTCTCCTCCCTCCGACTGAGCAGAGAGACCACTCAATAAAGCTGGACGGCAATCTGGAGCCCGAATTGAGCCGCGTCCCGGCTTCTGACAAGATGAATTCACTTAATAATGAGAGCATTTGGGATTTATGGGTAACGGCGAGGTGAGCCCCATCTCTCAACGGGCACGGGCACTTAATTCTGGCCAAATCCACTGACTCACGCCCTCTCAGTGGATGTTCGCAGTCAAACGTACGCCACCTTTCCAATCTGTCTGCGCCGCTCAGCACCGGTGATGGCAGTTCCTCTGTTGAAACCTGTCCTGCTCTATATTTGCACATCACAGCGAGAAGGCCCCGTTGCCAAGAAGACAAGACCGTGGAAGACATATTTGGCTGGCTCTGGCAGAGAAATAACTCTCTCCTGTTTTCACTCGCTAACTTTTCCACACCTCACGGGTATCAGAAAAGTGGGATAGGTAGAGTACACATTTGCTAAATATATTCAAACAATGATTATACCCTTAGGAGGTGGTTTCGGCCTGGATAATGCTGCGCTCATGCCCCCAAAATAAACAGTTTTTTTTTGTCCCGGGAGTGGTTTCTTATCATGGCAAAAAGAGCAGATATCCGACACGTTTATGGTGTGAAGCAGTGTTTTCAAACCAGGTGGTCGGTATCCCCCAAAGAATCGCACTTCAAATCTGAAAGGTAGGTAGATGATTAATAGGATGCAGAAATTGGGATTCATTTATCAGAAATTAATCTAAGATTTTTTTCTTGTCTCGTGTTAGATAACTTTACCGCGTCAAGCCTCTAAAACACTGGTTCTAACCCACAGACATGTGCGATGCTGGGTCACAAGTAGACATTGACTAGACTTTTCATGGTTCCTAGAGTGATGGTTTGTTAGTTAAGTGGTCACAGTGTAGCTAAAGTGGCGACCTCAAGCTACGCCGTAGGCTATACTGTAACCTATGTGCACCTGCTCTAAAAAGCTATTACTGCACACATCTACGCTGTAGCACCTACAGAGAGACCATGTGGAGCCTCCTATTCAGTAGTGAGGCAAGGGGAGACACAATCTATCTGAATTTCACTGCACTACTTTGAGGATGTCATAATCCACCATCACTCTGTATTACAAAGCCAATAAAAGAAGCACAAGAAGAACTCTGTCAAATACAATGAAAGCATGATGATACGTCCTGATCACATATGATACATCCTATATGGTTTTGTTTTTGTACAGGAATGTCACTCTGATGAAGACTTTGGGATGTTGTGCACACTCGAGCTGTTGTTTGCCAAGAAATAGTTCCAGCTTGTAACTTCACTGAAATCACAAATTTTCCTTTTTGATTTCCACTTTATGTACAGGTTAAACAAAGAAGATAGAGCATGTTAAATATAGATTTTTAGAGGGATTTGTAAGTGTATTTTAGCCCTTTTAGACAGGTGTTTTCCCAGTACCTCAAATTTTTATGCTAAGCTAAACTGATTTCAGTCTTGGAACAGAAGCAAATAAGCATGCAATCAGCAGTACTTCTGAGGAATGTCTTCTAAGGGGTCACGCGCCAGAAAGGTTGGGAACCATTGAATTGGAGGCAGAACCTCCATCTTGGAGGTTGAACAACGGGAACTCGCAACCAGATGCACTTCCTGGCTTCGCAAGAATTTGAGAAAACATGTTAATATTGAAGGTGTAGCAGCGAAGGCAGGGAGGCCACAGCAGGATTTTTCAGTCATTACTGCAGCAGGGCCAGGCAGGACTGGTGTTTACTGTGAGCGAAGCATCTTCTTAGTCATATCATTGCCCAGCAGGCTCATTTCCCCTACAACTTCACCCCATGCTGCTCCAAGGCGAAGCTCTGTACTGTATATAACTCATGCATAGAGCTGGTGAAAGGGAAAGGCACACCAGAAAGCGTGCCTATATTCATGTTGTGGGAATATGATGAATAATTGTGTATTGTGGCCAGTGTTTCCCTACAAACACAAGATGGATTGGAGTCCCGTTGAAGACTGCAGATGAAAGCTGCAGTTCTGTATTGGCACAGCTAAGTGTGGCTCACCCTGCCCTAACCATTGTAAATGAGTTCTTACTCACAGAGGGAGGCCGCCCCACTGCTCGGCCTCGCCGGGCCCCGCCTCGCTCCACTGGCCCCCGGACTCGCCACTCAAAGCCTCCTTTTTTCCATTTTCCAATGCGGCCAGGAGCCAGCTGGCTTTATTGGAGTTTTTAAAAGCTATAGCCTCAAACATTCATCCTCTGTCTCAACACGTTCTAGACAGTTTCCCTTTTTTCTCTCTGCCTCACTTCATCTTCATTTCTCGCTCACCTCCTCCTCCGTGCGCCACAGACTCTCCCTCTCTCTGTCTCTCTTTCGAAGCGTGTTTCCCATTCCCCACCCGTTCTCCCTTTTTTCCCTTAATCCTCCATCTTATCCCCAGAGCTCACTCCAGCGGTTCGGTCTGGCCTAGCTTCTTCTAAACCCCTCTCATACAGACAATCAACGCAGCCAACACAAATGCTAGTTTCAGCCATATTAAATTATCTTCCTTCCTTCTCTTGCGCTAAAACAAAAGTCCTCAGAGTACCAGGGGTCTGCTCTCATCTACTTAGATTTAATTTAGGTTTCACAAAATGATACAAACACATTGTTCTGTCTGACTCATGTCGAATGAAAGACCTGAGACTGAGACTAGCCTCAATTTTCTTCCCGTGCTTTATTATTATTCTGCTGGCAGCGTGTCCCAGGGCAAGGTTGTGGTCAGTGGCTCTCTGCGGTGCTCCAACAAAATAATTACAACGGACAATTGGAGAAACCACAATCAGTGCCAGATGAGGTGCATTAGACACAGTTATTCTTTCAATTTGATTCAGTTCTGTGCTTTTACAGGCATCTGTGCTCACATTTTGCATGTTCATTAACGCCCTTGAGACTTTATTCTATGGATAACACAATGCGGGGTGTTTTTCCTCTGATTCCAGCCTAATTACCACTGGAACTTGAAAGTGACATAAGGACACGGTTTGAGTCACAGAGCCGTATACATATAAACAAAATTCTTGCCAAATGAGACAGACTGTCCTCAGCAGAATTGCTTAGCCGTGTATTTCTATATCATTAGTGGGGAACATGTCCAGATATTGCACGGAGGCATGTCATTTCCCCTTGCCTAGGGAAATGAGCACATCTGTGGGGGGCTAGAGGCTCTCAGGCGGGGCACACAACGCAGCATCTGTGTTCTAGGAGATGCATATCCGCAACGAGTAGGGCTGCTTCAAAACCCCAATGAATCCCTTAAAAAGAGAGACAAATTGGAATGCCATTTGTAGGATAAATTGGGATGATAATTCAGTGGGAAATTAGCTAAATGCAAGTATGAATCGCAGCTTTGTAACTAATTTGGCCCTTATGCCATCAGTAATATTATACTGAGATAAATGGTTGCTATGGTTGCCTTTCAGCTTTCCATATTGTTCGCCTCTTCATGAGGGAGCGGCCTCTTAGTGCTGTTTCCCTGACGTGGAAATGAGCTACTGCTGACTTGCAAGGATTATTTCATCACAAAATGGCCTCCATTAGTTTCAGCCTGCCACGAGTTTCTATTCCCTCTGCTTCAGACATCATTAGTTTGGGTATCTTCCCTCTTCGTTGTTTCATTCGTTGTGTTATTTTCACAATCATCATCATATTCCCCATTACATCATTTACATCCACTCACTAAGACCCTTCTGCCCGTCAGCAACAACCACTTGGTTTTGATGATCATACAGAACATCACTGATTACCATAACATTTCGAGCCAAATAGCACTTTTAATTCTGTAAAATTGTTTTCGAGGATGATATTCATGGAGTGGAAATGTTGAGAGACAACGTAATTAATGTTGTTTTATACACTAGTACTCCTCAAAAATGAAAAAAAAAAATTCAAGTGCTTCAACAAGGGATCCTAACTAACTTTTAAATGTTGCGGTTTGAAAAAACACTTCAGAATCTTTCCACCCACAAATCACCAAAAACACCTCACTGGGCTGAGCTGTCAGCAATAAACTAAAAAAAACTTTGGGAGGAAAAAAAAAAAAACACAGAAAACAAAATCCATAAACTGCATTCATTTGAGATAATCCTCATTCAATCCTTATGCTGCATCTAACCACACGCTCTGCTGTGCTGCCTGTATTGTACTCCACAATTTCAATTCCATATGCTGTTTTTTTATTAAATGATATATTTATTAATGCGTTTCATCTGATTGCATTGCAAAAAGTTATTGATTGTACACTATTTGATTTATAACCATAGGTTTAGAAGTCCTAAGTAATGCCAGCTCTTAATTGCTGCACAACAATTTAACAAAAAGTGATAAATTGATTATTTTTGGTTATTTTTCATCAACAACCACACACTCATATATAACCGTTTAATAAGGTTAGAAAAGTGTAACATGATGTGTTATGTGTCATGTGGACAGAAAGACAGCAAGACTGAAGACATGTCATGTCGTCTGATATTCTGATAGTATAGCTCCGACTAAAAGCCTTAGAAATGGCACAGAGGAAAACACAGCCCCCTCCTCTCACTTCTCTGCAGTCATGCTCATGTCAAATCCCCAAAATACCAAACCAGTGCAGGTGAGAAATGAACTTGCATGAGCCAGACAAACATTTGACTCCTCAAAATAACTCTTCCCGGGACGCGTTATTATTAAAAACCTTATTACTGCCTCTTCATCCGTCTCCTTCAACTTATTTGTCATCATTATTAAAGACAGCTTATCATCATCATCGTCAGCCTCATAATGATTGTGGCCGTCATCATTATCATCATCATCATCATCATAAATGATTTCTCTCGCCATAACATTAGTATTCTTGCACTGTCATCATGTCCCCACTCATCTTCCAAAGGCTCTGCTCTTTGCTCAAAGAGAATCCGAGCGGGAGAAAGGATTCAGCTGAGAGCAAATCCGTCATTAATAAACACATAAATGAACATTAAATTTTAGTTTAGTCAGCCATGATATAAAATAAGGAGGAGTTTTGTGTAATTGGGGGAACTGGAGGCAGGAAATTGGAGTAATGCAGTGAGAGGTGTTAAAATGGCTCAGCTGCACACCTGCATTCAACATGATTGTCACGTTTTTGGGATAAGCAGGGCCCGACCCAAACGCAGAGAGGGCAGACAGAGCTATAAAGTTCAAAGATTTATTTAAATGGGTGGCTTACAGGCAGGCAGACGGGAGAGCAGGCGGGTTCGTGTACCTCCAGACGAGCAGGAGGAAGGCGGGCGGGTTCAGGTTCAGGTACGGGGGTCGGGGTCAGGTTTGAAGCATGGAGTCCACGGTAACTTTAACAATCTGGCAGCGGGCAAGTGGGCGGTTAAATGACTTCAGGGATGATTAAGGAAGTGGGAGCAGGTGAGCAGGTGGGCAGGGAAGGTCAGGTGACTGGGACAGGAGGGAGAGGGGTTATCGCTGAGCAAGAGAGAGCGGCTGGATGAGGGACAGGAGACCAAGGGCACATCCCACGTTCCTTAACCCTCATGTTGTGTTCCGGTCAAATTTTGACTGATTTAAAAGTTTCATCTTCTGAAAGAATGTACTTAATTTGATCAGACTGACCTTAGATTCCATGACTTTGTCCACAAAGAGGATTTCAACACACAAAATAAATTATATTGCTTTAAATACAATTTTGGGTGTTTTATTCAACTTTTGTACACTCTTGGTGTTCCCGGTCAAAAATGACCGGTCATTAGAAATGAATGGGGGAGACGACAATTAGTGTATAAAAGTGAGCTCAGGTACATCCTCATTTGTCAGATGAACACACACATACACATGCATGCATGTGCACACACACACACACACACACACACACGCTTTGGGTTCCCTGGCAACTACTACGTGAACCTTTGCCCAGTAGAGTTTCTCTCCCACGGGAGCAACACCTGTTGGCAGCTCTCATGAACAGCTGCAACCTAGTTTCAATAATACTGAACTTTTCTCGTAGCTTTGGTATATAATGCTTTTATGAAGGCCTTGCTCAGGGTTCATTATGTGGCAGCACCATGGCAGGCCGATATACCGGTAAGTGAGGCTCTTGATTATGTATTTGATCACCACACTGGTGAGGAGAAGCAACGCCAGGAGGATGGATTAGAGGAGGAAGTGTCAGAAGCTGAAGATGACTATAATATAAAAATATTATCCAGAGCAAGAAATAACTGATGTGAAAACAAGCGTAACGTGCCATAAATGGCAATGCATATATTTGCAAGGCACATGCAACAATCTGCACATACTGTCCAACATGTGCATGAGAAAAAACACCATTGAAGTTTGAGGTTAACCCACTCCACCAAGTTTAGAAGCCTGATTTTATATCAGTTTTCAGTTTTCTTCTGTTATCAGAAAAAAAACTGAATAGACTGATGAACATTGTGATGTCATGGTTCTTGTTAGTTGTTGTGGTAATTTCAGCTTTGAAAACGACCACTCGACAACTTGCTGTTGCTCATATAAGCTTTATCTATAACTTATATATTACAACAGTTGTTCTTTAATGTATTAAGATATTGATCTTGGAATATTGTGAAATTGTCAAGTGTAGGGTTGGAATAATTTCCTTTGAACACAAATCTTCCATGAAGGTCCATGAGGGGCCGGTGCAATGTGGTTTGGGTAGCAGTCGTGGCGGGGGGCCTCGACAACCCAATCCCTGGACCAAAACTCTGGCAACAGGGACATGGAATGTCACCTCGCTGGGGGGGAAGGAGCCTGAGCTCGTGCAGGAGGTTGAGAGGTACCAGCTAGAGATAGTCGGGCTCACCTCCACGCATAGCTTGGGCTCTGGAATTATTATTATTATTATATAGGGATGCCGTCAGGCTGAAGAAGGAGTCCTATTGGACCATGTTGGCCTGTGGGACTCCTGACGCAGTTGACAGGTACCGACAGGCCAAGCAAGCTGCAGTCTGGACGGTCCTGGAGGCAAAAACTCGGGTCTGGGAGGAGTTCGGTGAGGCCATGGAGGAGGACTATCGGTTGGCCTTGAAGAGATTCTGGCAAACCGTCCGGTGTCCTCAGAAGGGGGAAGCAGTACTCTGCCAACACTGTTTACAGTGCAGGGTGGGGAGCTGTTGACATCAACTGGGGACATTGTCGGACGGTGGAAGAAATACTTCGAGGATCTCCTCAATCCCACCGACTTGCCTTCCAATGAGGAAGCAGGAGGCTGGGGACTCTGAGGTGGACTCGTCCATCACCCAAGCCGAAGTCACTGAGGTAGTTCGCAAGCTCCTCGGTGGCAAGGTGCCGGGGGTGGATGAGATCCGCCCTGAGTACCTCAAGTCTCTGGATGTTGTGGGGCTGTCTTGGCTGACACACCTCTGCAGGATTGCATGGAGGTTGGGGACAGTGCCTCTGGAGTGGCAAACCAGGGGTGTTCCAACTACAGGGGAATCACACTTCTCAGCCTCCCGGGAAGGTCCACTACGCCAGGGTACTGAAGAGGAGAATTCGGCCGATAGTCAACCCCCTCAGATTCAGGAGGAACAAGGCGGTTTTCATCCCGGTTGTGGAACACTGGACCAGCTCTATACCCTCCATGCAGTGGTGCTTGAGGGTTTATGGGAGTTTGCCCAACCAGTCCACATGCACTTTGTGGATCTGGAGAAGGCATTCGACCGTGTCCCTCGTGGTATTCTGTGGGGAGTGCTCCATGCGAGTATGGGGTCCGGGGGCCTTTGCTAAGGGCTGTTCGGTCTCTGTACGACCGGAGCAGGAGCTTGGTTCGCATTGCCGGCAGTAAGTCAGACCTGTTCCCAGTGCATGTTGGACTCCGGCAGGGCTGCCCTTTGTCACCGGTCCTGTTCATAATCTTTATGGACAGGATTTCTAGGCGTAGCCAGGGGCCGGAGGGAGTCCGGTTTGGGAACCACAGGATTTCATCTCTGCTTTTTGCAGATGATGTTGTCCTGTTGGCTTCATCAAGCCAGGACCTTCAGCTATGTACTGGAGTGGTTTGCAGCCGAGTGTGAAGCGGCTGGGATGAGAATCAGCACCTCCAAATCCGAGGCCATGGTTCTCGACCTCGACCGGAAAAGGGTGGCGTGCCCTCTCCGGGTGGGTGGAGAGGTCCTGCCTCAAGTGGAGGAGTTCAAGTATCTCAGGGTCTTGTTCACGAGTGAGGGAAAGATGGAAGCATGAGATTGACAGGCAGATTGGTGCAGCGCTTCCGCAGTTATGCGGTCGGTGTACCGGACTGTCATGGTGAAGAAGGAGCTGAGTCGAAAGGCGAAGCTCTCGATTTACCAGGTCAATCTACGCTCCCACCCTCACCTATGGTCATGAACTTTGGGTAATGACCGAAAGGACAACATCATGCGGATACAAGCAGCCGAAATGAGTTTCCTCTTCAGGGTGGCTGGGCGCTCCCTTAGAGATAGGGTGAGAAGCTCAGTCACTTGGGAGGAGCTCTGGAGTAGAGCCGCTGCTCCTTCACATCGAGAGGAGTCAGCTGAGGTGGCTTGGGCATCTATTTCGGATGCCCCCTGGATGCCTCCCTAGAGAGGACAGGCCCCAGGGAAGACCTCTCTCTCAGCTGGCTTGGGAACGCCTCGGGGTCCCCCCGGAAGAGCTGGAGGAAATGTCTGGGGTGAGGGAAGTCTGGGCATCCTCTGCTTAGACTGCTGCCTCCGTGACAGGATCAAGCGGATGAAGATGGATGGATGGAATTCAAGATGTATAAGCTCAGATCAATAAGGCATACAGGCCATGAATGAACAAATAGAAATTCAAAACTTGTAATGTTCACAAGAACTTAAGTTGATTAGAAAATCTAACACAACAAATAGTGATAATATATATGTATTATGTTATTAGTTTTTATGATGGAGTCATTTTTGACCGGGAACACAAAATCGTTTAACATGAAATGAATACAACATGAGAGTTAATTGGTATTTCCTTGCTTGTCAGTCCCTATTGGCCATCCCAAAGCTCTTATTTCAGATCTGTGGGGGTGAGCAGGCATCTCTGGGGATCCATGAGCGAGGATACACCACAGCAGCCTTGAAAGAAATCTCACCGGCCGACCCCCGTATTGAAGATCCGTTTTTGATTGGATGGTGCAGCTGATCAGTCTGACCTGACGCGTCACAGCATCAGTGGAGTTTCATAAAGGAGTGATGACAGACGACAGATTGGACTCAGGTTTGCTATTTGATCTGTTTTCTGTTTCATTATCTGGTTGAAAAGTCTATTAATTGCAGGTTGGACAACAAAGGGAAGACACAGCCAGTGGCTTTCTTCATTTATCAGAAAGATTTATTCATTTTCCCCCATTAACTTTCATTATGGATTCAGTTAAAGTCATGGAGAGGGGGAGAGCCTGACTGTCAGCAACAAACACTTTTTTACATCATCTATCCTCATTTCCATTCAGTCACATGTGAGGCTGATCGTTACCAAGCGTCGGCTTTGATATGATTACATCACTCCAATTTTACCCCTAAGCGTTTAGCTTAATAACTAATTTCCAGTGTTCAAAAGACAGCATAATCATATTTTGGGTTATTAAATAATTAATTCACAATCAGAATATCAAGAAATACAACAGCAAATATTGAATAAATAATATTATGGAATTCTACCAGCAGAAATAGTTTCTGTGCCTCTCAGCAGGACACAGCACAAACACAGAAT
This sequence comes from Scortum barcoo, assembly GCA_023238725.1. NCBI lineage: Eukaryota > Metazoa > Chordata > Actinopteri > Centrarchiformes > Terapontidae > Scortum > Scortum barcoo. Next base: position 8,129,311 of record CM041543.1, on the reverse strand, counting down.
GCAGAATAGTCTTTAAACAAGTTTCCTCGTGTCTTTTCTCCTTTTCTTGTGTCTCATCCAGTGGGAGCGAGCAAGATGCAAGTGAGGAAAACATGGAAGCAATTAAGAGACTTTAGATGTACCCAAAGTTAGAGGGCATAGCAGAAAGAAAGACAAATCCACGGCTTTGAGGAGACGGGGGTGTGGCTGCAGGAACAAACAGAGGGGCAGACCATGACAATGACTGGACTTGGCCATTCGGCTGGTGGTCAAACAGCTGATGAATGAGCCAGTGATTGTGAGGCATGAATGAAACAATCAGGCGAAAGCGGGCTCGACCCCGGCACTCTGCTCGAACTGAAGCCGCAATTATTGTTAACATCGTAATCGGCGTTTACATCGTTAACCTCTTCAACGTCATCATCTAATTAGAGTTCATTTTTGAGGCTGAATTTCTTTGTTTTAACACAACACGAACACAAGAAAACAAAATTACCTGTTAAAACACGACTCTTGAAGGGTTAGTTCATCCACATAACAAAAACAGAGAAAAAAAAGATGAATTTCAGACTTTTAAAGTTAATTTTCTGTGCATTGAGTCACTGTATAGAAGTCTCAAAGACATCAAGATCTTGAAAAAAAATAAAACTAAAACTATCTGCCAGATCTCACATGAGGTCAGTAAAAAAGTGTGAGATGTGAGGAAATGTGTTTTTCTCTCCAATTTGGGTGCGGTGACCCATTAAAATTTAAGGCTGCTCCTGCTACATTAACAATGTCAGCGCATAGTTGCCATTTCTGTTAGCATCATTGCAATCATCACTGTGTGCTCACGAAAAGCTTTTCATCCCCTATATTTCATTGTCCTCGGGCTCTTCATCACCATCATCTTCTTCATTATCATTGGTATTGCCTCCGATAGTCTGCAGAGGTGCAGAAAAATGAAATGATTTTCCTGCAGCATGTAACAAGGATAGTGGTGGAAATGTCAGAGTAAATAGCCCGCAGGAGAAAGAGAACAAAACAAACAGGGGCGATAGCGAGTTTGATCTGCTATTTATGAGAAAGCGGAAAAACAAAGCAGGACTATGAAATCGATAACTTCCTAAATCACCTAAGAGAGGGTTAGCAGAGGCTCCTGGGCAGCCCTCCAGCTCAGAGACTGGCAGTTTATGGATCCTCCGTCGCATGCACACACACATACGCACACACACACACACACACACACAACCAGCAAATCCCGAGAAAAGGCACACATCTCCAAGTAAACACACACCCACTTGAGCGCACAAAACTGGAGTGCACACCTTTCATTCTCCCTCACAATCACGCACACAGGCAGAAAAATGTACGCCCACACACACGTACAGTAATCCCCCCTCTCTGTCACGCATGCACACACATGCTGACATCCACTGTGACAGTCCCTAAAGTAACCCCCCCCCCCCACACACACACAGAGGGATGCAAATACACAGAGTTGCACGCTGACACCCACATGCACTCAACCCCACTTTCACAGCGAAAACAATCATAAATAAACAACCTCACTCACTCTCTCTATCTTTCCCTCTGTCACACACCCACACACACGCTGCACACACACACACACAGAGTCATACACAAACACCACTCCACCTCACACACAAACACAAAACCCTGCTGAGATTGAGTCAATGCAGTAAAAAAAAAAAAAAAACACATGCTTGTATTTTTAGGTAAAAGCTGTGTGTTGAAATATGACATGAGGGAGTGGTTGTAAATACACGCAGTAAACCGCAGCATGAAGATATACTGAGCAAATAAAAATGATGTATTCAAGTTTTGATTGTAACTCGCGTCTGTGTACTGTTTACTCACATAACAGCTATAAATAGCAAAGCTGCAATTTCTTTCCCCTATATTACCTTTATTGCCGCTCTTTGACACCACGTTAGTGTTGAGGAAGTGAGTTTCTAGGCAGAATGAGCTCAAAGTCAATGAGTTTTTTTTGTCATTAGAGAGAAATGCAACAGTCGCGTCGAGCTGATCTTTTATTGTCTGTGTTTGAAGTCTGTGCTATTTTGTGCGCTTGAATGTGTTACTCCAGGACTCCGCTGAGGGTTCCCTGTTTGTTTGTTTACGCCGTCGGGTTCGCCGGTGCTGCTCACTCAGCACCTTGCAACCGGTGTCACAGAGTGGTTGGGGTGAACGCCTGGTCAGCTAAGTTTAGGCCCTCCACCGAGGGGGGAAACACTCAATTCGTATTGCAGACTCATCTGCATACATTATCATGATCGGGGATGACACGCAACCAGAGCGTGCTTCCACACTCCCTCTGTGGGTGGTAATTGCAGCTACGGCTCTCGTTACATCCCACAGAGACCGGACGAGAGTGACAGGTTAGAGGAGGGGAGAGGGATGAAACGAGGCGGAGTGACAAAGAGAAAATGACAGACGGGAGGAAGTGGAAGGGCCGCAGTGTCAGGGAGAGAAAGAGAGAGAAAGGGAGGAGAGTCATAGTGCCGGATAAACAAAGGCGGAGGCGAGATGTTTGTTGAGAGATGCAGAGAAAGAAGTAAGAAGCTGTGCCTGTATCCTGCATAATACACTGTGTGCTGTTATATCTTTATGAGGGCTGGTAGGAGTGCAACGGTGAATAGGGAGAGGGGGATGATGAGGAAGAGAGCGAGTGGAGGCCAGAGCTGTTTTCTCCTGGGCAGGATGTGAATACCTAATCAATAGCCATCAGGACTCGGGAGGATTTACTGTCTTGTGCTGCAGGACTCAGACACCCCAAGGCAAGCCGAGTGCTCAGGCCAGAGCAATGGAGCATGAACGCTCTGGCACAGAGAGCCGCTGTGATACAAACAGGGAGGAGGGTCCACAGAGGGCAGAGAGGACAATCGACCTTGTTTTTTTCTTGTAATTCTGCCCCCAGACAGCACAAGTTGTGTCGTGCTGCACGCAGCTATGCATTTTTAGATTCAAACCACTGTCTTCCTCTCTTTGAACTTGAATCCTTCTGAATATGAACCATCTGGTCACCCAGCCAGCCAACCAGTAACGTAAGCCTTCCTCAATGCTGCTAAAAACGGTGCTTTTGAGAGAAAACAAATACATTTTGGTGTCACCATATTTACAATTAAGACTTTCAAGACAAGACTTTTACATTAAAGTATAAGTCACGTCCTTGCTAAGATTGTGTAACCAAATTATTTAACCACAACTCAAAGGTACCTGGTGGCATTTTTGACCACTAGTAGTGCTACTGAGCTGAGATGTTTTTGTGAGCAGGTCTCTGTTTTGTTGGTGTCTTATACTGAATAAGAACAGAGCTTTATTTGTTTAAAAAAAACTCCATAGAACTCCTTTGACCTCAAAATTGTATTGGCAAATTGTCAAAGATGTATCGTATCCCAAACCCATGAACTCAGTTTATCTACAGTTTATTACGACCCATGGATAATTCCATAATATGATTGATGATGATGTTCTCTGTACATGTGGCATCTATTGCACGTCTGTCCATCCCAGGGAGAGGGATCCCTCATCTGTGAATGATAAATCACAGAATAAGAGAAATGCCTGAAACATGTTTGAGGTAATGCCACTTGTTGTTTCACTGTTAATGTCCCACTGATTATCAGCTAGAATCAGCCTTTGTATCATTATTTTGAAACTAGGGCTGTCACTTTTCTTTGTAAATGACACAAACGTGTGTTTGCAGGATATACCAGGGCTGAACAGTTTGAATGTATAGTTGTAGAGCAGGGCTGGAGGAATATGGATCATCTGTGATCAGATCAGTAGTCTGTTTCTGATCTAAACACTGGTGTCATTAATCAGATGGTATGTAAGTTGTCAGACTGTGCTGTACCTCTTTCCTGCAGCTAAGACTTGAGTAGCTTCCACAAAAGGACTACACAGTACACTGTGAACAGCTGATGAAGAATTAAATTCTTAACATTGAAAGCTGTGACGTATCGAACAATATGGGAGTGCCTGAACACTAAACAAAAACAGATCAAGATATTTATTTTTAAGATTTTCTGCTTTTTTGTCTTGTCTTATTTTCATGCAGATGGATATAGGGCTTTGTTTTGATTGCATAGTATTAACAACCCATGAAAGACCAACTTTGCAATCATACAACTTGTGTTGAGGAATGATGCCATTGCTCAGAGAGCACAGATCTCTATGCAGGAGAAAGTGATTTATGCATTCAACATGTTTTAGGACAGAAGGTTTTTCATTTGTGACTCCAGATTTCATCATCATGTAGGAAAAAGGCCTTTTTTCAGCCTGCATGTCAGTCTTTTGTGTGCCGAAGAAGCTGCTGTCAGGGATGAAGATCAAGGTAGAAAGGAAATTTTAATCAGTGAGTAACAGCGCCCATGCACGTATTTTATAGCAAAAACAGTAATTACTTTAATGATTATGAAATCTGCATAATTACAGATACCCAATTGTACTGCAGGTATCCTTTAAAAAATCCTGCAGTAATTATTGATAATGGTTGTAGATTATATATTGGCAGGATGCTGGCATAAATCGACCAAGCCTTTCATTTTTGAAGCAAAGAAAAAAAAAACACATGTACATTACCGAACCCCAGCGAGAGTTTCATCTTTAACAAGCTAACTAGCAATCTGTTTAAACTGAAATCTGTTCGCACACTGAGCAACTGCGATGAGTTGAGCTCAAGGGACAAAACTGGAACAGAAAACTTGAGGGATGATACTGTCTGTCTGGCACCGGCTCTTGGACGAACTCCATTATGAAGCTGCAGACAGTAAAAAGAAACATGTTATTGTAGGCGGCACTGCATGGCTACCACATTGGTGATAATTACTAATAATTACAGACGAAACTGTTTGTATATGGGCTGTTCTGCCTAATTCTGAGAACAGAAACCGGTTGTTAATTACCCCGGCATCTTAAATTTTCAGTGAATTAATCTCAGCTGCTGATGTGGGTGTCTACATATATATATATATATATATATATATATATATATATATATATATATATATATGCACACAGTATGTGAGGACAAATCAAAGCATAGGCAAATGGATTGAGTTAATCAAGATTTCAAGCTTGATTTATGTTAACAGTTTACACTTACAACCACGCATTGATAAATATGTATCACGCAGCAAACACACACACATATTAACACCCTAAGCACACACAGACACGCACCTAGGGGCACACGCACACACACATAGCTCTCCCCAGAAGACCCCTCAGGCCACGCCAGAGTGGCCTTGACGTTTATGCTGATCTAGCATGGCAACAGCAGATATTGCTCCCCACTCCCTCTTCATATTGTCTGTGCTCGGCCCGGCACGGTTCACTTACTCACCGCTCCACAGCCCGGCGGCAAATAGACTGTGAACATCCAGACTGTCCATCATGGAGGGGAGTTTGACAGTCCTCTGACAGGCACGCTGAATTGATTCTTCAGACCCGCTGTTTATTTTCGCCTGCCTTGCCAGCCCGTTGCTCAGCTGGTTCTGGTCTCTCGCTTGCTTGAATTCAAGGTCCAACCACACAGCGGCCTCCCCCCTCCTCAACCCACCCCAAACTATCCTTGTCACTGCGCGAAACAACTGACACTGACAAAACTGCGTGTTCCCCCTCATCTGTTTTCTAAAGCTATTTGCAACATGACAATGAGTTATGAATGGCAGCAGCTGGTAAAAGTGAATGTAGCGCAAACTGGGGTCCCCGGTTCACATGTATGCCTCTAATCCAATTTAGGCGTATCACATTTAAACAAGAATGTTGCCCCGTGTCAAACCGTCTACCCGCTATCGACATGATTAATCAATATAAACACAAACCCCGGGAACCAATCCTGTCTCCTGGAAATAGTGTTTACACACAACTAAATTAGCAAATGCATCTGAAAACTGTTCACACACCCATTTCTTCTCACTGCTCCTCAATGTTCCTGCTGCACCTGTTGCTTTCAATTTAAGCCCTTCCACCTCTTCAGCCTCCTGTGGCATTAGTATTAAGTGTGCATTCATCGGATTTTACTTTGAGAGTTCATGTATACACTACATGTGAAATGTGATGTGTGTGGCCTGACTACACTGAACATATCTGCAAAATATTCACCGTAAGGCTGCATCTACCAAAATGTTTTATTACCGATTAAGCTATGTATTCTTTTTTTTATATCATCATCCATCCATTTTTTATACATTATTTATATATACTTATCCTCACTCACTCATCTTTTTTTCTGCTTCTTCCTTTTCTTCCCTTTTCTCTCTTCTTGTTCTTTCTCTTTGTTTTCTTCTTAATTATCATATGCAGCACATTGTGTTTTCCCCAGGTATTAAATGTCCTATTCTGTAAGAGAAAATCAGATCAAAACGGTTGCAGATTAATATTTTATTGATCGATTAATTGTTCCATCTCTTGTTGCCTGCAATTCCTGCTCCTGGTAATAAGGATGATTAATGGTTTTATGGTTTGGGTAAAAGCACCAAGTTTAAGGGTAGGGAGAGACTGTGGATAAATACTGATACTTACTCGAAGACACAGTATATGGTGTGTGGTGCAGGATGTAAGCTGATGTTTTTGGTGTCAAAACTTCGCACTTTGTACATACAAACAGCCTCGCTACCACTTAAAAATGTAACTCTTTCTGGAGTGGAAAAAAATTGCCTGTGAACTTGGTCTTGGCAGCAATTACATTTCCTCCACAACTTATTTTTCAAGGCAGGTAAATGTATTTTGTAGTAGATGGGGTTTCCAAAACTCATATGCACAAAAACCAAACTAAACATAACCCCCTGACCCTTCCCCCGTCCACACAGAAATAAGGCACCCGTACACACTGTTCTTGCCTCTCGACAGAGGAATGTAATACACATATCTAGTCTCACAGAAACGTATTCACATAAAGTCTAGACAATTCACTGAACAATCTCAATCTGTCTCGGGCCTTTCCTGCAACACTGAGAATGCATGAGCGAAGGGCGGTCATAAATATCTCAGATAGCCCATTCACATTCTCAGTCAATACACTCTCCAGTCAGTCAGGCCGCCGGTAATCAAACTAAGAAGTCGGTGCGATGACAATAACACTCCGACCTCAGCCCCGTCTGGTACAGCCATCAGCACGAGCTCATACTTCTTCGTTAGCTGCGCCACCGTGTGCAGCCTTGACATCTCAACTGTCTCCGCACGAAAAAGAAAAAAATATATATGAGACAGACTCTTTTATGTTTTGCATCACTGACATGGGCTTACGAGAACAAAGAGGGATTTCCAGTGGGAGTCTTTAATCTTGTTAGTTTTTATTCAAACTCCATAACCTTTATTTATTCAGGTTGGTTTCTGTGGAGGTCAGATATTTCAAAAAAGGGCTAGAGACATGGTAGCATGTTTCATTGCAGACATAGAATTGATTAAATAGAATTTCTCTATTAACTGTAACAAGCTAATATCTGTTATAATAATGTACTTCTTGTTAAAAGTGTCTGTGTGACATATTACACTGCATAGGTAAATTATATATGAATTAATTATATTATATTATATATTTCACAGGTAAAAAAAAAAAAAGTTAGGTCTTCTGGTTCACATGAATTCATCATACGTGAAATCATGTTTGGCACCGTGCACTGAACATTTCAAAGTACTTTACTGTTGTGAGGATGAAAGTGAATGAAAGTGATGAAAATTGGCTTATAAGTGCAAAGCTAATTTACAGATGAGGGTGATGGGAATATAATTTACTTTGAAGGTATTTGGTCAAGTATTGGCTGGAGATAAAGTTTGACGTGATGATGGAGGTGAATCACCACCACAATCAGTCACCGCATGTTCAGAACTACAACTGTCGTGCAGGTGGCGGTAGACAAAAAGTCAGTGCCTCACTAAATATTTTTTGATTCATCTCCTGAGAGACGTGAATGTCTGTACCCAAAGTGGGCCACGTCCTCAGGTAGATAATAGGTCAGTGGAAGTGTTAACCTGCTGATGCTGATTGAGTCCCAGTCCTCTGGGCACCATAAACGTCTTTCTGTACAGTCCATGATGATTCATCCAACAGTTTTTGAGATATTTATAAAATGAACTAGATAGATAGATAGATAGATAGATAGATAGATAGATAGATAGATAGATAGATAGATAGATAGATAGATGAATGAGATAGATAGATAGATAGATAGATAGATAGAAACTCCACAATGGCACATTTCTGGACAACACACTTAATTAAAGTATTGAATGAACAAATTGAAAAACCTTTCCAAGTGGATGGCGGAGCAAAGGTGCTGTAGTCTTGCAGGACGTGACACGGTGCTGGCAGCTATGCCAGTTTGGTTTTCAGTTTCCCTCCACAGGACTACAAGCTGATATTGGCAGCATGGGTCTGTCTCCGTCTCTGTCAGTGCCATTACTATTTTTACCCTCCAACCGTTAAAGCTTGCTTTTCTCTCCGCTGGTTTCTGGGGATACAGGCCTCTATCCCTGTGTTGCAGCTAGTAGCATCTGCATTCATACCTCTGTAGTTACATCCCACCTGATCCCCTGCCAATATACACACACATGCACGCACACACTCTTTAACTATTAGCAATAAAGTGCATTTTTACAATGCCCTCCCTATGCCATGATTTAATAGATGTTCTACTGAATAAATCATTGAAACTTGCGTCCCCAGAGCTGAGATTTTGGAAATCTTTCTCGGGCTCTGTCTCTGTCCCACTGGTCTGATTCCTTGCGTTGCCTAGAACAATATTCTTTGATCCACCATAATTCTTACTGTCTTTTGCTGTTCAAACTTTACCTCCTCCCTTGATCCTTGCCAAACTTCTTCCCTTCCCCTCCCACCGTCCTTCATTTCCATCCCTCTAGCTGCTGCTTAATATTAATCTAAAGTTGAAAAGCATCATATGGAGCCACCAAAACTACACTTATACAGCAGGTCATTTACAATACACAGTTATACATACTTACATTTAAATATCATCTCAATATCAGGTTAATGATTGTAATTTTTAGAAATCATGTGACACAATAACTGTACAAAACAACAACAACGGATTTCTTCAAGCTCTTCTTGTCATTTCTTGAGGACAATTTGCCACCTAGAAAAGTGCCCAGGATTTATTTTGAGCAGTTGGTGGAGATTCATCAAGACAATCTGATGTCATCTGGTTCGCCCCGAGTCCTCCGAGCTCATCCCAGAGTGCAGCAAGGTGTCTCTACGTCCCCATGAGGCCCGCGCTGACTGTGACTTTCTTCTTGTCAAGGCGCATGTGGTGTTGCCTGCAGCCTAGCCTGCCGGAGCGTCCAGTCCCCATGATCACACCTGCTAAAGAAGGAAGATCCTCACGCATCCTCCAGGCTACAGAGCAGCTGAAAGTCACAAATGATTATGTTGTGGTGTGCTTCTAAAACCAGCTAGCTTTGGCCAATGTAGCCAGCGCCCACTGCACCAGCTCTTCATGAGTTCAAACTGATGAGCCAATTAACCAACCCAAACCGAATTAACTGACAAAACTAATATTAGGTTGCTACTTTTACAACAACACGATTGTTTCACACCTTTATCCACTCGTTACTTAACAAATTATGATTGTTGCATAAAGAAATACAGGGCTTTCTTATAAATTAACAGTGACAGTATAAACAAGCACAGCTGAAATAATTAGTGGATAAACGGGAAATTAATTGGTAACTATTTTGATAATGGTTTAAGTCATTTTTCATGCAAATGGCCAAACACTCCTCAGGTGTGAAGATTTTCTTTTTACTTATTTCATTTGAATTCATTTTTAATCAGTTTGAGTTTTGGAGTATTAATTGGGAAAACCAAACCAAACAATCAATTAATAAATGAAGATAAAATAATAATCAACTGTTTTTGAAAACTTTGATACTTTAAATACATTATCCTGATTTCTTAAGCAATATTCTGAATACAGGACTTTTATATGTAATGGTGACTCACTATTTATATAGCTGATTGCTTTTGATTGGACAGAGCTACAGATGTTTCCTGTTATTTACACTTTATGAAAGTCTACATTAGCTAAGACATTACTTTTTGATAGTGTAATCTGTTTAAATAAATTACTAGTCTGAAACTGGCTAGTAGTTATTAAGAACTTAGATAGCTGGTGCAACCAAATCCTGGTGATTAGTGATGACTAAATGATCAGAATCTGATGCATCAGTTGTAATAGTGATTACATAATTTGCCGTCTTTCAGAGGACTCTCTGCAGTTACATGTCCTGCAGTGTATTGTCATCTGAAGGCTGTAGCACAGACTGGATATGTCATGCAAACAGAAGAAGTCCACATGGTTGTCAAGGCAAAATCGAGGGAGAGAATGTATTAAAGGGCTTTTATGGAAAAAAGTGTTTCTATGTGCAGCATCTTGACCCTTCAAGTGTGTTGACTCGAATAGAAAATAATGGGTGGGGGTGTTGTGACCTGCAACACTGCCATTGTGTGTTACCTTTGAGATACAAACCATTTAACTTCCAATGTCCCATATTCAAGCCCATCAAGGAACATCTATTACGTCTTTATCCTTTTGCTACATTTGCTTTCTCCCGATACTGCTAAATGTCAAACAAGGGCAGCATGCTATAAAAAATTATCTCAGCTTGTGCAACTTTAAAGCTGAAGTAGTTAACCTATAACCTTTTGTCACATTTGCTAAAACTGTCCTTGTCCGACAGTTGTGCATTAGACAAATAATCTATAAAAAAAAAAAATTTAAAATCACTCTTCTGGCTCCACCTGATGCCTCTAAGGCCATTTGACAAGAATCCACCACCCCGTGAATCAAAACAACCAATCAGAACAGAGTACCTGACAGACTGCCCATCACCTCCCCTCCCCTGCAATATGTGCTTACTCAGAGTGGAACAACTACCAAACAGCCAAATGATTAGAAAACTGCCCATCCTTCCTTTGCCAACAACAGCTTACACAACAAAGACAAGAAAACAGAAGAAGACCGATGGAAAAAAAGCGAGCTAAAAAGAAAGAATTACACCGAGCAACTCTGCGGGGAGGGGTTTAGGAGGCGTTCACTCTCTTCTCAACCGTACCGACTTCGGCTTTAAACATCAGCTACTTATAACATATACCAGCAAGATATTGACAACTCTTGACTTTTTTTTTTCTTTCTGGACAGGAAGTGATGTAAGCCTGTAGAGTATTACAAGCCACAACATCCACCGCTGCCCAATTTGCGAGAACACACAGCACGAACACAACAGCACCCACCCATGTGTTTAAATCTTATATTTGTGACCTCTGACCCTTGGGCTCTGAATCTCTGGCTGATCCATATGTCAGCCGTCCCCACGGAAACAACCTCCTCATCTCGGTCTCTCCTGAGGCACCCTCCCCGGAGTAAGAAACACAAACACACACTTCCTCAGCCTTCTATCTGACTACTTCCTGCCGCTATTTCTATTTGATACAGTAGCTGCCTCGCTCCAACTCCTCGCCTGAGTTAACTACACCCCCTCCCCAGCACCACCACACACACACACACACAAGGGATGTACTCATGAATATTCATCAAAGCTGAAGCCAGCGCCCAGAGGGGAGACTCATTTTGGGGTACTGCAGGGATTGGCCACTTCATCTTCAGGAACAACACTCGGTTTATTTAGGTCTAGCTGTGGTTGTTGTTTTTTTCCTCTCCCTCGTCTCTGCCTCACCCTGGCTCTGCCGATGAACTTGCATTATAAGAAAGGTACACTGCAGTATGTTTTGCATGTGTGTGTGCGTGTTTGTTGTCACTTATGGTGCATTTCATTACATGCCAGTTAAGCATAGGGGCTAAATTGTGCACACACATATGTCCTCGTATGTGTGCCTGCAGGTTGACTGTGGATGTCTCAAAAAACTTTGAAGGGGGGGTTAGATTGCCAGCTCAGAGCACTAACTCCATCACTACAACAGGGTCATGTCATGGGGGAATCATCTATATCCTCAGATCATCTCTTGCTTATTAAGTTTAAGCGCTGATGCCTTACACATGGTCTAACCACAACTCAGCTGTCACCGTGTCAGAGAGAGACGCAGCTGTGCAGTGCCACGCATGTATATACAGGCACATGAAAGGACAAGACGATGCAAAAGCAAAGCAATGCAGGCAGAATCAAAAGCGCAGTCTGATGCATCAACTTCTCAAAGCACAGTGTTATATAGAGTGGATATTTATGTTTGACAATTAAACCAAATTAACTAACTTATACAGTGTCAAGGCAACAAGTGAACTTGCAGAAGTGTAAAAAATAGGAATAAAGGCCTGTTTATAATTTAAGTCTAATCTAAATGAATTAAAGACCCTCTTCTCTCTGTTCAGGTAAAAGGAACATACTGCACCTATTTTTCGGTTTCTGTGGGTGGAAACTATGCAATTCATGGTACGTGTGTAGGTACAGTATCTAAGTGATGACGCAAATAAGCGCTTGTGAAAAAGAATAATTACTAAGTACAGGGCACCTCCACACATTGAATAATCCCACAGGTGCATCTGGATCACTCTGGCTTTTGTTGCTGTTTTCTAACCGCTGTTGCTAGCAACGTGTCTCCATGCTTGTTAGCATTGCAAAGTTATCACTTCTCTAGACTTTTGACATCAGAGAAAGGCAAAATCCGTAAAAGTCAACGCTGCCTTGACAAGCAGAGAAGAAAGGGGCTGAACAACAAAGGATGTGTTTTGATATGTTTAACCTGGGGGTTCAGTGGGAGCCTAAAGTAAAAGCTAGGACTACACAGCAGCCTTCTTTTTACTAACTTTTTCCTCCAACTTTGCCCCGGCTCTACATGTGTTTCTGTGGGCCTACATCCCTTGGGTGGATTGGTCTAAGAGTTCAGCGCTGGCTGGTGATCACTGTTGGTGTTTATTTGTATGCTCCTTCCTCTCTGGCAGAGCTCTGACACGCTGCCTCACCAGTACAAATGTCTCCCTCTCCTTCTCCCTCTATCCCTTCCTCTGGCCTGCGGTATTTTAAGCCTTGTTGTTGGAATTACCTGCAGATGTGATACAAGACCTGGAAGTCAAACACCAGCAGACTGCAAAAACACTGTTATCTAATTCTGGGGTACAATATTACCCGCAGAAACGAACACTCTTTTACTTAACTGTATATATAGGCGTATATACTGTATATACAGATACCTCAACACAGCCTTAATGGCAGCACTTATACCAATTACACTGCAACAGAATGTCTGTGCGAACAATGGCAGCTTCTGTGCAGTCCTCCCACCTAGAATCATTCGCTCAAGTCACTAATGGGTCTAATTGCAGGTCCATTCTGAGATTTTCCCTTATGGGTGTGGGGAGAATCCAATAACTGTGCTTCGTGCCACAAAAATCCTCACATTTATGAAAAAATTATTTCTGTTCATCTGCACCAGAGCAGAATGGATCCACAGCTCCTCTTTTCGGCGCTTAGCAACCGCCTCTTTTTGGGCTTGTTCTCCACTACCCTGCCCTCTTTACTCCCTTTGTCATCTCTCTTTACTTTTTTTTTTTCTTTTGCTCAAGCTCCCATCGCCTCCCCAATCTCGCCATAAATTGGATGGCAGGCAATTAAGTGAGTTGTCGGAGGGCTCGCTGACAGCAATTACAAGGTGTGTAGGAATTCATGTGGAGACGCAACGCCCTGCACTTTTGATTTCTAGACAGATGCCTCTCTCTCTCTCTCTCTCTCTCTCTCTCTCTCTCTCTCTCTCTCTCTCTCTCTCATCCGACAGCGGAGAATAAGTTCAGGAAGGGGAGACAAAGAAAAGTGAGGAAGCTAAAAAGGTTCAGGGAGGGCTTATAGAGATAAAGCAGGGGCGAGAGAAAGAGAAAGGAGGCAGGATATAGATTGAGAAAGAGAGAGGAATGTGGGATCAGGAGGAAGACAAGAGCGAAAAACAAGAGAGAAAGAGGGTGGCAGAGAGCAGGCTGAGGAGAGGAGAGGGAGTAAAGTGATCAAAGCCTAGTCAGGGTTTTGTCAAAGACTGTGGGGCAAACTCAAAAGAAGATAACCTCCACACACACTCTGCACTCATAAACACAAACAAAGGCTCTTATAGAAAAGTGTGGGCACACACACACACACACAGTATTTTTCCATCGCTCTTCTGGGTAGTTCAGGGTGTTTAGGTATAGTTAAGGAAACCAAAAGCACTCAGACACCCCCACACATTGCATGGGCACTGTCAAGGCTAAATGGGATTTTCCATTTGATTCTCTGCTGTTTAAGAGTCGCAGATTGCCTCTGAAAACCTCCTCCTTTTACTCAGATGATCTGATTGTGATGCAGCTGCTAAAAACCCAACATCTCTCTCAGTCAGCGAGCTCACACGCTTAAGTAACCGTAACAGTTTTCTCCTGTAAGCTGATTTCTTAAACATTGTGTAAGCAAGAATCCCGCTTGCTGTAATCAGAGTGGGGGGGTTGAAAAACTTGATTTCCACAGCGAGGTTTCACTTGGAGAATGGCAATTTCTTGGAAACCTTCATGGGTAAAGACTGAATGAGCAGCAGATTGGGTGGATGAAAGAGAAAATTATGCACAATGCATTGTGGTATGCAATGCAAGAACACTGGCTGCATGTATATGTATATGTATATGTATATTTATTCAGTAACCAGGTTATACAATGCATGGCAACTGGTTCTGGTTTCTGATTTCCTATATAACCTGGTTTCTCTGAGTAACCTGGTTACTAAATGGGGAGCACCCAATAAAAGTTTAATGTATAAAGCCTTTGTTGGCTCCAGAGGGAGCTGCGTGAAGTCTCAAATGCCTCCGGTGATGTCACTTGAGTCACCCTCTGTTGGGGCTGGGGACTACAAGTTGAAAATTGCAGGTGTGGACTTGAAGCAGTGGTGCCAGGTTTTTACAAGGAAGAAGAAAGCATGAATATAAAAAGCAGTAACTCTGGCTCTGCTTGATCGCTTTTAAAAACTTGAAAGCGCTCATTGGCTGGCAGTGTTAGAGGGGAGCAATGCTAAATGAGTAAAGTGCTCGCTTAAGTACATGTAAACAAATGTCTTCCAAATTGATGATACTCAATGAAAAAACTTTCATCACCAGACAGCTGTCTGGAAATGCACTCCATTTATCCATTAGAGCTTCATTATCATTGCAATTTACTCTCAACAAAGGGTTTGTCGGGCAGAAGTGGACAAGCCCCCGTCCTCCCTCATCCCAACTGTTTCTGAATATGAAACGCATCAAAGGATTAAAGGAGCTAATTGATATTTGTTTTCTGTCCATTTGGAGCCGTGTCAAAGACCCAGCTAACACTTTCATTACCATGTAAATCACGCTGCGTTTTTAATTTCAGTAATAGCAGCAAAGTTCCAGGTTCATTAACGGTGCCCTTGTGGCCACGGTCCACAACTGATGAACTCAAGGCTCACTCTTGGGCAGTATATAACAACACAACACGCGCACACACATTCATGCAGGGACACACATGCATGCGTGTGCGGACATGTTTTTGAAAAGCTTGTTCTGAATTCACTGTTGGATAATAGATCCCTGCACGCACATACAGAAGCAATCTCCATACACCCACAGATTTTAAATGCGTTATTTGAATTCACTGTTGAATAATACATAAAAAAATGGTTTAAGGACATAAAGAAGCCTCAGTGCCTGGTTATCTGATGCAGCAACATTAACGCATACATTAAGTTCTATATAGTCTTACTGTCCTGTTCAGTCCACATAAAACAAAATTGCAACTCCACAACAAAGGGAAATGATACTATGGCAACATACAGAGTACAGTAATGTAAGTAATATCTGGCAAAGGTAAGCTTTCAATCACATTCTCACACAGGCTGCTAAACCAACACATTTATGCCACAGGCAGTCTCCAACTGGTTGATGCAGGGGTGAATTAATCCAACAGATTTCATGCAAATGTGTGAATTCCACGTGTGTGTTTGTTAGTTTTAATATGCAGTGGTGTCAAGGTCAATAAAACTTCAATTTGAAATGCAGCCATTCCGCATGAACACAACAGAGGATCCTGTTTTCTATGTAAAGACGGCATGCACTGAATACACAGCATTTCTAAAGGTAGAAAATTTCCATTTATCTTTTCATGCCCACTTCGGAGAAAATCTGCACTCCGACATCATTAAAGGTGAAGTGATCTGAACCTTTAGATATACCCACACATGTCAACACAAGCTAAAGGAATAAACAGTTCTGAAGACCTTACTAATATAATGAGTGCACTTTAGGCAGTGGCAGTGTGGTATCTGGAGAAGCAGGAGAGGGCTCTGACGACTACAAAAACAGATGAACTCTATATTCCCCACGTAGTCTTCGAGTAGCGCCAACAGTTTCAGTAAGGGTGCTTTTCCATTACACAGTTCTAGCACAGTACTCGACTCGGCTCGACTCGACTCAGTTTCAGTCGTTTTCCATTACAATAGAGTACCACCTCAGCGTGGGTGGGGTCGTCATGGCAACGCTTAACGGCCGAAACTCCAGCGACGTCATTTGTTATGCGACACAAACACGAAACAACTATGTAATGTAAGAACCACCAGATGAAGAAATATCTGCACCTCGTCCGTTGCTCCACAGGGTTGATTTCTGTGCAGCCATCTCTGATCGTGTTCGTGTTTGCTGTTATTGCGTTTTAAAAATGGTGGGGTTGACTCTTATGAACGAGTCACTCTCCCAACTCATCTAGTGACGTCAATCAGGGGCCTGCCGTCTGCCGACGTCACATTTTTGGCTCGACTCAGCTCGCTTGGAACCCCGGCCGAGTAGGTACTAGAAAGAGTACCTGGTACCAGGTACTAACACGTAATGGAAAAGCCTAAAAGTCGAGACAAGACGAGTTGAGCCGAGTAGGTGCTAGTAGAAAAAGGCCATAAGTGATGAACAGCCTTGAAAACCAAGAACTTTTTCATTCTCCTAACTTATGTAATTGCACCACTAACACAGTATCATGCTGTCGTGGTTGCTTCTTGCCCCAATCACTTTCTGCGCAGTGCTTGACTGGCCTGATATTCAGACTAAAGTGTCCTTTTGTTTTACAATCATCCCAGTCCAGTTTGTTTCCATTTTCGTAGCAGTTTTCATGTTATTTATTTGATGGATATAGGTGTTTCTCAGGCTTTGGTGCGGGAAGATGAGTTTCCTATTTCAGTCACAGCTCTTATCTGTAAATTGATTCTCCAGTTGCAGGAAACAATCGCAAATGAGCAACAGTTCAGACCAAACACAGATGTGAGCATCTGGAAGTGATGCTACCAAGTTCGAACATCATGAATATAAATGTGAAGCTAAAAATGTTGGGACACCACATAAAGACGGCTGAGTGGAGCGGTTCAGTAGATGAAAAAACTCATTTTAAACACACCAGTGTCCCTGATCAAATCAGCAGCTTTTTGCCGCACAGCTCCTCTTCCTGATGACTGAAAGCGCCATTGTCATCTTGGCCGTGATATAAAGTATGCACCTCCTGGTTAAAAGCTTACTGAAAGACCTCAAAAATGATTTGAGACCTTGATTGTTTCTCATGATGAGAGTTGTTTGGAATCTTTTTAAATTTCAAAAAGAACTCTGTTGTACTGATATAAATAACACAGCTTGCAGAAGCAACAGATACAAATTGTGCTGTGACGCATTGACGGAGTGACTGCTTATTATTTCATGTCAAGCGAGAGCACGTTTGTGCTTGTAGGTACCAGAGGGATATCTATATGTATCAGTCCCATTCAAAACTCCACGGTACTACACAGTATGATGGTAACAGAAGGGTACACTGCTCCGTCTTCTCTTTGGCACTATCTACCTGTAATACTATCGGTAGCTTTAGTGGGTTGTGCTTATACTCATATTGTAAATTTGGAAAGAGCAGAGTTGCATAGTGGGCAATGTAGGAGCCAGGTTTGATGAGAAAGAAGACTGTGTGAAATTAAGAAAGACGATATCTCCGGCAGTGTGCGACAGTGCACATTTTATATCCCAGTTTTCTTCAGCACGAGAAACAAAATAAATTTTCACAAAGGACCAAATACATTGTCATACTCAAGGACCCATTTGTGTTTTTTTGAAATATGCTAACCTGAAATAGTGGCATTTTAGACATAGACTGTTACACAAGTCAACAGGTGGGAGCTACATGTCTGTTTGTTTTGTGTGCAAGAATACGTGGACACAGCTCGGGTGATGGATTTACTGAGCCACAGTTAATCTAAGCTGACAGTGACCTTAACCAGGAAACAAAGCTCTGGGCTATGAGCTGGAACGGGGAGAGAGAGAGGGGAGGAGAGACAGCAGGTGATAATGGAGACAAAAAGACACAGAGAGGAAGAAGGGAGGGCGAGAGATACAGAGGAAGGAAAAGGCAGGGCTGGAGTGATGGAAGTAATAGGAGGAAGGGACATGGAATGGAAATGTAGAAGAGATAGGAGAGTGGATAGGAAAAAAAGAGTGTTAACAGAAGGTGGAGAGAGGGAGAGAAGGAGAGGGACAGTAATAGACTATATAGCCTAAAGTATACGGACACCTGTTTGGTGGCCAAGTATTTTCCATATCAAAATCCATCTTTTTTTCTGTTACTGTTACACATAAACATATTTTTTATGACTCATCTTGAACTCTGACGCACTTACATTGATTTATCCAATGAAATGTTATTTGGGTACTTGGGAACAGGCTAACTGAGCACATCATATGAAATCTGTGTCGACCATTAGTGCATGAGTCATAGCTGCCAGCAGAGCACTATCATAGGTGGTGTGTGTGTTTGGCTGTTACTTGGCGAAATCTTTGTTTATATGTTGAGGTCAAATTCATTCACCTCCCCCAGATCTAACATCTGTTTTCGCCAATTAACACTCACGTTTGAGCAATCCACTCCGATCTTAAGGCTTGGATTTAAAATGCCTTAGAAACTTAACCCGTCCACATATTCTGTTTTACATAATATATCACATTACAGACAATAAAGGCACTCTAGTTCCTCTCGTACTGTGAATTTAATGCTTCCCTGTGCTATAATATATTAAATAACAGTGCGCTTCCAACTCTGTGGTAACAATTTGGGGAAGGCCCCTTTGGGAAAGGCACAAAGCAAATTCCTACATTACACTTATTTGCTTTAGCTTTAAATTGCTTCAATATTTTTTTTGCATTCATTTACATTGGGAGCAATTCAAGCTTTAGCACCTTGCTCAAGGACATCCAACATGTGGAGCCAGAAATCAAACCACAAAATCCTTAAAGTAATGGCCCAGTGGCTCTACCAACCTGAGCTACACCCTCCCTTTCACTGGCCTGCACTGAGCCCTGATCTCAACCCCATCTCGCGGCCGAATGCGAGCACATCTCTGTAGCCAGTTGCCAAAATACTGTGGAAGACCTTTAATGGAGGCTGCTACAGAGACACATTTATGCCCATTTTTTAGAATGAGATGTCCAAAAATCACATAGGTGTGCAATGTTTGGGCGCCCACATACCTTCAGCCGGTGTGTATGAAGAGTGGAAGGCAGGAACAGAGGGATAACATGATAAAAGAAGGAAGGGGAAGAGGGTTAAAGATAGAGATGGATGGATGGATGGATGGAGAGGAGAGATGCATCAGAGAGAGGGGAAAGGAGGAAATGTGGGAGGCATCCAGGGTGATTTGTATGGATGAAAGAAAGAGTAGCTTGAGAGGAAAAAAGAGAGGCAGAGACAGATGAATGGGAGCCAGAAGGGGCGAGGGGACTGAAGGCAATGTGTGGCCCTGGCTGTGTCACTGCAGGGTGCAGCACCGGGCAGCCAGCCAGCTGCGGGGGGAGAACCAATCCAATCAGCTGTAATGGAGTCAAAGGTCACTGTTCACTCCTGCAAAATTGCTATGGCCAACTGCCTGAGCAAGAGACATCGAGCTAAAAAGCACAGATCACTCACCCTCCCAGTAGCTGTAGTATATCCTGATAACAAGAAGGGTTCACATGTGTGTGTGTGTGGGCGTGTGCTCTTGTCCTTGTGTGTCCTCATGGAATAGAAAGAGTGAGCAGAGAAGAAGAGGGATGTTTTATGCCTTTGGTCTTGTGTGTTTTCACTGGCGTAAGATGTACAATCAGAAAATGATTGATGATTAGTTGTTAAGAACAGAGGTTATGCTGCTGTAATAAGTGAGAGCCACATGTTGAACTAAGCTTGTTGGTTATGGCTTTGCTTTATATACTTCAAGGAAAAGTCTGCTGATCCTCTATATACGTTTTAATGTCAACAATCCTGGGAAAACAATGTGTATATCTGTGACCTTTTTTAAAGATATATAGATATATGTATGCTGGTTGAACTCCCTCTGAATACAATACAATACGAGCCATGATTTGAACTTCTCTCTCAAGCTCTGTTTTATTTCTCTCTTTACACAGCTATTTCTGTCGCATTCCGTGTGAACAAATCAGTGCAACACTATGAATACCTTCCAGGAGAGCCTGTCTGGAAATGTTATCTCCATATGTAAATGATTGTTGCATCTCGGCTCTCTCTCTCTCTGTGACAGCCGGCTCTCCACTCTGCCTACAAAGTGCGGCCATTCAGAAGAGCTATGAACCCGTTTGGCTTCCGACGTGGTCGGGCAGCATGTCGCACAAACCGGTTCAACTGTACCATAACCCAAGCCTCACGACAGAGGAATCAGAAGAGCTTCAGTGCTCTTTGGCATTGAAGGCACAAGTTTCTGTTGTTGTGAAGTTGTGAACACTGTTCTTCCAACAAAATAGGTGTCTGACTGTTTGAAGACAGTTGGTGGGGGTAAGACGCAGAGAATGGGCCAGCAAAAAGGAAGACAAAGGCCGCTGGGCAAATTCATGTAAGTGTGGATGTAAAGAATGCAGGTTTTAAAATACACAAAGCATTGGCTCTGCAAATGTTTCAAAAGTACCCATTCAACACATTTGTTGGCCCTCAAAGATTCATACAGTGTGGTTTGCTGAGAAACACTGAAGGTAAACATAAATGTGTTTATTTACGGGGAAAACTCCACGGGGCTTTCAATTTTCTGTCAGCTGTATTTCTTGGATGCTTTTCTGCAGCTCAAATGCCACAGATCAGTCACAGTTCAAATCGTACAGGTGGTCCTGCTCCAGGTACTCAGTGGCATTCACTCATCTTTTTAAAGATGACTTCAGTTCTAATGTACTATCCGAGTTCATGAAATGTTAATTCCTCCCAGTAGCCTGTACCCTCGATAGCTGCTTTTCATTATCTTTGAAAAGATGTAAAACATTGGGCACCTCCTTCCACTGCTCACCTGAAGCCAACTGAAAACCTTTAATTGTTCATTGAAACACTACATTATGCTTGTACGTGAGGTTTTCCTGCCAAAGCAGACCTATATTTCCCATTTTATGCAACCTTGAATTACGGTGAATTGAGGGATTACATTTCACGCTGGAATTTTATAACATTGCTGGAGGGGGGGAGGAATAAAGGAACAGGGGAGTATATTACTGCCCGTGCTTCGTATAACACAGAAATTGAATTTCGCTTTGTTTGGTAACCCCACTTTCTCCCAGATTGTGGGGATTCCCTCCTTGATTTGAGACAAAACAGTAACCAGAGGCAAACATTGTACATCAAACTAAATGTATGGGTGTGCTCCGCTATAATTCAAGCTCTGGTATTGAACGTAAACATAAGAGCATTTTGTTGTTGGTGTTGCTTTTCCTAAGCTACCTGTACTTACTTGTAACCCTGTAAAGCCTGAACCATGAAATATTTTTTTTTATTTAAACTGGAGTGTTTATTGAACCTTCTGACAAGTGGTTCTGTAGTGGTTAGCACTGTCGCCTCACAGCAAGAGGGTCCTGGGTTCAATCCCTGCTTGAGTTGACACAGGCCCTTCTGTGTGGAGTTTGCATGTTCTCCCTGTGCCTGCGTGGGTTCTCTCTGGGTGGGTTCTACTCCAGCTTCCTCCCACAATCCAAAGACAGGTTGCAGGTTAGGTTAATTGACAACTCTCAATTGTCCCTAGGTGTGAATGTGAGTGTGAGTGGTTTGTTTGTCTGTCTGTCTATGTCAGCCCTGTGACTGACTGGCGTCCAGTCCAGGATGTACCCCGCCTCTCGCCCAAAGATAGCTGAGATAGGCTCCAGCACCCCTGCGACCCTGTGTGTGCTCAAGATAAGCAGGTATAGAAGATGGATGGACTTTTAATTTGTATCATTTTTGTTACATCCAGTATTTTTTTTTTTTTTTTTTGGTTATTTGGTATTTTCCGGCATTGTGATTGTATACAACAGGTTTTTCTGGAAAAAAAAATATCACACTGATGTTGCAGAAGTCTCAAAAACTCATGTATCAAATACGATACACTTGGCATTACAGGTTTAATAATTTGAGACATAAATAATATAAGGGAATAAAAGGTGGACAGTCACATTACACATTGGGTCCTCTCACAAAATTCCACTAAGACATAAAAAAGACTGTATTTTACATTTTTTGTACTCCTTTCCTTCCAAAATCCCATATTTGTCGTTACCTTAGGTCTGAACTGAACTGAAACAGGCTGTTGTAGTGTAAATGTCTCTTTGAGTTACAGGGAGAATTGTGCAGCCTTACAACAGCCTCTGATCCACTGTGAGTTTGCATGCGAGTGTGGGGCAGAGGGCAATAAGAAAAGCCTTTTGGAATAATACATGCATTATAATCATTATCATTTCCCCTCAAGCCAAACAGCACAAGTAAAAATAACCCCGTCAATATTTCCAGATGGGGCAACAGTATCTGTTCCCATTCTGAGCAATGATCACTGGGCTGCGGCGCACCAGAAAAAATCATACTGTTCAAACGCAGAGCCCAGAGGCACCAGGCAGCAGGGCGGCTGAGCTCGTGCTGCTCTCATCCACTTTGCCTCTCAGAGTCCAAGAGTCAGAGACCGTCAAGTAATTAGATACTACACACTGGCATGGCGTGCGTCGTCCCTAATTATTATCTGGACACCCCTTGACAGGCTGATTAATGTCTGGGCACACCGCTCCCTTTTGTTTCGTGCCTCATCCGCAACTTTGTTGACTTGCCCACTCTCGATCGCATCTTTGGTTAATTTCAGAGTGCATTTCGGGCATGAAATATGGCCGCTTTATTGTTTTTAATTAAAAGCACATTTTGCTCAATTTCCCCTCATTACCACATGCGGTGAGGAAAGGAGGAGAGGCGTCGTTTTCGAAAGAGCAACTAGGACTTTCCTGCTCAAGGGTGTCAATTTGTGGTGATTTAAAACTGCTTTTGGATTAATGGGGAGAAAACAACATTAGAGCCTTTTTATGAGGTGCTTAAGGTACAAATGGTCTGTTATTTCCAAACTGTCCTATCATTTAGTAGGGAGCTAGTCCTCGAAGTAACTCAGCAGGGGCTCCAGCACGAGACCTCCCGACAAAACCTTGAATTCCCCCCTCGGTTGGAAGCCGCGGAAGAGCTTCAATGTCAGCGGCACCTCGCGCATTACAATTTTGGGACGTAAAATCCAATACGCGGCGCGATTGATCCCCCTTCACTGACCTAAAAGAACCCTTGTGCTCTGCTTGCAACATAAGTGAAAAAGACAGCCAGATGCGCAGCGAGAAGTAGCCAGGATAGAAATCAATAGGTCTCAGCATCTATTACCAGCAGAGGAGATGGAGTGAGGCGAGAGAAAGACAGGCGAGAGGGACACGGACAGCTCGACAAGGCAGCGATAGCCCGAGCAATGAGCCTGACAAGAACGCGAGGAGGTAGCAGGGGAGGCGCGGCGCATAATGAACAGGTGTACTGTGATGTGCAGGGATGTAGTGGAGCCAATGGAAAATGGGCCTCCTGATTTCTGAGGCTCTCTTACATCTTCACAAAGTACAGTAGCAACTGTGAGCTGAGGTGATGATTAGAACCATTTTCACACGCCAAGAGTGCGAGGATTTCAGCCCCTTTGAAACAGACATTTGGCTTTTTGCAATTAACAGATTTTTGTTTGCGTGAATTTGTGGACTGTTCGTGATTTCCCTGGAGGGCGCACATGAGGGCACAAAATGAGGCTTAAAGAAAGGAGAAAGGTGAAGAAAACACTAAACCATAATTGTTATGGGTTTTTCTGCTGGCTTCTGTCTGTCTTCCTTGTAAGTCCACTAATGAGGGTTGTAAAAGTGGCGATAAAGTGACTTTTAGCCCCAAATTAAAACCCTCTCTCACTAATTAGAAAATATTACTGCACTTGACTTACCGCCTTTCTAGACTGGCACACAAAACAGAGACTTTTGGAAGATGAAACATGAGTTGTTGTTTTTTTTAACATCCACTAACATCCACTTTTCTATATTTATTTTCAACTTCAGTAAAAGTTTGAAAAATCATCTCATACTGCGAGAAGCATTTATACTTTATGAGTCAAAGTGAAATATGTGTGAAATATCCAAACCCATTCCATTCTTCCATTAGTAACTCTTTACTTTAACCCCGCCATTTCTCATTTTCAGTACATGCACATATGGAAAACAACACACCAGAGATATATAAAGATATTATATTTTTACAACTGTCATATATCATATTGCCATCCATTATCTGTTTAATTATCAGCCTCCAATTATGGATGCCTCGCAAGTGGAATCAAAGTTGTTCGCCGTGTCCTTATATCTGTTTACGACTACATTATTTCATTACAGTATGTTTACTAATGTCTCATGCATCATTGTATTCACATTGGTGAATAAGTGTGACGACATCAATTATTTCCTATGATTGTTACTTCAAATACTAAATCAGATATATCTGTGAAGATTGTGCTGTCAACAGTAAATATGGCCAGTTAAAAACTTTTGCGGGCGAGAAGTGTGTTGATTACCTGAGTCATCTTTCTTCTCAAACACATCCCAGCAAATAAAATAGTCAGTAACCTTACTGTTTGCGCTTGTGTGGCCTCACTAAATGAGCAACGACTTTGGGACAAGTGGTCTGTTATTGAGCCATCATCGTATTTTATTGCACAGTTGCGTATGTTTTTTGCAAAAGCAGGAGATAGACTTGCTCAAGGCAAGAAAACAAACTAACAAGCAAACTGCATCAGATTTATTTGACTTTTTAGACACTTTTATGGAGAATCTGGTCAGAATCTGTGGTTGCTGTGGCCGAATCTTTAATTCGTATTGATTTTTTTTATTCCTCCACACCCCTGTACATTAGGTATCTTTGGAAACTTTGTTATCTCCACTAGAATTTTAAAGGAAAAGTTCAGTGAGTTTGTACGATGTTTGGCCCCCGGAGCGTGACTTTGTAATGACGCTGGCGGGTCAGCTGGGTTTCACAAGGTAAAAACACCGAGTGTGTGGAGGGGTTACACCCTTGGGGGTATAATCGAGTTTCTGTGGGTGCTAGTGTTTCTCGTATCTATTCTTCATAAGCCGCACTGCATCAGCGACGCAGTGTGTTCCTTGAGCAGGCTAACGAGGGTTTGTGAGCATTTTGAGAGAGCAAACACTCCCCCGAGATGTAGCCGACAGGTGATCCGCAAAAGGTCTGGGGCCGCAGCCAAAAGGTCAGCTCCCTCCAAAGCTCCGCTGCTCTCTGCAACAGCTCGGTGACAGCCACTTCTCAGCTGCAGGAGCCTCGGAGGTGAGACAGAGGCTATTGTATGCATATTTTGCGCATACGTGCGTCCGCGTATCTCCTTTGAGCCCGCTTGTGTCCAGGGCATGTGGCCGCATTCAGCTGCCTGCTTACGCGTGTGCCTCCGGGGGCGTGTGTGTGTGTGCAGTAAGCAAAGACTTCGCCTCGCGTCCCTTCCAACTCTCTCATCAGTATTCTGTCCTCCTCCCGCCTGCCACCTCCGCTGGTGACCACCGGTGTGTGTTGCTGACATTTCTGGCAGCCTGAGGACAAAAAAAAAAAAAACACCACACACATCTCGCTGCTCTGTCACCCCACTGGTAAGGGAAAAGGTGAGTAGCTGTTGTTATTGTTGCCATTCCCCTTTTTCACTCTCACACAAACACAGTGCACCGTCATTTGACCAAAAACCCTGCTGAGGCTACCTATTAGGAGGTGGGGGGGGGCAGATACGGCTGTAGTGCTCTCCGTGGCCTCTTTAGGTCTGCTCGAGACAATTAGCCAGCCCTGACATCAACAAAGTCTGACCGAAATTCTCCCATGGCAATGGGAAAACATAGTGCAATGACATTTAAATCAAGGCCACTCTTTATTAGGCGCCTTTATGTTTTCATTCTAGGAGACAATGGAGAAATTGAAAAGAATTTGCAGGCCTTCAGTCTCTGCAGCGTTTCTTAGTGCGGCACCGAGTCTCTCCACTCTCTATATTAAGTCTACCAGTAATTTGTCAGCAGCATAAAGCTCATCAGGAAAGCGGTATCCACTCATTACTTTCCCCTAGACTATTTCATTTCCGATTTGAACCTCATTTGTCTCTCACATTTCAGATGCTCCCTTGGGGTTTGTCTTTTAAAGCAGGGAAGCAGACTGATTGCTTTTTAAACAAGATGATATAGACGGAGAGGAGTATTTAACCAGTCCATTTGTCATGACGCAACATTCTGTTCACCTCGCTCCCGCAAATATTGAAAGAGTCCCGCCTCGTATTTCTAACCAGGCAGACAGCAACAGCAATAAGACTCGGCTCTAATGCTCCCAACCCGAGGAAGTTAATACACCGCAGAGCCAAACGCGGTAGCTATTTTTCTCTCTCGGCGCGTCTCCTCATTTCCTTTCTTCTCATCTCAACTTGCTCCCTTCTCTTTCATTCCCCTCTCCCCGTTTTCTACTTCTCTCAAGTTGTTCCTGCTAAATCTGTGATTCAGCCACTGAAATCATCTTCTTTCATTTCTATTTCTGGGCGCTTCCCTCTTTTCACTGAAGGTGTATGTGGGGGAGCGATGAATGGGAAGGTTATCGGGAGCGAGCTGAAATGGAACCGTCTCTTCAGATTAAGATGCGTGGCACCGTGCAACGTGCAGTGAATGAGAAAATATTGTAAGGCTGAGTCGGCGGGGAGGGGGGGTGGTGTGTTTGGAGGGGCATGTGGTTTGTGTGTGTGTGTGTTTGTACCAGAGGCACGCCGGCTGCCGGATTGAGGGCAACACTGTGAAACATCAACAGTGATTCGGCTGTAATTTGCGCTACTTTGTCCATTTGAGCCTGAAACCCTCTGTTTACTCTGACTTTCAGGGCTCTGTTGAGTCGACCGCTAAATGCCAAGAAGCAGAATTGAAAAGCTGCGTTTCACATGCTTCAAAGAGAGCATCGAGGTGGGTTATTTGGTGGCGAGTGTAGCATTATCAACTGTGGGCTGGGATTAGAAAAAAACGAGCAAAGCACTTTAAGATTGGCCACCAAAGTCAGCCACTGGGGAGCGAAGAAGGAAAGTTTTGCCCTCAGATTAGAATTCTGCCCACAGTTTGGATGAAAATTTGCTCTTTTATACTCATGTTGACCAACACCAGATGAACCTCATGAATCCTGGGTCAAGTGCAGCTGCTCCGAGCTCTGCCTCCTTGAATTAATTACTGCCTTGACCAATGACTTTTCCCTTCTCATTACAAGTTGCTCTTGACCAGTCCCAGTCATAAAGGCTTGCTCCACTCATGGGCACACGAGTTAACAGGCTCCGGTATGAATCCTCCTAGCCCATATGCTCAGGTTGCTTCCCCTGCTGCTTCCTCAGGGGAAAACCAGACAGGTCACGTGAAAAGCCTAATTCAAACTACCACCTGGTTAATGAGCGAATACTAGAGGGGTGATTCATGGCAGCTGGACACAGGCTATCACTCTTTGACTCTCTGTGGCACTCGGGGGCTTGGGGGCTGACTGACTGATGGATACGGAGGCATGGCATAACGGAAAATAACAACAAAATTCTCACCTCAGCAATAAATTGTCGGCTAATGGATATGGACAACGTGCCACAGGAATTTATGACATTTGAGCCCTCATTTGTTGGAGCGGGGTGATATTGCAGATGACATTAAATGCGTCCGGCTGCAGCTGCAGCTCACATTAATCATACTCTCGGAGTCAGGACCTGTCAGACCAGATTAGGGAGGGAGCGGAGCTAGCTTTATTACGTCTCTCCCTCGCTCCTGGGTCAGGCAAGATCACGGAAAGTTAAGTGTAGGAAGTTAAGTGTTTGTGTGTTTTGGCACAGGAGGCCTCGCGAAGCGCTCACAAAGCGTTGGATCTGTGCGTTTACGCGCTCGTTTTTGCTTGTGTGTCTTTGGTAATAAACCGTGATAGGTGCTGGGCTGTTGTGACACGAGCGGCTGGGTGGGCTCGCAGCTCCGATTGGTCGCGCACGGAGAGACACATGGGGGAGGCGATCGACTCCAGCAGCAGTTAGCCACAGCCCATCAGCGGGGTGACCTTACCGCCGCTCTGTAAATTTCACAGCTGTTTTTCAGGTGTCATAAAGATTATACTTAAACACCAGATAGCAGCTGATAAACAGTGATGTCTCATAAACTTTCAAGCATCTGATAAAACCTCTTGCTGCAAACAGGACATATTTGATACCTAAAAAAAACCTTATCCCTTATCATCAGGCTGTGCTTTTTCTTTTTTTAATAGAGTTGAACTTCAGCGTGATTGACTGCAGGGGAAATAGAGTGTCGGAGCATGCGGCTGTATTCTACTCTGATAGTAGGAGTAGGGCCTCAGCCAAAAAATGTTGCCTCAAATTCAGAGATAACAATTTCTATTGCAGTTCTGACAGATGTTGTGCCGCGGACGGTGTTAAACGCAACAGGCTGTGCCGAGCTACCCGGACACAAAAGGATGGGAGAAATTATGACAGAGCAACGGAGAGTTGGAGAATCAGGAAGAGCAGGAGAACAAAAAACATTCACGAATTCAAGTCCAATGTGTCACCAGTAGACTATCATTCCAAGGCACAGATTGCCTTAACTGTTTTTTCCCCATGCATATCAATGCGTGTTGTTCAAATTCTCCCTTACAATCAATGAGCCATTCATGTCCTCAAACATAAAAAATTACTGTAAGCCACCGGGACGTCCTCCTGTGTCGCCACGATGATTCAGCAGTGGGTGCTGACAGATTGGTGGAATAATGAACAGCGGCGTGCTGGGTGAATGCAGGTGCAAGCACATGCCTTCTCTTGCTCTTCAAACTTCTGTGTGCCAGCTCCAGCAGTGGCAGTCCATCCTCCCCCCTCCTCTGCTCCTGCTGTTCCTGGAATGGTAGACGCTCATGCATAGAAACTCTTTGAGCGAGTGCGACAAAACAAACAGGTTTGAAAACTTCCTCTCCTTTAGAGGCCCCAGATGACTTTACCGCCTTTGTGTGATCTGGGCGCCTTTCTTGTTCTGTCACACTTTTCTTTACTTATTAATCCATCTCCGTCTCGCTGTGGCTTTGATGCTGCTGACGGGCTGAGCTGTCCTGATTCTGTCACCAAAGAAGCTCTAAAGGTGGGGTACAGTCACTGTGATGGGGACTACAAGGGCTTTGGAGAACCCCAGCGGTGAGATGAGAGGATGTAAAACAGCCGAGAGTCCATGCAGACCATTTTCGGAGCAGCATCTGAAGGCCTCCCTGTGACAAAGACGAGGTACATTTACTGACAATTTGTCAGTTAATGTACAGTACAGCTCTGGCAGGCTATTTGGGGAGGGGCAAGGAAAAGGTTTCTGAAATGTCATGACACACACACACACACACACACAGCACACACACACACACACACACACACACACAGGCTTCAGTTACAATTGCAGAGGTGGGTACGTTAGTGCATTAGACATTTCTCCTCCACGTGAAACCCTCTGTAATCCCCCCCCTCCCATGGATAGAACTGGTTTCGCGTTTGTGATTCCTTTGGAAGAAAGCGAGATTGAAGGCTGGCAGGATGGAGAACATGTAAGAAATGGTTCAGCAGGATTGCAGCCAGTGGAAATATGTTTCAGAAAGGGACATAATGCACCCTCTGGGTGGATTAGTTTGCACTGATACTCACAGGAGGGTGGCCTGTCAAAGCTCCCAGGAACGTGCAACTGTAGTGAGTCTGCTGTTGACATAGTACCTACGTGTCTGTGCATGTTATGTGACAACATAGAAATAATTGATGCAAATAAGTTGTAAGGGATTATTCGAGATTATTTGCTTTGTTTTGCTCACTGTTGACAGACAAGTAGCCTCTGGCTGCAGCTATGTATGTCATTTCTCTTCCAAACAAACCGAGAGGCTATTTCAGAGATGGCGGCTGTCCCAGTTGTAAATTACCTTGGAGTGGAGTCAAGGGTGAATGTCTATCTGTGTGTGTGTGTGTGTGTGTGTGTGTGTGTGTGTGTGTGTGTGTTTATGTTTACGTGGGTAGTAGTAGGGGACAATGTCTGTCCATCATTTCAACTCTCACATGGGGCTAAGATCATTTCATAGTGCTGAAATAAGAAATGATGACACTGGAAGAAAGAACTTCAGAGAGCATTGGTTGAATTAATTTGCTCAGTACAATAACAGCTGTTTGTCTCTGTACCCCAAGTTTCGTAAAGACATACAAACAAGTAATTTGATATGATAAGTGAGACCTGCTGCGTTTGATTTTCCTTTTAGTGACTCTGCTCCTCTGTTCTGAGCTGCTATCTCTCCAGTCCTCACATAGATGTAGAAGTATGTTGTTGATTGGGCTCCTATGGGGATTATCTGTAGCGAATTATAGCATCAAATGCTATAAACACAAGCTGTTCCAGTCTGCAAATTGATGAGAATCTTAACACTTTTCAAGGCGGGAAATCACTTTTGATTAACAAGTTTATGGAAATCCCATGCAAGCAGGAATGAGATGGATTGTCAAGTCATTTAATATTGATGCAGGGATGTAAATGTTATCCAGACGAGGAAATTGCCTCAACTAATTAGACATCACACATATACCAGGGGACAGCACATGCAACGTGGCAGCGATTCAGATCGATGAAAGGTGCACCTTTGAGGATGTCTGGTGGCAAAATGTCTCTCAAAATGCCTCTTGGCTCCAGCCTTATGTAATAGCAGTGTGACAAACAAGTAACATATTACTACTCGTCTACTAGAGGAACCGAGTTGACCTTCGTTGTTAATGCATTTATTGTGCATCTCTGCAGCATTAGTAATTCAGATATTTTTTATCGTGGTGGTGTTTTAAGGTAATGTTTTAAACTATGCAGTTTAGAAAGCCAAAACA
The DNA here is from genome assembly GCA_023238725.1 of Scortum barcoo. Classification (NCBI taxonomy): domain Eukaryota; kingdom Metazoa; phylum Chordata; class Actinopteri; order Centrarchiformes; family Terapontidae; genus Scortum; species Scortum barcoo. Next base: position 8,098,149 of record CM041543.1, on the reverse strand, counting down.
AATTTTTGCACAGAAAATTTGGCATTAAACAACAGGACTCTGGCACTGAGACCAAAATTTGAAGGGGAAAGAAAAATGAAGCTTTGGCTTTAAGAAATTTAAAGAAACTTGTACTGGCAACATTTGCACTGGCACTGAAAAAAGGTTCCAATGAAAACTAAGACACTGGAATTAAAACATCACAACTTGGAATAAAGAATGAAAGTAACATGCTTAGCTTTGACCATGGGGGTCCATCCACTGGGGGCAAGAAGCATGTCACTCTCTGTGCAGGTCACCAGTCTATGATTATAAGTACTAAATATGAAAGGGAAGCATCAACCAGAAGCGACAAATATGAAATGAAATCCACATGCATAATGCACATGCATTCACATGAGAGTGACAAACAGACCCAATTGCAAATTAGGCAGGTGACAAAAGAAGCCTTGTCTCAAACGACAACTAAAGGGGTGTCTGATCAAAACAATGAATTTAACAACAATAACTACATTGAAACAGCAAAAACAAAGAGCGCACTCCAAAACATGCAAAAGACAAAAACAAAGAGGAAGTACAAAACCTACAAAACTCTCAAAATGGAAGCTTAAAAATGTGCAAATGTTTTTTTTCTGTATTTTCTGTTTATTCTGTATTTCTCTATTTCTGTATTCCTTTCAATAATGAATCCATTATGAATCTAAATTGAAGATGATAAAAAAAAAGGTGAGGGTTTGTGCTCTGATGCTTCAAATGAACAGTGTTGTTATATCTGATGTATTCGGGTGGTGTGCATGAACATTTGTGCAGACTATAAGTATGTACATTTAAAATTAAGGAAGACTTTTTTTCTGGCCCTGCTGACATCCTGTCCTCTGTGTTCATACTGCAACTTAGTGAAGGGACTTAATTCAACTGTGTAACATCTCATAAGATTAAAATTTGTTTAATTTGTAGGCAAAATTATAAAAGTGGATGGTGGATTTAGACCAGGGCAATAATATGGTGGCTACTCATCTATAGACTTAACCCCAGATGTATAAATGATACGTAAGCACAAAACACATGCATAAATCATTTCCCACATATAAACTGGTATTTAAAAAAGCCTCACACACACCAGATATACTTGACATAAAGCTGATGAGATGTAACCTTTGAGTAAAACAATGTCTTTAGATTGTTTGTTTCACTTTTGTGCTGTTACTTTGCAGCCTACACAATGCTCTGTAAAATGCCAAAGCTGGGTGAGATTCATTTACATCGAGGCCATCATCTCCCTGTTAATGATCTTTTAATAACGTCCTGACTTGTGAAGCACCTTGTAGACCCCATTGCAATATGAGCCCTATAAATTAATCATTGATCATCCCTCTGACGTTTAATAATGATGGCTGAGATAACATCCTGATGACGGTTCACAGGCGCATGTGGTGAATTAGTGGTACAGACCCTATAAATAGCCCCGGCCCCGCATAATGGTCACACTTAATGACAGCTGCTCTGATGCTGTCGGAGAAAGTCGTCGATGCGACAGAGTCGGTGAAATTGCATTTCCTCTTTGCCGTTCTTTTCATTGACAGGTCTAATGAGTTGTGGCGCGTGCAGAAGTATTGTTTAACAGTGTTTCCACGTTCGTTTAGGGCCAGTATGGGAGTGGAAATGGGGCTCATGCACGTGGACCCAGTTCAACAATAATTTAGATCTATAAAAGCAGAAGCAGGCATTCGCAAAGCTTTACAAATCTGATTAAAAGCAGGAATATGCATAATTCTGTCCTTGTGCACCTATATTAAGTTTGAGTTATGGATCTACACAGAGGTTTATGCATCTGGCTCCAGGTGTACTTGACAGCTCTTCAAAAGCTATATAAGACACTCTGACAATGATCAGGGACACTGTGTCATGGATGTGAAGCACGCTGCGTATGACAATACCTCCTCATGAGTCACAAACCTAAGTGGTCCACTGCCTGCTATCAAACTGCTGAGAGTTGAGGGGCTGGTTTCAAAGGGAAGAGAACTGAATGAAGAATGACTTCTTTTCTCCAGGAGATCGAGGCAACCGTGACAGCTCTGGAGGTTCCTGCAGGTTCTGTCTTTCTTGAACTTCTCCTTTTTTTTCACCCTGAGACACAGCAGCTGTAATTTACCTTTTACTGCTGAGGCCCTTCTGTCTGCCAATACCGTCATGGCCCTGTCTCCTGCTGCCACCATCAATGAATTTATGCCTGCTGTGAACATTTTTAGCCACATGTCTGCTCTTACGATGCTGATCCAGCCCCCATGACTCAAACGCCACAAGTCCACACTGCCTGAGATCCAATGTTTTTCTCTTGCATTGCTGCCCATTGCAGCACTCAATCCTCTCGCCATCAGTGCAGACATGGGGCCTCTCTCTGGTGTCATGATTTCTGCACTCCCACAGCCCCCGTGACTCACCCTCCTGTGCCAACTGTTTCTTTTGCTATTGCCTCCAGTGTGCACCCTCTGGTTCACCTGCAGCTGAATCTTCTTGGAGCCAGGTGAAACCAGGTATCAGGTGCTGTGGATGCAGCCAGCCTGCTCCTCTTAATTCCTTTGGAGAGTGATGCCAAGCAGGCACAAGATGAGGCAAATTATGAAGACACGCTGTCTGCCAGAAGCCTCGTGCCAGCTCCCACTACAAACAGAGACTGAAAATGTAGCAGGTCCTTCATGATGCATTTGTATTGAAAATACAGTTTGTTTGTTTGTTTGTTTTTTGTGTTTAGGTTCTGTTTAAACCTTGCATTTGTTATATCCAGTGCAGACAAATGATCTGCTTTTCAGTTTCTGTCTGCCTGTTGTTTTTTGCCACAGATAAAGCTGAAGCTGTGTATACAAAATATTTGGTCTTAGTGACATAAGGACTACTCGCAAGGCTTGTTACTAAACTACTGTAGCTAGTGAGAAAATCAGATTCTACATCTGACAATAAGCATACTGTAATTTGCAGTTTATATATTTATTTGGTAGGACTACAAAGACCAGTGTGCAGGATTTAATGGTATCTAGTGGTGAGGTTGCATATTGCAACCAAGCCCTCCCTTTCCAAGGGTGTAGGAGAACCTATGGTGGCTGCTGCTAAAAATGCGAAAGGTCCTTACTGTAGCCAGCGCTTAGTTTGTCCATTCTGCGTTACTATAGAAACATGATAGTGAGACATGCTGCCTACGACAACAATTCTTAGATTTTGGTGATTAGACAATAATGGAAACATAATTAAGATTATTATATTCCATTTCTGCCAATAGATGGCCCTAAATCCTACACGCCTTAAAAAAGAGTGTGTGAAAAGCCCACAGTCGTTGGCTGTCAACATATCTAGTTTGTGTCTTTGTGGTTTATATAACAATAGCTTTTTCTTCATGCTGATCTTGAGAAAACTCTATTAGAACGAAGAATTGCCAGTTCAGCCATATTATTATCATACTGACCAATATTAAAGTAGTCTTAGTCAGTGGTGTCCTCAGAGTCTATGTGGTTTTGTGTTTGAAAGAAACTTAGTTCTGCAGTTTTTGTTGAACAGAAAATGATTCCTCAATTTTGAGAAGACATTTCATTCTGCTGAAACAACAATCATCCATTATCTATGACACCACACCACCATGGGGAAAAAAGAGAGTTTTGGCAGTGAAATAACAAAATGTAAATGCGAGGATTGTGCATGAAACACATCATCTTTGGCTGTGCTTCACCTTTTGTTTTCCTCTCTTGATACAGTATTCATCTGTCAGCAGGCTTGTGAGTGTGAACAGAAAGATTTGGATGCTTGTTCCATTTCAGTACTGAAGAGAGACTGTGGTTTTATGGAACTCATTAGTATCTGTTGTCCAAGTTTTTTACCAGTGAAATATATTTTTTAGTCACTTTCTTCAGTTTCCTCTTCTTGGTTTGATTTTTTATTTTTATTTATTTATTTTTTTAAGTCACGTTCTTCAGTTTCTCTTTCTTGATTAGATTTTCTATTTAATCGGTACTGTTATATGAATACCTTAGACAGTAGTAATTGACTGGCAGATTTTGATTTCTTTGGTCTGTTGACAGTGTGCCGTACTGCCGTACGTAGTACATTGTAGACATATGATGGGGAAAGATAGGTAAGAATGAGTGTGTTACCTTGGAGATATAGTGAAAAAATGGCTATGGTCTTTTATCTAATAACATCTTCATTGGTTCATGGCTTTGTGAGCACCTATACTGTCTGACCTGGAAAGCACTAAGCTCACAGGAGCAAGGGCTCAGAGAGAAAGATAAGGTGGTTAATGTAGCCTAATAAATATATATTTCCAAGCCTGATATAATCTTCAAACAGACTAAATATGATACTAAGTCACTCTGAAATTGCTGTTTTAAAGGGGGTAGTTGGCGGATGTGTCACTCCCTTTTGCCACCTGCCATGGACTTCTCATGCTCTGTGGCTTCAGGGCAGTCCTCCAGTAGTAGCTTTAGTTGCCTTTCTTATGTTTGATAAATCCTCCACTGGGATGCCAATTGTGCTCTGTACAGTCTGTAATCAAAAATATGGCCGGGTCTTTGAAGCTGGCATTCAGAGTATGAACTCATCAGGTTAATCTCAAGGGGAAGGCCTTGTCCCAGGTCCTCAGCTCTTGGCGTAAGTGGAATTAACAGTGAGATGTTCTAGTCTCTGTCAAAAGGCTGAGTGCAGCAGCACCAGTTTTCTTGCCAGAGGCACCAACATCACTGACTTGGAAGCAGTAGTTTGCAAAAACAACAGCCAAGAGCATGATGGTTCCCTTTATGGTTGTAGTACTGTGACCCTGAATGGCAATGTGCTTGCTGTCAATGGAGCCAGCACAATTTAGAAAGCTTTATCTTTCCAAGAACACAGTAGCATTGGACGACTGGTGTTCTCACCTTGACATATGTTTGGGATTGTTGCAATTATGGATCATTCATTTTAAAAATAAAAAGCAGACTACCTGGTTTGAGACCAGCTGAGGCTCCACAGGTACAGAGCATGTATTGTCGTATTGTATGAATCAGAGGGTTGAGAGGTTGACCCTGACTCCTGTCCTTGCATGGTAGCTCGCTGCCATTGATGAGCACTGTGGATGAATGCCCTAAATGAGTCGAAAAATGTTTGTTGCTTTCTTATGAGCAACACTAGCAAAGAGTCAACAGCATCAGTAGTTTCAGTAAGTATTTACTTCATGACCTTCAACTACTGCAAGTAATTATGACAGGAGCAAAGGAGGAAAATAATTGACTTTTTTATAGAACAAAAAATTTTAACTCAACAGACCGCGGTTCATTTCTTGTTTCCAGCTTACACCACTTTGTGTTGATTTTAACTATGACAACAATCATTCCCTTAACTTAACCACATGCTTATTATTGTAACCATGATGACGAAGGTCCCTTAACTTTATTTATGTATCTTACGACAGTGGTTTATGTGCCTAAAATTAAATAAAATCCTTAACCATAGAAATGTCATTTCATGAAACAGAATTATCAACAGTGATTAAACAGTTTTATATTTAGATGTTGACTCACTTAAGAGGCACAGTTTTCTACCAGCTCCATTTTAATGCCAGTTTTTCCTGTTAAAGTTTCAATATGTGTCCTATAAAGTTCTACTATTCTATTTTCAGTGCTGAATACTAAAGTCACAGTCAGAGGTAAAGTTTTGTGTTAATAGTGATGCTGGTCCAGACCTCGTGAGATGGTCTAAGAGACAGGGCCATTTGTATGGTTCAGGTCTTTTACAAGGAGAGGGCAGCCCAAGGCTATGTTGCATTAGAGCCACAATTAACTGTGTTAATATGTACTGGATCCTCCCTGCTTTCAGCTTTCCGACAGCCAGCAGTGGCTCTGACCCTCATTAACCCGGCCACTGTACCTGCTTCTCAGCTCATATCAATAACCAGCTAGTCCTCACATTGCACAGAAATAATGTTGGACAAAGTCATATCTGCAGAAAGTATGTTACTCAGGAGTGGAGCGAAAAAAAAAGTTAATTTCTCATTTATACTCTTCTCTATATAAAATGGGCTCCCAAACCCTGCAGGCAATGACACGCCAATGACTGTGTGAGCTTTTAATTTTGTTAAGAAAAAGCAAAACTATGAAAATGAAAATTATCAATGTTTTACCCATTGGCAGGGACAGATGGAAAGTAGGGAGAAAGGCCAAGGGATTTACTTAAGCGAAGTACAATGGTGGCAAAATGTTTGTAAGATAATTAAGAGCTGGTATGTAATGCACCATCCATGCCACCAGAACTGACCAAGCATCAATTTTCCCCCCTGCAGAATAATAAAATGTTGCCGTTGCTGCATTTATTTATGTACCTTTGTGACCTCATTTGGATTCTTACCATAAATCTCAGTTTAAATGGCTGTTTTTTTCTAATCCTAGGTTACTTAAAAATACATACTGAAGTACTAGCAATGAAATTATGTGCATTATGGCTAAATGTTTTTTCAGTGGAGCAGAAAAATGAGTGAAAATGCATGTTCGCCGGTGTTTACACATTCAGAACGCTTTTGAAACTGAATTATACATCATACTTGATCCGTACACAGACAACTAAACTCTTATGCAGAATAAATCCATTAGCTGCAGGCATGACTGAGTGTGAAAGGGGCAGATGCAGGACAAAAGGCAGGTTGGCAGGCTGGACTCACATTCTGGGATTGGATGCCATGAACATGAGCCAGTGGATGGCAGATCATAGGAGAAGAGTTGCCAGTGAAGTGGGCAGTTGCTCTCTTTTAACCCCCCCAACTCCATTTTTCCCTCCTTGTCGTGCTCCCTTTTTTTTCTCTTTCGCTTTCTCTTTGGGGATTAGATGCAGCTGCCTGCCTGTGTACAGTTTGTATCTGTCAGTCTGTCTGGTACCTTTACAAGCACACACTTGTTTCTTTTCTTCCACATCTCTTTTCTCTCCTCCACCCGTCTCTCTGACCCTCTAGTTACAACATCCACAGCCAGAAAAGCAACATCTGGCTTTTTAAAAGGATCCACTTATGGATCTAAAAGCCCCACAGAGCCATCCTGAATAATGACTGAAGCGTTTCCTCTCATGTAAAAATGGCTGCCACATCATTTGTCCCCTCATTCACTGGCCCCAGCTGGCCATACAAAATGTCTGAAAGTCAAAAAAAAAAAAAAAAAAAATCTTAAGATTTTCTGCACTTCCTCTGAACCAGGTGACTGCGATCAGATAACACAGAGGACTAGCGGGCAGAACTGATTGTTTATGCATAGCAGCCTCTTTCAAACTGGCACAATGGAGTGGAGATGTGGTCCTTGACCCAGTTAATTAAAATACTGGTGGAGATGTAACAAAATAACGTCTTTGAAGTTAAACACAACAGTCCTATTCATGTTCGCAGATTTGCATTCCTCTCTCACCAGTTTGATTTAATTTACCAAGGTTTGTGAAATTACACCGCATCAGGAGCACGCTGGCACTGCACTGCAGTAAGTAGACCCGTGAGTGACAATTAAAATTCACTTTGGCTGAGGAATCAGCACATGTATCTTTGGAGTTTGTTTTGACTCGTGTGATTATTTGGTGAAAATCTGATTAGGTTTGACTTGTCACAGTATGAGAAGCACAGGATTGTATGATTGTGCATACTGGTTCAATGTGACACTTACTGGGGCACTTTGACAGAGCAGAGCCATTGTTAAACGTTATTAGTGACACCTGTGTTTTTCCAAGTATAACAAGTCACATGTCAGCTGTGAAAACGGCACATTAACCCCCAAAAAAGAAAGACACAAAGAAAGAATGTCAGAGAAAAAGAGATTTGTTTCTGCTGTGATAGCACCCCTTTACATTGTGCTCCATGGAAACATGGAAGCTGTCAGTATTAGTCATTGGATTAGTTCAACATGTGGCTTGGCAGATATTAAACGTAAGCTAAAATAACCACTTTAGTTCATTTTGCCACACCTGGGCTGACGTTGTGTTTCTCTGTGACTCAGCACATTATTATTATATTAGTCATTCTGTGTCATAAAATTCCATATGTAATATGTGCCGAAGTAACAAGACCACCTTTTGCTGATTTTTGACAGACTATGTTTTTAATAACACTTCAGCTTGTGAAAGAAATGTTAACACTAGCTAGACCCCATTGGGTTATACACAGCTCCATACATCCAAACTACACACAGACCTTTTGATGGTTTGGAAGGTGTTGAAATAACTTGCAGTGCTAACGCTCCGAGGAGAGCACAATGCATCCTCACTAACGTTATGAATATGATCTTAAAAGCTCAATGGATGAATTCTTCCAAATAATGAATGTTGTGCATGGACAAACTTCTTGAATCACAGCTTGAAACAGTACATGACTAACTTTATGTAAACTTCTTGAAAAAGGGGCAAAGCTTCTTGTATCAGCGTTCGAAGGATACATAGTGGGATGTGCTCATATCAGGAGCGCGCCAAAGAAGCTGTTGTTGTTGTTGTTGGCACGTCTCTCTCAGATGTCATTCAGCCACTGCTTTGGCAAATGACCATGCAGAGGCTTTAAGTTTAGTTTACACAAATATGTCCAATGCCAGTTTGATACTGATTTGAAAGATGGATAGTGCACATCCACAGCTGAGAATAATTATAGGTTGTAGGTTTTTAACTGGTGGTGAAACAGTCTAAATTTAATAGTGATGCCACCATATGACCAACACAAGCTAACAAGACCAGTAGTGAGAAGCTTGCCTATTTCTATTAGTTTCCAATAGATGTTACAACAGCGCTGAGGTTTGTTCTGGCTGAATTCAAGTTGCTTCAGGCACTAACTGAAGGTCCATCTGCAGAGCTGCTGCCCGCTTTCCTCTCGCCAAAGTAGTCTAAGTAGGAGTGAAGCAGGGGAAACATGTAACCTAACGTTAGGTGAAACACTACTACCTTTGTCCACAGGGACTGCCAAAATCACTACAAAATAAAAAGTTCCACTGGGCTGCTTTAAGCAAAAAGAGAGAACTCAGATTTCCGTGTATGTTAAACCCATACAAGTACAACCAGGTAGTAGTGCAACATTTATCAACGCGTCCTCTGTATGTTAAATTGTTGGGTGTGGCAGAGTGTTGTATGACGGAGGAGAGCCATATTGTGCTAAGTGTGAGGAAATGAGACAGGGAGTGGAAGTTGAATCCAGGTGACAGGACTGGGGCTCCGTCCAGATGGATTGTCTTCTGACAGACAGAGGCCGGCCCTCCACCTCTCTTCTTCACAGATAAATAATAGGACGGAGCAACGAGCAGCGACAGCCAGGAGGAATTGAGTCTCTGAGAGCCGCTGCTCAAAGTGCAATGCCATTTATCAGTGTCACAGCAGACAATCCATGTTAGCCAAACACACAGCAAACACACGCAGTGTACACGTTCACGTTCAGGCAATAGGCAAGAACATACAGTCTATAAGAGATGTCGATTCTGGCTCTGAGCAATTTTTATCAAGATATAGGACAAGAACTGGTTTGAACTGATTTTGCAACAAATTTTATATCCCCAAACACCCCAGATTTTTCAAATTTGATGCTGCAAGAAAAACTTTGACTGCTAAAGTAAAAAAAAAAAAGTGTGTTCAGTTGTGTTTCAAATAGCACAGCTCAGAAAACTTATGGTAATATAAAGTGAAGAGAAAATTGGGGAGAAAACACAAATATGCTGCTGATTATGCAGTCCTTGGGGTTGAAAAAAAAGCTACAACTACAGAGTAGTATTTTAAAATTTGATTTCTATGCAGATATTTGAATCATTGATTTTTTTTTCTTGAACCAGAATTTTTTTATTATTCAGAGCGATAAAGTATGAAAGTAATGAAACCCATGTACACGGAGCACGGTGTTAACTCACGTATACTTTTAGATATTCACATAAACAAAGTCAGGGATTTAAATAATCATATTCCCTCTTGGCTTATTGCACAGAAGGGAGCAAATAATCTAAAGCTAAAGCTTCCATGCACACGTATAAAGCAAAGAGAGAACAGAATATCATACAACATTAAACAAAAATCATACAGTGGCCAAGGATGTGCAGCTTCTCACACAAACATGCCAAATTCTGATGCTGAAATGATAAAAAAAAATAGTTCCTCTATACAATCACTAATGCATAAGATAGAATACTTGGTATTCTGAGCAGTCAGATTTCAATGTAAATGTGAGTCCCGCTGCCTGTGACCTCTTGTATAGCATACGGAGCCTGATGACGGAAGTCTTCCCTCAACATGTGTGACAGCTCAATCCTGTGTGACACACTCCTGTCTCGTCGTCTTTATACGTGTACCTCCCCAGGCGACCAGCTGACAGCTCTGCAGCAGCGACAATGAAAAAAAAAGAAAGAGATAAAAAAAAAAAGCACAGCAAACTCACTCCTTCACTCCGGCACACCAGCCACTCCTTCCTCTTTGACACGCCAGACAGAGAAGAATATTGAGAGACAGGCAGTGGAGATGGGAGGGAAGGGATATACATATATATTGTGCAGGGAGAGGAAAAGACTATAAGAGAATTTAAAGTGGAGTCGTCATTTGTCTTCAGAGCAGCTGCTTCGGATTTCTGTCACATGCCTCCTTGGCAGCGTGGAGCGAACACTGGACATTTCTTCAGGCCTCCAGCACTTAGAGGGGTAAAGACTGTACAAATCTAACTCCCGATCAAATGTTCAGTGGTAATTACGTTTGACGATGTGGTAGGCTGTCGAAGTTATGCCGGGAACATCGTGAGGGAGCAGACTTTGCACCTCGGGGTGCATTGATTTCTCTGCCATAAATAATCAGACCTGGAGCCAGGGGATCACACAGAGAGATTCGCAGGTTAGCTGGCAACGTTCGCGCCCTCAGTGAGTCGGGTTTTTCTGGTACCGCTGAGCTAGTGTGATGGATTGATTTAATCTGATCGTTAGTATGAGTTCAATAAGCAATAGAAAGATGCATAGGGACATAAAAAGGTCACTCATTAATAAATAGCCCATAACTATAAAGTGTAAAAACATATAAGGATACCTACCACCCAGAGGAGTTAATCTATGATGTTTTTGTTGAGCCTTTTTGAGAGATGACACTGGCGATTGATTAGCCATACCTGCGGAGGCCAGAAAGGGGAGCTCTCTGCAACATGCCTCATTTTCAGTGTAGCACCGTGTCCAATCTTTATTGATATCTTCCCTTTTCAGGTACAAAATGAATATATTTGATCTCGAACTTTGGAATATGTTTACTAATGTGCTTGTTTGTGTTACATTAATGTGCCAACCTAATGCACTATTACAACATTGTTAGGATGTTTAGATTGCTAATTGGTATACACTTAAGCAGCTAATTTAAACATGGTTGCAGCATATGTTGTGTGCAGTTTGATCGGGTTTAGCGCAGTAAGACGCGCATACAGAGTATGAGGTTGCTGATGCCCATGTTTGTGGTTGATTTTATGTTTATGTATGCAATTAATTGCTAAAGTGTTTGTGTGTTCATTTCTAAATCAATTGCCTTTGATAAGGAACAAGAAATATAACAAATATAAGAGACTAATGGCAATTCATGTTTATTTCAAATATATTTAAGCTTGAAGATTTAATTTTATGTTTATTGATTAATAGACCATTTTCATTAATACTTGCCTGTCACATTTGATTTGACCTTTTTAAAGAAAAATGTGAGAAATGACAATGTGCTTACCTGTTTACTTACCTGTAAAGAAAAGAAAGAAAATTAGACCATAACATTGATGTTAAAATGGGAAGGAAATGCATATCAACATTAGAATAGTGTGTATTGAACTTTTGAAACTATGTAAATACTTCTGAAAATAATACACACTCTCTATGAAGCAGCCAGAGAGGAAGCATCATGTCCGAGCATCTTTTTTTTATATCTCCCCTCCCCTCCCCAGGATTTAACACCATCAGGTAGATCAGGACGGCAACCCGTGCTGCGCGGCTAACACAGGTCTCACAAATCACGTCACGTCTTACGAATGATTGTCATGCTTGGAAATCTCAGATAAGCGTGCAGGTCAGGGTTCTCCTGCAGGTCACGAGTACAGTGCTCCTCTTGATTAGTAACACTTGTCAAAAGGAGCAACAAGAGTTGTGTGAAAATGGGCCCTGTGGGGTAAGCCGGATAAAAGTACGTTAACCGACTGGCCACTGACCATCCACATCACTGGATAAATGGAGTCATCATTGCTACAGTGCATTTACAGAAAATACAGAGTGACGCATTTATAGAAGAGTAGAAACCTCTCTACCAAAGATGGTAAACAGAGAGGCTGCAGCTGACTGTGCTAATGGTCTTTAGATTTTTTTATAGCTGCATATTAATTGTCCCTGACAGTGTAGAGATGTTTTTAGGCTCAATGAGAAGATGGTTCTAAATAAAAAACTATTTCCATGTTAGTGTTTCAAAAATATCTGCACACTGTTAATTAGCTCCCAGTCAGTTTGTTTGAGTCTTTTGCCTGCAGGTGGAATATCTGTAGTTTTCCTCTCTTGCCCTGTACTCAGAAAATATTCTTAAATGTTTTGCTTATCCTTAATCTTATCCATGATATCAAAGAGCACTAAAACCTGTTATCCATTTATTTCTAATACTGGAAGATGTTAGATAATAGAAGATGTTATTTATAGCTGTGGCCTTCTTTTAGTGTTTGAATATCTTTTTTGTTTGTTTCTTTGTTTCTTTTTCACTTTTCTTCCATTCTAGTTGTGTGATTATATTGCAAATATCCTCACCTCACCAGATATTACTTTCTGTCACAGCAGCATCACATATGAAATACTCTTGATGTGATGATCTTGCCTGTCTTTTTCATATGAACACAATGAACACGTGAACTAAAAAAAACCCAGGGTGTGCTGAGCCAGTTGATAGTCGGTGTCATCGCTGCAGAGAGTCAGACTAAGTTGTGATACAGGGTCCAGGTAGCCTAGAACATACAACAGGTATACTGCATTTATGACATCTACTGTTATTTCTCTCCAAATGTTGTCCACATGTTAGAAAACACAGTAGGACTTGTGTCGCCCACAACAGGATATCTGTTTTGTTGTTTTGGCCTTGGATAAAAATAGTTTCTGTCTTGACCATATATTTCAGCCGTATGCATTGAGGTCGTGTTACAGAGTTGTTGACTCTTGCAGTGAGACATACTGGTTTGAGGCTGTTGTAGTAAGTGCCTACCATCATCCTTTTCAGTAAGCTTTAACTTCTGACCTCTATTACACTTTGCCAATTCCATTCGTCTGCGTTTCCACACACTTCAAAAGGCCCCGCACACCCGCAGCAAAACCACACAGGTGATTTTTAATTATTTTGGTTGATTAGACCTCCTCTCCGGACTGTGTGTACGGACTGCTCTTGATTCATATCTCACTTGCTCTCCTGTTAGCTTTGTTGAATCCGTCATGGTGGGGCGAGATATTCATTTATATTTCTGTATTAGTGCACAGTGTGGGACGCAATTCCCATCCCACCTCGGCCCTGTTTCAACCCGAGGTCTAATCACCAGGATTAACAGAAAATACCTGCGTGGGAGTGCATGGCCTTGAAGGTTGAACTGAAACTGAAGTCAGTATCCGCTGTATTGTCGGTGTTTCTTATTTGGTCAACATTTCAATGATCAAAAAGATAAGATTTTATTTTTATTTAAATTTCTGCCCCGACAGCTCCCCCTTATTGGTATTGGTGGATTTTTGGTTGTGACTGACAATGTTTTAAACGTTATTTGATTAGGGCAATATCTGTGTGGGGAGGCCCAGCAGATTATTTGTAATACCACTTCAGTTCCAACAGCCACACAGAGACTTATTCAGTACTAAATACACAGCTGCCCGTGGCTCCGTGTCTGTGGCAGCTAACATGAACAAAAAGTAATGCTCAGTTTCAGTTAGTGCTAATGTAAACAGGCTAAACCGTCTAGCCTTAGTTAGTTAGTCTAACTTGCAAGCTTTCACTTTTTGAGTGTAACATAACAGCAGAATGGGTCCTCAAAAATGTTGAATGTTGAAAGGAGACAGACTTAAATCCTTTTCAATGATACATTGCTATGTAGTCTTGCTAAACAGAGGTAAAAATTGATCAATGTTCACAGGATGGACAGGATGGCAGGCAGTAGTGCGCCAGTTCTCTCAGTTTATAGTTTTCTTTTCTCTCTTTAAAAACCCATTGAGAGGTCTTACTCTTAGTCACTATTCCCACTTTTATGTACAAAATAGTTTTCTATCATCTGACTTAATTGGAAGGAGTCTGTCTGTCTGTGCTTTTATTATCTAGGCAGCCGATCGGCTTCACACTCGATATACAGTTGGACCCACGCTGAGTCACACAATTCAGATAAAGTGGTCTACTCTTTTACATATGCAGAACATACTAAATGTAAAGAAAATAAATACCACTATAATTATGTTTTCCAGAAATGCTTTCAGTCACTATGTATAACATCAACCTTTACTGGAATTTAAAAGCGTGCTGTGCTTTTTAACTCAGTGGACCATCACTTCTGCAGAACTCCGTGGATTGAAAACCAGCTTCTGTGAATCTGAAGTGAATGAAGTTTCGCCGCCAGCAGTCCCAGCAAGCAGTGGCTTTGATTGACCATCGAGGGCGAACAGAGGTTCAATGACACTTCAGTGAGACACTAATAAGGACTTTGGGTTGGGCAGGCATCGCAGAGAACGTCCCCTCTTCAAACTAAATGGGTTTATTGGCAGGTTGCTGTCGTTCGGCAGGAGGGAGAGCGGTTTAAACACACTGCTGGAGGGACACTGCGGTGCCACAGTCACTCACAATCTGATTTCTGGGTCCCGGTTCAGGAAAGCGTCCAATTGGGAATCACTTATGAAGTGTCTGGTGATAACAAGTGAGGCTGAGGCTTCTATCAGGAGCAGACAGATTCACGCTTGGAGCCCGAGTCCAAATGCAAACCCTTTTCTGCTCAGAGGGGGAGACTGAATCCGAGCCACTGGCGGATCAACGGCTTCAGGGTTTCCATACACCTGTGGACAGCCTGAAACAGAAAGGGTAAGTTGACCAAGAGAAGACAGACAATGCAAAAAATCTGACAATAAGTGAAAGAGAAATCTGTACAGCCCCATGGCACATTCTGGTACATATAGGATAATGAAGCTATTTGAAATGAAAAACTTTTTTTGTCCATAAACAAACGTTCTTCACTGCAATCACGTATACACCAGTCCCTGATTTGAAACCACACTGATTGATGTTTGATTCATTTCTTCGATCTCTCCCACAGCAGAAAAGAAGTTTGATTTCTTCTCCTCAGGACAGCTATTAGTTCCAATCTTGTTTGTTCAGGTAACAAATTTTAACACAGTAGAAGTTCTCACAGAGTTCAGAAGTTCTTTAACTAAATGTGATATTTGCTGAATGTGGTGAATTGTCACAAGGATGGATGCATCTATCTGTCGTGTGAGCTCAGTGGTACTTTTAGGACTTCTTGCTCACGTTGGCTTAAAAATGAGTTGATTTTATGTTCACTCTTTGATGCTTAACTTTTCAGCAAGCACTTGTGAGAAGTCCTAAAACTGCTACAGATAAAATCAAAGCAGCCACTGAGCTCTCATATCAGTGGATACATCTCCATGACAAAAGGTGTCATACAGCTGAATGCCCTGCATAAGGTAAGTGAGTGGATCCTGAGTTAGGACTGTTTCGACAACCTACTATTTTTCACTGTGCTTGCTTGCTTTTTTGAATGGGATACATGCTATATTTCTTTCTTTCCTGTACTAGAATCTACAGCAGTGGTCATCAACCTGATGATTAAGATTGATCTGATTTAAGTTGGTTTCCAAGTTTATCAAGATGCATTTCAGCTGAAAGGCAGTTTGTTACTTTTCACCAATCAAACTGAAATGAACTGACTATAAAGCTGAAGAGTGAATCCCCCTTTTACCTTCAAAAACAGTGTTTAAATAAGATAAGATATTATTGATTTATTTTCATTTCATTGCCATAGTACTGAGAAATCATTCATGTACCGACTCCTGGAAGTGTGAAGCGGCAGTTAAGCTGTAGCAGTCAAAGTAAAGATTACCTGCAGATCTATCACAGAAGTGGCATTTCACATACATGCTTCTTTCATTCTCAGTTGAAAGTCATGTTTGATGGCCTCTCGCCTGCCTGACCTGAATTTGAAGTTCGCCGGCTCCCGACTGAGCTGCGGGAGGAGCGGGACAAAGAGTCGCGAGATAAACTGATGGACGGGAGACAAAGAGCGAGGGATGGATGTGACCGAATTGTTGATTCGAGCACATCACATGGAGGAGTTTAGAGAGCCGGAGAGATGCAGAGGAGGGAGAGAGAGAGGGGCGATGCGAAGAGACATCCCTGTCTTGGAAAGTCTTGCATCACAGCTGGAAGTCCATCAGAGCACAAGAGATGAGGAACTTTTGAAATGAACCCAAGAGAGACAGAAGGATGGGAGTCAAAGGAGCAAGATGAGTTGTAAGATGAGGAGAGGTCAAGAGGATGAGCATGACTGGGATGTCTAACTCTGAAAAGTTGTGCTCGGCATCTTAAGAAGTTGTTTAGTCAGCTCTCACTGAGACATTCATATGAACACTGTCATTCCAAAGAAGGACGCTCAAAGAGAATTCTCCAAAGAGCAGCAGCCCTCGTTTCCAAAGTGAATATCTAGCGTAAAGCCTTGTAGTTTCAGTCCTTTGCTTTTTTGCTGAAGGACTTTGTTCTAAATGTGAGCTCAGGCCATACAGAAAAAGGCAACGACCACTTTTGAAAGGGAAAGGGGAAAAAAAATCTGAGCAGCGCTGCAGCCTTGTCACTACTGAACACCACTTATCCTGACTTAACGCCATGTTGAGCCTTGTCAAGCACCTCTAGTCCTCGTCTGAGTGTCTCTGGGGCTGTGATTGGAGTGTCAGGCCGAAGCACAGCACAGCACTGCGTAAGTGGCTATCTGGTGCTCCATTTGGGAACGCTTAAGACTCTCCCTCCGCTAATTACGTAGCCCTAATTAGCTTGCGGGTAAAATCCAGTAAATGCCTAATTGTCTATTGACATTATGCAATGAGCTGCAACAAAACCCTCTATCTCAGTTACCGTATCGCCTCAGCAGCACAAAATATAGGCTGCTGAAAGTGTCAGCCTTTGGGGTTTGAAGTGCTGTCACAAACACAAGCACACAATGGAAAAGAGAATGCGAATATTCATATTCAGTATTCCAATCATGACTTTTCAAAGTCAGCGAAGATGTGAAAGACTCAAGTCTGTCAGTGTTAGACAGAAATATTGCCCCATCTTTTTTTTTTCTGGCTCTTTCAGTCTCCGTCTCTGTTTCTCTCTTTGTTCTTTCATCAAATCCAAATTAAATGAGCTTTACTGAGGTAAAATACTCCTGTCTGTGCAACAAAATTAACAATGTAAAGTTAATGAACGGTGCTGAATGTCCACAAGGTAAAGATACAACAAGACGTGAAAATGATTAGCAATAACAAACACTCACTCTGCCGTTCTGCAGCAGAGGCCCGGCAGGTCCTGCAAGCATTCCTCCTCAAAAACTCACATTTTCTGCACTGACAGAAAGTATATTATATAGATGTAAGCATCTGCAGATTCTGCTTGTCAAGCTTTGGGACTTAGTACACCTTCAGTACCTGTGTGTGCGTGTGCTTACATTTATTTTCAAGGCTTTGGATAAAATAAGAATTAAGACAGCAACAGCAGTAATTGAGGCATGTTATTTATGCTTTTAATCCAGTCCCTCTGCTTTGCAGGTGGAACATTTGAAGCATCAGCAGCGGCTCAGTGAATGGTCAGCTTTTTGTGGCGAAATTCGCCAATTTTAGTCACCCTAGTCTTCTTTTGATGTTGAAAACAAATTGAGGACGCAGCAGATGCATCAAGGCGGTTTGATGTGGCACTCGAAGCTTTTCAGTTTGCTTATGAAAACAAGAAGCGTCACATTTGAGAGCTTTTCCCCGTTGCTTTATTTTGGTATGCTGTATACGATGGAAAATTGCTGTTAATTGAAAGTTTGTTCAGGCTCAGTCGGGGAACACATCCTGTTAAGACACACTCCCCCAAGGTTATACTATCAGACCAGTAACCAAGAGCATCATGTTCCATACCTGATCTAATAAAATCCTGGAGTGAAATCAAGCCATTTCTATTTATTATAATGCATCCTATACATTGTCTGTATTAAATGACAGACACATGAATAATACTGTGAATAATACATGAATAATAATGTTTATTTCTGGCTTAAGTGTACTCTAACTACCGGTAAAATAATGAAAACATGTTCTCTAATGAGACATCTAAAGCTTCCTGTCGGCTAAAAGCCTCTAATGATGATGAGCGGTTAGTGAAATATTTAAGCACATAGATGTCATGCTACCTAGATGATGATTATTGCTTATACAGGACACTGTGGGGATATATGGTTTATACTGCTGTTGTTGTTGTTGTGGTCACATCAGAAAATCCTTTCTGCTCTCAAGTTGTATTTTTTTCTCTCTATCAAAATAACACAAGGAGGCCCTGAATCAAATTCAGCGAGAGCCGCAGAGGAGCAGATTCGGGCGGTAATGTGCTGACTCGACCGTTAGCTGACAGGAGCTAACATTAGCTCATAACCCTGTATTTTTTTTGACACAGTACCTTCTGTCAGACAAGCTGCAGATTGGTACCAACACCCCCTGACACGCATACTGTTGGTCTTGTGGGACAGATCTGGCAGAATCCGAGAAAACAAGTAACAGACCTACAGCTGGAAACTCCTGAATGTGGACAGTCCTGGTTGTTTTCCTGTTAGTGTGTCATCTTTTATTGTTGTTTACAAGCCAAACAAAGAAACAGTGACATTCCACACCATCACCAGCTGGAATACCTTCAACCAGTTGTGGCAACCAATAGACATATTATAAATAATGTATGTAATAGTGTATTTCTTACAGCTCTGTAAGTGATTAACCTCCAATTTCACACACTTTAAAGCTCACAACATAATAAACCCGTCTGTTATAGGTCAGCAAAGACCTCTGTTCTGACACCACTGTCTGACCAATTATTAGATTACCTTCACCGTGATTAACTTTTATCCATGAAACAATTTGGTTTGCTTTGCTGCTTTTGCTGCTCACAGAGCAGCGTGACAAATCACTGTTGATTTACTTTAACAATGTCACAACAATGAACAAACAGAAACCAGACCTTTTCATAATTCATAATCCTATTTACAACATGCCATTGTTTTCAACATGTAACTGTAGTTCAAGAAAACATCCGCTTTCATTTATCAATGCAATAGCTAACTCATAAAGATTTCCAAAAAGCAAATGACTGCAGGGTAAATTTAAATGTACATAATGCACAAAATGATAAAATATGTTTTGGAATATTCATGCTAACTTGCAGATATAATAGAATATATACTGTATAATATATATTATGTCATAGCATGTCTTGCAATTTTAACAGTGAGGGAAATGCTTACTCCCACTGTGTGTCACTGTGCATCACTCCCACTTCATACTGGTAGAGATTTTTTTTCATGTGAATTTGTTCCTTTCTTCCTCCTGTCCTCTTTGTCTCAGCCACCCTCTCCGGTGCACTCCTCTAAACGGCTGAAGGTCAGCCGTGATTTTGTGTTGCACCGCAACATTAAAAAAAAGGCAGATAAAAAATAAAGAACTGATTTAAAGTTGAGTGCAGAGGATATTAAAAATGCATTTGATATTGAAAAATTAAATTACAGTACTGCGGTAAACCTGGGAAATGTGAGGGGAAGACTTAACATTGTATGTATATATGAAAACTGCAGGGGCTTTGTATCTGAGACAGCTTAAGGTTAAACAAATCAAATATAATTATCTTATAATTTATTGTACTGGGGCATCAAATCTATGACTACAAAAAATATCCAGTCTTTCATTGCAGTTTCATGAAGCTGATGGTAGACTGCTTTTAATGGTTTTCTGTAGATCACCTTGGAGGTCCAACCTTGAGAGTCTGGAGAGAGTGTGTTGGACTTGCAGTGTAATGCAATCCTATTAAAAAATACCAACCACTGCCTCAAAAAAAGACCATAGAGTGAATTCTGACACGTTAACACTGAAAGACTACCACTCTCTCTGAGTATCTCCGAATTGCAGCCAGTACTTGAGAAGAGCTCACTGTGTGCGGGGCCCCATAATCTCATGGCGTACCATTTATTTGCAAGTTGTGGTGTAACATTAAAATGTTCTACTGGCCTAAGGTGGATTTTGGCACAGTTGTAATGAAAAAAAAAACAACTTTGCAATTGAAATGAATGGCAAACTAGGGCATTTTAAACAGCTCTGTACAATACAATATTTACTTTAAATTCGTTTCACATACAAACTATCCTGATAAATGTTTTATGTTCTTTTAATTGACAACCATGCATTTGTGTTAATTTAGCATATATTTCTAGCTGAGCACAAAATG
Organism: Scortum barcoo; assembly: GCA_023238725.1. Lineage (NCBI taxonomy): Eukaryota > Metazoa > Chordata > Actinopteri > Centrarchiformes > Terapontidae > Scortum > Scortum barcoo. The sequence continues at coordinate 8,077,710 of CM041543.1, read as the reverse complement.
TTTGCTTGGTAACTTGTTTTCAATTGCTAAGCATAAAATTGGGTTCTCGCTGTGCCTGCGTCTGTTTTCTCTGCATAGTCCAGCTTCCTCTCACAATCTGAAGACATGCACTGGTGACTCCAAAATAGCCCTTAAAGCTGAATGTGAGTGTTTTTCTGTATATATCAGCCCTGTGACTGACTGGAGACCAGTCCAGGGTGACCCCACCTCTCACGTTAGTTTATAGATCATGATAGCATCCCTATGTGAGGATAAGGAGTATAGATTCTGGATGGATGGATGCCTCTATATGACGTACATTAGTCTCTGTAAGTTATTCCTAATATCTGCCACGGAGTCAAATTCTTCCATTTCAGATGAAACAGCTCTGGGGCTTGCTCTGTCTGCTCTCCTCTCAGAGTAGTAGTCTTCTCTCAGCAAGGAGTGAAGTGGAGGAATCATGTAACTTAATATTAGGTGAAACACTATGGTCTTTGTCCACAGGGACTGCCAAAATCAACAAAAAATGAAAAGTTCAATTCAGCTGCTTTAATATCATTTTTTAAATTGATTTATTTAATGACGTTTTTCTGCATGCGTTACAGTAAAGACATGCTTGTTTCAAATAAATGTGTCCCACATCCTCCTGAAATGGTTGTTCCTCATTAAATATTAAATATTTTGGCGTTAAGTTGCTTGTAGATATAATGAGGAAATATATAGTGAAAATGTTAGCATTTCAGTGTCGAAAAAATGGCACTGAATTAACTTAAAAGTGTTTAAGTTTTCTACATGTGGCGTTTGACTGCTGTAAAAAAAATTTGGATTAAAAGTAGAATTTTCAACCATCCAGCAACCTCTCTGACCATAACTCAATGTTGATGTAGCGAGGTATCCTATCTGGGGACTGTCTTGTTTCCATTAGTATGAGAAAGCTGGTGTTCAGCGATAAAAGCAGTTGTCTGTCACACACTCAGTTTTCACTTGTGAAATCACTGATGTTTGAAACATTTTCTTGGAAATCACAAAACGACTATTTTATCCACCCTCCCATCTGTCTATCCCACTTGCATGGTCCATCAAGGATTATTTAAATGAGAAGATTTGGATCTGGGAGTTCAGAGGCTCTTTTACAGAAGCACTAATTAGCACGTTTGCACTTATATAAGTGAATATGATTAGGGATCATATTGTAGTAAACACATACTGCAGCTACGCTCCAGCTCTGCTTTACATTCCACTCTTGCTACCTTAGCCTCTGAGAAGAATCAAGTGTTGTTCTTGCTGTACACACAGCAAGTACAAAAGAAAATATTTTTCATTTCACCTCACACCCAATTCTAATTCATTCTGTGCTGCCATTGGCTTCCCAGGACTCACATCATTCACTATGGCAACAAACTTAAATAAGTCTTGTCTGAAGAGTGATAGTGAGGGGAATTATTGACATTTCAATTGAACTTGCCTGATTTGCCTAAGGGTATTGAAAGATAAAAGAAGTGCAACTTTGCTTGCTGCTTTGATGACTATCTGAGTCCCGATCCGCCTGTGAAGTGACAAGGAGGTGCTGTGTGAGGAGAGTTTTGCCTGGATACAGTGGTGTGAGCGGAGAGTTTCTTTTGACAGCGCCATTATTAATTCATTGGTGTGTTTATGAATCTTATTGCAGCTTTTTTTTTTTTTTCTCACAAGCTTAAAAGCATCCTTCATGGTTGGCATGTGTGAGCAGGACGCATTTGTGTGTGTGGACGTATTTATGAATGTCCATGTGTGTGTATGGCTTGCTGGTATCTCTTGGGGCCAAAACAACACTTCTACTAAAATACAAACACAGCAGCTCTGCAGAACCCAGAGGAGAATTACATTGCTGCGGGTGTTTTTTAAGGTGTTGAGGCCCGCTGACAGCACCTCTGTATGTCAGAACACATGTACACGTGTGTATGCTCATGCGGACGTGTGCACTTTTTGCATGCAGTTTATTGGTGTGTGTGTGTGCGTGGTTGTGAAGCCGCAGGTGTTTTGTCTCACTTTGTCAGGCTGCACAGATGTCACCCTCCCTCAGGCAGTAACTACTGGTCATTCTGCAAAACTCAGACCTGACAGTACTCCTTTGATATCAAGGAGCATCTCCTCAGCACGCTGTACCACCACACAGGGGGGATTCTGTAAAGATATGAGGTGTATTAAGTTCAGAAATCTGCCCTAAAGCTTTTTCGTTGGAGAACACACACACACACACACACACACACCCAGAAACACACACACACACAACACACATATGCCTACACCAGGGCCCCCTCAGTTTAAACTATGGTAATAATTCAAAGTAATTACCAGTGAGAGGTGTCTGAAAACTCCCTTTAAAGCAGCTTTTTCTGCCAAACACCATCTCACAGAAATAATTACTGCAAGCACTCAAGGCACATTAACACTGGCAGGCTGAAAAGATTCACATATATGCATACTGAGTATATATGTATTCATTACACATGAAATTCTGCCTTTATATAAGGTGGTGTATGTGTGTGTGTGTGTGTGGATGCGTCTTTTATACAAAGACACAAAGTAAATGGTTGAGTAAAGCTTCAATATTGGCAGCAGGTATGGCAGCTGCGTGTCAAAGGGGTTGCCATGGTGACTGGGCACAGTCAGCTCAGCCATTCCCTCCCTCTCTGTGTCTGTCTCTCTCTCTTTATCGCTTTCCTTCACTTTTTTTTTTGCTCCCAGTTATTCCATCTCATTCCAGCGGACGGCTTTATTTGACCGCGTCCCCCCTGTGGACATTGCCACCGAACGCATCGTTGCAAAACATTCTCAGAGCATCATTAATGTGCAGCAACACAAGATCTCCACGTCCCATTCCTGGTGAGAGGATGCGTCTGTGCGGAGAGCGACGCTGGCTCTGGCATCGCATCTTTATGTCTTGATGGCGTTTTGTCTCAGAGCACCATAATTGGGGTAAAAAAAAAAAAGGTCCAAAGCGAGCCAAGAGCAAATAATCACATCCTGACAAGAGAAATGATCATGTTCGGTGGCAGAGCGGGGCAGTTGTGTCTCAGACACAAATGCCACATGGTTTTCTGCTGCCGCGCCTTACACGCTCAGGTCATCAAGTGCCTCTGTGTTAATTGCTTCGCCATGGACTTTGTGACTCTCTCTTGGTGCGGCACCCCTTTAAGACTTCCTGAGATCATGGCTGGTGCAGCTCTGTATCCTCTGAGAGTTTACAAAGCCCCTGCTTCCCTGGCTCAACCCACTCTTCGATTGTGAGACGGCCTCGACCCGCTGTATTTATGCAAAGCCTTCCTTTCCTTCCTTCACTGTATTCACTGGCCTGTCATTAATGCCATTTACTATGGTCTTTAACCCGCTCGTTAACACAGTCGATTAGTGCAGAGGAGCTACGACAGGCTAGGACGGTGGCAGAGCATAATGGCTAAATGTCAGCCATATTCTGTCTGCAGTGTGAGCCTGTAATGAGAGCGAGGGAGCTCTGAAAATAGGAGCTATTGCTTGTAATGGGAGTCTCACGCGATGATGACTCAATGGGTTCTTTGTCTTGCTGAGCTCATGCATACAGGAGCACGGTGACACACACACACACACACACACACACACACACACTGGCACATGCAAAGCTTTCATTTCCACTTGCAATGAGTGCTGGAGTGCACAGTGACTCAGACTGTCACACACAAAGCCAAGACAGCACACACACTCATTTAGTGAGCACACATGGAAACATACTACACTATACGCAGACTTTGAGTATTTGAACCATATTATGCACAGCTCCTTCACAACATCAAATTAACCCAGCTCACATAATCTCTCCATTTTTCTTTTTTTCCTTGAGCAAAGGAAAGGGCGCAGCATGCTAAGAGAGGTCTTCCTTCTTTTACAAATGAGGCTGTGGCTCACAGAGGACAGTGGGGAAGAGCAGAAAGGTACAGAGATCTACCACAGAGAGCAGTATACGAGGTACAGCCAGCTAGAATTTGCCGTCACTCCCATGTTGCTAGTGTCTAAAGACAGCACAGTGTGTACCAAAACAGTCATCTGTGCTTCAGAGACATAATTTGCGCCTTGAGGACAGACTATATAAAATGTTGGAATTGTGATACGATGTTTCAGAGTGGCAACAAAATCAGCCCTTTGAAAAGCTGCCCGCAGGATTAATGTCAGATCTGCCGTCAGACTACGGCCTTGTGCTGGGTGACTTTACTGAAAACACCCTACAGTGTTTTTTAGTACTGACGGCTACAGTGAGAGTTAGACCCCACTCCAACGAAATAACAGAAAGACATAACAAAGAGTAGCTTCTTATAGCAAAAAAGTAATGCAGAGGTGATTAAATGACCAAAAAAAATAAACAAAAAAAAACTTACTGAGAGAAAAAAACTTTGTCAGTAATTTATTGTGTCAATCAAAGATCACACATCAGATTTTTTTCTTGAATGTTACATACACTTTAGTGGCTTTAGTGGTGGTTTCCCACCAAAGTGGGTAGTAAGAGTGACTTTGTAACACACCACTGCTAACCTCTGGGTGGGTGGGTGGGTGGACGCTGATGTCGAGCCCTGCCTATGGTTGATCAAGGTTTAATTATAACCTCATTATGCTGTTTGAAAGATCAAACAGACAAACAAAGCTCTCCACCAATAATACTAACACTTCAGCGACAAAGCTTGGAAAATAAAACTATACTGGTCTCATGCTGATAAGCTGTTGAGTAAATAACCACAGTAGAGGCCAAGAACTGTTTTTGGAGGTTTAGCAGATTAAAGTGTGAAACTGAGACAAAGCTACAAACAGTGTCTACATTGTAAATATAATACCAATACTAAAATAAGAGTCATCTGTAAACAAAGGTACTTTAGAGTTTCTTTTATGGATTATATATATGCCTAATAAACAAATATACTTTCAAATGATGCATCTTTCAAAGCACATGAAGAGACTGGAGAAAGACTCTGTTAAATTTAGACTCTGTTATACAGCCACTGATCTAAACACTACATTCGGTCTGGACAGGAAATAAGATAAGTTTAACACTGCTACATACAAACGAGTAGGGGGGCTCCAAACAAAAAACACAGTAGTGATGTACAGACTGCGGTTATACCCATCGGGCAGGTCGGGTCATAAATATGATCTTCTGATTAATAGGTGATGAGTTGTGGGTGGGTGAAATAATACATCATTGATGAGGAAAATATATATTTCTGACTTTATTTAATACATGTGGCGATCCCACCATAGCACAGACGATAAGCAGGTCTCCCCATTAAGAGAGACACTGGGCGCATTTACGCTTCGAGGCACGGCAGCGTAACTTCATTGATTATTTAAGTCTCCAGACATGCTGACAGGATCGGTCAGGATCTAATGTAAATTCATGTTCAACAAATCAAAAAGGCCTCACACACACACAGTCCACATTAAAGTAAAGAGTAAAGCAGTGTCCCCCTGATAAATCCTGAGCTCCATCAGAACTGTCTAAAAAAATTAATTTCAGAAGCGAAAAGTTCAAGTCTGTTTCCCCTGACAGTTTCCTCTGTCCTGGATTTGTCTGGTTTGTGTTGCGGCGACATTACTTCGGTCATGGAAACGTTTACAATGACTGAAAAGCAGCCTCTGTGATCTTTAAAGTAAATTGCTGAAGAAACCGCTCACACATCAACACAAAACACAGTAAAGAAACCACCCGCACTGTTTGACATAGAAATACGGGTAATTGGGGGCGAGTCAGGTCACCAAATCGGAGAAGTAACATGTTCTGTTGGGTGGCGGGTGGATGATTTATGAGTACATGTGGATTGGGATGACGTCAGAGCCCAAAGTCCAGCTTCTGTCAAAAGTGTCACTCTTTTATTTGATACCAGAAGTGATGATTAATATGCTTTATTTCTGAAATACACAATACAATTTTTCAACAGTACAAAGAGCTGACCGCCATGCTTGTATGCTAAAATTCTGCCAACCAGACTAATGGTATTGTAAGCTAGGTGCTAGTTTGTCTATAGCCAAAGCTGAGAATAAGTGGGGTTAATGGCCAACAGGCACAACTCTGATTTGTTCTTGTTGCACCATGTGCCAAATGCTTCCTCTTTTTTTGGGCCAATAACAAATCCACACCGGTCTCCTTCTCTGGCTGAAACCTTCAAACGGAACAAGAATAATATTCAGGACAGGGCTTTTCTTTGGACTTAATGGTTTACATTTTGACAAGAGTCATTCCTGATTGCCTGTGATAGTCAGCACATTTTCTGCATTGTTTTACCGCTGTTACAGCTGTAATGGTTTTGTAACTTCAAACTGGCTAGTTAAGCGACCCTTCGAGTCTACACTGGGTTGAGCTAGGAGGAGGAATGATGGATTAGATGCCTCCATCTATTTCTTTGCTACCAGTTATTATCTGTAAAGAAAAAAAAAAAAATATATATATATATATATATATATAGTTGAATCACCATTACATATGAGAGAATGTATTTCAGGGCCCAAGCCCACCTCTCGCCGTTTTCGACTGTGGCCATTAGTGCTGTGTCTGGGGGCTTGTTTGTGAGTGCTGGCCTGTGGACAGAGGACAACTTCCTACTTCCCCAACCACTGTCTGGATCATCTCCAGCCCAGCATGCTCTGTCCAGAGACAGCATCCACACAAGAGGAGCAATTTGCCAAATCCATTGTTCAGCCACAGGCAGCCTTGACAGGTAAGGAGGACAATGAGAAAGACAAAAGGGGAAAAAAAAGGAGGAGTTTCAGCAGGACCAGTATCAATGGACCAATTTTGCAAGACATATATGGGAGTGATTTCCAGGGAGGTAACCAGATGTCTTGGCCCCAGTCCTTCGTTCGTCCCCCTTTATATTCATTGAAACTTATTTTCAGGTGATAGCCAACCCACCTGCCTGGACAGCTGCCACGCTGGGAGAACATGAGGCATTAAGTTCATCTCTCTGGGGGTCCTCCACATCAGTCAAGTTCCCACACTGAGATCTCTGAGGGTTGTTTTCCATCAACTTGGAGCCACTTGGCCATGAAACCCCAGACACTGGATCTATCAAGCTCCTCACGTTACTCACAGTGCGTGCAAGCAGGGGAAGTTATTTATCAGCCTTCTTGGGTAAAAGGGGTTAAAAACCATCCACTAAACTTTAGTACATCTGTCTTCCCGACTTCTGGACCCATTTCCTGTGCAAGGCTGTGTGCTGCTACTTTAAGCGGGCTTTGATTGTCAGATGGGCTGATAACCCTTCTGCCTCCCTTCCCAGCATCTGTCAATCACCACAGAGCCTGTGAGCCACGAGGAGCATAAGAAGCTACACAGCCAGCAGGGAAGTGACACACAGAGAGAGAATTTGAGCCAAACACACATACACACACACACACAGAGACAGAAGTAGAAACCTACTTTGGAGCCATTAGAGGTCCAGCAGCCAGTGCATTGGCTGAACTCAATCGAAGCCTGTTTCAGCATTTCTGATAATTAAACTAATGCCCAGAGTTAGGGATGGAACTCCTGTTCCCCGTTGTCTCCATTAATCTATTAGTGTTTATTGACTGGTCTAGTTTCTTGCTTGGAGATAATCATGTTTGCCCAACACGCCCTATTTACTCTTCCTTCCTTTGCTGATTTGACAGAGTTGCTTGTTGCTGAGAAAGACCAACATGTCCAAACTGTCACATGCTGTGTGTTCAGACTCTGCTGGGGATGGGTCTGTGTCCTCGACACATCCTAGTCCTAATACTGCAGATGAGAGTGTGTACTGAGGCCTGTCCGGGCCGCTTTGCAAAAATGATTTAAACAGTACAATGGTTTATAAAGGAGGGTGATCAATGAGGTATCGAAATATATAAGTGAACCAAGCAGAAATGAGTCATTTAATTTGTATTTCTTCTTCTTAAAAAAAGGCTTTTTTTCATCTCTGACATGCTTTCATGTTGGATGCTCAAAGTTGAATTTATGCTGTATTTGTGTTGCCTTAATTACTAATCTAGATTTGACAACTGTAAGATAATTTGATTCATCCAATTTATAGTGCTGAGTGAATCAGAACACAAAGTTTTAAAATTAAAAGCTGCACTAATCAGTACCTTTAATAAACTATGGTTCAAATGTGTGATGTGAGGATGGTTGTGACAAATCCACAGACACATTTACCCCTGACTGTGCTTTTTAGCACCCTTTTAGCATTGTTTTGTTTTTATGGACTGCAACCTGTTAAGGCAGTGATGATGTGTGATGAACCCACTGTAAGTTACCTGTCCCACACCAGGCAGCCTATGTTAACTGAGTGGCCAAATGAATCCAGTAATGCAGGTTTAATTTCAGTGGAACTAGAAGTATGTGGTAGTGTCTGTATCTGCAGGTACTCTGCCTGGATTTTTTTATTTTGCTGTGTTGGGCAGTGGTGCGTGAGCGTTAGACTCTATAAAAACACAGAGACCAGTTGTCAGAGCATGTGACACCACCAGCCTGGGAGGAGGGGCCAATTCTGCACATTGTGTTTAAAAAGAGCAACCAACAAATCCTACTTTAGAACTTTGCTGAACAAACTAACTTGCACCACTGACCAACTGGAAACTGTCTGAACAGCGTTAACCTTTGAGGGATTGGAGAGACTGGAGAGTTCAAAATGGATGGAGGTGTCATGTTAGCTCCCACCATCCGATCTTATGTAATCAGCCTCTGCAGAATTAGAGGCAATGCCAAGAGAGCTTTTTGACTAACGCAGTAAATTTGCATCCTTTTAAAGCCATCATTTAACAATGAAGAGAATATTTTCTTTTAAACACACTTGATTTGAATTTTCATTGGATTAATATCAATAAAAGTAGTTGTAGTACTTTCTTGTGAACAGATTAATGAAAACCTTTTATACACACCTCTACCTGCCAACACCTACTCTGCACAGGATTTTGTTTTTTGTTTTTTCCCGTTCCTCTCTCCAGCATCAGCAGAGGGTAAATTCAGCAAATTAATGGTTGCACACTGCCTTCATGACGCCTGCCCCCTTCATCAAATTCTAATGACAGAATTGTGAAAAGCCCAGACAGGATTATACAAACAAAGAGTGGAGGTGTGATGAGGTGTCAGAGCAAAAAGAAATTATTGTCAACATGTGTCAGACGCCCACCAGTAATTACGCAACAATATGTGTGCACACATAAATGCATGTAAATTAAATTCATGCACATGTCTACTTATGCATGCATTGCATTTTATTGATGTGTACGTCTGTTTTTTAGAGCATTTGAGGGCATCTGTGCATGTGGGGGAATGTGTACGCCTCTGAGCCTCTGTGTGTGTGTGTGTGTGTGTGTGACAGTACAGTAATAAATGTGGCGAGAGGGAGGTGGCAGCGGAGAGTGATGGATCGTCCGTGTGCTGCAGGCTGAATCTCCTGGGAGGGACACTGCTACATCCTACCAGGGAGGGACAACTTAGAGTAATTGGGTCACTGTTACTGGGAGGAGAGTTTCCACCCAGCCATGCTTTTAAGTGAGAGAGTGGCACAGAAGGTAAGGAGAAAGGAGAAGAGAGTGAGGATAAGCAGCGAGGTAGGAAGAGTGATAAATAATGAGAATGTGGTCTGTGTGAAAGAGACGAGCGGAGGCAGAGGAAAGCAGAAAAATAGAAGCAGGAAAAAAAAATTGGGAGCAATAAAAAACAGGGTGCACAAGCAGAGTTGGCAAGAAAGAAGCTGCTATTTTGTTTTTTGATACCTCCTAGAAAAACTGCCATGATTACAGGCAGCTATGGATTTTATTTTTTTTTCCTGCTCAGACTGGAGTGTGGTGGGATTTCTGCCTGCATGGCCTCCTACTGTATCGGGAACTATACAATATGCAAAATGACCGTCTGAGCTAACTCTTACATGCATCCTCTTCTGTTCTCCTTCCAGTGGAGCTCAGCGGTTAAATCAGATCAAACTCTCCTTTAATGAACACAAAGAGGTGCAAAAGACTGGGCGGGGAAGGAAAGAAGCATCTTCTGGCCGCTTATGGGTTCTGAGAAGGAGACTTGAGAGGTTGGGAGGAGAGAGGTAAAGATGGAGGGAGGGAGGCTGGGAGAAATGTGGGCCTCCTCTGCTGCTTTGGCAAGACTGAAAGGTCAGAGATTGAGTATTGTGTAAATCTATCACTACAACGCCGGGAGGCTAGTACACTCGAGCTGGCTGCCACCCTGCTGTTTCTGGCCTTGTGTCCTACTCCAGCCTGAACAGGTCAACTGTCTCTTTTCTTGAATTTATGAAGATGCACTGCACACGGAAATCTTCCATTCTGTTGAATTTGCATCTTTAGTTCAGGTTTAGATGTTTTATCTTCAGCTGCATCAGCCTCCTACCACAAAGTAAAAGGCATGCAGACCAGGTGGATTTGAATTGCCAGTGGGTGTATGCAGTGTGTGTTTGGTTGAATCTGAAGGGCAGTGCAGGCTGGGATGGGCCATGGTGCAATGTGACCCGGGATAGGAATGACTAAACACAATGACTGGATGTGATGTAAGAAATAAAGCCCTTTACAGCTGAAAAATAAACTTGTCATGGCTCACTGGTGTAATGGTGACAGATTGTTTCTTCAATTAATAGATTAATAAGTTAGAGTATAAAATGTCCCAAAAAAAATGAGTCTGAAAAATAGCCATCATAATGTCCAAAAACCTGAGGTCACACAATTTAAATGCTTGTTTTAAGGGGCAAGAAAAGCAGCAAATTCTCACAGTTGAGAAGCTGAAATTAATGTTTGGCATCTTTATCTGAAAAACAACTTCAAAAATGGTTTCTAATTATAACGTAAGTAAGTAATCCTTAGCCCTATTATGAAAGCAAGTTGTTTTTGCCACACAAAAGCGACAAATATTATTCAGCAGCCACATCACGTCACAGTGAAAGCCACCTTTGGTAAACAGACAAATGAAACTGCAGCACTGATAGAAATTCCAGCCTCATCAATAAAAAAAAGAAGAAAAACATCATCACGGTGGACATTTTAATGAGTGATTTCTGAGAAAAGCAGTGGAACAATACCACTGCAGCAAAAATGAGGCTAAATAATAAAGAATATTCTTACATTCGGTGTATCGCCACTAAACACGCGTCACAAACGGTGGATCCATAACTTTGAAATACAAAGGTTAGTTTTGATTGTTGAATCGTTACTTGGAATGCTTCGTGGTGAAAAGAGAGAGGAGAGACGAGGCATAAAGGTCAAAGCCTTGATTCTAACCAATGATGAAGCAAACCTGACACAAGAAACTCTTTCACTCTGTCTATTTCGATGGTCTGTATCTCACGTCTTTGCTCATTTTTGTACCTTATCTTGCTCTTCTGTCCTTCACCTCTTCTCACTTTATCTTCCTCTCACATATTCGCTCCCACTCTCATTGTCTTCTAATCATTCCACCTGCACTCCTCGTCCACCTGCAGCCCCATCTGTTCGAGCAGCCCTCGGACCTTTTGCTCTTTTTCGCCGAATCGCTGCGATCACGAGTAGAGTTAGTGCACATCCACTTTAGAGAAAAACACAGCAGAACTTTGTTATTCTTAATGTTCATTTGTTTGAGCGTCTGTTTTTCTTAATCTGATCCAGTTATTTAATTTGCATAATGACAAAGAAGCAAAAAACATTTTTGCTCTGATTAGCTGTTGTGGTTTATGCATGCAATTAAATAAAATTTTAAACCACAAATTAGATTGAGCACAACAATTCATAAAGCATGCAAGGTTCATGCTTTAATTGGGTCAAGAACCAGAATTCCTAAACATTTAATTATTTTGAGTGGACCTTATTACCAAGATTTCTTGAAGGGAAAATACTGCATGAAGAAGGTGTTAACAATACACATTTTGTAGGCAAGTAACCAAAAAGACATTTAGGTTCCTTTGCTGCTATCAAACTGTATGATTTATGATCAGCCAAGCAAATGTGAGCTGCATAGTCAATAAAATTCATTAACTCATGACTTCTGGACATGAATTGACTTTGTGTCTAAAATCAAAACCGACTGTCAAACCCAGTTTAGAAAACTCACAAATGAAGGGAGGGATCCGATGAAATATACATTTATTATGTTGTAATTCTTCTAGAAAATGCTATTAGTCTCTGTTGATTTGCCTCCCAATTTATGGATCTGCAAGATCGCAGCACTCGGAAACATCATAACTGGATGCCATTATAATTCCCCGCAGAGAGTATTCATTATTAAAGAACATACTGACGCTTTTCTTTGTAATGCATTTTTAAATTGTAGACAAGGATAATAAATAATAAACTCTCACTTCACTTAACTTCAAAAGACCTCGGGGGAAATGTTGCCGTGACACAGATGAGAGCTGACCTGTCACCTGAGAATCAATCGCTTTATTTCTGATTTTTCACCTTACCTACATACTCAGCGTTAATACCACAGAGTGTAATTTGAGTGTTTTGCAGCAAGATGATTCAATATGGATTCAAAAGTCCACAATTTACCTCTGTGATTTAGTTTGGAGATTTGAAGAGTTTTACTCTCCAAATCAGCCTCACTCCGCAGCAACAAGCAGAGCTTTTCCTCAAAATGCTGATGCTGCTCAGTGCTTTCATGCTATTTTGAAAATGATGCTTATATCAATTTGAACTGTTGAAGAGAGGACTGAGATGGAACTAAACCACTGTGTGTATAGATTTTAGCCATGCTAGGAGCATTGCTCTGGCAATAGCTATATCAGTCGCTTTGGTTCTGACAGAAATGTCTCATCATCTGTCGACTGGATTGCCCTTTGGTGCAGATGTTCATGTCCCCAGAGGATGAATCATACTAACCTTACTTCTAACTGACAAACTAATCTTTCCTCTAGCACCTCTATGAAGTTGTCATTTCTGGATTTCATAGTAATATCTCAATATTACTATCACACTATCACATGAATTGCAGTGGAAAGTTGTTAGTGTGCAGTTAGTATTTAAGTACAGAGCCGCTAGCGTGGCTGTCTTTGTCTTGTTGACAACATCATTTTACCCAACAACAAATTAAATTGTTCATGACAGATTTTCACTTCTATGTATGAAAAGGCAGCCCACATCACTCTCACTTATAATATAAACATATAGTCATCTAAGCACAAATTTCTCTGGAGTCTGGAGAGGCACCTGTTGTACATTTTAAATAACGTGGTTCAGCGTTGTGCTCAAGAGCCCCTCAGCAGTCATAGCGGAGACCGCACTAATTACATCCAGACCCAAGTTATTAATCAGCCTGTCTACCTCCAGGCAAGCTTGCAATTTGAGACTGTCAATCTAAAGAAACAGCATCAATCAAAGTGAGATGAAAGCCTGGTGGAAAAGCTAATTAGTGTTGGTAATGGTGGGGGAACTGCGTGTTTGAGCTGTCTTACACAAGATTTCATCACTGCACAGATATCATGGGCTGCTCAGAGAGAGGGGACAATCATATCAGGTCTCTGCCCGCCTTCTGCTCGGTCTTAGCTGGCTGCACCTTAACGCCACTGGAGGCTGATCAAACAGGTGGTCTGGGAGTGTGTGTGAAGCTCCAGAAAATGTGAAGTATTGAAGACAGAGACACCAAAACCTCAGTCACTATGTATCTTGTATTAATGTGTTGTGTTGAATCTGTGAAACAGCCCTCCATTTCTAACCAAAGAGACACTGACGTTTACTGGCATAAATAACGTACAGTGTGTCTTTCTGATGCCCTCATCAGGTGTCCTTGCCCTTTTGTAAGAGAGGGTAAAAATGATGTAAAAACAACATCTAAACTTAAAGGTGTGTCTGATGAGCATGGATGACAGTAAACTGCAGCTTTCGTCCTATAATGTAAAGACCTAGGCAGTTCGACGGCCTCTCAAAGCCAAACACAAACAGAGGCCACAATTTGAAACTAACCTACAGGAAAAAGATAAAAATAATCACTACATACTGTATAGGGCTGAAACTGCTAACTGGAATGCAGCAAAACATTGTCCACCTGTATATCTGTCTTTGAAATAGTTATGAAGTTCTTTCAGAGCTGTATGAATAATGTATGTGCAGAGGTTGATGCTAGAATGTTGTTTTCACATTCATCTGCAGGGAGAGGAGCATTTTTTGGTGGGGGTTTTTACATGTGCATACAAGCATGATTTAGTGACATTAGAACAGCAGTAATCTGAGAGCCAGTTGTGGTTCAATATGTAGTTTACATGAGTGAGACATCAGTGAAAATGGTCGGTAATTGCGGGTGTGTTTTTGGACCTCGCTTCAGTTTCAGTTTTATTGTCTGTAGTTATCAGTCTTTTCTTTGTTTGTTCGGCCATGGTAACCTCACAACACTACTGGAGATTGGAAAAAACAGCAAGCCGCTTCACACACATGAGCGAGTCTCTTGCGTTAAAAGCCAAACTGTGCGCTGCTTGTGATTTTTCTCGGAAAGTCCCTGCTGACACCCAGTAGGTGATACTGCAAATGCTGCAGGCTTTGATCAGTGGGCCATAGACTCAGTCGCTGTTGTGTTGCATCATTCAGCAGCAGATAGTGACCTAGCGGACATTTACTTAAATGGAAATCTTTGAGATGATATATAGCAGTAATCACATATTCATGGATTCAGAAGTACATGCGATTGTAATACGCAACAGACACAAATTATTACTCCAAGTGGGTATTGTGTGCATCTCATAACATGTCTTGAGGGGTTCTTTCAAGATTTACATTGTTTAGCAGGAACGAAAGGGCTTTGGGGTAAGTGCCACGAACAGAAAGTACTGAGAGACAGACAAACACATTGTTTCTTTTCAAGTGATCTAATAACAATAAAGAAGGCTTCATCCTGTAAGGCACCTTTAATGAAGTCCTGAATGTAATTCTTACTACCATAATAAAAGAATAAATTCAATTTTCTTGATTACTGATTAGATCATTTGCGCTTGAGAAACTTGAAAAGGTCTCATGAGCTCACATTTTCTCACCAAAGTTATTCCAGTCCTCCATCTTTTGTGCTGGCACGCCTACACGAGATTAAACTGAGCCTAACCCCTCCCTTTTTCATCCACCCTCCCCTCAATCACCCCCTCCCAATCCTGTTCCTCACGCTTCCACCGCCATCTATCAATCAGCCGCTGTCCTCTCTCCTCGGCAACTTGTTTCCGAACATGCTGATCCAAGGACAAGGTAACGAGGCACAACTGGACACTGGGTCACTACGGCGATCGAGCTGCGGGAGAGCAAAAGTCTCCCGGTTTCTAACAACGTGTCCCCCTGATTGACCTGTGACCGGTCTGTTATAATCTCTGAAAGTTTTGGCTCACCTCACGGCTCACCTGGCAGAGCAATACTCTTTCTCTTTCACTCTGCCCTCTACTAATCCCCCACCCCTCCCCCTAATCTCACTCTCTCCCAAATGCTCTCCTATTCTACCTCTCGCTCTCATCCTAGACATCCATTCAATTCATCCCCGCAATTCAATTTCATTTGCTATATTAGCAAGAAATGCTTATCTTGCCAAAACATGTCTACAAGAAATTTAAAAAAACATGGAAAAACATAAAACAACAGGCCATAAATATGAGCAAGGATTAAAGTTCGTAAACCGTCAAATTTTCTCACAGCCAAAGTTTTGCAACAAAGGATTCATATTCATGAAGCCATATGTGCCGCAAGAGATGGATATTAGTCCCTCGGCTGTGATAAACAATGTTATATTTTACATTCAGCTTTATCAGATACACAATCAATATGCAAATGATTTTTTTAGGGAGCTCATTCTGCCAAAAACTCAACATGCTGATCTAAGTCTAGTTTTCTTTCTTGGAACAGGCCCCCTGTCTCCCCAAAGAGAGTGCCAGGCAGGCTTTTAATGCACTTCACCACCTCCACTCGCATATCAGCGCGCACACAAACACACACGGAGGGATGTGCACAATATGCTTCAAAGCCCCCTAGCTGCCTTCCAAAATGCCAAATGTCTGCCTAATAAATACAAACAAAAATGCATTAACACACACGCAATGACATGCAGCCACTTCCCCCGAATATTTCACTGAAATCCTACCACATTTACACATTCCTTCACTATAAACAAGCCGTGGATACATGTGTGAGATGGCGCGCTCGCTCAAATCCAACTCATTGTTAACCTGCTGTGCTCTGCGGAGCATAATCCTTTATACTCAAAGTATAATCTTATTTCTCTTTTGACTGTCTCAGTGCTTCCTCTTACTCTGGCTCCTTATCGTCCCTCGTACACTCTTCACCCCTTGCCAAAACACACCACCTGTGCGCTCAGGTCCAGTTCGGCCGCCCTTGGGGTGCGCGGCCGCCCTCGTCCCCTCCCAGCGCTGTCTGTCCCGCTGCAGATGGGAGGCAAGAGAGAGAGAGATGAGGCATTACAGGTATGAGCTTTGAAATGGTAAGGAGCTCTGTTTATAGAGCAGAGCAGATGAAAGTGAGCAACAAGGCCGAGGGTGAGGTGGGGGGTGGCAGCGGGTGATATACACGGACGGAGAAAGGGGGATAAGAGGGGGCTTGTTTAGGCAGCCAACACCTCACCTACAGTACTGCTACTGTTACCTGGGAGGATTTACTTTTTATCTTTTTCCCCTCCTCTCCTTCGATAAAGGATGAAGAAATATGAAACAGGTTCACGCCGAGGTGAAAAAATGAGAACCACAAAAATGCATGGACATCCACACAGGAATCTGTAAATGGCCCAAATCTATACTCTCCACATTTTATTCGGACATTATTATGCATGACAGTGTGTACTTAGGTGCATCATGTAGCTGCGGGGAGCAAGGAGCAGAGCGCTGTAGCCTCCTTCTCTTTACTTACACCGCATTGCTACATTTTGTTACTCTGCACTGCCCAATCTCCCCATGGGGATCATTAAAGTTTCATCTTACTGTACCTTATTAGGTATCCTCAATCACAAGAGAGCTGTAGAAAAATCACTCCATCATAATGTTTGGTGTACATATTGATTTTAATGAGCAGACAGGTGAAAGTATACTTTAAAAGGGAGGTTTCAAGGTCTCTTTTCAATGCCTTTGTGCCGATTTTCATTAAATATTTTATTTGCCTCTTTTCTGAATAAGTTAAAATGCTCTAGTGTGCAACACAGACAATTCAAGTTGTGTATGTATGTGGGGTCTTGGCCATGAAGGGTATTTAAGTTCAACTGAATTTTAAGTGCTTTAAACTGTTATTAAGTAACTCTGAATAAATCCCAGCTCACCTGGTCCAGACAGCTGGGCTGGGCCGGCACCATGACATCAAAAGCGCTGCTCAGAGCAAACACAGAAGGGAAGCTGGGGGAAAATAAAAGCTTAACATGAGAAAAAGCCTAAAAGCGAGAAAAGGCAAGTTGTGTGTGGAGAAAACATGAATAATGGATAGCAAGTAGAAATCATGCAGATGAGTACAAATAGCAGACTCCCCAAAAGAGCTGCATTATAACAGACAATATGACACACATAACCGCAGAGTACTTTTGTGGATGTGGTGGCGCATACATGCGCATTAATGTGCACCAAACACAGGCACCATCTCCTGATGTGTTTGACATTAATGAGGCACAGGCAGAGTGCCGGATTTGAGGAGCAGAGCCTGCAAGCAACAGACAGGCAAGCAGAGCATGTCAAATCACCCTTATGTGGGACAAAATCATTATGTCACCACAGACTAATCTGGCAGCCACAAACCACAATTGGTCTTTTGGCAAAACAAGGGTCAGTGGCAGATGGGTAGAGGCTGGAACTGTGGAAGTAGCTGCTGGCCACACAAGCACAGTGACTGAAACGCTAACCTCATTTACACCAGTTTCTGTTTGGCTCCCGGGGACTCAACCTAAGTTCTGAGCCCAAGTAAATTTAGGCCAGGCCGGTGGAGACCGTGGCATCAACGCCTCTGGTCGCTGGGGGGTCGCTTGAAGCTGTCACAGTGTGCACATCAAGCGTTAAAAATGCACATTTGCTGCAGAAGTCAAAAATATCAGAAGAATGTAAGTGCAAAAAAAAATAATATGTTCTTTTGGTGCAGAGGAAGAAATAGAAGCAAAGAAAACAACCTGAAGGGAAAGGCTAGAAGGAGACTCTGATTTCGTCCTTCTACTGAAGTTGTCATAGTCTTTTGAGTATTATATTATTTATTTAGACTGAACTATTCTTCAAGCACAAAAATACTTTCCTCACTTCCTCACAGAAAAAGAAAACATTTGTCAAACTGTGAAGAGTCACAACAAATGTTGCATGTTGCGGAATAAGACAACTGCTCTGTAAAAACAGACATTATTGGGGAAAACTTGTCTTCTTAAGTCCTGTAAACTGTGATGAAATTTGACTGAGCTGACACAAAACACAAGAACACTTTGGTGATTATTTCGAAGAAGTGCACAGTAAATAAAGTCAATTTATTTCAGTTCTGTGTCATTAAGTTAATGCATAATTACATTTGTATGCGAGTTGGAATTAATAAAGGACCAATTTAGCAGCAAAATAAGTGGATAACTGAAATCAATAGATGTGTTAAAATCTGGATCTGCATGACTGCGTTCAAATTTCAGTCTTAAAGAAAGAAAGAAAGAAATATAGAATTACGGTATAAAGACAAAGTTGATTTTGGGGTGTAAAACACTTTTCCAAACTAAAAGCTTTTGATGACTGGAGTTGGAATTAAGACGTTTAGGACTTAAACTTGTATATGAATATGATCTCAGCTTGTTGACTCTGTAATTTCATCACCTCATAAAGCACGCTGTTGCAAAATGCTGGGCTGTTTTATAGCTACTCCATGCTCTAAACTGCATTGCAAGGGAGCAGACACCAAATTAAACTACTCAATTAGTGACACTTTTACTTTGAGAAAGTGAAACTGCACTCAGCAATACTCTTAACTCAAAGGGGGGCTGAGGCCAAACTTCTAGACCAAAAGTCCCTTTATTTTCATTTAGTCCAACACTGAAGTCCTTTTTAATGGTGAATGATGAGGACATTTTACAGTTAAACACATTTCTTTTCGTCCACATAGATACTTAGTTGTATTAGTGGAATGTAACACAGCTCATTAACTCACTTATGTATTTAAATACAATTATGGGGCACTTTTACTTTGTTCAAGTGTTTAAACTGGATGCTGTTTCAGACCTCTCCCTGAATCATTTTCTGGGGTAAATATTCTTTCTTTTTACTCCATTACTTTTGTTTGACAGTTAGAGTTACAATTTATATTGCAGATCCAAATTCAATAGACAAAACACATTACAAGCTTATAAAATATGACACATTGTTATAGAATATAAATTAAACTACTCGGCACAATGTGAGGTAATTAAAATTAGCTCTACTTAAACCAACAGCAACAGAGAAATGCTACTTACACATTGAGGCATCTGTAACAATTGTCCAATGATATATAAAAATATACATTACAGAGGAGGCATTTTCTGCATCATGACTACTTTTACTTTTGTATGAATACATTTTTGGCCTCTTTGAGGCAGCAGAAAGAAGTTATGAACACAATATTGACATATACTTAATTACCTTTTAATTTGAGGTGATGATCTTGATAGCAAAAAGTTATTTATTCACACGTCCAGAGATTATAGAGCAACTTTATCAGTCACTTGTTAGTGTTTCTGGCCACCTGATGAAGGTAAGTCTATTCACTCTCTTTTAGCTCCTTCAGCTTTAACTTCTACATGCTTAACTACGTCCACCAGCCACAAGTGACCCCTTTCACAATGTCTGCACACTGTCATTTGATAAATCTTTTGTGTAAAAATATTGATTAGGCTTGCTTGAAATAACATTTTGAATGCAACACTTAACTTGTAATCGAGTATGATTATTAAATACCTTTTAGAGCCTATTAGCATTCTTATGCTTTTTTGGAATGACGGAAACAACTCTCAGCAACCTTTTGCATTTTCTGAAATATGGCATAGGAGAAGATAAATAACACGTAATCGATAAATTCCTCAGACTCTTTTATATAATTACAGACTATTGGTTTATGAAGTGGATCAAATTTTCAGTGTTTGCGTCTCGTCTTCTCTTGTCATGTCCCATTATCATGTTCCATGTTTTATGTTTGCACAGTTCCTGTTTTATTTTGTAATACTTGCCTCCACTTTCATTGCAGACACTTCACTTCCTGCCAACATGTGTTTTCTGCTAGTCTGATTACCTGCCCTGCTCTGATTGGTGTCACCTGTCCCTGGTTACACACCTGGGTGGGTGTATATAGTCTGTGTGTTCCTCTAATCCTTTAACAGTTTGTCTTTGTCTCCCGTGTCAAGAATTCCAACGTTCCTTGTGTTTGTCTTTATGGTATTTGGTTTTTTGATCTGCCTTCTCTCGATGACACCTCTGCCTACTCCCTGTCGGATTAGTTTATCTGGTCTCACCGATAACCTGTGTACCAAACCTTGCTTGAACCTGAGAAAAGACTGTGCCATTTACATTCAAATCGCTCTTTTTCTGACTTGTGAGTTCCAGTCCTCTTCCTTTGGTATCCAGTCGTTACAGTTTGACATTAATGTGTGTAAATTTAGTCTTATTTGGATTTATGGATTTGTGTTGTGCTTAGGATACAGTGATTGTATATATGTTGTTTTTCCAGTCTGCAATATCTTCTCGACCATTATTTGTAGGAGATTTATTATGTTTATGTTTGGAAATTGTTTATGTTTGTTGATATTTACATAGCGTGCTATTAGATGATGGTGGGGTAACATGCCAGAATTAAATATTCATAATATCGATTCATTCATTCATTCTCTCTCAGCACCAGTTCCTCTCTGGCACTCACATTGCTAATCACTAGTCAACAAAGGCAACATAGATGTAATCTGAGGAAAACCAATTGCTATGTGCACAGAGCCACCAAAATAATCTGCTTTGCCACTATAAAGTATAAAGGCAATATGGGCTAAAATTAACTACGGATCTGGGCTTCATCTTTGCACCTGCTGATCCATTTGTATTTCTGTTGCACAAAGATTAGGAAATGACATATGGTGCAGATGTTGTAATCTTAATCCCACTGCAGTGATCATGAAACTGATAAATTACAAAGTCTGCTGCTGACGTCATTTTATCAGTTACTTTACTGGTTACGTGAATGATTTCTTTGTATAACATTCCAGATAATG
This sequence comes from Scortum barcoo, assembly GCA_023238725.1. Classification (NCBI taxonomy): domain Eukaryota; kingdom Metazoa; phylum Chordata; class Actinopteri; order Centrarchiformes; family Terapontidae; genus Scortum; species Scortum barcoo. Next base: position 8,056,598 of record CM041543.1, on the reverse strand, counting down.
TTTTGTAATGACAGAAAAGATGCATTTGGGTGTTGTGTATATGACCACGATAAGACTGCATGAGTCATTGCGGCCTAATTGAGACTAATGTGGAACCCAGAGATAAGTTCCCTAATAGGATCTTCCACCAAGTGATACTGTGAATTGATTCGCATACGAGAAGTCGGCGGGAGTTTTGTGAATATAAAGATGGATTTTTAAAGTAAAATGTGTTACTGTGATACAACCACTGCTTTCATTTATTGAATGTTCGGCGCAGAACAGACATCATTTGAATCAAATGGTTTTCTCAGGCACTTTAAATTCTGCTGGAGTCACACAGGTAGCTACAGTGGAGCGCAGTGCCTCACCCCTGTATGATGAAAGTATGCATCACACAGTCAACTTCCCCTCCTTGGAAGCCTAGAGGACTATCTTTCCCACACCCCAAAAAAACACGGAGAAAAAATCATTATGTAACGCCGAAGCTGACTTCTAACAGGGGAGGAGAGGGAGGGAGAGGGGTGGGGTGGGGGGGAATCCTCAATATTTAACACCTCTCATCCTACATTCACTTTGACTCAGACCGAGGAATAACCTTCTGATCTCCCCCATCAAAGCTCACTCAGACAGTCACCTCACATCTCCACCGAGTCTAATCGGCGCTGATTGGCTTATGAAAACCCTAATCATTGAAAATTACTTTTAATGTGATGCCGGTATGTGTGGGTTCTGAATAACTTCGAAATGACGAACAAGTGCAGGAGGATTTTTCTGTGCCTACTTGATTTGAAGTAGCTGTGCGCAGTCACTCCAAATAGATGTGGTTTTGAAAGCTAATGAGACAGAGCAGACTCTTCTCCTCTACAGAGAAGGGGGCAGCCAAATCTCCCTGATGGAAAAAACACTACAATACTCCTATTACAACCCTACAGGGACACAGCAGGCCTATAGACCGTGTTCAGTGCTTCAACCGTGACTCTACAGCGTACTTGAATGTGTTTTTTTTTTTTTTTTTTAATCTTCTATGGCATCGAGTAGTATGTAATACTACCACGCTGACTTACGCTGTGTCTGCATTAGCTGATAATGTGTTAGTGACCTTATCCTTTCACAGTTTCATCTCCCATTCCTGTGATACTGCAATAAGATAGCAACGTATAATGCCTCCATGCACTCAGCTGTGAACTTATGACCTTATCTTAAGCGATGGCATTTTAATGTCTTGTGACAGCATTTAATATAGATAATTTTCCTGTCTCGCGGTTTTGTTTCTTCTATTCAATCGTGGATTTAGGAAATGTATCACACTTACTGATGCAGCACTGATTAAATGTCATTGTGAAGTGTTTATTAAGCCATTGTATTTGTCAATCATTATTCATTCATTCATTGTCTACTAACACAGATGGCCCTATGGATGGCAAGTGATTTGGTTGGTTGACCACTTGGGTCGCTACTGAATTTTCTCCGCAACTTTAAATGGATTGCCCTGACTTCCGTACATATTTTCGTAGTCCCCAGAGGATCAGTCATATCAACTTTGGTGATCATCTGACTTTTCATCTAAAGCCTCCAGCAGGTCAGATCTTTCACTTTTCCAGTGAAATATCTCAACAACTGGGTTAACATGAGATTTTCAACAGACATTTGTGGGCTACAGAAGATTAATCCTATTGACTTTGGTTATCCTCTGACTTTACATCTACTGCCATCATCGGGTCAAAATGTAATGGTCCAATAGGTTTCTCATGACCAAATAACTGCAAAACTAATGACATCCCATCAGTGTGGCTTTATACCTCTAATAAATGTTAAATATTAGTGTTGGTGCCTCAGCTGTGCCTAAGTACAGCCTCACAGAACAGCTAGTGTCACACTTTGTCGTGTTTATAGTGTAATCTCCTACCCCTGCAATACTGCTATAGAGTGGCCACTCATAATGTGTCCATGATACTCAACTCTGATCTTATGACCTTCGCTGGCATGACTGTATCATGTAATAAAGATAATGTACTTGTGCTTTGACTCTGAGGGTGTGTTTAGGGACTTCATCATGCTTTATATTGCATTTAATGGTGTAAAGTGACTTACAAGCACACTATGATTTTATTAGAGACCTGACCCTCCGTCATGGTACTTTGATCTCCTGTGACAGTCACTCATTCTCATAATATTTCCACGATACGTACATAGATGGCACCCTTCCCAAATGAATTTCCACATCAGTCCTCCTCTTTCACCACTAATCCTTCCGCTGCTGAATATTCTGTGTGGAAACTGTTGCTCTGTTTAAAAACAAAAGACAAACACAAACCAAACGATGGGGCAGGAGGTGCCTGAAACAGATGGCTGTTCCCTGTTCATAAGTAAATTGACCATAAATTCAATTCAGTTCCCCCAGCCTGTGTGTATGTGTGGTGTGAGACAGAGAGAGAGAGAGAGAGAGACAGAGAGAGGGAAAATGTACCTTTGTGTTCATCTTATAGCTTATATGCAGCAGGGACATCATCTTTTCTTTTTTTTTCTTTTCCTTTCTGTTTTTCTTTTGGCACACTCACGTTGAATTAAGTCAAATTGAATGTTTCTTTATCACATCACTGCCAATGAAGCTAATGCCCAATGATTTCTGTTTAACTATTGGCAGTCATTTTCTCCTCACGTCTACTGTGGCTTATAGGATGCTGGAGGCTGTTGGTTTCCCTCTTGTCACTCCAACATATTTGAATTGAATGGTGAGTGATAGAGCGAGGAGAGAGAGAGAGAGAGAGAGAGGTTTTGAGCCTATCCGGAGGAAGGAGCAACTGACTAGCGGAGAAGCCTCAGCAGTTTAGACCTGCCAAAGTGGCGGCTCCACGCAGCCAGCAGACTGCACACTTTGAGACATTTGACATTCTGAATGGCGCGTTTGAGCCCTGCAGTCTCTCTCTCTGTCTCTCTCTCTCTCTCTCTCTCTGTCTCTGTGTCGTGTGTTGTGTCGGTTCACGCTGCCGGGAATGGGATTTTCTTTTAAGGTAACTTAACCGACGTCGGCGGCGGCTGTCGGACCGGCTTCTTCCTGTTGCCAGCGGATTTCACAAAAAAAACAAGCGAGAGAGAGAGAGAGACAAAAAAAGAAAGAAAGAAAGAAAGAAGAGCCTCCCCAGAGCCTGTGTGATGATATTCAGCACCCCGGACAGAGACTGAACGTTTTCAGCACCCCGGACAGAGACTGAGAGGTCGGCCCGACAGAGACTGCTGGAGGTAAGCCAGGAGAGTTTTAGAGAGTTTTGACGCTTCTTGTGTGTTAACTCGAAAAGAGAAAAAGAGCTCTCTTCCTCCAAATGTTGCTAGGACTTGTGTCAGAGAGAGAGGGACAGGGTGGACATTACACACAGGAGTAGTCTCGGTTCATTTCAGCTTTCCGAGCAGTTCTGTCGAGTTTCTTAGCCTGTGAGTTCAAAGAGAAAAGGCTGCCATTGCTGTCACTTTGTGCCGGGCTAGTTTCTGACTCTTCCCGCCGCTCAAATCTGTCTTTTTTTATTTTATTTTTTTTCCGCAGGCAACTAGTAGTGAATTCACGCGGCGCTGCGCGGTAAAGGAGGCGTTATTCGCACAGCCGCTGTCGTTTAGCGTTAATATCGTCGGTGGGTATGAGCTCCGTTTTCAGAGAGCTTCCGCTCCGCTTTTATTGAAGGCAGCCGCTTATTTTGAAGAGTCAGCGCGTGCCCAGGCAGCGGCGGCTCGTGCCTCAGGTCTGCGCGGAAAAAAAAAAAAAAAGCCCATCCATGTTCTGAGGCCCCACCATTTCCACACACACACACACACACACCACCCCCACGGCACGCGGCACCCCGAGCTGTCTCACCTCACCGCGCCGATATTTCAGTGACTATCTGGTGATGAGCAGGAGACAGGCGCTCCTCCCTTTAACCAGGACATCCCTGCATGAGGGAACAGCGTTTTTTTCCTTGTTCTTTTGCGCTGAATTCGGCGTGATTTACTGTGAGTGGGAAGCCTGTGGGTTCAGTTTTTTTTTATTATTATTATTATTTAATTTTTTTCTCAATGGCACTTCAGGAAGAAACATGGCTGCTGCATGGAGCCTCTTCATAGGTTCTTGTGGCACATGCGAGTCCATAAGTTGCAGGTTTATTCACTACTATAATGCGTATAATGTACTGGACCGTGGACTTGACAAGTATCTATAGGCATTTATTTGACCGGATATTTGATGGACCTAATATTATTTTGGTGATAAGTAAGTCAGTGCAAGAGCTCCAATAATGATTAGTATTTAGAAAATTAGTAGATGAGTTTTGTGAGATTCATCATTGAAGTATTTTTTTAAGATTCATTAGTTTTACCTTATCAAATGTGAATATTTGATGATTTTCTTTATTTAACGTGACTACATGTAATTGGATATTATAATGGGCATTTTTCTCTTTTTTAAAGAACAAACTGTTTAATCGATTAATCAAGGAAAGAATCAGAACATTAATGGATGCTGAAAATAACCAGTGGTTGGAGCCAAAGTCATAACCCTAATGTCTCAAGCGTTGATATGCTGTCACATCTGAGGACTTTCATATTTCACACCCTTGTAATCCCCGCTGCACATTAGCTGTTTCTGGGATTAAACATGTGACCTTTTGGTTACCAGTCGGGTGCTTGAAATTGATGTGGCCACCCGGCTTGCCTCTCCTCGCCCCACTCCATGCATCACTCGCACTGTCTGCTGCAGCTCTTTTGCACAAAGAAATTAATTCTGAAAATGTAAAAGGAGAAAAATGCCCATGTCAGGCCTGCTTTGAATAAGAGGTGACCCCCATGCCTTTTTTTCGCCTGCGGCGTTCTAACAGGCTGTGATAACCCCTAACACATACTCATATGAACATGCGCACACACAAACACACACACTCCTCCCACACACATATACCCCGACTGTGTAAACCAACAGTGGTGTAAGCTTCATTTTTTTTAAAGCCTTGATTTTAATGATGTTCATTAGGATTTTGATTGCACTGAATGTGTGATAACTCTGGGCTCGGCGTTAAGTGTGTCTGATATGTCGGCTCAGACTGTGAGTGACAAGAATTTAGTGGGAAGAAATGAGAAGTGTGAATCACAGTGGCTATGTTGCCACAGGGCTCCACTCCAGTGTCTTTAAAAGAAAGAAGGCACATTTTGATATGCCAGTTTCGCCCCAGGGCTCTGGGCGCTACTGTATAGAAATTGCTGCTCTGTATCATGGGGATGACTAAATGCAAATTAATCTTTCATGCCCAATTTATTATCCAATAAACAGGCTATGAATCTGAATTTGAATAGTGGCCCTACAGAGGGCAGGCCCCACAATTGCCAGTTACCTCTCCCTAAACTGCCTTTGTCTAGTTAGAAATAAAACTCCCGGGTTGGAGGGCGCGTAAGACACTGAATTCAGGGGTTTTATCAGAGGCTTTTCTCGTACTACCATAAAAGCCAGGCCAGTTTAACTGCCATTTGCCTCCCAGAGGGTTGCCTCATAACTGGTGCACTGTCTCGAACTGTGACTCATTGAAAAACATGGCACAGCACACCACCTCAGGGTCAGCAGCTACAAGCCCTCATTGGCATCCAGGACACAGCAAGCCAATGGGCTCTGCTTTAGATTTTTTTTTTTTTTTGAATCACACAGATTTCAAACTGAGGTGCTTTTCACGAGCGTATGCTTTGCATGCTCGTCGCACAGTGGATCATATTACTGCAAGCCTGGAATTCCATTTACAAGCCCCTTTAACATTCAGGCCCCTGCTAGAAACGCAATTAAATTCAATATTGCCATAACTACACGATGGGCCAGTGCAAGAGAACGGGCCAAGGCAGGAAACACCCACTCGCCCTCCTCGTTCCCCGCAACCCCCTCCCCAATCATCCCAGGCCTCCAAAGACCCCTCCTCCTCGCTCCGCCACGTAGTCAATTGTGGTCAATTTGAATGATCAACCGAAGACAATCTGGGAGGCAATGGCTGTCACAGAGAATATTAGGCCGCAATGAGCCGCACCAATAAAAAATCTGTGTGTCTAGAATAGTCAATGCGATTTTTCACTCCCCTGTGTTTCTATAGCTCCCTTTGGCACAGATAGAAACCAGAGAAATGAGAGTGCTCCGTCTCTGTTGCGCTAGGCTCCACTCTGGGCAAGGTTGTACCATGCTATGCTAAGCTGTACGGTTCTGTGCTGTGCTTCGCTCTGTGTCATTAGCTGAAAACACAGCTGCTGTTGCATCCGATGCAGTAAGCACTCAGCTCATCTCATCGGTTCTCAACCACTGGTTTTCCACTTCAGAATCACTGCGCTTCGGAGGGCTATAATCTCACTGACATAATGGCGTCCACTCCAATCAATAGCCAAATGGCACAGTGAATCAATAGCTACCATACTGTACAGTGACGTGGCCAGGGAGTGGCAGAGGAGAAGGCAGCCTGCAGCCATCACATGTTTCACTCTGGAAAGTCTTTGAAAATATACTACTTAATTATGGATCAAAAATACCAACCTTGTTAACGAGCCATGTATTATGGATTGCTGCATGATCTATGCTAATGTAAGCACAGCAGTTGGATAAAAAAAATAAAAAAAACTGGCACCACTTTGCTTGCCTCTCTCTAATCACTACACGTGCGAATACACACACACTCACATATACAGAGTGTATGCACCCAGAAGCACAAAAGTAAAAACAAAATGTTGCAGTTTCAGTCTCTCCCGATGAAAATGGCATTATGTTTATAATTTTTTTAAACACTTGTTAAAATCCCCCTCCTTGACTTCTCCTTGACACACTTCTGCACAAACCACGGGTTTTCAACATCAGGCAAGACAGCAGTGTTCACACATCCAACCCATTCAATTAACGGTTTGTTGGCTTTCCCCAAGGAGCCAGGAAATTCATTGGATTTTTAAGTGTTAATCAAGCTTTTATCCAAACCTAGCTGAAAGGAAGCCTCCAACAGAACAGCTACATTGTATGTAACGAGGCAGTGGTGGAAACATGTCTGCAGTTTTATCTGAGAGAAGCTCGAGTGTTTCACATTCAAGAATAAAAGGCCCTTAAATTATCCAGCTGTTTGAAATGTTTGTCTGCTGCATCCTCGGAGATAATATTATGCACAGCAAAGGAAGGCATAATGGTTTTGGCAAGAATACAAATTGGAGAGGTAACTAGGTAAGGGTCACAGCTAGAGCTCAGTTACCGCTGTTCTTCCAACAGAGAGGCAAATTGCCCTGAATGAAAGATAAGAAGTTTATCTATCTGACGGTACTGCACCTTAACACGCTAAGAACTGATGTATGATTAGATCCAGCGGAAAAAATCACCGGCACCGTGAATGGCAGTTTCTCTGTCGGAGGGCAATTTGGCAATCTGCTCAGCATCTCATAAAGCAGAGCTGCAGCAGCTACGCTGGACGTTTATAAATCAAAGACTTTGAAATCTGAACGTGTTGCTGGAGGAGAAAACAAATATGCAGATGAGGATTCTGAGCAATCAATGCCAGCGTTAAGTAAAATGGGTAGGTGTTTTTTTATCATAAAATTCTGCACCATCTGCATGGAAGTTAAAAAGATTTTTGTTTTGACTGTGGCTTTTCTGTTGCTACCAGCTCAGCTAATTTGTTTCAGTGGAGAATTGTTGACAAGGAGAGACTTGTAAGCAGGAGCGGAATGCAAAGCTCCATCCTCTCCTGTGCATGTAGGAATGTTTGGCATGTCATTACCACAAATGTCACCATATAGCCAGCTGTCAGTGCTGCTGCATACACGCACACAGAACTGTCCCCACATACACCTGCATAGTTACAGCTACCCACATACCCAACCGCACCTCGTCCACACACATTGAAAACCATGCTTTAAACAGAGCATGGCTGTGCGGGTATATAGCAGTGAAATATTGGAGCCATTGCAGCCCTCCAGGCATGCAGTTATCAGGGATACAGAACTGATGGGAAATCAATCAGCTCAAGTGGAGTGGCCTGGCCTGTAGTGAGGAGAGGAGTCTTGTCTTTTCCAGAAGCACGCCTTGATGTCTGCAACTCGCTGTTCTAACCACTGAACCCAAACATGCATGCATTTACTGTATCAATGTATCAATGTGCTATATATATGTATGTATCTAACTATCTGTGAATTCACACTTTCTGCAATATCTCAGATGGCAACTTCGATATGATTGAGGTTAGGGAAAGACCCTGCTTATGGCAAATAAATCATTAAAGTAGCATTGGGGTTAAAAAGAAACTAAAGTGATTGGTTAAGTTTAGAGAAAGATTGTGAATGAAGTTAATATAAAAGTGAATGCAGGTCACATGCCTACACAGACCATCCCAAACAGCCCCCTTGCTTTCTACTTTGCTACATAAAGGGCACACTACTTCCAGTATTAGCTCTAAACACTGGCACTGGATCGAGGTGTTGAATAGTGAGACTTTTCTAAGACTGCTGTCACCTGAAGGACGACGGTACTGATCATTTGTTTAAATGCTTAAAATTACTTCTGATGTTTTTACTGTGAGGATGTCTGGGAGTGCAAAGAGTCTGGCCGGAGATTGCAGTTGGCATCTCATCTCCTGCAGTAACAGTAAACAGTCACAGTAAACGTTGGTTTGTTTTGGCCATAAGTATTTTAGGCCATAGCACTATATCCTTTGTTTTTAAAAAAACTGAGGTCATGAGTCTCTGCCCCCAGGGACCAAAGATGAAGAATTATTTATATTTAATTTATTCAGCCAACTGTTGAATTTGATTTGAGTTTGTAAATTTGATTGAGTCCTGAAATATAAAGTTTTTTTTACTTATAAATCAAATCTTTTTCTGACCTGAAAAAAAAGTGATTTTTTCCATGACCCTGACAAACCGCTGAGCAAAATGCGTCATAATATTAATAAAAGCTCCTTGATTATATTTTTACATGCTGAGTGTGTTTACACTTATTGATATTTTTTTTCTTATTACGTGTCAGTCTAATAGTTCCCAGCACTTCTGACACAGCACAAAAATATTTTTTCTCTTTCAAGTGTTACTTTTTAATTGTAGTGTTTAATTGTGTATTGGGAAGGCAATGACAAATCAGGTTTCTTGTCATTTAGGTATGGTGACTGATCAATCTATCTATATGTCTGTCCTGTTTGCTCAGTTTAGTGTAAAGTGGGCGATGCTGTGTGAAGGCAAACAGCAGACAGATCTGTTACATCTCTGTCAACCTCATATCTAATTCATGGACTTTATTGTTGCTCTGCAGCTGCGTGTATGGTGGCAGCTATGGCCAACGCCGAGTCACATACAAAAATGAACAGGGCAAGGTAATGTACTGTGGCTGGAGGCTCTGGAGGAGGATTTGTCCATAAACATTAACATGCCATATTATACCACAGAGACTGTTTCCTTTAGAATGATTTTATGTAGGAATGTAAACCAATTTTCATGCCCAGTCCTTAGTGGCTTCATCTTGACGAGAGGCAGAAATAGGAAGTGCCTGTTCATCTGTATGCTTCATTTATGTTTTCATTATGTTGTATTCATTTGCTCCTGTTCCTGGTAACACTGCTATACAGGAAATAAACCGTGGCACATGTTTTGCCCCTGTTTGCTCCTGTGTTCACGTCTCATTTCCATCCTCTGGTATCATTACTGTAAGTATGCGCACCTGTCCAGATGGTAAGTGTGTGTGCATTTGCACACTCTCCCGTTTGTGGGAATACAGTACACAGGCGTGCATGTGTGTGGGAATCTACTTGAGCATGTGTTTGTGATAGTAAATGTTAGCTTGTATTGGTTTGTGTGTGTGCGTGTGTGTTTAGGTTTTGTGCTTGTGTTTAGCGGTGGGTGTTTGTGCATTTCAATGGCGTAGGAAGCACCCTACCAGTGACAGTGAGGTGTCAACCGTGAATCACTATCACTATCAACATGAATCACTTTGTTTAATTCAACACTGACAGCAATGAGAATCAACTGAGCATTTTAGAGTGAAAAGTGTTATGATGTTTTCCACTTCTTTGGCTCTGGAGTTCTGTTGGTCCACTAGTGAAGGCTACAGGCGGATGACAGTTAAAAGCAAAAAATGGAATAAGTGAGTGAAGAAACATATAAATGCAGGAGGGGCTACTGAATGGCTTGATGTATGAAAATGTCAATCATGTCTTTCCAAAACATCACCTTTTCATTAGGTAGGAAAAGCAGCCTTCTCAGCCTTGTGACGGTGCATTATTCCGATAATCCAGTGGGTTTTTAAATGGTTTATTTAGATTAGGAAGTTGGAATTTTTTGTCAGCCCATGAGGGAACACTTAATCCTTCAGTTCATCTGAAAATGTCAAAATCACCAAAATTGGAGATACACGAGGCAAAACCTGCGAGCGAGTTAGGGCAGCCAACTCGAGTCTGTCGCCACACTCGCATGGCATACTGCTTTCACTTGCGACATATATCCAGTGTACCCTTTCAACCATGGCAGTGTACTTAAGCTGACAGTGCTCTGCTCACTCTTCACTGCCATGCCTGCTGCCACAGTACTCACCTGAAAGCTACACTGTCAGTCGCTGCTACTGTCGCTGCCACTTCTTCTGCTTATATAGCATTTCAAAAAGGCCCTTCGTCAAAGAGCATCCACCTGTGGTGTCTGAGACTACTCTCCCCTACTCCCTGCTGGGCTAAGCTTGGTAATAAATCATTGCACATATTGTTTATTAAATATAACCAATTCTTTGTAAATTTGCTGAAATGACAGTGATGATATGCTATGGGTTTTGCAGTCAACCAAACTGAACATTTATTTTGGAGCAACATGTTAGACAGTGCTCTCCATAACTATAGTCAAAACAGCAAATGAGGGAAGAATGTTGTTGATCCCTTCTGTAGAGGTCCAGTCACTTAGAAACAAAGAACATTGAAGGTGATTTTAATTTGTCACCAATCTGTAGGTTCAAACTAGGGCTTTCACATTTTGGGAACCTTAAGTCACAATTACAGTGAAATATTTTTACATCACAAAAGACAGGGGACATCAAAATGTCACGGTACATTTCATGCAGAGTTATGACATTTTGTCCTAGTGTTCTGTTAGCATGCAAGTGACAGCTAGGTTCACATCAAGGTCCCAGGGTAACGAGAGGGCTTGGCCTTCTGATGGCCTTGTCTGTGCTCTGCCACGCTGGTTAAGAAGCAAGACGAATGGAGAGCATCTGGAAAACAGACTGATCTGAAAATCAGCTTAATGTAAAGTGTACATCAAGGGCCTGAATATGTTTGTCTATTTCTGTCTTGTGTGTGTAGATGTCCTCAAAGGGGAATCTTTGTAGATGTGTGTGTGTGTGTGTGTGTGTGTGACTGCATGCAGTGATGTGTCACCATATGTCTCCCTATACAGCTGTGCGCTGCTCAAACTGATTATAGCATGGTCCAGTAACTTGCATAACATCACCTATATGTGCACATATGTGACAAATTTCCCCCAGCTGGAGGGCATAAAAATATTATCATAATGGCCATAACATATTGTGCTGACAGTATCCTGCTGCACTGTTTATCTATTTACTAATGGACGAAAACAGCCAGAGCGAAGGTTATATCAGCTAAAGCACTGTCCGAGCTGAATGCATACACTAGATAATAAGGGAACGTCATTGGATCGTCCTTTAAGCATGCTATTAGAGCAAGTTGAAACTGTTCCTGTAGAAAATATTGTTTGGACAACCTTTATCAGCACTCACGGCGCTGTGCAGGTGTGGTTGTGTATAATTACAGTATGTGTGTTTGCTTGTAATTAAGTCAGGCCCACGGAGTCAGCACCCAAGCTAGTCTAGGCTCCGTGTGCAGTGCTCCAAAACAGAGGCTCTCATGATTTAATTACCGCACAAAACATACACACACATGCACGCTCGGTGAGGACAGTGAGCCAGCAGACCATGTCTCATGCTCTCTTGCATTGCTCTCTGTATTCCCCTCTCGTTTGTCACTTGCTGGCCTTTGCCAGCCCTCCACAAATTCGCTGGCTTTGTGAAGTGCAGGAGAGTGACCACCATGGCAGGGAATTAACCCAGCTGTATGGGGCCACCTGACCCGTTTGTAGGACATTATTGCCTGTGTGTTGCACGTTTCAGCCCAGCGAGCGTAGCAACTACTGTGTATATCAGCATCGACACAGATCAAGCCTGATGAGGGGAAAAGTCAGACTCCCTCGGTCAGGCTGAAGCCAGGACTGGTGGACTGATTAGTCTGCGGCTGTTACTGGTAGTTGTTGCTGGGGGAATAAACGTGGCTTCATATGACTGTGACTGTGGCTCTGAAAGGCAGAAGCAGCTGCTGCTGTGTCACTGCCCCTGGGCTGTGGAGGGGGACTCTGGAGATACCCCACCCCCCACCCCTATCTCCCCTCACCTCAAATCCCTCTCTATTTTTTTCTTCCTCAGCAGCACTTAAACACCAGCAACAACAGGCAGAAGATAATGCAAGGACACACACAGACACACACCCAGTAGTGATGTACTCTCCCGTGTACCGCTTCATTTTCTGTGTGTGGGCTCGAATACAAAAGGCTTGTCTGTCTTATCTTTGCCTGTTTGTCTTCATGCCTGTGTGTGTATGTGGACACACGCGAGCCCGTATGCGCGAGAAAGTAGAGGAGAATTATTCGACATACGAATGTGTGTGAATGCTTGTGGGTTTTTCTTGTTTTCAGCGATGAGCACTTTTTTTTCACTTGCCTGTCTCTCAACTCAGCACGGCACTAATAGGCATTCTGCAAGCCACTCTGCTCTGCAATTAGCTGAAAACCATGGGAAAAACATTGATAAACAAAGATGAAACAATTCACGCCTTGCCCGTTGCAAAGCCCTCAATCGAAGTCAAATGCTATTATCATCCCGGCAATGCATTTCGGCAGGTGGAAGCCCACTCTGCCAAACAGATGCTACTATGCCCTTGAAACACATCAAACAAAAGCAAATGCAAGTGCCTGTTTGTTCAAACACTTATTAAAAGCCCATATAGGCCATTTATGTGGGTGTTGTTACTGGAACCAGAGCTAAAGCGGTGGTGGGCGCTTCATCCTTATCCACATAGTGCTCTGGCAGTGCGGGCCCGGGGGCTGCTGCCCATAGTTTCATGTCAGAGCCAGAGACAGGGACTGGAGCCACCAGGGCCGAAAATCTCCATCATCCAGCAAACACGCTCATCTATCCTGAGCTGGGCTGAGTAAAAGAGATGGCTCGAGGAATTAGAGAAAAAAAAAGCACATGAATTGTTCTGTCTTTCTTTTCTCATTGGCTTTCGATCGCTCCCTCATCTTCCATTCCCCAGATTTCTCTCATTTCAGGCTATTTCTTTCTTGAAAATGCCATCCATCCATCCATCCATTTTCCTAACCCGCTTTATCCTGAGAACACAGGGTCACGGGTGCTGGAGCCTGTCCCAACCCCCAGCTATCTTTGGGCAGCAGGGTACACCCTCTTGGACTGGACAGTCAATCGCAGGGCTACACAGATGACTACAACCATCACACTCACATACACACCTTAGGGGCAATTTAGACTTATCAATTAACCTAACCTGCATGTCTTTGGATTGTGGGAGGAAGCTGGAGTACCCAGAGAGAACCCACGCAGGCACAGGGAGAATTGCAAACTCCACACAGAAGGGCCTCAACCAGTGCCTCAACCCAGGGATTGACCCTTGAACTTAGAACCCTCTTGCTGTGAGGCAACAGTTCTAACCACCACACCACTGTGCTGCCCCTTTTCTTGAAAATGTTTACACTTAATGAAACCCGACCAGCCTACTCCCTGAATATGAAGCACTGACGCCTTTGAACATTATTCTTAGCCTCAGCAGATCAATATCACTACGTTCCCTGTCCGTCTGTTCGCAATCACTAAAACTTTCAGAAAAACCTCTAGAGCTGTCTGATGAAACCAGCAACACCTGGATCCTCTAGTAGGTTTTTCTTCTGGATGCTGTCAGGCCAAATTACATGTCTTGTATCTCATATATCTATTAATCTGGCACCAATAATTGCAGTGTAACAATACGAAAGGCTCACATTCCCAATCGCAGCCGTCACTCACAATGATGAGATGAAGTTGATGGTAATCCATAATGCGGGTGCGAAATTGGACAGGAGGCTGACTTGCATCACAGTGGCAGACAGACAGCATATTGTATTGGTCAAACAAGTGCTCCTCTGGCACTCTGTTTACATCAGAGCCGGTCAACAGGAGTCAAGGAGGTGAATCGGAGGTTGACTGGGTCCTTGCTTCACTGGACTCAGTGAGTTTTACAAGGTCTCTGTCGATAGCCGTGACAAGCTACAAGTGACATTTCTGCACTCCTGACTGCACTGGGGGAACCTGTGGGTCTGTATAGTAAAGCTCAATGGGTAGAGCATAACGCTTACAATTCCCACAGGGCCTACACCAGAGTTTGGAGCATGTATTTGCACAGTGATAAAATTCAGAAGTAAGAAAGAGGAATAAAGTATAGGTGCTGGAGAAATGCACCAATTAGGATGCATAACGGTACAGAAAAAATCAAGGAGCCTGAAAGATCTTAAAATAAACAAACTAGAAACCTAAAGGCATGTTAAAAATGATTAAACATGCATCAAATAGGATTTCACTAATGTCAGCTGAAGCCCACACAGCACCATTCATCACTGCGGCATACTGAGAAAAAATTCAGATGTCTCCATTTTGGTGTCATTTGTCAAGACTGGTTGAAGAAAATGTCATCTTAAAAAATCAAGATGCGCTCCTGAAATGATTAGTCATTTAATCAATTAGTCAGTCAACAGAATAAAAATATGGATACTGTTTTGATTGTAAATTAATCATTTATTCATTTTACAAACAAACATACATTCCCTGGTCACAGCTTCTCAATTATGAAGGAAAAATGGAGATTTTTCAATATATTCATACATTTGATTAACTGAAGTTTAACTAATTAAGAAAAGTACAGTCAGATTAATGGATAAGGAGTAATAAGTAATCAATAAATGTAGTCCAAGTATGTACCACGCATGCATTTCAGTATGTGTAGTTAAATTGTAGAAATCTCTGGGGCATGACTTCATATTCTGTTCAAATTCTTTACAGAACTTCATGAGGCATATCACATTGTTTTGTTTTTGTTGTTTTTCCGTTTAGTTAGATTTTTTTCACTAATTGATAAAAGGTGAGAGCAATTCAAGATTTGGGGAGGACAAACCATTAGCAACACCTCTCAATATAAAGCAGCCCAGTTCAACACCACTGCAAATAATAGAGAATAAAGACGTAGTTTATTGAATATAGCACTGAATAGAAAATTAAAATTATAATCTTTGTAAATGTAGAATTTATGGATGACCTGTTTTATTGGATTGCACTGAATGAGAGTATGCTTTGTGTGAAGTATTGCACTTCAGATATTTCCACTGAATATAAAGAACAAACAAACAAACAAGTGATACTCTGTTGGGTAGAAAGTGAGTTTTACATTCTGTGGCCTAGGAGTCTTCTGTATCTGTATTAAAAAATAGTTTGCACTGATAGCCACCCCATTCTTCATTTCAAAGCAGACTTACGTGATTCATGACCACTGTTGGACAACAGCCTTGTATTATGTTCCCCTCCCTCTGTCTCCACAGCTGTGGTTTCTGCCTGATCAATGTGTGTTCTTAGCAACTCCATCTCTTTCTAATTAAGATATTTCACTGTGTTCTCCTGAAGGATTTCACAGAAAGGTCAAGCTGACTATTCTCCCATTTAGATTTGAGAGCATTTACAAAGGTCTTGTTCGTCACGACAACAAAAATCCGGGTCCAGTATTTCCACGTGACAGAAATGTCAGCGACTGATGACATTAGGGGTTTTTGGAAGTGCGAGACTTTGGCCCATGCCTTGCTCAACCCGCTCCAACTCCATCAGACTCACTTACTGGCATAATCACCTCATGTTTCATCAGAGCTTTCCAAAGGGACAAATGATCACTATAAAACACAAGGAAACAAATTAACCACCGGTGTCAAGATTTTAATGGTTCCAATTAGTCAACACTTTGGGGAATGTGCATTATTAAGAGCGATGGCGCGCCCCTTCCAATCTGTAAATTCCACCTAGTTTGCAGCAGTCAAAACGAATGTGTCCGACAGTTCTTACACTTGTCCTACAGGCCTAACTTTACTGTAACTAGTGTTGATTAAATACAGCATGCATGATATTAGAGCAGCGTATTCAGTCAGACTGTCATCGCCACCGTAAATTCACGCACACATATATCTCCACATGCCAGCAATTTTACTGAGGCTTATCCTGTTTTCACGCCGAAGAGGATGGCAGATAAATATTCAAACAAATGTGTATTTTAAGCAAACATATTTTCTCTGCTGCGTCTGGTTCTTTCCTCTAAAGTGGTGCCCATTAGTAAACCAACACACAGAAACCAAGCCAACTGGATAGTAAATATTCTACTCGTAAACTTTTTATTTCTTTTGGTTTGCCTGCAATCAGAACTGAGAGTTGTGATTTGAATGCACATCTGCCAGCAGCCCCGGACTGATTTGTTCCCAGATTACATCCTTTGGAACGTTATTTTTTTGGCACCGTCTGATTCCAGACAGACAGTATCCAATCAGTTACCCATCCTAAGCTTTCCAGTGTTTGTTGAGCCAGCCAGAACCGCTTGTGTTTTTGTATCATTGTATAGATAAAAAAAAAACAATTTCTTTATTTCCTTCAGAAACATTGAGTACTTTCAACTGCAAGTGTAACAACAACAAGAGTCTGAAGCCAGGCTCTATGAGACTGCAATGTTTATTGTAAGGACGGTTAGATAAGTAAATCAAGCTATTGGACATTTTGAAGGTATGTCCTAACAATGGCACTAGAGAAAAAGTTATGGCATCACCAAACTTCACATAGCCCTTGAGAGTCATCACCAGATTACATGCTAATCCACCCAAGAATTGGCATGGTGGCATGGAAGAATATCAAAGTAGTACACCCTAAAGTGAAGGAGAGGGGGATTAAGTTTGTAATAGTGAGTTTAAAGAAAACAAAGAAAAAAAAAACATGTGCATACATGAGCCAATTATAAAACAATAAAAAAGAAAGACAGAGACAAATTAAAATGATAACCTAAAGACATTGACAAAATCAGCAACTGGAGCTGAATAACAATAAGCAAAAGAAAAACAATAATATGCACAGTCAATAAATACAGTAAAAGTGAGTAAGGCAAACGTATCCACTTTGCAGAAGTAAATCTATTAAGAATGCCACCTCGGCCCTGACTGTGTGCCATTGCATTTGCTGATCCAGACGTACTGTATTCTTTGGCACAACATTAGCACACATTCCTTGGGAATACTGGACTTCTGTTAGCATAATATAAGGAATAATAGCTGCTGTTTGCTGCAGATATTACACACCACAGGCCCATTAGCTAAATGGCAGCAGAATAAATGTCTTTGCTCCACAAAGAGTGAGCTGGCTTCAGAAGTCTGGAAATGGCTGGACTGCAGAGGATCCAATCGAGACAATCATTGATTGTCAAGAAGTATGTTCGCCCACATATGGTCTTACGGCTAAGCCCCTTCTAAGACCTAGACGTTGTGCACCTCTAACTGCACCCACCTCCAATAGCTCCCCTATCCTTTTCTCTCCCGCCTCACCCCGGCTTATGGAGCTCTACACTGCAGGCAACAGAGGGCAGATAGAGGTTCTGCCTCCCCCACCTCAGCATGTCTCCAACTAGAATTGACGAACAGTTTTGCCAACTTGCTGTGTCACATCTCAGAAATTGAGGTGCATGCTCTGACATCCTCAGCCTACACATACCCCCAGCCCCATCCCAAAATCATCCTGCCCCACCTCCTTCTGCTTCCTCAGCTAAAATGCCTTGAGGGAATATGGGAAGGGCAGAGGAGACAGACAGTAAGCAAGTGTGTGTGTGTGTGTGCAGATGATAAGGGGGATGTGTGTGTTCAACATGTATGAGCCTGTGTGTGAAAACTTGTGTACGCTGGCATGTTGGCATGCAAGCAAGAGACCTGCAATGTCAGATTTAAGTAAAACCGTGCAGAGACAGAAGCGGAGAAGACTTAAAAGCACACCACCACCGCTGCTGCCGCCGAAGGTGTGCGGCTGTGTGTGAATGATAGAACGCTTGTGTCGCTCATCGTCTTTCTGCTCACGGCCACGGTTAATTATTCACCAGGGTTGTGCTGCAGAGATGAACTGAGGGGCTCTGGGATAAAGGCACTGGAGGAGGAAGATGAAATTATAAAATCCTAATGACGGAACTCTGGCTGAATGGTAATTTCTTAAATTGATTTTGAAGAGGTGCCCAGACAGAACCGGCATGGAGAGACATTGAGATGGGGAGAGGGAGAGGATTCCTTTTTCTCTCACTCTGTCTCCCTCTTTCTCCCTCTCTGGATGAGTTCCAGCCCTCTTCACCTCTGGCCTAATCTTCCTTTTTATCCCACACTTAAGCTTCATTGCCAGACGTCTGTCCTTTTGTTTCAATCTCCTCTACTTAACCTCAACTCCTCACCTCTCTCTACCCACGTTTTCTGTTCACATTCCTCTACTATCTTATCAACTGTTATCTCACTTTACTCTACAATCGCATACATATGCAGGAATTTCAATGTGAGAAAATGAGCATTTCAAGTGTAGGGAAATGTAAAATGAAGGACAAATCGGCATTGATGCTTGAATTCAAATATTTCTTCAAAACTGTATTGGTATGAATGGCAGAGTGCAATGGCAATGGCAAGTCCAACATGTGCTGTATTTTAAGTATCACACCATATTTTATAAAGATTTATGAAGACATCACAAAATAGATCACATCAGACAAAAGCTCTAATTTTATTGAAACAGCCAAATTTTATACACAAAAGACCAGCACTGTCTGACAATTAAAGTAATAGATCACTGAGGCAAATGGGCTTCTTTGCCTTCTTTTCAACAGTGACACAGCCCCAACACAGTACTCCCCCTGAAATAAAGTTTTTGTTCACAGCCTTAATTAAAGAGTTATATGTTAATTAGCGACCTTTAGATGTGCTCATTGGCTTAAATTTAAATGATGAAAGTCAGGCTAGCTGATTCCCACTGCCTGCACTCGTCATTCTAACATGAGTTTGGTGTCAAGATAAAAACACATGAATATGTACAATCCAGCATACAAATAGTTTTTGTATTGAGAATTCAATTTTCGCTTAAACAAATGAAACACTGGTCATTTCGTTAAAACACAATTTCAAGCCAAAGTCTATGCTGTTTTTAGTATCTTTTGAATATTTTTCTGTCCTCTGTATGGTGGAGTACAAGCAAAACCAGCACATACCTGCAGTTGGTTACACTCTGTGGGGTGGACTGTGCTTGGACTGATTCTGCAAAATAGATGGATTCAATAATCAGGTAAAACGATGGAAACCCTGACACACTCTGTGCTGCGTTACCACTTTTGCTGCAGTTCCTGTGACAACATGCAGAGACGTGCTCCCCACAATTGCCACCAAGAGACACATTAAAAGAAGTGAAATTTGCTCTTGAGACCCGAGTAGCCTCATATTGAGCTCATACTTCAACAAACGTTGAGCAGCTCTCAATACAATTGGAGTCAGAATCTAACAGCCATTAACTAGAATAATTTCTAAATGGGCTTCAACACTTATCTGTGATTTGAGTGAGATGTGAAGGCTGCATAGGATGATAACATTACTGGCATGTTAGCTAGTCCATATGCATGTCAGGAGTGCTTTTGTGCACCATACATGCCACTTTATCTATTTACAACCATTTCATTTATAAATAGTATACACAGATAAAGTGTACAGTATGTACTATATATACATATATGTACTATACTATTTTATCATTTTGAGCATGTAGCTGGTTGGATGAGAAGTTCAATGTACTCTATTCTCCTTTTCACTCAATATCTGCTGTTAAGTTGCCACTGAGCAAAGTACTTAACCTCCTACTGCTCCAGCGGAGTAGCTCGGTGGATCTGTATGGATGAATAAGAGGGACCTGAGTTTACTTGAATTAAACGGTTTCACATCCTGCCGCCTTTACTCCACTTTTTACACCACCTGTACAAGCACAGCACATTCACACAAACACACCCTTCTTTGATCTTCCCCATCCAAATCTCCCTCTCCTTCTGTCAGCTCCTTTCAGCGTCTCCCTCTCTCCTCCCCGTCTATCTCCCTCTCTCTCTCGTCCTCTGCGACCACGCCACCCTGGCCGGGCCTGTTACCCTGTTATCCGTGCAGCGGGCCGCAAAGGAGAGCGAAAGGCGCAGTGATTGACAGAGATAAGGCCTCTAATTAGAAGCAGTGATTGGGGGCTCTGGAGGGGGTTAGCTTCCTGGCAGGCAGAGACAGAGGAGACATAGACGTATCCAGGGTGCCCAACCCCTCCACAATTAGACACACATTTGCTATCAGCGATCAGCTCAGTGTCCCTGGAACGGGGAGACGTTCTGCAGCGCGTTGCCTGTCAATGTCATTCATTGTCCCTTTTCCTTCCCTTGTACAACCCGCCGCCACCCCACCGATGGATTGGGGAGATACTGATAGTGCCACGCAGACACAAACACACACTCACACACAAAATGTATGAGAGAGCACAATGAATATTCATACAGAGCATTAAGCACGCATGGAGGAGGACAGAGGGAGGTAGAGAGCCAAATACGCAGTCACGCATATACTGCCTATAGTGCACACAGATATTCAGTCATGGCTGCATTCACAACGCAGAGAGTTTGGGTCTTCTAAATGGTGCGTGTAGAGTGTAAATTCACACATGTAAACGTCACCACAGGCTGAGCAAATAGAATAAATGCACATACAAACAAGAACAGACACGCGCACCGTTACTGTATGTGCACACAGTTAACATACCATTTGCATGCACAACTCAGACTCAGTGCTCTTACTGCAGGCTTTGGATTTACAGTGTGAAAGTACAATCAGCCTGTGGAGATTTTACAGCCCGGGCAAAATGTCACATCATCTCAGCACCAAGTTTTATGACTCTAATCTGGGCAGCTGACACAGACGCAGCACCCACATAGCATGTTCAAAATGGAATAATAGTACATTATGACACACGAGAGCATACATCACGGGGGTTCTTTGCTGCTGGAGTGTGCTGTCGGATCGAGCCAATTTATGAGCCGATATGTCTGCAGCCTAATTCCAAATATGAGGGAGCCGTCATTTGAATAATCTACGCCGAGGGAACGGAAGGCTAAGGGATATTTAACATGATGAATAAGCCAGAGCCGTACAACTTGTGCTATCTGCTCAGGTTTTAAATCTAGAGTCCTAGCCAGAGGTAGAGGGGGTGAGATTGTGGATGGAACGAGTCTGTGTTGGTCAGAGGCTTTTAGAGAGAGAGACGAGAGAAAAGGCCAGACGGTTGAACTGAAGAATAAGTTCAGGAGTAAGACACAGGGGGCCAGTTACACATAGGCTCCAACTAAAGAGATTTCTCAACAGAGACACCCGCTGAAAAGGCAAATTAGTCTAGGAATAGGCGTAATCCATGTCTGTGAAACTGGCCACGAGTGTTTTCTCTCCAGGGGCCCAGGTCTGTATTAGAGCCCTGTTCTTCAATATCACACCGTGACAGGAGACCAGTCGCCTCAGCAACAAAGGGAATTTGGCTTTAACATGCTCTGCTAAACATGCCATAATGGTTGGCTACTCAAGCCCTTCTATGCATCACTGTTTTAAGGCATTATGAAAAAAATATTGCATGTTGTGGAGGTTCAATTCTGATTCAGAGCATCTGTTCCACCCCTCTTGGTATGTAAATATGAACAGCGTGAGCTTAGCCTTGAGTAAATGACCTTGAGCGAGGTGTGCACCGTGGACACTCAGCATAATGGGGAGCAGGCGAAGATTGTTAGCTCTGTGTGGGGCGGAGGGGGTGGTGGTGTGTGTGTGTGTGGGGGGAGCAGAGTCGTATCCCTTTAGCGCTGGTCAAACAGGCTCGGTGAAATAAGGAAGAAATCAGGACAGCGGAGACATGGAGGCAGAGAGGGAGACGGAGAGGAATCTGTGAGTTCGCTCAAGGAGAGAAATGGGAGAATTGGAGCATTTCCCCCTCGTGGATACTCAACATTTATGACCAGACACAGAGACAGAGGGAAGATAAAAGACAGAGCGTGTGTATTCTTTATGCCTGTGTTTGTGTTTGTCACTCACATTGATTTCTGCCCAGTGAGGCTGTTATATTTAGGTACCTCTCTTTAGTATTTTAGGCAAAATCCTTCCTGTGCTGCCAGCTGTCCAATTGTCCTGACACACGAGTCATTTTAGTCCAGGCGAGGGAGAACTGAGGTACTGTAAATTATAACACAAATCCAGACTGAACATCTGGGAACACACAACTAGCTTACAATTAATTAAAAAACATTTTAATATTCTCACTCTACAATACCTGCACCTGGCAACTGCAGAAATTTAAGGGAAAAATAATGCTCATGACAAACAAACTAAATAATGTATTATGGGTTTGACAAAAACTCTGGGTTAAGATTAGAGAGATTGTGGTTAATTGCAGGTATGTGATAAGGCACAGTCTCCAGTCTCCTGCCTGAGAGTTTGACATGCTACACAACTCTTCACCATCCCGAACTACACAGCTTTACTTTCCGCCTCACTGCATTAACTTCCTGCGTTGGCACTGAGCTGACCACTGGACGTAAATCACAAGGCGCAAAATTATCCAATACTTTTTAGACAATCTGGGCTGCTGTATCCGACACTGTACTGTACCAGTAAAATCTGAGAGGCTCGTCAAGTTTTTACAAATGTACAACCATGTTTATTTTGTTGGCAACCAAATACAAGTTGTGGCTCTGTGTTAGATGTCAAAAGTGTAGTTGTTGAACGGTAACATTTTGCAGCAATCAGTTTTCATTTTCTGACAGCTGAACTAACACAACACGTCTATGGTTAAGTGCACACAGTGACATGAGTCATTACTCTACAGGGGACCCATGGATAATTTCCATGTTTGTGTAATCGTTTAACAAACAATAATTTAATCAGTGCTTTGCATTTCCTTGATTGACTATACATGAAATGAAATATCTGCAAGACAATTTTATGGGTTTTTTTAGTCTTTTTTTTATTAACGTTGTGTCTCTGTCTGTTTTCCTGTCTGTGTTGACCTTATTAATTCCATGACATAGTGACACATTTGTACAATATCCCTCATGTACAGAAAAAAAAGCCAGTTTATTAGAGGTTTGAGCCCTTGCAGCAGTATTAGAATCTAGAAGTGCCTTCCTGCTGCATGCAAACAGAAAATAGCAGCTGAATGTCTCATTATTATAACTGGGGAGCTCGAGCATGTTATGCTTTTAGCAGGCAACTTTAGCGCAGCCTTTTTCATGCTCCTGCTCTTCTTCCCTTGTCAAGACTCATTTTATCTCTCCAACTTTTGGTGTTGTGATAATTTAAAGCGTTGCTTGTGATGTGCCGAGGCACTAGAGTCTCATAGAATCTGTGACTGCGAGGCGGGGTGAAGTCTGAGTATTTATGAATGGCCTTTAACAGCAGGGGGGAGATGAACTGTTGGATTTTTCCCTGCTCTCACTTATTCGCCTGCTCTCTCTCTCTCCTCACTGCCTCCCTGCCGCTCAGCCCCCACCCCGAGTCAGTGTGCGGCATCCCATTGTACGTGACATTCAGCCTCAGTGTGAAAATCAGCAGATGGGTAATTTTGTTTGTATGGTTAGTGTGGGTGTGTGTGTTTCTGTCTGTGTATGAAAAAAGAGAGTGGGTGAGGGAGAGCTAAGGAGCAGGGAATAATTTATGACCGCTGTACCCTATAATTAGCAAAAACTAAATTGCATGTCAGTGTAGGAGGCAGTTAAATAGGGCTCTGCGTCTGTCAAAGGACATTACAAACCTCAAAAAGAACTACAGTAGCTGGCGACAGTGTGTTTCCACTGACTCCCCCTCTGAATTGAAAAAATAGGATTGCTAAAATAGGAGCCCATGGCCTGAATGATTTTGGACCCAGTTTGGCGAGACCAACCCACCAATAACTTGATGAATTGCTAATTCTCAATTACTTTTTGGCTTTTAATCTCTTAATAATGCAACGGCACAGCCCAAAGGCAGGATCACATTTGGAAAGACAGAAGACATTCTAAAGAAAAAGCAGCAAATTGCTGTTTTTTAATTCTTCCTCTACACACTCTGTTGCTTATGAAGGTGCAGGCTAGCCTGAGGTGAGTGTGCAGTATACATCAGCACATAGCACTTCCACAGATGGAGGCTGTTCTCATTTGAGAGGGCTGACAGTGGTTGGCTGATTGATCAGATTGACTTTTTAGCTCCCTACAATCTCCCAAAGACCTTGAGTTTTTTTTTATTTTTTTATTTGCTGCTTGAATCAAATTACGAGGTGGCGTTCACAATTGGAATCAAGCATCATTTGGGTTACGGTGACAGAAATAAAACACTGATGATGATAAAAAGCATGATTGAGCAACAATATGTTGTTATTTGATTCTCAGCTTTAGTTTTAAGCAAAGGGTAGCCCTAAACATTGAAGAACAGTCTAAATATGTTCTATTGATAGTGAACAAAAGTATGCTGCAATATTTAATACCAGTGTGAAGAATAATATGGTCTTGCTATATGGGTTTATATCAATGATTCAAGAAAACCTGTTAAATCATCTTGCAAATTTGAAATATATGAGATGAGATGTATTATAGTCAAATTCCAACTTCCTATATATTTATTTATATTACCCCTCATATATGTTTAGACAACATGAAATATAACTCATTCATTAAAATCTGACAAGAAATCCAAAACTAAAACACCATCACACCTAAGAAACTGACCCTGTCACGATCAAGTTTACATCACAGTTTACAGTACTACATTAATACTAGTACAGTATTATTGCTGTTACTCAAGACAGTTATCTGCCTGGTGAGCATACTGCCTCATGGTAGTTCACCCCTTTTATGCCGACTAATCTTCTCTCGGATGCCAGTGTCCACAGGAAACATTTTTTATTTAGAAAAAAATGAATAACGTGAATAAATGATATACCGTACTTTTAAGCACGGAGGATTTGGGGCTTTTTAGTACTTGAGTAACCAGAATGTGTATATGTGTAACATAGCGTCATGTAATGTAATGTAAACTGGGAGGTGGATGCAGTCTTGATTTAAGTCGATGGATAATTGGATACTCTGTTGATTGCTCCCTATGCTGCAAAAACTGGAACTGTAGATAAGCCACCGGTTGTTTATGATTATTATACCATACTGCACACTTTAAGGTGAAATACATGACGCATTAAGTACTGCAGTATGTTTTTCAGCCCCTTGATCCCACCCTTGAAATCAAATTTTTACAACACAATATATTGTGACATGTAGCCGTAGAACAGCCACAGACCCCCCCGGCACCCATTGCCATCCTAAAGCCTCAAGACAAAAGGTGGTCGGGCTTTTGCCGGTTGGCCTTGTTTCCTTCCTGATAAACAAAGGCTGGTGAATTCACTGACGCACTCCTACAAATTGTTACATATAAACTGACATTTAAATGAATTTCACAAGCAGCTCTGAAAAACATTTTTACCAACTCCTCTCTGTATTTTAGCTTAACCGGTTTAGTCATTTGCAGTCACATAATTAATATCTCAGATTTTAATAGCCTATCTTAATGGCTCCTCTGCATTGTTGATTGTTTGTAAATGACTCCTTGGCATTGTTTGAAGAGCATGACATAACAGAAGTTTATTAGTGTGCCCCATCTGCTTGGGGGCCTCTGTCAGGCTGTTTACATCAGACAACCTGATGTTCATGTCATTCCTTGATGCATGCCTTCAAATCTTCCTAATTGATGAGAAGATGCCTGTATTACAAACAGCAGAATTTGCTGTTATTGTTGAGCGGATGTCAGTGATGCTTCATGTACTTGACATAACTCATGGCTTAGAGAGGTCTTCGAGGTGCACTGGTTCTTGCACACAAACGTATGAATGTGTTAAATGAATCACTTGCAATTGCATTAATTTTATTGATTCCATAAAATGACGTGAGGCATAATAATCCATTTGAGGTGTGACATGATTATTTTCTTTCGAGTGTACATAAGGAAATACTGGATCCCTTATTGTCACCGAATGTCTATTATGGATGAATATCTTGATTCGCTGGTCCCTAAACTTACATTACGGGCCACAGTGATGCAGCACTGTTGCCAGGAAAACAAAGTAACAGTAAAGTAAAAGTTCTGCTAGTGTTCAGTGAGGATGGAATGGCCTGAACTGTCTAATAAAAGAATTAGATGTTTGTATAAAATGCAGCACTGCTGTGAACACAGATTTTTTGTTTCATTTTGAGTTCACTATATGCATAAATTTCACTTAGAATCTTGACATTCAAATAAAGCCTAGTAGCACACAGCAAATACAGCACATCCTTTCATAAATGGGGGTGATTTGTGACACAGTCTATATTCTATAAACTGTACATAATAAAATGTGAGTTGTATCTGCCTACTGCAACAAAACTATCAGGAGATGTTGGTCAAGCACAGTTTATAAATGACCTGGGGCACGTCAACTTAAAGAATGAGAGGGAGATGGAGAGAGGCAGCCAGCATCCACTGAAAAGAGGAGACATATGTCCTGCCTTATCTCCAAGATTGTAATATTTACATGTTGTTTCTTCTTAGCTGTCTTGTTAGCCAGCGGTTTGTCTAGATTCAAGAAACACCTGGGTTTTCTTTCGGTGGTAGGTGTGAAAACACCCACGGTTTTGCTTTGAAGACTGAACTCCTGGAGTGCTGCTTGGACTCGTGGGGACAAAGCTAGCTGTTGGTCAGTAAAAACCTCCAAACTGTAAGCTGGCTGCTTATATCTGTTTTTACTCATGTTCAGTACTGACTAAGCAACGTGTTTTATTGGTTTAAAGGTCAGCCTAGGATAAGAAACAGCAAATATATAATTAATTTTGAGGGCTGATGAGTGATTACTTAATTAATGCCCTTATGCTGTGTCTTCTTAGCCGCTAGCTAGACACTGGAGACGTTCAGGAATCACGTGGGTTTTGTTCAGACTCAGTGGGAATGTGAATCCTATTCTTTCCCTGTGAGGAAAGGACTTTAGAAGTGCTCTGTGCAGTCACTGGGGAGTAATAGGTAATCAGTATTTGATTACATTTTTGATGTAATTTCCCCAACAATGCAGTAACTGAATATGCATGTGTAAGAGATGAACAGTTACTGCCTCGCAAACACACAGCCAAATTATCCCATCGACATTAATTACCCATCAAAAATGGCACACTGCTGAGTAGATTCACAACAACGCACCAAAAAGCTACCATAGTCTGTTCACAATGACACAGCCCATAATTGCCAGTAAAACTTTAGTAGACAACACTCATAATGAGGCCTGAAAGAATCGGCTGGTCTTATGCAGAGCATGAGCCAAATCCAGTTGACAACGACAACCAGCAGTAAAAATTATCGCTACTATTTTGCTTTTTTTGAAGTTCCACAGAGTAAATATAGATTGCACAGAGGTGCACAGCACCTCTGAACTTTAGAGTCATACCTGACCGCACCTCAGCGGAAGCACTTGCCAAGGAATTCGATATTCCTCAGTGAGCCGCACGGCAAACAAGAGTCTAATCCTGAGTGAAATATCATTTTCCATTTCATTATCATACAAAGCAGGTGTCGCCTTCAGCAAACACCTTGCCCGTGAGACACTTTCAAAAGTTTTGCAACGTTTTGTCAAACAGCCGGTTTCACTTCACAGATGTGACAGAAAGCATACAAACGGAATCTGACAAAGATCCTCATTCACCGCCAAACACCTCCACTTAAGGTAAATGATCTGGTCCTCCATTTTAAAAACCTATCATCCATAAAACGGGACCATTTCTCATGCCATCAATGGATTTTCTTCCCTTGCTTCATGGAAAATAAGTTTTTAAGACTGAATGTAAGATGAAATGACTTGTTGAAAGGGACATTTTTTGCTTCTTTCTACTCTGTCATCATTAATCCCTGGCTGGTAATATTTAAATCTGTTTCCTCTGCAAAGCTATCCGTTTTAACTCCCAGCTCATTAGCAGCACTTCAAATCCTCCCTGTATCGCATCTCTTTTGCCTTTTATTCAATCACGTGGAACAGCAACCCTTGCTCCCTCGCATCAATCCCCCGCTCCCTCTCCCTCCATCTCATCTCTCTTTCTCTCTACTTACTTTACTTTTCTCTCCGAGGACGCTGCATGAAGGTGACTGGTCTTGCCCTTTTACCTACCAGTGCACATCTGTTTTATGCAAACTAGTGTGAACAGCGGGGAGAGTGGGTGTTTTAATTGAGACCGAAAAACAAAGCGAGCTTTAGTGGTTAAACACCACCTGACAGAACTCTGAGGATTCTTACTTCACTGCATTTTAAGCCACTATTTGGTAGCATTACAACAAAAAAATTATAAATACTGAATGGGACTTGTGAGGTTTTGATGTCTTTGGGGAGTCATTTTACCCACAAGTGGAATGGAAAGCAAACAGAGGCGGCGTGACTGGAATGAGACATGGATGCCACCTCCCTTAGGGTGGCCAGATTAGAAATGGCGACAGTGAATACAGGAGGAGGAATTGCATGGCATGGCAAAAGAGCAAGCTTAGGAGAGGAGAAGGAGGGGGGCGGGAGAGGAGTGGGTTATTGACACAAAGATTAAATGGATCTCCCTGTAAAACCGCTGGATAAAAATCACTTCTTTCTCTGGGTGATCGCACACCCAAATTATCATTAGAGAAATGAATATGAAAGCTGGTATCACATGGGCAAATCAATATGCTTGTTAAACTCTTGCATGGGTAGATGGGGAGAATTAAAAGCTAGAGGAGAGCGTAATAGTGTTTGGTACAGTTTCAACGCCATGCCAGAGACGTTGAGTGTGTGTTGTGTGTGTGTGTGTGTGTGTGTGTGTGTGTGTGTAAAGATGAGGGGTAATGGTAATCACTGCGGCACTTTATGCTCTTTTGTGGCCCTTAATTTAAAAAATTAAAGGGGGCGTCCAACAATCACTTGAGGGGACAATCCAATTATCAGTGTGAGGGGTAGTTAGGTTACAGTATGTGCTAGGTGTGTTTCTTCAACAGAAAGGATTAAAAGGAAGCTAGACTTAATTATTCAGGAATTCCTAATTGTTATTACTCAAGTTTAAGTCGTAAAACCAAAAGCCAGGGACAAAGTGGCTGGGATTTATATGTGGTCCCGCTTCACTGACTGCAATCTGGGAATTTTGATAAAACTGAGAGAAAATGAGGGGTTATTTCCAGGGAGGTGAGGTTATGTTTCGTTGATCACAGCTGACAGCAGCATTAGGAGCTAAAGCACTTTGGGGTATTGAAGTGTATTTTGTAGGTCAACTGAAACGTCCGAGACCACAGGTGTAACCTGCAATAATTCTCAATGTGGGGTTTCCCTTAATTGGAGCAGGGTTGCGACGAAAGTTGTGGTAGTGTTTCCCTATTTTTCACTGGGTCCTCTTAAATAATGGCAAGAGAGGTCTTCACAGTCCACAGTAAAAGCATCAGTCAACTCAAATTTCATGTAGTATTGGCAGAACATCATGTTTTTATCTTCAGAGCTGCACTAATCAATATTTTTATATGGACAATGGCTGAAATGACAGTGTGATGTGAAAAGGGTCTCTCATATGAATCCTCAGAGAAATACCAGCTCAGTTCCCTTCAGCTCTATGCCTTCCTACCCTCTTCCAACTCATTGTGGTTTTATGGCCCGCAACCTCACAGTTTTTCTTTTTTCCACTCACCTCAACCTCGTTTCCAGCCTCAGCAGGCGGCTGTTTTTAGCGAGCCCATAAAACCACTTTACTATTTGTCCAACACCAAACAGCAGAGAGACAAAAGTTAGCAACTAGCTGATGAGCACAGTGGAGCATTTAGTGAGAAAAGAGGCAGATATTTCCCTCAGGAGAAGAAGAGGTAAAAGCAGAGTAAAGGTTGGTCTTACATTCTTCAGGTGGAAAACAAAATTCAAATCAAAATGAATGCTAATGCTGCTCCGTGCCTGCTGGATATGGAGAAGGGCAAGTGTTTGCTAACACTTTTACTATATCAACTTTATAATGTCATCTCATGTCAGTGTTGGGTTTATAGCTTGTTCCAACGCCTACACATGGCTAAAGAAAAATGCATTAATGCTGCGTTAAAGTCTCCAGAAATGATTTACAATTTTATTCTTCTCAGCCTCTTCTCATCTATTGTAAGTTTGTACTAAGACAAAGTTGTGATGAATGCTTTCAAATGAACATATATATATATATATATATATATATATATATATACAGCCCGAATATATATCTATATATTCAAAATTGAATATGTATATTCACGGACATAGACCAGGAAAGAGTAGCATGTGTGGAAATGTAACACCAAATTACACTGACATTTGTAATTACGTAGATGAATGTAACATTGTGCAGGAGTATGTAAATTCACTCCAAAGTACTGGAATATTTACACAAAATTATATAATTTTATTGTTGTTTTATGCAGCTTTTAACAAACACCAAAAGCCAAAGATCGTCATGGGTTAAATGTCACCAGTTTGACAGACTGAGAGGCAGGATATATGACTATGCCAAGACTCAGAGAACAAGCAGGAATGACCAGACATGGTTAACCTATTTTAGACAGAAGAAAGAGTGTGGGTGGAACCCACTCAAAATCTAATGGGGCCACAGTTTTGTGAATAGTATATAAATCACAGTTGAACTTTCATAACTCATAAGAGGGCTAAAAATCTAATAGCAAGTGCTGTAGTAGATACTCATTGATCATAGAATATGGATGGTAAACCCCAGGATTCACTTTCTCAGAGAGGTAGATGAAAGAAACCTTCACGAGAGATCGCACAGCAGCGAATGGATCAGTGGCGAGGGGCTCTCAGTGCTTTCAGGACTGTCTGTGCAGTGCAGCAGCTCAGTGTATTGACTTGATACGACTGATATGAGCCCTCACCGAACTGCATGTCAAGAGAGGGAGTCAAGTAGAAACTGCACTTAATCAAAAGGTTAAACTCACAGCCGAAGCCGCTTTAACGGCATCGTTTTTTGGGCAGCACTTCAAGAGTGTCTCGTCTCGTGTGTGTACGTATGGTAACTAGTCATCTTTGCCCCCTGTGTCAGTGACTAACTGCCGGGTGGGATGTCACAGGGCTGCTCCTCACTTGGATGATGACTCACAGTGGCATGGCGCCTTTGATCCTCTCCCCAGCTTTGTGAATAAAGAATACACTTTGATTGACGCTGCACACATTACGGCCATTTGAGAGTTGGCAGAGGAGAAAAAGACACGTCTGTCATGCTGAAAAGCCCCCCGTCTCTGCTGCTGAGGGCCAAGTTGGAGGAAAGCACTTTTGAGCTGCTTTCAACATCTAACCATATACAATGCCTATTATGGGAGCCTACCCTGCACAGCAGCTATCTATCCTTTGTCATGTGCGGCATGTTTGATTTCAGCTGCGTTTGATCAACACCCACAGCTATTTAAGAGCACAGACAGCCCGAATACAGATTGGGTTAGTTACAGTTATGTGCTGAAATGAACCTTCAGTGCTTATCACACACACAATGTGACATGGCAAAGTAGAGTGCGGATCAGCCTTAATCAACCATAATGGGTGATAAAATGAGCTTAGCTGCTGCTACAAAACACGGCCCTCTCCTTAGTTTCAGATCCTCCTCTGTATTCTAAACCACTGCAACCTCATAAGCAATTACAAGCATATTATGCAGGGATAACAAGAAAACAAGAGAATGGGTAACTAAGAGCAGCAAGTAACATACAAACCCTGTGTATTGTGTTTTTGCTAATTGAGGTGTGTGCCTTTGAATTGTGAAAAAAGGCACAAAAGGACTAAACCTGCCAAAAGTATATAAACAAAATGCAAAAACAGACGTGTTTAGAATTTAAACACACCACCACACTGATCCATTAGATACAATAGATATACACTGTAAATAATGCATCGCAGACAAGGCTAAGCCCCACGAGGGCAGCTGAGTCTGGTGGTTTTAATACGTTAAGGAAATGTGCGACTGGGGGAATCAGACTGACATCTTTGAATAGAGCCAGGTTAGCTATTCAAGACACTTCTTAACATGTATTCAGGGATTAGGGGATATAATACCTTGCCATGTTATAATCAGCACGGGATGTTTGTGATCAGTGTGTTATCAGGTGTCGAAAGATGGGGATGGGCACGTGACCTGCAGATTGCCATCCTGTCAGCAACCTTTCAGGCAAGGAAAGTATGTGTAAGAGCTGTCCTACATGCACACGAGTGCTTATTTGTATGCACACAAACTTGTGCAGCACATATGTGTGAGTGTGTGTGTAAGTTTCTGTGCGCGTACAAGCGTTTGTTCAGCTGAGCTGTGCTGAGCCGTGCTCTGTGTACCGGGAGGATTCAAAGCAATCTGCCACCTCTCCCAAAACTAGCTGAGCGCTGACTGTAACACAAAGGACAGCACAGAACACCTGCTGAGATGATGGAGATGGCTGGCAGCCAAGACGACATATGGGTCTCATTCTGGCCCTAATGAAGACAACCTGACATAAATATCGGACAAAACGGCCCGCTCTGGAGACCCGCGCCGTCCCACTGCAGTGTTGCTGACATTGACGCAAACGTTTGATCATCCTTGAGGTGTTGAGGCAGCCGAGAGGGGAGCAGACGCGTGGTGTGAAAGCAGAGTTGGGGATGTAATGCGATACTTTTAATGCATAACAATGCAGCTTCCCAAAAGCATAAACATCTCAGTCTTCTTTGAAGCCTACAGGTAACAGAGCATACCATACACAGTTGCAGGATGAAATGATTTTGCTGCAGTAAACAAGTGCGAGCTCACAGCCCTCACAAAGTGTATGAAGTGTCAGAACACCTCAGTGTTAAAAGAAAAAAAGATTCTTGAAGCTTGGTCGATTTTACTATCCTCAAGCTCAAAGACAGTCATAAAAGACAAACATCAATAGCAGGAACACAGGTAATTAAGAAAGGCTGTGCATATTCAAAGGCAGCAATGCTTAAAAAAACATTGCACATTTGATTAGATTTGTTTCCACATGGCAGATAGTGGAAGAATCCTGTGCCAAAATACTGTTCTTCCTGTTGTGCTGTTCTTTGGCCCACAGACCCTTTTCAAAAATTTTTTCTAACAATTGGCAAAACAAACAAAAAAATACTTGCAGTGATGCCACTCACTGCCCCCAACCTTTGTCCTTGTTGTGATCCATGCAGAAGCCTGCGGCCAGTCAGGGAGGCTAACTGTTAATATAACTGCCTGACAAGGAAGCTCTGGCTGTTTAGAGAGATAATGGCCTAGACCACAGACACAATAATAGCCTCCCTCTGCGAAGAAATGTTGTACTGCCAGTTCACAGTCGACCATTTTGCCTATTTATAGTACACCATAATTAATACGCTGTAATTGAAGCATATAAGCAAAGCTGAAATGTACAGCGTGCAGTACAACCGAGGCCCTGTGCTCTTGCAGGAAAAGGAAGGAGTCAAGTGAAAATGTGAAATGATAGTCGTCACACCTGTCAAATCACATATCAGAGGACATTTCTTTACTGCCTTTTTTCTATTTCTGCGGCAACACCCACGGCTAATCTTTGGTCCTGAGTTATACATTATACATGCCGAACAGACTATGCAAAACAGAGCAGTGCCCTTCTGTCATCACTTCACACAGACAAAGGCACTTTTCTACAGTATATGACAGAGAGGATTAATAATCATCTATTACTGTCAAAGTTCATCAGCTTCCTGTTTCATTAAGCACCCGTGTAGCACCCATATCGCGCCGACGACATCTTGGGATCCATGCTTCGCGGATGAAGTCATAATTCCTGGGAGGTTCAAACCTTCCAATTTAGCACTCTCATATTATCACGCCGGCTGTAATCCGTTCATTAGGGAAACAATCTCAAAGTCTTTTTTTGATAATTAATGGCATTTAAATGATGATGTGATGTACTGTATATGTGGGAGCAGCCTTCCTTATAGCATGTTAATGATCCACAGCATACTGCTAATCAGTCAATTAATCACCATCTTATGAATTTAATCTCTTACTTAGGCCCTGTTCTACATAATGGGTTTTAAACATTCAAATCCATGCTTGGATTACAAATGAGGCTCATTCTGATGCAATGCTCTTCTTCAACTGGTCTTCAATTGACAGCCTTTGGTTTAACGTGTTATTCGATTTAACATGACACTTTTCTTCTTTAGCACACAAAATTATGTTGCAAGGACATGCAGGACACAATGCATCCTTTGAACCCTTTGTGAGGAGCTATCAATGTGAAGCTTTGTTTATCCTTTATGCTTGTACTTACAGTTCATGTTCTTCTAGGGTGGTACGTTCTGATGAAAAATAATGTCTCTGCAATCTTTTGGATCTCATTCAAAAAGCTCAAAAGCCCATTTTGCTTTGGTGATTTCACACAGCGCGGCTGAAAACAAACTCATGTTTATTTATCACGTCCTTAAATCTCTCATATCATGAGCTTGGTTAGTAAAAATGCGAGTGAAATAGAAGTCTTTGATTTAGAAAAGTAAACATGGTGGTGAACAATTTGTAATGCACTTCTGGATTGGCTTTTTAAAATGAATCCAATCAATATCAACTAAAAGGTTAGTACTTGGTCTGCTAAAATGATCAGCAATTTGCAAGAGAATAAATCTAAGCTTTGGCCTTCAGTTTTTGTTAGAAACACAGTTTGATGACGTTTCTTATTCTTTTGATGTTCTTTCTGACCTTGGTACAACTTTCTAATTAGGCACAATTCACAAAGGAGTTTCAAGTTGTAATTAATGACAAATGGTGAAAGGCCATTACAAAGAACATCTTTTGCATTATTGAGTGAAAACTGCTTTTGACTTGTTAGACAATATTTCAACAGAGAAGTCCTCCAGTCAATCTGGACAAAATCTTTGTACTGAAACAAAAGTTTGACATTTGAGGAAATATGCTAAATGTTCGCTTTCTTGGCAAGAGTTAGATGAGAAGACCAATACCACTCTTATGTCTGAACTGTCAATATGTAGCTAGAAGCAAGAGTCGGTTAGCTTAGCTTAATTTATCTTAGCATAAAGACGGGGAAACAGCTAAGCTTTGTTCAAAGGTAACAAAATTCACCAGCACTTTAGTAATTGCTCACTAATTAACACATTTGTTTAATATGAACAAAAAACAAAGACAGTTTGCTGTTTTATGGGGGATTAGGGCCGGATTATTTCTTGGCTTGTACCAGTAACTTCCTGCACTCTCAGCTGGTAGCCTAGCAACAGCTTCCACCAGAGGTCACCTCTGAACAGAGACAGACTAGCTGTTTCCCCTTGTTTCCTGTCATTATGCCAAGCTAAGCTAATGGGCTGCTGGCTCCTGTACTTGTCGTACAAATGTTAGAGTGGAATCGATCACCTCATCAAAAAGCCAATTGGTATGTGGCACAAAATGTTGAACAATTTTCTGAACAATTTCAACTACAATTGATATTTATGACATATTACAATACTTATGAGAAAGTGCGAAACCCATGAGCATCAATGAATTACTAACATTTAGAAATGCAATCCAACCAAACAGGATAAATACCAGCGATAGTAGAGAGATGAGGGAGAGCGACAGGGAACAACATCAAAGCTCCTGGGCCTGATTCTCACCAGGGAAGTTGTCAGCATCTTAACCTTTGAGCTAGGATGCTACTTTTCTAATTCTCTCGTAGGTCCCTCATCTTGATGGAAAACCAACACTAACTCACTAGAGGTGAGTAGATAAATATTCAATGTTAAATACACAATGAAGGGATTTTAACTAAACTCTTATTGACATATGTTCAGAAGTATTGAAGCTGTGGCAAACCAACAGATCAGACATAATCTGATCTTTGCTTAGCAAATAATTAGACAGTTAAACAGTCATTTCTGGCTGGGTCTGTATGTCAACTAAAATTACCTTCATTGCACATCTTGTGGGAGTGGTGGAAGATTTTGACTTGGCTACATCTGACAGAGACACAAGCTCAGTGGTCACTCGCTTCAGCCACAGTTTGTTTGGTTTGTTTGGTCATTGGAGCGCTGCCAGTGCTCTGTGAATGATTCAGTCATATCTTGATTTGAAACGTACCTCAGCTGACAGAAACACTAATGCGATTTATTTGTGTTCTGCTTGAGGTATCCAGTGACAGGAGGAGCAGACAGAAATGAGCAGAACAGTGCAGAGTGACAGATAAATTCTAGCTTGGGCTGTAACTCACCAAACTCAAACTGAGGGGGACGTTTCTGCACAATTAACACATTTCACTTTCTTTCAGCCGGCTTCACTTTCTCTTTATGCTAACATTTAGACATGCTGTGTTATTTATGGATGAGGCCAGTGCACAAGGTGGGCTCCCGCTGGCGAGTGAAGCGCTTGGCATCTGTATAGTTTGTTTTTTTGTTCTTTTTTAGAAAGTCTGACTGGACAGTTGATGAGAGCCCCCTCTGACTCAACCTGTCATACGCATCGATAAACACGTCAGCTGAAACACTAAACAGGTCAAAATGGAAACACCTTGAAAGATCATTTGACAAAAATAGACTGTAATTGGTGACTCTCAATTGAGCTTGAACCACAGGTAAAAATAAAACACGAGGGAATGTTTAATTTCATTGATAGACACTGAGCACAAATTATAGTTGAAATGTGGTTTTTGGTTTTCTGTGTGATTAACTTTAACACTGCCTCATAATCCTTCAGGAGAAAACTCTACTGCATCCATTCTGCAATCATAATTTACTTGCTTCAGCTTACAAACTACAGTACACCAGGAAATGAACTCTTTGCCATCCTTTTCTCCCGTTTACCCTCGCCTGAGAAGAAAATGTGGTACCAAGTAATGCAGGAAAAAAAAGAAAAAGAGGTGCCGAGCAGTTAGCTACTATATGAGACCTTAAAATTGGTTTCTACAATTTCTTGTAATAAATCCTCTATTAATTGAACTCCCAAAATTAAACCACTCGGTGTTATGGCCCCAAATATGCTGAATATAATAACATTACCATTGGAGCATATTGAGCCAGGCATCCAGATATCTTGTGACACATCACAGACAATAGAGAGGTAATGGCATCCTGAAGCAGTCTTACTGTAGCATGTGCAATATGTTCTGCCCTATCAATAGTGAAACAGGCCATATTTGAGCCAAGCTGACACATTATTAGGCTCCTCATATGTGCAGGGCCACTGGCAATGAAAACCGTGTTATATGGCCCAGTAGTGCTGACAGGTTTCTTTCTCCTCCTCTGCCCTCCCCCTCTTCTCCTCTTTATTTCTCCCTCTTCTAGGCTGTGGAGAGGCTGGCACGTGGCAAGAGGAGGGGGGAAGGATGGATCATCAGTCCGGTGTAAGAGCCTCCCCCCAGGGAAGCCGGCGTCGGACGCAAGGCCTCATGGGCCGTTGACCTGCTGTCTCCGTGATTTATGGCGGCTGGGGGCCTCTGGCCACTGCAGACTCCTCTCCTCTCTCTCCTCCAGTTCCCTTCACACACGCTGCAGGACTGCAAGGAGCCACACAAACTGCACCATCGTCTGCAGGAGTACCCAAAGAGGAATTCCTCACACGTGCTGAGCCGCAGAATAGTCGTGCATACAGCCACCGCTCCCAACACGGCCGCGTCCAAAAATAAACACCTCCATAAACATTTCTACGCTGCGGCACCGTGTCCCGCAATCCCATCACATGTCCATTAGACGAAGCCTGCTCCCAGAGTATTGTCCATTTGATAGTGTGTGGATTACTATCAGTCATGGTGTGTCAGCTGTAGAGCCCTTGGTGTAGCTGCTGCTCACGGGCAGAGACAGATCAATGGAAGTGCGCTGAGTAACGAGGTGATGTTCCTGTTTTCACGTGGTCTGAGAGCAATCAGCAGCCAGCATATCACTGCTGACTCCACACAGCGCTCTGCTTCTACATTGCAATAATCACCCTCCTCTGTGGACTATTAGTGCTGTGACTTATGGTATTATTTTAATATTAGACACACTAGCTGGACATTTGCTCTTGTGCTCACCAGACCTGTCAGAGTACCTTAAATACCCCTTTTTTCTCCAACTGTAGAGGTTTGGAGAGGACACAGTGCCGTACTTACCTTCTGGACTATTTTTGTTTTTGAAAGCTGGGGACTGAGAGTGAGAGCCAGCAGGTGCCCTCGCCATGGTGTTGCCGCCCCCAGACAAACGCCACGTGTGCTTGACTACCATTGTCATCATGACCAGCATGGCCTTCATGGACGCCTACCTGGTAGAGCAGAACCAGGGTCCCAGAAAGATCGGTGTGTGTATTATAGTGCTGGTAGGGGACGTGTGTTTCCTCATAGTGCTGCGGTACGTGGCAGTGTGGGTCGGTGCCGAGGTGCGCACCGCCAGACGAGGATACGCCATGATCCTTTGGTTTCTGTACATCTTTGTCCTGGAGATCAAGCTCTACTTTGTCTTTCAGAATTGCAAGGCAGACAGGAAGAGTTTGGAGACGGTGGCTCGGAAAGCTTTGACGTTACTACTATCTGTATGTGTACCTGGCTTATACTTGGTTCTGGTGGCTCTGGATAGTATGGAATATGTAAGAACTTTCCGCAAGAAGGAGGACATGAGGAGTCGCCTATTCTGGGTGGCTCTGGACCTGCTGGACCTGCTGGATATCCAAGCCAATCTATGGGAGCCCCAGCGGACAGGCCTGCCCATCTGGGCTGAGGGCCTGATGTTCTTCTATTGTTACATTCTGCTGCTCATTCTGCCCTGCGTGTCGCTCAGTGAAATCAGCATGCAGGGAGAGCACATGTCGCCCCAGAAGATGATGTTGTACCCAGTTCTGAGCCTGGTCACTATAAACGTGGTCACCATCCTCATACGGGGCGTAAACATGGTGCTGTTTCAGGACAGCCGTGTTTCCACCATCTTTGTCGGAAAGAACGTGGTGGCCATCGCCACCAAGGCATCCACCTTCTTGGAGTACCGCAGACAGGTGAAGGAGTTCCCCCACCCGCAGAACGCCATGGCGCTAGAGCTGCAGCAGAACTCTGTCAGCCACACGCAGCCGCTGCCCAATGCTACCAGTTTGCCACATGAACCTTCACCGGCGCAGGATGTCATTGACACATGACCGCCAGCACTGGACTAGGCACCGTTAGAAACGGACTGCCTTCCGTGAAAGCTCCAGGAGTGGAGGTAGATAGAGAAATCAGCTGCATGACAGGATGATATTCTGCTCTTGTCAAGCCCACATGAACTGCTGTGAAACCATAAAAGAGATTTTCAGCATCACCTGCCTGTCAGAACATACTGTAAACCTACACTTGATTCTGAGTGCAGCGTGCAGACTTTAGAAATCAAGTCAAAGGTTTTTATCGTGTTATTGTGTTTTTAATTGTTTCAAATGTTTTAAAAGTTCAAACTTTTATTAAGAGACAATCTCCACATTGCACAGCCTGGTGACATTATGTTGTGTAACATGGACAGTTGGTCCCCCTTCGGTGAGTATCTTGTATTTTTTAAAGGTCACTTTTTTCGACAGTGCATCTGTGGCATTTTCTTTGAATCCCTGCACCAAAGGACATACCACTCAGTGTGACGCACTGATGGAAAGGAGGAGCAAGAGAGTGACAAGGGTCAGTCATGGGGGGCTAACTGGGCTGTGCTAGAGCAAGGTTGGTGGCCGAAGAATGCTTTTTCCTTTTGTGTTTGGTTCTGCTGAGAAATGAGCTCTGTGGAAGCTGCTGCCTCGGTCAGTGTGTGCCGCTTTATGACCAAAGGTCTGATTAAAGCGCCGGAGCTCAGCACTATACCATACACTGCAGGCATCCAAGCGTGTGCTCTCTGTGTGTGTGGGTGTGTGTCCATGTGCACACACACTAGTCTAGAGAGTATGTCTGCCTGCTAGTGTACATGTTCACAACGGGAGGCTTAGGTGATTTCACATTGTTCTGGAACAGATGTGAGGGGTTGATGTGTGTGATGAATTGCAAATGAGACAAAATATGTAGAGAAAAAAAAAACAATATGATGGGGATGAGATACTTTTTGTTTCCTGTACTGTACATTCCTCTAAAACTAGCTCAAGCCTTGAAGTCAGAGAATGCAGAGATCAGAGTCCAGAAGAATCACTGAAAAATTGACAAAAGATAAAACATAAATAGTAAAATACAAACAGAAAACAATTT
Source organism: Scortum barcoo (assembly GCA_023238725.1). NCBI lineage: Eukaryota > Metazoa > Chordata > Actinopteri > Centrarchiformes > Terapontidae > Scortum > Scortum barcoo. Next base: position 8,016,293 of record CM041543.1, on the reverse strand, counting down.
TTCTGATGTTATTCAGTTTATTATTATTATTATTATCATTATTATTATTATTATTATTATTATTATTATGTACATTCTTTACTTGTTGGAGGCCAATGATGTTTTAATAAAAGTATAAATAACAGAATAATGATGAGAGCATGGTTTCTTTTTCCAAATTGTTCATTATGATTAAATAAATATTATTTTTAGCTAAATTAAAGAGTAGTTGGTGTTTTCGTTGTACTTGAAAGCAGCTACAAAAAAGCAACAAACGGCAAAGACATTTCTCTTACGTTTCCGACAGAAGAATCCACAGAGCACATAAATATTTAGGATGAGCAGCCTCCTCCTGGACTCCGGCATTCATTTTCTACCCCTCAGGCCATGTTTGGGGAAAGCAAGCAATGAATTTATCTTTAAAAATGTGATATAAATGTATGAACCTTTTCTCAAATTGTTTATCCCTTTTACTCTCAGTTCTCTTTATCACCTTCCTTTTGCATTTTTTCTTCTGTTAACACTAATCTCCTCTGCACCGACCCTGTATCAGTTATCAAACAGAACTTTAACAGCTGATTGCCTTCGAATCTCCATGGAGAATTTTATTAACTGACCCAAGAGTTGAGGTGGAGGAGTCAGCCACATGAGGACAGTCACTTCACAGTTGTGAGGTTAACAAAGGTTAACTGCTGATCTCAGCTCACAGAGACACCGTCTCAGAGCCTGAACGGCCCCACTCCATTAAAGATAACTATCGGCTGCAGAGTGACTGGGTGATTACCAAAGGAGTGACGTTTCTTTTCATTTTACAGAGCATAATGTAGGACATTTAAAAAAAAAAGATCATTCTGATTTTATTCATGGTTCTCAATACCGCAGAACGCAGTTTCTATTTGAACTATAGGAGCCACATCAAACTGACTAACAAGCTTCAGTCCAAGTACAATTTACAAAAGTACATATGACTGCATGTAATCTTTGGCATTAAAGCTGTAATTAACTGTCCTCATTTGCAGGGGTAAAACTACAGAGAGAGAAAATCTGTAAATAGGTTTGCTCACTGCACTGCCAGATACCCTTAGCAAAGCACAGACAGCCATTGCAGCTTAATTATATTTTTATTTATATTCAGGTACTATTGTGCTTGCTTGGCATATTGCTACAAGAGTTACAGTTACAGTATATACTTCTTTTTTGTTTGTTTTTTTAAAAAATATGCAGAGAGGAAGATTCACAAAACTTCGTTCAGGACATTAGAGCACCACAAGAAACTAAATATACAAACTGGAGGGCTGATTTCATTCCCCACTCCTACTACATTGTTACATTGGGTGCACAGGATCCGTTTGGGGCTTACAGTATCTGCACAAACCCTTCTCTTGGAATCTCTTCTGTAGAAACATATTGATTGTTCTTGTATTAAATATTTCTGAGGCGTATCTCTCCGTGCACATCCAGTTCATTCTGGCTGTCTGTTTGCAGCTCAGCTACTGTCTCACAGAAACTCTCCACCATAAGGCCTAATTAGAGACTTATGAAATAAATACAAATATTAAGTAGCTTTGACATACTATAGTTTTGCTGCTATTTGCTGGGGATATCCTACTGTTTGTTTTCACCATGCTCATAATTGTGAGGAACTTCACAGCTGTAGGAAGTTGTACATGGTATATAGCATTATATACGCTATTTATATTTTATTTTACTCAGAGCCACATTTTATTTTACTCAGAGCCGCATTCATTCAGTTCCTGAATTCTGGTTCTTCAGTGTCATACCAATACATAGTGTTGGCCTTGATTCCTATCAATAGTAATAAAATTATTCTACTAGGTACTCACCTAGTGAACTGCTGAGATCTGGGAACACAGCAATAGCTCTTAAAAGAAGTCCGAGCAAAATACATGTGGTAAAACGATCATACAGGTTTCTGAAAAACACTCAAACAAACATATTATTTCCAATGGTGAACACAAGCCTTAGCAATGTGAACCATTCAACTTTGTCCTCAAATACGGTGACCTGTGCGTACAGTGAAATTCTGGCATGAAAGTTATATTTGTAATTAATTTTACTTTGTGAGTAACTGAGGAACATTAATTTGTTCATCTCTGGAGTTGAGGAAAAATCTCAAGCATGATGGGATAAAAAAAGATGGGAATACCAAATTAGAAATGTAATATTATGGATGTTTACTTCTCAGTGTCTTCTGCAGCATCCTTTGTCGCTGCTTTATTGGATTACTTGCTACACTCTACTCACTACATCAAGCAAACTTTGCTCTGTTGCACGTTTGGTGTGAAACCGATGTGATCCAAACATCACCTTCTGATTCAACTTTGACCAACCATATTTACCACAGTACGAGGTTCTTCTGGTTCTTTTTTTCCTTGCTCTCACTTTCAGTTTTACTGTACCTCCAAACAAAGCATTTCAAATAATCTATAATCAGAAATAATCAGCAATTACGCAAGTATTTCTCATAACATTATGAAAGTAACATTAGACAAAATTACACAATAAGAGCTGAATTATAATAAACTGGAATTATTCTTGAAATGTGACAGGTCAGAGTCAAAACCAGGACATCACTGTTGTATCATTACATTACTTTCCAGGGTGACACCAATTTCAGTTTTTTCGCTGTGCCTAAATTCCCTGTTTTCACATTAATGCAAACATTGCATTACACTGTTTACTGTCAATCATCCGTCACCCACAGGAAGACATATGACTCCCCTCCCAATAAATAATCCCTCAAAATCTTGCCACTTTACACACTTTATTGTCACATCCAGGCCTCTATATTTAGAGCATCCTTATTAGCGGGGACAGCAGTTAATCTAGGTTTGACTCTGCACAACATAAACAAGTAGATTAAAAAAAAAATCTAATTACACACCTCATGCACCACAAAATGATTTGTTAAATGTAAATAGGCTGTAACTCTAAATGTCGAAATGACACCGGTATTATCTGTTAACTCTCACAAAGCCAGAGCCACGGCATTGTGAGGTGACAAAATGTCTGCAACTTTAGAGCCTACGCTGACAACTGATGGCCTGGTTGGCTTTCTGCTGCAACTCACATTATTAAATCTCTCCTATGATGTCTAAACAGAAGACTCAGCAAAATGGGTTTCTTTTTCCTCAAAGAATGGGAATGGAGAACCAGATCCAACATTTAATTAAAGCTGTCCCCCTGTCTGAATAAGAGCCAGAGAATCGGCCCTTGGTACTATTTAGAACTTTTGTGTCTGTGACAGAGACCAAATCTTTTGCCACGGTCCGAATCACAGCTCGTTGTTAGAGCTTGCAGCATAATGCCACTATTGTTTGAATATATCTCATCAGTGCAAGTCGGGGACAAGTAAATGGCTAACTTGGGAACAGAATAAATTACCTGTGGCTACCTCCGCTGCAGACCACCTTTCAGAGACCCTCTGAGTGGGGGATTCATCCATAAATCACCAGGCCTGGGAATCAGGAGTGTAATTGCACTCTCTCCATATGTAATAAGTCTGCAAAAGTGCTTTTCCTCCCTCTGCCTGCCTGATTTACCGTGCATCCAAAGCACTTAGTCTCAGCAAAATTAAATGCGAAACAATCGGATGAAGGTGGCGTTTCCAGTATTACACTCTCCGCTGACCACCTTTGGATCTGCTGACTTGTGGGAGTTTGTATCAGTTGCTTCACCAGTTGTTCTCTCCCGGCTACACTCTTGTTAGTAAACGTCTCAGTTCTCACGCCGTAATCACTTTCTCAGCTACGCGCCCCTTCGACTGAGCTATCCGCTGCGCACAGTAATCTATATGGAAATCACTCTGTGACTGGGCTTTTTATCGTAAAACTGCAACACTTTTATTGTCCACTGGAGGCTCGGCCTGGCAAACAACAACCTTCAGTCCTTCCAAAAGATACAAAAAGTTGTGAGAGTGAGATAAAGCGTCTTTTGGATGATGACATTTCTTCAGCCGTATATTTGCATATTCATAATTACTCATACATATTACATAATTATTAGACCAGGGGTTTTAAAGTGTAACGCTGTAGACCCCACCCCCCTCAGACACAATCAAGATGGTCCCACATCAAACAGGAAGCACGATGTTGCCATGGTGAGTTAGCTGACTAAAACTTGAGCTCTCTTATTTCTGGTCCATATTTGATTCCTTTTTGACAAAGGCACTATTAAAAGTATGCCAAATTTGCTATTAGCAGTTTCTATTCATAGTGTTCGAGGTACAGCCAGCCATCGCTGCATCACTTCAATGCTGAGGAAAACTTTATAATAACTTTATTATTCTCAAGCAAGTTCCAGAGAAGCGTCTTTTATTCTACGACTCCTATTTATGGAATTTTAATCCTTTTACTTATATTCACATCTCCTGCGTGGTTACAATATAAAGCGCACCTTACTTTAAAAACTAAAGTAGACAAAACTACTTCCCACTTAAAATACAGACATTTCAACTATAGCAGTATAACCAGCTGTTGAACATTATTATTCCTTTACATTGTAGGAGAATAACAAGAACAAACACAAAGGTCTTCCTCAGTGCTCAGTACATCAAGTTTGGAGACATTGAGTAATTCCCAGCATCACCCTTTTCAACGCAGCAGAGGTGATTAGCAAGGCTAATTGAAAACACCTGTGCCTAACTTACAGGTAATGTCCCATAAACCACAAGTGTTCAGCTTTTACATTTCTATAAGGACATAAACCACATACAGCATGTTAACGACTAAACCTGTAAGTGCTGGTATTATGTATTTTTTAACTTTGGAGAGAGCCAGACTAGCCGCCACCTGTACTTTTAGTCTTACTGCTATGCTAGCTAAGCTAAGCTAGGCTAAGCTAATTGCCAGCTGGCTCCTTCTCCAAGTGGTTTCAATCTCCCCGTCTAACTCTCAGTAGAAAAGAGAATAAGCTTGTTTCCCAACAGGTCCGACTGTTTCGTTAAAGCTTTCGTTAAAGTGTAATTTCTCTTTTTCCTACAAAAAGCTGAGCGTTAACCTGCCCTGAACTGTCAGACAAAAATAGAGACAACCTGAACGTGGTGGAGTGCCGAGCAGCTAAGGAGCCAGACATTTCCCTCAGGAGTCGGTGGAAAATAAAAACAGAGCTAAAAGAAGAGTGAAAATTGGACTTACATTTGTCAGGTGGCCAAAAACACGACTCCACGTGAATGCTAATGCTGCTCCGTGGATGCTCGGTGTGTAAATTGTTAACCGCTGTTGCTATAGTGACTTTATGGTTTTATTTACAGGTTGTTGGGCTGCCACAAAGTGAGGAAATAAGTGAGAAATTGGGCGCAACCATTTCAAAGAAAATGGTGAGCCGGTACACAGACTTAGATTTATTGGATAACCTAGAAAATGCATCTAGTGGAAAAAGAAAAACAATAATAACAATGTGAAAGAGATGCAACAGAGCTGAGGTTTTCAAAGTGGGAGGCAAGACTCCCTGAGGGGGAGGCTCAGTGAATGAAAGAGAAAAATATTACATTAGTTATCAAAAGGATATCACATAGAATAGACTAAATGTGTGTGATTTGGTTAAAGAGATATTCAGATTCAGAAATACAATGGTTTTGGGGGTATTTCACTGTTTTCCTCCTTTCCCAGTGACAGAAACTAATAAATGCCTCAGGACAGACCTTTTTTATATACTTGTTTTAGTCTGAAGTTATGTCAAACAGAAATATTAGGGTATCTTTGGCTCAACTGTTGAGTTTCTATGGAATCAAATGATATCATCATAATCCCATAGGAATCCAGGAAATGAGTGAAACAAGTAAACTAAAGGATCAAGGTGGGAGAATGCCTTTATCCAAGCTTTGTCTGAGGGGAGGTCCACAGTCTCAAACTTTGAAAACTCTCTGCAATAGAGAAACAAAAAATGGGGGTATGGGAGGGTAATTCATTACTAAATAGAAAAAATTAAACACTGATTATGTTTGTCATGCAGAAAATGAACTACAGTGGTTACCACAAACAATCCAAACGCCATAAACAACTTTAATGTTAATGAAAAATCTTTCTTGGTGCTGAAACAGATTAATTGCAAACATACAACTACTGGAAATGCAACAGATTTAATGTGTAATATTTCTCCTATAATATTACATACAATACATGAAATATAGGTAAATAAACAAACCATTGAAAACACTAGTGAAAGAGAAAGTGTGCCACTTTAATTATGGATAACAATACACTGAATTATGATCGTGGTTTTCTACTTAGAACCAGCCACTGAATCCGAGCCAGCTTCACTGTTTTTAATTTAAAATTAGATTTGATTCCGAGTGTGAATCCATAATTCAGGCCACAATAAATGCAAACCCTGGACCCTCTCCAAAGCTAACGTGTTCTTGTAATGATGGATGTCTGTGGGATAGCCTAACAAAAGTCCACAGCGCTCAGTGATTTACAGCATGCTACACATCCTAACGCTAACCTTGATTAAAGGCCTGAGTGCATGACTCATCAGTGGTTGACTTTCCCAGATGGTCTTATCGGAACTATCGGTCCCCATTGAGTCCTGCTTGCTCCACCAGGCCCGACTACTCAATATTCATACGTACTTAGATAAGAAGGTATTGTGTTACCTTCATGAACTGTTCGGCGTGTGCAGAATTGATTAATCACTGGGCCACAATGTACGGGGGAACAGACGGTGGGAGCTGTCATAAACTCACAAGCGTAAATGAAAGCTGAGCGTGCGTCGTGGTTGAAAGTCCTGCTGGTGGTTGTGAAAAAAACAGCTGACTGTCCTCCGAGTTTATGGCTTGATTTCTATGTTGTGTTTAAAAGGGGGCTTCATTATTGGCTGCATTGCTCATAAAGAAAAACCCCAGAAAAGCCAGGTTACAGCTCTGATAATGTCACTGTCCTTATCATTATTCAGTTTATTTTAATTTTATCTAGTTATTATCATAGTTTGCAGACGATTTAAATACCAGTGAAAGGTCACATGGTGGTAATGGAGTACAATATACCACTTAAGGATTGTGGACTGTCAGCTTAGAGCCTTTAAATGGACTCACCCAGTGGATTTTTTAATGCTTTGACAGCAATAGAAAAAGATTCAAAAAGGCTACCTTGTTGTTCATGGTAAGGAAACCAATAAAAAGAAGCAACCTGACAAGACGAGTGTTGAGAGTACATTTTAAAAAATTGACTCAGATGTTCAAGATTTATTTATTAGTCACTCTGCAACTCAGGATTGCACAACACAATGTAAGGTGTGGTTCCTTTACGCTGCACAAGAGAAATTATTTTCTGTGTTGAAGTATGAAAGATGAGTCGAGGAGTCTCACAGCCTGAGGAAAGAAGTTGCTCTGGAGCCCGGTGGAACGGCAGCGGATACTTCTGTATCGCTTGCCAGACGGCAGCAGGGTGAACAGGCTGTTGCAGGGGTGGGTATTGTCTTTTAATATCCTTCGCGCTCTATGAAGGCTCCTCACCTCACTGATTTTACAGATGCTCGGTGGCACCGATGTTCCGGTTTTAATCAGCCGCTACAGAGCCCTGTCCTGAGCCTTGCACAAATCATGCCAATTTTCTTGAAAAATGATGTGTTAATGTTAAATAATACGTCCGCCGCAGCCGCTGTAGTGTGCTGGGGCAGCAGGCTGAAGACGGCCGACCATAACAGACTCAGCAAGCAGGAGAGCTGGATCTGTCCTGGGAGTTGAACTGGAGTCTTTGGTTGAGGTGTCCGAGAGGAGGATGCTCTCACCCCCTACATGCCACACTGATGTCCTGTCAGAGCTTTTTTGTAATTTTTAGAATTTAAAAAATTTAATTTATGTAATTTTTAAAATGTAAAAAATGACTGTAAATAACGTGCAATATTATCTGTCCATATCCATTTTTTTCTCTTCTTTTTATGATAGTATATATTCATTACAATAGTTTATTATGTGCAATATTTTCATGTGCAGTATCTTTTTCTTGGAAAATAGTTTGTCATCAATGCAAATGTTTCAGACTTGGTTCATTCTTTTCACTCCTGTGCACTACTTTATCTTGTTTATCTTGTTACTTTAGACACTTTATATTTGTATTTTCTCATTTTTACTTTTTAGACACTTTTATTATTATTATTATTATTATTATTATTATTATTATTATTATTATTTAACTACTAATCTTGTTCTTTTACTAACACTGTACTCTAGCAAAACAATTTCTTTCAGGATAAATAAAGTTGTTCTTGTTCTTGTTCTTATTCTTAATGTGATTTTAGTGGTTCCCAATCTGTGGGGTCGCAAAATAAATCTGAGTGCTCTTCAGTAAAGAGATTTGGAAAGCAGACAAAATATGCTACTACTACATTTGCGCTACAGTTATGTAGAGGCAGGCTACTGCAACATGATACCAAAAAGGGAGATAGAACAGACTACAGCTGCTCTGAATAATCAAAAAATAATAATCATCAAAACAATAATCAAAACTTTCTGAGTTTTTTACTTTTTAGTTTTTTTGTTTTTTGTTTTGTTTGGTAAAAAAGTCGTTCCAGTGCAAATTCTTCACAGCAAACTCTCTGGCTTATCTTGGGTAGCCAGAATATTGTTTCTGGGAGAAGATGTTACTGTTGAATTTTTAAAATGTGTTTTGGTCATTGCTGTGAGCTCCACAACTATTTCCAGGCAGAAATCTCAGAGAAGATATCTCAAACCCAAAACCACCTCCATGGATGAATACCACTAGAGGAAAGTGAAAAAATCCTCGTTTTGTATTTTGGGTGAACAAACACATTAAACAAAAATGCAGAGTCAGAGTTCACCGGCTAATGCCAGGGTGACACAGAGGAGGCGGCACCAAACCAGTGGTTAAGGACAGAGGGCCGACCCACACACACCTTTGCGCTCAGCAGCACAGGGTGCCCTGATGAGGGACTGCAGCAAGCAGCAGCAACCCAGTTTGCTCACCATCCATCACTGCAGCACAGCAATTTACCCAAACAGCAGAGTGGAGTCAAAAATACTGGCAAGGCACAAACAAGGAAAGAAAATGTCCCCAAACTGTAACTGCGGGGGCGGCAGGGCGAACAGATAAACAACTTTTCAAAGCAGGATTACGGTGCTGTCTGTGTGTGTCTGTGTGTGTGTGCCGAGGCCAGGAACGCGTGGGCCTTGTCTCTAAATGTGGCACAACAAACGGTGGAGGAGAGCTAAGCCGGCGTTCACGGGGGAGACACGCAGTGGCTGCCCAAACGGGCTTGTTAGGGGGCAGAGAGGGAACTCATCAGTGCGCAAGATCACGCTGACAGAGAAGCTTGTTAACTTCGGCGCAGTAGCCAAGAGGGTGGCTCATTAGGGAGAAGCACCAGTAGCCTGCACGGGCCACGCTGGTCTCACCAGATGGCTGTCTGTCTGCTGGCTGATGAAGGATACAGACATCCATCATTAACAAATTATGTGGAGGAT